>JAIWNE010000006.1:0-617500 GCA_025331445.1 Blakeslea trispora | reverse complement strand
CATCTTCCCGTTTGTAACCATTCCACCTCACACGACATTCGTAGTTTGGTTCGTTTCCTCTATGGTCAATTATTGCTTCTACTTCATAGTGATCATTATCATTCTCGTCATCGTTTTCAATTAACTTCAAATGAGAGGTAGAATATCCCTTGTTAAGAGTTCATTTGTTCTATCCCTAAGAATATAACTTCCGTTTGCAGTATATCCATTTATCTGAAATGGCCCTTCGTATTTTGCTTCATACTTATTAGGGTTTTTCTTTTCAACACATTTGATCATTACATTCGAACCGATTGGGTAAGGATTGTCCAGAATTTTGTGCGTTTTGGCAAAGTATTCATTGTCTCTTTTTTGCGTTTTAATGATTTGTTCTTTTATAGCAGGAATTATTACATTGCAACATTGTTTAACTTTTCATGAAGCGCTCTTACATTAATCTTTTCATTGTGTGCTACAGGTTTCAATTTTGAGTAATCCTGCAGATCATTTGGTTTTCTGTGAAACATGACATTGAAAGGTTTTGACTGATGAAGTCTAGAATACTTTAGGTTCATTGCATACATTGTAGAATTGAGGTAGAGGTCCCACAAATCTTCTTTTCCTTGTAACTGCTTTACTAAGGTTCTTTTTGCTAAACCAACAAAGGCTTCATTTGTACTATTTCCCAAGGGATTAAAAGGTAAAGATAATCGTTCATCAATACCACATTGTTCCACAATACTTTTCAATAAGTTGTTACTAAATTCTTTTCCGTTATCATGCGATATGATTTTAGGGTAACCCATTAGTGAGAATATGAATACCAGTTCTTTTGCTACAGATATAGCCGTTTTGTCTTTTAGAGGTCTCAATATCGTAAATCTTGAGAATAAATCTACAAGTACTAGTATGAATTATTTCCATTTTGAGACGTTACGTTGAATGTACCTAATCGAATACAATATGATCCCATACACCATCTGGTGCAATGCTTTTTGGAGGATGATAGACATGTTTACCCAAATTGAATTGTTTACATCATTACATTTGAGATAAATTTCGTTATGTCGTTTCTTAGTCCAGCCAGTGGACATTATAATCTTGACGAATTGCTTTTTCTATTGCATGTATTCCGTAATGACCTAGTAAATGACTTTTTAACAGAATATCTTTTCTTTCGTTTTCATTTGGTATACGGTAGTGGTTCAGATGGCTGGCTCTCATTAAATGTTTTTCTTCATTGTTCTTTTCATCTTGTTCAGGTGTTCTTTTGTATTGTCTTTGCATTTCATTCTCCCGTTATCATTTTGGTTTCTTTTGTGATTAGTTCATTGTTGTCATTTTTTCTTTCATTTTCGTTTTCTTTTGTCTTTTATACTTTTTTCATTGTCATCTTGCTTTCTTTTCTTTTGGCGAGAGGCGTTTCCAACCCCCTCCAGCATTTTGGCATATCAGGCACAAACATGCGAGATAAAGCGTCCGCCAAAATATTTTTGATACCTTGACAGAAAGTGATCGTAAAGTCCATTTCATAAATCGTTTCGTATACGTTTAAAATAGCATTGTTCACTTTTTCCTGTGACTTGAGATATAATAGAGCATGGTTGTCAACATACAGGTTGAACCGTTTTCCTTTTAACGTTGATCGCCATCGTGAGAAAGCAAAGCAACAGCGGTGAGTTCACGACGAGTAGAACCCCATTTCTGCTCAGAGGGTGATAGACGTCGAGCAACAAATCCAATGTAACAATCTTCGATCGATTACCTGATATAAAGCAGCGCCAATACCATAAGCAGAGCTATCCGTTACTACGTTGAATGGATACCGAAAGTCAGGGCAAGACAGAACAGGTGCATTTGCTAAAGCGTATTGTAGTCGTTTCATGTCGTTGGTATGTTCGTTTGTCCATTCTTCTTTTAGGTTCTTTGAATTCTCAACTTATCTAAGCGAGCCGTTATAGTAGAGTAACCAGGAATATGAGCACGAAAGAAGTTGCTACACCTAGGCGAGAAGATAGTTCACGAGCATTTTGAGGTACAAGAGGCCAATCCATTATATTTGCGATTTTTCGTTTGTCCACCATTAATCCGTCTTTACCAGAGAGACAGAAACCGAGTATGTAGACACAAGTTTGTGCTAAGTGCAATTTGTCGACGTTGATCTTGAGGTTGGCATTCGTTAGTCGTTTGAATACTTCTTTGACACAGGTGGTATGGTATTTCATGTCGTCATTCGTAGCAATAGAAATATCATCCACAAAGATAGTGACATAAGGTAAATCAGCAAAGAGATTCGTTAGAGTGCGTTGTACTACACTGCTGATAGGGATAAGACCAAAAGGAGCTTTGCGGAAAGAGTATTGTACGTTTTCAAAAGTAAATGAAGTGAGTTGACGGTTGAGTCCTTTTTGAATCTTGAAACTGTGGAAAGCTTGTGAAAGATCAATCGTTGTAAAGAGTTTACATTTGCCCATTTTCTTGTGAATATCTGAAATGAGTGGCAGAGGGAAAGAGTCCAGTTTGGATGTATCCAGAGAAGCGTTTACTAATCGACAATCGATGACTACACGTACGTCACCTGTATATTCTCCTTTTGCGTTTTTCTTTTTAACTACTAGCAAGCTGTTGTTGAAAGCAGTGTTTGGTTGAGCCTTTTCAATAACGTCGTGTCTTTTCCATTTTTCTACTTGTTCCTTGACAGCATCATAATATACCATTGGGATTTCGTATTGTCTTCGATATGCACATTTGATACCTGGTTTAAGAGGTAAATATATTTTGCTACCTGGTAAAGTACAGTGACCACGAGGATCAAGACTAGCATTTGCATTTATGTATGGTTCAAGTTCATTAGCCATTTTATCGCGTTCTTCTTTAGTACCGTAAGGTGATTCATTGGGTTCATAAGCATTTGGATCGATTGGATCTGGAACAATATCATGGTCAGGAGTTTCCCAATCGTAGGCAATACCAGAGATATTAATTCCGACTGAAGTCATTAAGTCCATTCCTATTACTATATGCACATCTCTTACATTAAAGATTTCCATTTTTGCATAAATAGTAATATCATTGTGAAATATTTTAAGTTTCTTTTTCGTTCGTCCTGTTCTTTTGATCTTTATGTCTGATTTTCCCAACATTATATAACTTTTACTTTCTCCAAAATGATCATTGTTTATTTGTAAATTTAAAAATTTAGCCAGGGCAGGAGAGATAATGGAGAAGGTAGAGCCCGTATCAAGCAATGCGAACGTTTTCACATTTTCTACAATGACAGGAACATATATAGAATTGGTCATTAGTAAGTCGTTTGGGGTGCCGTATAAAACCCGTATACTCATTCCCGTATACCCGGGGTTTAAAAACGACAACTCAGTAAAAGCCGTCACTAGTCTTTGACAGAACCATTTTACACTTTTTACTTTGATAAGCTATACAATGAGTGTTCCTCATATTCATTCGTTTCTTTATATCTTGTTGCTTTCTGAAATTTTTGTTTTGTGTTCTACTGTTTCTATTAGTTTTATCAGGCATTAAGAATTAATGAGAGAAAAAAAAAAAACTTTTATTACTTGAGCTTGTAACAGGCTGCAACTGTATGCATTCCCACCTTTAGTTGAGAGGGGCACTCGCTAAGACTGTCCAGATTTTTCAGATGCTTAGCTTCAAAAGCTAAATTGTCGATTTTGAACAACCCGTGCTTGCCCAAGGCAGTAGGTGTTTTACCAATTGTAAAGAAATGCACCCCAGTTACATGTGTGGAATACAGTCTTGCATGGAGACTATATTCTACTGCTTTGGGAGCACTTCCTGCACCACCAGTGGCAGGCACACGCAAAGAAAAACTCTCAGGGAAGTAAACCTCACTATCTGGGTTCTTCAATTCACCATTTCGAACGTTGCCAGGGATATATCTTAAGGGATCGACAATGATCAAGAAAGGAGGGATACTCTGCTCAAGAATAAGAGTCCCTTTAAGAGGACCTTCATCACCACAAGTACCGCAACTTCCTCCTTCTCTGGTATTGTACAAAACCGCCTTGTGATAAGCATCTTCAAACTGTCTTCGGAGGTTCTTCATGGCATCTTCTGCTCCTATCCGAAGACGCTTAGCAGCAAAATACTGCTTCATCATCGGGTAGTCTCCCCGCATACAAGCAATCATAGGGTTTGTTGACTCTTCGATAACTGAATGCATGTATGACCGGGAGCAATGCGTGAACTTGTACACTTGTTTGAAAGAGAACAGAGATTGCACTTTTGTTGACAGGTTGTCACCAAACCATTCCAGGCAGTGATAGGTGCAGCCTTCTTCTCCCTTGGTGAAGAAAGGACTTTCTGACCAAACGAAGTTTCTGATTATTTGATTTCCATTTCTACATTGCCCCTTCAAGTATTCTTGAAAAGCATCAAACAGGACTTTATCAAAACGATTGTTTTGATTGTAAGCCTCTTGAAATGAATTCTGAATGTAAGGTAAAACACAACGGAGCAGCAGTTCAAAAGGAGCATCAATGAAACAAGAATTATGCAAGTTTGAATTCAACTTGTAATCCTGAATCAAAGCAATGCTTTCAGTCGCAGAAACAACATTTAGCGGCAATTCATCAAGTGTCTCTGTGTAGTCAGGAAGACTGTCGAAATCAAAGCCAATTTCACTAGGCGAAAGGCTGACGATATCACAGGCCAATGTAGCCATTTTTGAGTTCTCTTGAAAGGGCTCGTCAGTTGAAACTTGAGACATCAAGTGTCCACAATTTCTTTCAGAGTGGTCGCAAAGAACACAATCTACTACATCGGAATACTCTTCACCTTTATTAGGAAATGCTTTCCTAACTTCTTCCAAATCTTCCTCTTCAACATAGTCTCTGTTATTTCTAAAAGCTGAGAGGTCAATGACAGCATCATAAATCAAATCTCTCTCGTCTTCCTTGGCCAGGCTGTCTTCAACACCTTGATCTTCCGAACAACTCAAATCATCTTTGTGTTCTTCGATATCAACAAACTTTCTCTTCTGGCTCTCTCGCTCAATACTCTCAAAGTATTGCTCTTCTTTCTCTTCTTCCCTTCTCTTGCTTCTGTTCAATTGCGATTGCTCGCTGCCAAAGAGTGCCTCTGAATTGTCAGGAGCACGACTGTCACTTTCCTTGTAAAAATGAACAAGTCTTTTGCTTTTTCTGTAGCGCTTTTTGCTACCATAACCGGAAGCAACGCCATCCTCGTAATAGCTCTTCATCAAGCCCAAGTCTCCCTTTGCAAATTGCAAAACATGTCTGAGAGACACAGAAAGACTCTTGACTTCAGGCATCGTGCGGTATAAGGCACTATGGTATGCCTCTACAGAGTTTGAAGACCGTGTAGGGTGCATGGCAAGTGCCTCTTTCATCAGTGATTGACACTTGAATGTCATGCTGCTAACAGCAGATCTCATCCACCACTTCAACCATCTTCTACAGTTTGGAAACTTACTATAGATTTCTCCAAGCAATTCCAAGAAGGTGGTTTGAGCTTCAGCTCTCTTCAAGCGATAGACCAAACTAAGAAACTCATACTGCTTGTTTGGAGGAACAGCTGAGTGATTCTTTGAGATTCTCTGGACACTTTGCATGTAATGCATGTAGCATCCTTTTAGGTGAACAATACCTTCATTAATTTGCTCTTGAGAGCCATTGCCGTTTGCACTATTAAAAAAATAGTAATTGAAGGCGTGCAAAAAGCCTAATCGCTGTGCAGCCGAGTAGTCCATGAGCATGCCCAGGAATTGGTCCTTCTTGATTTCAAAATGCTCAAACATCTTGATGAAGTACTGAGCAAAGGTGTTGGCGTCCAGCCCGCCAATAATTGCCTGGAAGAAGACAACACTCTTTCTCAATTCTGGAACGTAGATGACAGAAGAACAAAGATATTTCTTGTCAGTGGACGCAGCTTTGTAAGTTACATCTGTAACAATTGGTTGCTTGGAGAAAGGAAGCTTGTATTGAGCAATTCCAAGAGCTGAAAAAGCAACCATGAAGCTTTTGTCGCTGCCAACTTGTGCATGGACAATATAGCCTTCATAGTCATTCATGATCTTGCTCAAATCACCCAAAAAATCCGAATTCTTGCTGATACCAAGAAAGGCTTTAGCATTATAGAGTTCGTACTTTGCTCTATCTTGATTACCCATGATAGAGCTGATTTCCTTTGCAGGTTGAACAAACTCTCCTGGGCGAGAAGTAACACCAATGCTAAAGTTCTTGGGTGTCTTTGCTTGATCGTCCTTTACTGCATCAAGCAACACTTTGCTTTGATCTCCTAATAAATGAAGACGTGGAACAACACCATGAGTGTGTCGTCCATGACATTTGACAGTACAAGTCGTAATATCATCCCTTTCATCATAAATCAAAGTGAAAACAACTCGTACATCACAACTGATATGCTTCATTGTTTGTTTACAATGCATGCACTTTTGAGCTTTAATCAAGTTTAAAGTATGACAAGGTCTACGATCTTTATTAAAAAACACACAGTCCTCGTTTTCACAATAAACAGCTCCAAGACATTTTTTGTACCGAGTAGGGCACCCTTTTGTTATTTTTCTGATGCCTTCAGTAAGAGCCCAACCGATGTCAAGGTTACATTTCGAAAAGGTCTTCTCTTGACCTTTACAAGGCTCGATATTAAACTTTTCGAAGTATTCGCCGTCAGGATGTTGCTCTTTGAAGTAATTGAGCTTGCGGTATTCTTTATCGGTTAACATATTGATGTATCAATAGTAAATGTAAATAGGGTAAAGAGGTTCAGAAAGTGTAAAATGTAATTTGTAACTGAGTGGCTTATTATCTCTAATTCAAGCTCCGGGTATACGGGAATGAGTATACGGGTTTTATCTGCCCTCAAAAAAAAGTACTGTATGCAAAGACAGTCACTCAGCAAATCAACATCTAGCGATTTTGCTATTCGTCATCAACGTACCAAAAAAAAAATCATAACTTTTATTGATAACACTAGCTTAGTTGTAATCTACATAATATAAGCAACAACTCAATGCTTTTGGGATGTCTCACTAAGTAAATGAAAAAACAAATGCTGTATGATGTTGCTGTTAGCCGCCCTTTTTTTTTACTAGTTATTTGTTTATGCTGCTATCTAAACTTACACTGGTTATGAGTAGTAGTTGCCTTAGAAGAACCAATGGGTAGCCTTGGTCTGCTCATGCCTCGTGCTCCAGCTGACTTCCGCCCTGTCATCATTTTGAAGTTTATTCTGTCTCTCTCTCTTTCTCTTTCTCTCTCTCTCTCTTTCTCTCTGTATCAAGGTGGCAATGAACAATAAATGCTTGATGGGTAGCCTTGGTCTGCTCATGCCTCGTGCTCCAGCTGACTTCCGCCCTGTCATCATTTTGAAGTTTATTCTGTCTCTCTTTCTCTCTCTCTCTCTTTCTCTCTGTATCAAGGTGGCAATGAACAATAAATGCTTGATGGGTAGCCTTGGTCTGCTCATGCCTCGTGCTCCAGCTGACTTCCGCCCTGTCATCATTTTGAAGTTTATTCTGTCTCTCTCTCTCTCTCTCTTTCTCTCTTTCTCTCTTTCTCTCTTTCTCTCTTTCTCTCTCTGTATCAAGGTGGCAATGAACAATAAATGCTTGATGGGTAGCCTTGGGCTAGCAAATAGCAGGTTTTTTTGTGCTCTCCTTGTTTAGCAAGCATTTCTTTAATATAGTATGTAAAAAGATTCAGTTTACCTGGCTTTTTTTGAATAATAAATATTTTGCTTCTTGGTTTTCACAAAAGTTGCAAACAAACGAACATCAATTGTTTAGAAAAAAAAAGTAACTTTTGTACTTTTCTCATTTCAAATTGGATTCTTTTACATTTCCAATTGCTAGTAGTATAGAAGAGCTACTTGGCGAAGGTCAAAGGCTTAAAACATCCTCCTTCTATAATTATACAGACTCAGACTGAGTATCAATCAGATAAATTGCACATCCTAAATATCGTATTTTCACACCAAATTCGCGAATCTTCAAATCCAATTCGCGAATCTGCAAAACCAAACTCGCGGATTTTACAACTAAAATTCGAGGAAAATGCATTCTAAGAGAAAAGAAGGAGATAATGAAAAAGGATATCGAGCAAGCAGAAAGAAGCATCCGGCCCGAAGATTGTAAAGGATGGACTAAGCACTGCATTAAAAATCTGAACAGATGTACTAGAGGATAAGATCTTACTTACGATAAATAACAAAATTCTGTGTGTATTTTCCTCGAATTTTAGTTGTAAAATCCGCGAGTTTGGTTTTGAAGATTCGCGAATTGGATCTGAAGATTCGCGAATTTGGTGTGAAAATACGATATAAATGACAGCTGAGATCAACTTCAGGATTGAGCCAATCAATCCCTTAGATCATTTCCAAACTAGTCATACATCAATAACAATAACCCTTACTATAACAAGAGCAAGTCTTTAAAGCTTGCTCATCAACAATCATTTCTACTCTCAGCTTAAATAATCGGATAAACCAATCTCAAATCATTTTGTATAAATAGTCGTTGTAAATTCAGTAGATAGAAAACTTATCTCTCTTTATCAGAATAAAAGGATTATCAAAGTACTCACTTGTCTTTTTATTCTTGAACCACTTCCATTTTCCACACCAAGTTTTAATTCAGCTTCTTGACATTAGTGATCATGCTGCACAAAAAGCTATCTTTATATTCTATAAGAGGTCGGAAGCTTCCAAAAAGCGACCTATGGGTCGACCTTGTCGTAAATTGGAGCCAGAATATGTTTCTGCCGTAAAGGATATTGTCAAAGAAAAGAACCAAAGAGGACAGGTTGTCACCGTCAGAAATCTTGTGGTAGAACTGAAGCAGCAGAGGAATATTAAGACGACCTACAGAGTTCTTCTGAAGGGTATGCACAAGCTTGGTCTCTCTTACAAAAAGGGAGAACAAAGAAATATTCTTTATGATAGTCCTTCAAACGTTGAGTATCGATTCAAATACTCAATCGGAAGGCTTTCAAACTTAGATGGTAATGATCAGCCAGATATGCCCGAGGTATTCTTGGGTGTGTCTTACTGCCACCTCGACCATCATGCCTTGAAAACGTAGTCTCCATTCAATGCAAAAGTAAATGAGAGAGGAAGACAGCCCATGATGGTTATTTTTGGCGCATTCATATGGATGGTGCATCCTATCATTTGCATAGATCTAACTCTGTACCAGATACGGAAACAAAAAAAGCTGAGATAGAGAAGTGGCTCGTATCAAACGGCCACTCACAGATTGAAGAGGGCACAACCAGTTCAGGTAAAACCAAAAACGAACTCCTGGATATGGTCAAGTGCCTGAACATCAAGTCTGAATTTGCAAGCTATGAGACTGCAAATAAGTATGTCCATAAGCTTATGCTTACTCCTCTATATCATTGCGAGCTTCAGCCAATAGAGAAAGTCTGGCCTATGACAAAAAACCCAATTGCCTTCAATCCTGATATGAACGAAACCTCTACAACATTGAAGCTGAAACTCGAAGAATCTCTAGAAGTACACCTGAAGATTCAACTCTCTCAGTTTGGACAAATACAATAGATGTTGCAAAGCAATAGTCTAAAGAATATGACGAGAATGTCAGGCCGTTGCAACTGATAGAAGAGTAAATAATTAAAAAACCGAACTTCTTTCTGAGTTTTAAAATGGTTGATTTTAGATGCAAATTCAAAGAATCTACCTTTTTGGCTTACTTATGCCAAAATGGTCTGATAGGAACGAGACGCACCTCAGAGAAATTCGCACTTTTTTTCTGATTGAACGATGCTACTCTTGCAATAACACATTGTCGTATAAAATTACTTTTATTTCTTCTCTTCAATTATAAGAGCCTAATCTATCTCCGCTGGAGAATACAAAATGCAAACCTTATTCAGTGGACCCTATTAAGATCTGCTCTTAGAGCGCATGACTTTTAGCGGAGTAATTTCTTTATAGAGTAACCTAAGAGCAATGAATTTTTCTCCCTAAAGTCTCTAATGTCTGCTGGAAAAAAGTAATGGGACGTTTCTTAAGATGGGACTGTTTTCTCATAATGAGAAATAATGAGAAATAAAAAGACACTTCTTTTTTGAATAATTAGCAGTTGATCTTTCGATTATTATTAATTAAAATCTGTAACCTAAGTCATTTACTTTCAAAGATGGAAATTATCAACAGCTATTTATTAAACAACTCAAAGAAGATTGTAAAGTTGAGTGAGTTAATCACTCAAAAGAAGCCGCAAATCGTACGACACATGGCTACCATTGACGAAGGCGACGACGCAAAGAGCCTGGAGGTATATTGGTCCCGCAACTTCATCCGCGTCAAAAAACAAAACGCAGCAAGAGATATACGCGTAAGATTTAGCTTTAGTATATTATGGCGCATCTTGTCTTATTAAGAGCTATTTTTTATTTAATTGACAGTTTGTTGCCGATAAAAGTCAAGTTGATTGGATCATGCTAAGCAGCAGCGTGATTGAAGTAAGAATGAAATGTACAAATTTCCGACTGCAACCTGATCTAAGCATTACTTTTAATTAGGAAAAGGCAAACATTGCTGAAAGAAAAATAGCACAGCTGCAACACAAGAGAAGAAAGCTTCACATGGATCTCCATGTGCAAGCAGATCGAGAAGTGACTTCTCTTTTGCTCGTAAGCTAACTTTGAAAAGCACAAGCTTTTACTTATATTCATATCACATAATTATAGGCTCGTCCTGCTGAAGCCAAAGATGACGCAATCGACAGTCTTTTTCAAGATGGCCCCAACTTCTCCATGCTTGAGCTAAATCGAAAGATCGAAAAATGGCAAGAAAGTGCAGAAAGAGTCGATCAATTGCACAAGCAAGAGTAAGTACTTTTTTTTTGAAGCTTTGCAAACAGATGAAATAATTATTATCGTTTAGTCTCCTGTACTACAATATCATTGACTTTGTGACAACTCGTCCAGACGCTGCCACCAAAGTACTGTTGGATGATAAGTACACTATTGCCATGAATCATTTCAAGAGTTTACATGCTCCAAGTGATGACGTCGAAAAGGAGGTCAATCTGTTGATGTGCAAAAACTTGGTAAGCACTAATTAGTCATTATTATACGGTAAGGTTTTGATTGGTTTATATAGACTGCCATTGAAATGAAAGAAAACGAGATCTGCAAGGCAATCTTTAGAGTTGTGTAAGTGAATTAGACCATTAAGCATACCAAATTTAACATATAGTTGTTTTCTGATGTAGCAACAAGCAGTTCAAAGATGATACAAATATATTCACTGATCCATCTATCGGTGAATATCATTTCACAAGTGCTTTTGTGTTTCCTCTTTTTGACGAGTTGTTTGATGACATCTCAAGAAAAAGCATCTTTCAAAAATGGTGAGTTATGCTGAATTACCATATCGCGTTTACTGAGAACTAACATGTTAATTTAGGGGCGAGTCAAAGCTGATGTGTGCCAAAGAAGATGAGCATAATGCTTTGAACGATGGTGATAGAAGAACACCAGGACCAAGCATTGATGCTATTTTCAGCATTCCCGCTTTCGATGTGGCTTTTGTCATCTTGGAACTATCTGGAGGCCCAGCCTGTGATGATTTTAAGCATTACTTGGGTGATAGAAACAAAATTGCCAAGAACTTAAAATTGATGATGAAAGACATCATTTCACAGCGTGACGATAAACGTTTTGCTGGCTTGTCTTCTCTCAAAATCTATGGCATTCAAATATACAGTAAGTATGAGCATTGTTCGTCTATTCCAAGCTGACTTTTTTCTAGAGAAAGAAATATTTGTATACAGCCTCACAAGTCCAATGCTAAATCGATATGCATTTGCTCTTGAGATGCAATTTAGCATGCCAACAGTGCCTTCCCTTTTGCCTAGAACATTCCCAAAATTCATGCAAAATATGTGGAAGCTGAAGGTAAGATTTATTTGACAACAGCAATTGTTGAATGTCATTACTTAAATTCAATTTATAGCACATGATTGTGTCAAGCTACAAAGGTGTAGAGCTTTTTGTTTTGCAAGAAAATGATGATGCTGAAAATAAAGATAACAGCAATATCTCTTCCCCTTATGTTTCACCAACAAAAAGAAACTAAGGCAAATAAAATATGAAATTAGCTTGTTCTTCCTCTTTCACTTACTTTTCTTAATTATACTTGTATAAAAACTCTAAACTCTTTAATTATAATATCAATTTACCAACAAGGAATTCGTCAGTATAGATAAAAAAAAACTACTTATAAAACACTACAAATAAATGCGTATTATTATATCAGCACTGGAAATCATCTTTAAAACGATTCAATGCTGGTTCATTTACATCTACTCGGTGCATCTCTTTTTTTTTGTGTTTGAGAAGATAGGCAAGGATATGAATCGATTTCTGCTATCATCGAGGCCTAAGAAGTTTAACAAGTACAGATTCCTATTAGTTTGCCACTTTACTTTAAAGAATAGAACGGAGCAAACACAAATCCTGTTGTTATATTAAAAACAAAGTTTGATAACAATAAATAAGCTTCCATTGTTAGCATTACCGAATGGCCTTTTTTTCACATGCAAAAAGAACAAAAGATTTTTTTTAGCTTTAATTTTATTTTTTATGGGGACCAAATTACTTTCTTAGACTCAGGACTTACTTGTTGCATTTATCTTCATCAATAGGGTACATGAAGATGAACGAGTTCTAGACTGAATCAAATCTCGTCTTTTGTTGATTCATGAAGCTCAATTTCAAGTCGAATAGGTAGTAACTTTAATGCGAATAGTGAGTGGTAGCACAAGCTTATGCGTTTCGTCCAACAATTATTTTTTTGTTTACCTTCATTCACCAGTTAACTTAGAGCTGATTGTCAAAAATGAAGTGATGCATAGGCTCGTCATTGTTCTCTAGTAGCCGGGCAACTTCATACTAAATAGAATCGTGCTAGAAGCAGTGTATACTTCTCACATTGACCATCAGTATCGATGGATTTTTCTCAAACACTCAACAAAGCAAGAGATGCAAGGGCTTTACCGAACTAAGCTTGATTGAATTGTTAAGTATGAGCAAATGAGGTGGGAAAAAACAGCTGATAGACTATACTATCTGCATGTGTAACACGCACCTGAAATAAGACATCTTACAATACATGTCCTGATACAGATAGTTTTCTTTTTTAATTGAACCAAGGCAGAAGATTGCATTGCTTTTTCTTTAGTCTCTTTTATAGCAGTCAATCATCTCACAGGTATCCAAAAAATGAAAAGAGAGTAAGGGGTAGTGTCTTACACCAAGCGATGTAAATGTCTGTGATGAATGATAGATGATAAGTATATATTTCCTTTTATGAAAATATCAGAAAAAAAAAAGATAGGTATAGAGGCATCCTATGGGCCACATGCTGTACAACATTATTCACTACTCCTTCTTATTTCTTTGCTACATGTAAAATGACTGGTTACTGCGAAAAAGACTAAACCAAAAAAAAGGGAATGCAATACTCTACCTTGCTTTAATCAAGAAACTATCCTGTTTCAATCAAGACAAATGCCTTGCTTTTGATAAATTTATATGAGAATAGTTAAGGAACTGCTTCGCGTTCTCTATCTCTACATTTTTCTTTATTACTTACAGCACACAGGATGTTTGAAGCGTCAAAAAAACAAAGTCGGCAGACTATAGCAGTTATATTTGTAGCACAAACATCGACCGTATGGTGATTATATAAGTAAGCATGAATGTATTACATGCTCTGGTCTAGACGGGAGAGACAAAAAGAAGGAAAACAAAAGAGCATGCGAAGAAGGCGATGATAGCAAGATATATCAAAGCCATAATAGAATTCTTTCAATTTCAAATGGAAGACGCTCTTACTCAAGGCTGAAACTGACGAGTCTGTTCATGAGTACAGGTAAACCTGAATAAGTAACATACAATATATATGTATTGACATTTTCATTTCATTTAGCCCTGCCAAACATGGGATCATCTGCAGTGGCGACAACGTTTCTGGAAGCCCACATTATCCAGCAGAGATCTATAATGAGTATAGAGAGAAGAAGAAGAGCAGTCAGAAAATATACTCGATGGGTTAAGAAGTGTGTTCATACATTGACCAAGTAATTGACAGTGTAATTATCCATATTTTTTTGTTTTTTGTTTACGTATGCATTTTTATTTATTCATTTAACAGGACGGCTTAAAAGAGTTTAAGAAGAACGTCGGGAATATACCCGTCACTGAAGATGCCACCATTGATTCGCAGGTTCTTTTTTTTTTTGGAAGAAATCTTTGCAGCTTCGTAAGTAATCCCTTGTTTTATTTCAATATGTATGCATATCTGATTTAAATGTAGTCTTGTATTCAGATTGAAATTGTACAAAATCAACGTGCCCTTAAGCCATAACAAAGCCATTTTCAACAATTAATTTGTTGAACCAAATCTGAAGGCTGTCTGTAATTCAATTGACCATGGCAAATACAGTTGGACAAAGCTAGGATTTTTTGACGGTGAAGAAGAGCTTCTTTCAATGACCAAGCAACTAAGAAGAAAAGGGACATTTGTAGATAACCGTTATGTCTATAAGGCTGACGGTGTAGTACGTCTTCAAGAATCCCATGACATTGAGATTTGCGTAGTAGAGGTGTCAAATGAATATCTGAACCAAGACAACAGAAAGATATACTTTGATCATCACAAAGCAAATTATGGCTGTATTGCAATGCTAAAGACTATAGCTTATCAATATATATATGCATCAGTTGATGTCTTTGAGCAGCTAAAAGTTTATTTCGTTCATGCAGCAGGTAATGTACATTCCGTTATGGCTATAGCATAATCTAATCATTTCACTATCTAATAGGCAGCAAAGTTAAGCTTTGGTATCTCCGTTATCAAGATAAAGTATTTCATTTCTGGAGAGAGAGAGTGCTCAACATTGAGCCACATTTTGAAGACAAAGAAATGTATCAGCAAGATGCAATAACTTTTTATCGGACTTTCAAGGTATGTACAGTCAGACCTCGATTTAGTCATACTTGATTTTGTCATAACCTCGATTTTGTCATACGATTTGGCTCCACCAACTCTCGGTAGTATGTAAATATGACTGAATTTTGATTTTGTCATAGTCATAAAATTTACACAGAATTTTAACTTTTAAAAAGATATTATTGGATATTCTATATTTTAAGTTCAGAAGAATGGATTTTTTTGAGAAAAAAAATCGGCGGACCTGACATGCCTGGGGGAAACTCCGGCCCTAATTATCGATTTGATTGGATCATATAAACCAATCATATCAATAATTAGGGCCGGTTTTTCAAGTGTACTCTCTCCGCTTTGCTAAATTTTGGTTTATCTGAGTAAAGAGAGAAAACGTGTAGTATCTTGATCATTTTACTTCCTTTGGTTTCGATGAAAGACACTAAAAGAATATCTAAGAAACAAAACAACGTGAGATTCACAGGGCGCTTTTCAGCTACGAGAGGCTTTATGCCTAACCAGCCCACTTTATTGACTGCTTTCAGCTCTGCTCGCATCAGTAACAATGTTCAACCAGCTTCAACAGGAACATCATCAGACTTATTGACAGAAGAGCCAGTATGACATATATGACATATATGACATAATAAGATTTATTGTTGCGATTTCTAATATTACCTTTTGCTTTTATTCTGTATTATAGAATACCTGTAACGTTCCTGAAGCTATTGAGATGTCTGATTCTGCGAACGATCAGGAAAATGATGAAGACGATCTCCAACAAGCTGATCAATTCGATCATGAGGAAGAGTTTATTTCTGACAGCCTTCCTGAAGATAGCTTCTTGATTTCTTCCTTTCAAGAAACTCAAAGTAGATTGTCCCGAGAAAATTACCCTTCTGAATATGCTAGAGGCACCTTTTGGATTGAACCAATGATGCCTTATTTTATGCTCAAGAAGAACAAAAAGGCTGAATCTTTTTATCAGCCTCGTATATTTTTGTGGATTCCACATCTGTTGACTGAAGAAAGACTTGGAGGATTAAAATGCTCACTCTGCAACTCAAAGATGGAAACTAAGGGATTTAACAAAAACCCTCATGCCAGAAGAATTGTTGATTTGACGAGGTAAGAGCTTTAAGTGTCTTATGTATCAAGCCTAACTGTCATAATTATCTTTAGCTGTTTTTATCTCATGTCAATGAGATATCGATGTTTTTCTCCTCGGTGTGGTAAGACAGTTAACGGCCATGATGGATCTATTGTGAAGCAACTTCCTTTAGAGCTTCAAATGGAATTTCCTTCCGTCTTAACCCATAAAGGTGGTGTGTCCAAGGTCGTCGCTGACTTGCTGAGACCATGCATTCAAAATTCTGTTGGTCCTGAGCGCTTCCGAAAAATTTTGCTTGAGCTGCATCACCTTCGTCATGATCGTCTTGAGCTTCAATACTTGCTTTCTGTCTTTAGAAAGAGAAACAGCATTGCAAGACATTTTCACCAGTCAGAGCTTAAAACATTCTCTACTTTCGAAGATCAAAGACAGTATGCCGGCTACGTACCTACAAGTACATATATTCGTACTTTGTATACTGCGATCATTGAGACTCTTCGTCATAAAATGGATAAACACATGATGCTTCTGGACGGAAAAGTTTTAAAGGGGGATCACTCGTTTAAGTTTCCCAAACACATGGCCAGAATTGAAGAAACTAGTGTATTTACTGCACTTTACACAGTAACAAATGAATATGAAGAAATTGTACAGCAATCCCTTGTTCCTTCTAAGTCATTGAGCTACCTTCGATTTCCGTTTGAGAAGATGCGTGAGGCATATGTGCTGTATGGTCATGAAATGCCAATCGCTTTCTTCACCGACAATGTCAAAGGTGATAAAAACTTTCTTGAAGGCATTTTTGAATCGTTGAAAGTCAACATGGAAACTCAACCAGATACCGAAGTTGAGCCTAGTGACTATGATCAAAGCTTCCTCGAACTGCCAAGAGAGATTCAAGTTGTTTATGTTGCTCGTGATTTTGGCTCTGTTGATCAATATTTCAAGAATCTCCTTGAAGATTTGAGCACTGGTCGAGACAAGGTGGTGGGATTTGATGCTGAGTGGATGCCATTTTCAACTGAGAGTAAGGTTGATGTCATACAAGTGGCATATAGAGAAAAAGTTCTTGTAGCCCACATGGACAGATCTTGGGCAGAGCTTCCACCTTACATGCAAGCATTTCTTAGAGATGCAGGTATAAGAAAAGTTGGACGGCAAGTTAGTGGTGATCTTGGACGAACTAACAGGAGCTATCACATCATGTGTCGTGGTGCTCTTGAGCTCGGATCGTTCTGCTCTGCAAGAAAATGTATTGCTAGTGGCCAAACGTCTTTGGCTGAGATTGCTTTCAGAGTTCTTGGGAAGAAAATAAGAAAGGAAGAGAGGTTGTCAAATTGGAGCCTTCCAATTTTATCTGCTGAGCAAATCCAGTACGCTGCTATTGATGCTTGGGCTAGTTTGGCTATTTACAGCCATGTGAAAAACAGACCAGAGATTGGTACTAGAGTAACCTCTAGTAACTGTCTTCCTGGTACCTCTGTTGGCTACAAGCCTCATGGCATTAGGCAAACAATAGCCCGTGGCAAAATCGTTAGTGAAAGAAGTAATTCTGATGTTGTCAAAATTTTAGTGACTAGATTGGATGTTCCTGGATTCGTTGCAAGCCTAGGTACAGGCATTTCAAGCAATGATCAAAGATCATTAGATTCTTTTGGCCCTGTTCCTTTTGAATTAAATATCTTGATGAAGGACTTAGTGACAGAAGCAGAAACAGAAGCTAGCAGCTTTAGCACAACACTTGAAGTAGCATCTGCTCAATGCCGTGTCAATAGTCATTCAACTAGCAGCTACACTGTTCCCGAGTCTGAAATCGATGAAGCTTTTGGGAAAATTTTTGATCAAAATCCTGACATGGTGGACAAAGATAGTTTCAAGCACGGCTACAGATTGTTCTCTAACCTGAGACAAGAAGCAGATCCCAACATCTCTAAATTGTATACAAGAGTAGTGAAGGACATGTTTCATCTAATGGACATGATAAAGCCCTACAAGCGCCACACTTTATACAAAGAGTTCACTTGTAGATTTAGTGATTGCCTTTTTGTTTTGGATGAGGATGACAAGAAAATAGTTGAAGATGTTTTGGAAAGAAATGGCATGACATGGGATGCTAAGGTGAAGTATGACAGAAGTTGGGTTTTTAAGCGTGTTAGAAGAAGAGTGCCTTCACCTTCTGAGCTGCTTCCTTCCTTGAAATCATTGTTTTTGTCATTTGGCCCTTTAAAATGCTCAAAGTCTGCAAGAACACTATTTGACAAGCTTGCTTGGAAACAGGCATTGAGTGTGCTCAAGACTGTAGAACTTGGTCATGCTTCTGATCCTCCTGGAGTTCAACTTTACTACAAGACAGGCATGAAAGACAAGTTCGGCTTGATCTTGTATAGATGTATAAGAGGTACAAACTCTCTAGAAGGTGGGGTTCACCAAAACTTGATTCGCAAGTTCGGTTCCTTCGGAGCAGGTCCAGAGCTAGCTAATGCTATGCTGACAGAGTATAGACTAAGACATAACATTGATATTGGCACTATAAATAGATGCAGTCGCCAACACAACGGTCATTATGATCCATGGCTGATTCAGCACATAGATCTTCTGAGGGAAAAGCTTGAGTTGTATAGAACAAAAGACAACATATGTATTGATATCAATGCATTGAAGTATAAAGGTTCTAAGGAAATTTTTGGTATTTGACCTTTGCCTGAAGATGAGATGGTAAAGCTTGGAATTTCCGGAGCAGAGGAGGACCTCCAAAATACGAATGAGGATGCAACAATACCTAAGCTTTCTGAAACAGTATACATGGAAGTCGGCTCCACACACCGCCCAAAAAACAGCAGATATGATTATGTATCCAGGTTGCAGAGAACCAAATTTGCTGTCGTTGCTGTACACACATTGGAGGAGGTATTTCTCTTCTCTCGTCTCTTGGAGCAATGCTGCCCTGCTGATGCCACTCCAAACTTTGAAAGCTTTACATTCACATGGAATCAACAAGCAGATGGTCAAAAGGTTTTCTACAAAACTGCTGAGCTTATCGAAAAGTATTACAACTACTGGAAGGATCAGGAGGCAGCTAAGAAAACTCGCCAGATTCATCATGCAACATTGGATAGTATAATCAACGAGTTTAGAGCTAGAGAAGTACTCCGTCAAGCGGAAAGAGCAGCAACCCCCAGCCTTCCTGAGGCGATTCAGAACGTAAATCTTCAAGAAGTGCAAATCATTCCTCATTCTGCTTCTCATCACCAGGTTGTATCTCAACGTTTCCCTTTGCAAGCACAAAATGTGCCATTCACCTTCAGAATGCCCATTCCTGTCTTCGTTCCCGAAGTCTCTACTCCGGTTAATATTGCGCCTGTTATGTCTCATTCTGTTGGTCCTAACGCTCATGTTCTGTCTACACTCTCACTTAGTGACGTAGTCAGAATAAGTAGAAAACGTACATGCAAAGGATGTGGCTTACATACATGTGAAGGCAGAAACAATAGAAGGCTATGTGCTTTAGCAAGGTGTTTCAAATGCCAGCGACAAGAATGCAGTGGGTTGTTTGAATCTAATAATTGTGATGCCATATAGATCATGAAATAGATATTATATGCTCTACTACATGTACTTTGTTTTCGAAATTTGGCTTCGCCAAATTTCAAAATTACCATATTTGGAATTTGTATTTTGTGTCCCCCCCAGACATGTCATACGAGCCTTATCTTTTTAGGTAATTGCTACATCCCGGATCAATTTTATCCACTCTGATGTTAGTATACTTTGATTTATGTTGCTCTCGTGACATTTTTTTTTAAAAGAAATGGATAAATTGTCATGGTTTGACGTTTATACCAGCTTTGACTTAGGATATCTATAGACGTTTTTGTGTCAAACAGACATCTATAAATCTTTTATTTGCAAAATCATCTTTTATTCAATAAACATGTTATATCACGAAATAATTTAACGATACACAAAAGCAAATAAATCGATCAAAATCTTGATAAGCTAAAAGTGATAGAAATGAATCTGCCTTTTTCTATTTCTCTAAATGTGCCAGCAATATATATATGTATATGTATTATCAATAACCACTGGAGTGTAAAGAACTCTGGGAACCTCAGTGGTTTCAATGCCAAACTTCTTTCGAGAAGGGAGAACAAGTTTGTCAGACACTTTTATATAAAAATCAAAGAAAAACCCAACAAATCTCAAACAGCAAGCTACAGGACATAGAAAAAGGAGAAGCAAACTTAGCAGTAGCAACAGGAAAAAGGCTTAAAGTGCCTTAGGTGAAGATTGATTTTGATAGAGTGGACGGTAGAAATGGGGGGATAGCGAGAATTGTTATCATGATGAAGAATTGGAGTGGACAACATACTTTAGGGTGCACTTGGTATCTTTGGAGTGGACAGTGGAGTGGACAGTGGAGTGGACGAGTGGACGTAGCATTATCTGTCAATTGGAAGGTATATTTTTGGTACAGAAAAAGACGACCATATCACTAGACGAAGTACATATAAGAGGCTTGTGTTTTTGGTTCAGTGGTTCATCCAAGCGTCTTAGAAGACAACATTGTGACAAAGTTTTAACTCATTTTTACTATTGCAATTTGCTGCTAACCATACTCTGTTAGTTCTTTCACAGATTTGCATCTCTTTGCAATATTGAGAGGTCGTTTTGAAAAGTAACATTTTGAATTCATAGTAGCGTCTTTGAAGTAAGAAGAACACTTTTCTTGAAAGTGAACAACTTTTAGAGATCATAATCTATGTCTTTTCCGCCCTTCAACTTGGAAAATGCATGTGATTTTCAGATGGGATAGAGTGCAAAGGAGTAAAACAAAAAAAAATTAAAAAGCCTTAAGCTAAGGGATGGAGATTTTGCCAAACATAAACTTGCATTCTACATGATATATCATTCAATGGAGTAGAGCAAACAAGCGTTCCCTGTCGAGCATATGTGAATGTTGGGCATTGTAGACACAAATATCTAGCACGGTTATACGTGGGATAGAATATTGGATAAAACAATATCCGCAAGTCCTTGGTGTTTGGCTCTCGCTAATGATATAACGATGATACATTACTTATTAGATTCTCATTAATGGGTGTCACCTATTCAATTATATACCTTTGGTCTCGAGCTAGTTTTTCTCTGTAGATAGCCTATAACTATCATGATGTCGACCTCATGTCTCTTCTTCGATTAAAAATTCGTTCAGTAGATGTGACAATAGTACCAATTCGACTGTCTATGCTCGTTTTATGCCAAAAAAAAAACTGGTATGATTAGATTGCATGGATGAACTGATTAAGTGGTTAAGACAAACCATAGTTATTTTGCTTCTGTCCCATTTGTTTTGCTATAAGCACTGAATAATACAAATGTATCCCTTAGTAGCACAGTGCTTAAAAACTTGGGAAATTGCAAACAAAAGACTGGTAGTAGATTCATTGACAGGACCAAAATTGAAGCAAGATGAGAAGTTTCTTTTTTGTGAATATAGGGAGCCATTTGCTTTGGTGGCTTTCTATAAAACCAAAAAGTGGTGAAATCATTTGTGCTTGAGATTGTTCGCAGTAATAGAAATTATATTTCCCTGTTGAAGGAGTTTGTTCTTTCTAATATTGAGATATGTCTCACAAACAACTCCATCTTACCACGGATCATCAGCTACTGGCTACTAACAAACAAAATCTCTTGATTACTCGCCTTGAATTAGTTCAATTTATCCGTTGTTTATTCTGTTGTATTCAATCTAAGTATGTTGGTACAAATCATGATAGACTATTTGAAATCTCATGTGTCTGATGATTATTTTCTCGGGAATGCAACCAACATCTTCTCCTCTTTAAATGATTTTTGGATCTGATAATTCTTTTGTTGGTAGCACATTACCAATCTAGAATTTCTACCGTCAATTTTTTTTGCATCTATCCCATATCAGATAATCAATCATATTCAGAATGTGCAACCTTCGACTGCAGTATATAAAGCTACTTTTTTTTTCTTTGCATTTCTTTTCATCTTTTTGTATATTAAGAGACGTGCAGAAAGAAAAAAAAAAGCATCATGGGAATTCTTAGTTTTAACGATTCTAAGGATTCTGGCACTGTTGCTACAAATGAACCCGCCAATCTTGATCATGAATTTCGAGGCATTCAAAAGGTTGTTCTCATGAAGAAGCTTGGCAGAAAATGGGACAAGATCATGGTAGTTACTGGGTAAGTCAAACCACAAAAACTTTACTGATTAAATGAAAATGATTAGCTGACACTATGGCAATAGTATTATTTTGGTTGCATGGGCAAAGAACTGGGAAGGAAATGTTGTTTTTAGCGCCTCTGTTGCTATTTCAAGTGCTTTCAATTCACTCAACATTGCTGCTATCATCAGTGTTGTACTCTATATCATCGAAACTGTTTTATTGCCTATGTATGCCAAGCTTTCCGACATGATTGGTAGAACAGAGGCATTCACAATTGCTATCTTCTTTTATGTTGTCTCTGGGGTCATTCAAGCTGTTGCACCTAATATGGATACTCTTGTCGTATGTGAAAGTTTAATCGTATACAACTCTAGCATAAATACTAAATGATGTATACATATATAGGGTGGCCAAGTCATTTATGGTATAGGTATCTCTGGTGTCTCTGTGTTGGGCCATGTCCTTATTGCCGGTATGTCAAAGTCATTCGTTATTGTGTACAGAAGAAAAAAAGGACGACAGAAGCTAACAATTTACATTAAAAAAAATAACTAGATATCACTTCTTCTGTCAACCGAGGCTTATTCCAGGCTTTCTACGATTTCCCTGCCATGATTAATATTTGGGTTGCTCCTGTTGTTGGTGAAGCTATTGTGGCACATAGCTCATGGAGATGGACGTATGCAATGACATCTTTGTGTGTAGGCGTCACTGCTATTCCTCTTTTATGGGGCTTATTCCGTTTAGAACATACAGTTAAAAAGTCTGGCCAATTACCTCGCAAAGACAACTCTAAATACAATGGTTTAACCTTTATGGGCAAGCTAAAATACATATGTAACGAAGTCGATATTATTGGTAGCATTCTGTTCATTGGTTCTCTCTGTATGATCCTACTTCCTTTCGTTCTTGCTACTTCCCGATGGGGCGGCTGGAATTCACCCACAACAATTGGTAACCTTGTCGGAGGGTTTGTTTGTGGTATTGTGTTTGTCGCTTATGAGTGGAAATGGGCTAAAAATCCTGTTATTCCGATTGGTAACTGGGACTCACCTACTCCTATTGCCGGCGTTTTGAGTTGCGCGGCTATCTCGACTATTCGTGCTACAAATTGGACTTACTTCATTACTTATTTGCAAGTGTCCCGTTATTCTACCATTACCGAATCGACTTTTATCGACCGTAGTTACCACGCCATGTTTTTGATCTCTCAAATCGGATCTGGATATTTGATGAAACGCTTTAAGGTCTATAGACCAATTGTCCTTGCCGGTATCTTGTTTTATCTGCTTGGTACAGCATTGATGATACCTGCAAGATTCCCTACCTCTTCCATAGTCTTTTTGGTTTTTACTCAAATCATTGCTGGCTTTGGGTCAGGTATGATTTATGTTCCTATCTTGGTTGCTGTACAAAGTTCGGTTCCTCATGGAGGTAAGCTATTTACATTTTTTTTTCTCAAAAAAAAAAAGGCAGGTCATACAAATGCTCATATCGTTATAAATAGATCTTGCTATTGTTACTGCTCTGTTCCAAATTGGTGGCACAGTTGCTAGCAGCGTTGGCTCTGCTATTGCTGGTGCTATTTGGAATGGTATGCTGCCAGATCAAATTGCAACTCATGTTCCTGGTGAATACGATGCTTCGTTGATTCTTGGTGACATCAATTATATTAATGCACTTCCTCCTGATCAGCATGCTGCTACTGCTCTGGCCTATGGTGAAGTTCAACGAATTCTATCCATTGTTTCTGTTTGTCTGGTCGTCATTTCACTGGGCTTCTTCCTTAGAATGAAACCTCTTGGATTGACTGAAGAAGACCATCATGATTTGTCTGAAAAGACTGATGAGCAAATTGTGGATGATTATAATATCGAAAAGCATCATGATGAAGAAAGCTACACTAAAGCTTAATTTACCTATACATTTTACCTTAATTTTCTTTACTACTATTTTAACCTCTTGTATTACCTAAACCTACCCTCTATACATTGATTCTTATAAATAAACTGACAAAAGCTTATTGAATTCACCGAGTTGATTGGATTATTAAACTTAGCTCTTTCAGTTACATCGTACGATGCATCTTGATTTTCTTGACCGCTCGTAACACAAAAACGGGAAGCTGAAGAGCAAAAAAAAAAAAAAACTAGTGCTTATAACAAGTGATTTATTACAGTTATAAAATTTTAAATAATGAAATATATACAAAAAGAAAATTAATCATCATTTTGCCCTTTTGATAATACTTCATCTCGTGAAGCATTTAAAATTTGCCACATAGACGTAGCATATACATTATAAGGAATAGAACGGCCAGCAATCCATGAACCAACAGCAACTACAGGACCCAGCATATGTGTTTGCATAACAGCCTCTTTCTACGAAGCGCAGTAGATATGTTAATCGTTACAGTTTTTTCTTCACTCATCTCATTCAACTTACCTTTCCTAAAATTAGTTTAATAAGAGCAAGGTCTTTACTTTTGTATGGCTCTAATTCTTCTTGTGTTGCACCCTCAATCATCTTTCTTATATTGGTAAGTGCGCCTAAGCCTTGCATCCACGCATAATGACCAGTCTTTACATCGGTATGGTTTGCTACATCACCAGCAGCGAAAATATGAGGGAAGCGATCATCATTGATCTGCATTGTAGGTTTGACATTGACAAATTTGGTATCTTTGTCAATTGTTCTTGAGGACAAAGCTTCCAACAGGCCACTATTAGGCTTCATACCAATACACATGATCTAACATAGATGTAATAAAAACACAATGACAAAGTAAGAAACAAGTTTTGCAAATGCAAGTAATTCTAGTATATATAAAACTTACAGCAAGATCACCATGAATAATTTTACCGCCTTTAGTGTGAACCTCTATAGGCTTTACTTCAAGTGGAAATCCACCTTCAGGCAAAATAACTCGATCACCCAAGACCTGTTTAACGCCATGTTTCTTCAGGATATTATAAGTCATCACATCCAAACTTGTTTTGTATCTGGGTAAGTATCTGTTTCGAGAATGCAAAAGAGTAACATTTTTTTCAGGGAAATGCTCTTTAATCTCGGAGGCTAGCTCTATGTTATAGAAAGATAGATATATAAGCAACGTATGCTTCATAGTATATCATTGACTTTTACCTAAGCCCACAGCGCCAGCGCCAATAATGATAGGGCTTTCAGCTTCAATAATGAGCTTTTGATACTGTTTTAATCTGTCCATAACTTCATCCTTGTTTTCAGCGCTGAAACGACCTGGCTCAGGAATCTTTGTACCAGCAGTGTATACGAGATAAGCAAAGTCAATCTTTCTTCCGAATCCTGGAACATCCCGATCAAGCTCTACATAATCCTTATGGAGAGCAACCACACGAGCAGTCAGTACCTTGCCCTTTGTATCGTCACCTTCAAATATATTATCATAAGGGATAAACAGTTCTTCCTCAAAGCCAGGAATGACACATGCACGAGGAAAAGCAAATACGTGATTGAAGTGACTTTTAGCTTCAATCAGTAGCATTCTGTATCCTTCAATAGGATTCTGGCGCCATTCATACACACAGCCCATGGCTTTTATAAAGAGAGAGTGAAGAGGTGTTTAACAATTACTTTTTCTTTTCAACCTTATGCTCGCCTTACCTGCTGACGATGCACCAATGAATACGATGTTTTTGATGTCTTTTACTTCTGCTGATACCATTTTGTTGTTCAATGAGAGGTTAAGTGGAACAAGAAGAGAAAGAAGAGATCATTAGACTTGATAAATCTGATAAAAAAGATCAGATAAGCAGTCACCAAGCTTTGGATTTAAATCAAATTGTTAATCAGATTGTACAAAGAAAGTTACACAAAACTAATCTTTCGAATCCTCAGTTTTTCTGTTTGTGTTCCTTCTTATTGTAAGACCACAAGTGAATATAGTGGTGAAAGCATCCCTGTTCTTCTTTCTCTAGTAAATATTTGGATTATAACAAAAATATAAACTTGCAAATCTCGCCAGGCTTTCAGGGAGGAAGAAGCAAGGAAGAACAACTCAGTGTTGTGTTTCGAAGGATAGACTACATGCATAATTCCAAGTTGGTTATCAGATTTTCACTTTTTCTATTTAATTGGAATTGAAATTTCAAAGCCGCAACCCTCTCTTTTTCCTAAATCCGGGGACTCTCGGAGGTGCAAGCTTATTTGAATTTGACAATACTGTCGCGCCAAGAAAACCAGATAGTCAATTGTATCTCCAAGGCATCTTGATATTGTTTGAAGATTGGAGCTAGGGGAAGTAGTCTAGGTGCTCGGATAGGCTTAGGTCCAGGGATTTTGTTGAAAAATTGGTATACTCTCACGTCTTTATTGTTAGCCTTACCTTGCCTCTCTGAATAACTAAAAGTTATACAACAAAAACAATCTGAATGTAAGCTCCGATTTATAATCTGTAGCAAACTTCTATGTAAAGTCCAGAAAAGTATACTGTTTGGAAATATCTATAAGCCTGCAGTATAGCTAAATGGGCAAGTTAACGACAAAAGGTAATAATCGAGATCATGGAAGCATATAGGGCTGGAGCTGAGATGTCTAATTGCATATATTGACCAGTCCAGACTTGTGATTACTGCAGACCGTCTTCGAAATTCTATTGAATTCCAAACTTATAACTTTCTTCGTATAATTTACAACCTTCAATTGAGTAGAACAATCATACTTTTAGAACTTTTTTTTTCTTTTTCAACAAGGCGGTCATCTACTTTTGCGATTGAACAAAGATTACGCGCCCAGTATAAGTCTTCTTGCTTGAATCCGCAGAGCCGTCAGAGTCTTGTGTTCTTTGTTTCTTTTACTTATTCTAGGAAATGTGCTTGACTGTGCATTCCTCTTCAACTTTTTAAAGATACTTTTCTCAATCTGAAGTCAACCACAGTTGATTGTTTTGAAATTCAGATGGTAGCAATGTTAAATTTGGATGTATGAGAACTTTAAAATGAATGACAAATAAAGGGTCGGTGTCAAGAAGAGAGCTGCGTATAAAAAAACAATGAAACAAAGTCACCTGTTGCAAAATCTTTGAGCTAGCTTTTGGGATAATGCGTTGGAAATGGCTTGTTGTCAACATATTGAAAAGAAGAATAGAGAAGGCACTGCTGCTTTCTTTATATAGTGATCGCTCGATTTAAAAGTGCTTGATATAAGAGTACAATACTTTGACTTGAAGATTGCTTCAACCGCTAAAACACGATTCAATCTAAGAGTATGCTCAATAAAAAAAAAGTGCATTTCTCGAGAATATGACTACTCTTAAGTGAAGTGACTATTGCATATCCATTGATATTAAGCTTTTCTTTACAACAAACATATGTTGATCTGATATAAAGCAACTGAGGCTTCACTATAGGCTGACATAGAGACTTACCATCAAGAGTATGGTATAACTATGTAGCGTTTAAATTGGCGCATAGATGCTGATAAAGTAAAGTCATCCAAAAACAATGAGTTCTTTCTGCTATTGACTTTTGTTGATTTAACTTCTGAAATGCATTCGATTTAAAAGTGTTTGTTATTTAGGTGTGAGGTTTTTGGAGTTTTTGGCTATTCTAAAACCGAACAGTTATCTTGGCTGTATCTATTTTGATTTGGTATCAGAACGAGATATATGGATGAATGACTGTAATCTAAAGAAGAAGAGCATGTACAATAAAGAGGGAAGGAAAGTTACTTCATTTTTATCTGAAATAAGAAGACAAGAATTATGCATAATTTTCCTTTTCTAGTATTATTCCCAAATATATCAGGGCTCTGTATATATTTGGTAATTAGCTACTAATGCTTGAAAAATATGGCATACATGGCCTCTGGGGTTGATCTCCATCCATCGAAATAACCTTTTTGGCAGGGCTGTCATGTCTGGGGGGGGAGAAGATTTAGCACTTTAAGACAGTTAAAGTTTATGTAACACCTACAGCCTTGCTCATCACGCTTCGCGTGCAGCCAATACACCGCTTCTTGTACAAAAGGATGCTGTTTTGTTGTGCAGTTCAGTTTTAGAGTGACTGATAATTCTTGAGAAAGCAGGGAGAGTTTGCTGAAAGAGCAAAGTTGTAATTCCGGAAATGGCAACAGCAAGAGCAGACAGTTTGTCACGGCCACTTACCCCACGACCATTCCTGACAGATAGGCATTCAGGGTTCAAGCAGTGGAATGCGCCTTTCATTCTGTCAAGCAAGTCAGAAGGCCCTCAAAATACTCGGCCAAAACGATGTTAATTGGAGGCATATCTTTCATTGACTCCTCTAATAGTGTTCCTTGAACGAAATCCAGCTCCTGTAAGGATTGCAGGACGTTACTGGCTTCGTTTCTGAGACAAAGCTTACTTCATTAGCTTGATTGTCCGACTCACTTTCGTTTCTTATTTGTAGTCGAACAAGCTTGTAATCACTGGAGTTTTCTTGATAAATCTCTTTTGTAGAAGAGAGAGAATTTTGATGTTTTGCAATGTTCTTTATGAGCCCACTCATCAAAAAGCATTGTATGCAAAAGCTTAAATGAGCGACGGCAATAACAACTTTTATTGGCTAACAGCATCCAATCGTATTGCTTACTACTGGCGGAGTAGTCCCCAGAAACAGCAGCCCCGCCACCTTTCATCATGGCGGTCTTTTAATACCACTCGATGAAGAGGCATCGTATTAGAAGTGGCACATTATCTTTTGGCTTTGACGACCCTTGAGTAATACTGTGTTGTTGTAATTTTTCAAAATGTATTTAATACTCTAGACACTATGAGGTGAAAAGAAAACCAAAGTTTTTTGTCTTATATGCTGAAGGTATTTTAACCCTTGAAAGCAATTCAATTGATTGTCATACATGCATGTATTTAGATACTTGTACATTTACTTCTTCAAAAATCTCTGGGAACAAAAGACACTGGAGCTTCTAAGAGAGTTTGTTTTAGAGCCGAAGACTCCTTTTGATGACTATAAGAAATTTTTAATAGATGCACTGGCCTTTGAAGGTTTAATTGTTTTTCGGTAACTATTTAAGCTACCACATCTTGACACACTTTTTTAGAAGCTCTTGTCGCTTTTATGATAATGTTAAAGATCATTCTAAATTGGTGTTTTGTTGTGCTCTCAAGTCTAGTTCCTTTAAGACCATCTTATTTGGAACACTCGTTGCTTACTTCTACCATGGGTCATATTTATAAAGCACTTATCTCGTTGTACTTTCGCTTTATTTGCTTATTGTCTTTATGCCATACTTACAGTGCAGATATCCTTTGACTGTCATCCTGTCTAAAGTTAAAGAGTCTCACTGACTTCGTGTCATTTGAAACGTTCCCTTCCTTCCTTCAGTCTCCCATGTATTGATATTTGCAGCTTGACATTGTTGTGCTGAAGAAGCTCTAATAGACAATCAATTTTTCATTTTTCTTAGCGGCTTCTATTTATTTGTCTAATCAATTGTCAGGCATCGCTTTCAATCTTATTCGTTGATACACGCGACAAATTAAACTCCATCAAAGCACATAAACTTAACAGTGTCTAATTCTTGTCAAGAACAAGGTTTCTGAAAACCAATATTATCAATTTTTCAGTGCCTCAAAAAACCAACCAACTAAATACTATTGTCAAGTCGTCAAAATAAATAAATTCCAAAGGTCAAAAGTTCTTTCCGTGCAAAGCAAGACGGAATAGTGCTTTGCTTACGTTCAGTTAGTTTTGAATAAAGCTCATACTTGTGTTCAGATCAATCTTTGGTTCTTTATCCAATGAACAATTCAACAGCGTCAAAATCACTGTCTGACAATGAAGCGCTCATGCACTAAATCAATTTATTTTAGTTTAAAGTAAACTTTACGTTAGAAGGAAATAGAAGAAGAAAAATTCTTTTCCCCTATATAGTAAAGGGTGTTTTTTTTTTTTATTTTGTTTTGTTTGATCGACTCAAGAAGGGAAAATAGTCTGATCTAAAACTACATGTTTGATTATCATTTGGTATATGGCATTGCTCAAAGTTATAGACGACACATGAGGAGTATTCTGTTTTCATTTTAGGCTGTACACAACAAAATTATGCTTACACAAGAGTTAGAGCAGCATAAGCTTTGATTATTGTGATAGTAGCCATCCGTGTACTAATTAAGAAAGAAGAGGGTATTGTTTGATCCTTCGTACTATAGAAACAAAAAGAAGAAAGTGTGCTTGTTTCAAATGAACATTCTATCTTAAGCCTGGGTAAATGATCAAAGCAAAGACTGATGTTGAAAGCTCAAAGATGGTTTGACAGGAAGACTAGAGTACAAATATGTCCTCCCTAGTATGCTAATAATAGTCCGTAGGTTTTTTATTATTATTATTATTTTATGGTCGTACGTATTCCTACGTTTTTTTTTTCTTTGGTACAAGGGATGTTACATACGACAATGTTTGTTTACAACTTGCTTGCTTGTGATACAATTGAAAACTGGCAAGTGGCTCAAATTCTTCTCAATGGGAAAAAAGGGGCTATCTGTCATTATTGAGCCCTTTCATACAAATGTCTTTAGGATTCATGATTGACTAAAATAAAGAAAAAAAAATTAACTATTATATACCGCTTTGTTTTGTATATTTTTATGTGGACATTTAAAATAAACTTGGAGTGCAGATTAAAATAGGCTTCAAAAAAGGCAACAGTGTCATATTTTTCTTTATAAAAATGCCTTTCTGCAAGCGTATGGATACTTTAAGCAATTATCAACTACTTTTCCTCCCTTGTTTTTCTTTACCTGATGCAGATGCGATGTACGTACGCGATCGGTATGACAACATATTTATTCAATTGGTTCATGTCTAAAAAGCAAGCTTATTGATCTCCTTGGTTACTATACATGTAAAAAAAAAAAAAAAAAAAAAAAAAAGAATAACTGACATGTCAAATCCTCCCCCCCCCCTTAAATGAGATGTTTAAAAAAAAATAACGAGATCGACAAATATGTATATACAAGTACATCAATATGGGATCTTTCTTTCTCTTTTTTATTATTATTAAAGAAGAAGAGAAAAAGGAATATGGTATTAGTTATTTTAATATGTTTCTCTTAAAAAAGAAGATAAAATGAAGGGTATCGTTTCTCTCAAAATAGTTAATAGCGAAGAGAAGCATTATTAGCTGATGCAACGGTCAATTGTTTGCCTGAGGTTGGTGCTAATGGCGAAATAATCATTTCTGTATCAGGATTTACATTTCCCAAGTAATCCCGAGGGGTATTGCAGTGAAAGTCGCTACTCGAGCTATCTGCATCATTTGATGCTTGATCATCAGGCGTAATCAACGGTGAATTTAATTTGTTGACATGAAAAATATTTGTTTCTTCTACAGGCGTCAGTATGACTGGTGAGGGATTTGTGTTGTGTGCATTGGTATTGTTGTTAGCTAAACTTTCAGCCAACAAAGCTTCGTTCACATTGAGTAATGATTGCAGGTATTCAGGCGATGGGCCGGTTGCTTCCGAAAGGATGTTGGTAAATAGAGGCTGGTGTGTCAGGGACAATACATCTGCTCTTGATACATTGCATTTTTCAGCTATGGGTGATTTATTTGAACTGAGCATTGCTTCGTTCGTTAATTCGCTTAGAGGTGTTTCTGTAATGGTTGTGTTGGGCGATGTGGTTGTTGTTGAAGGAGATAGGTCGGAATCTCCTGTAGGAACATCTAAGGAACCAAGCCAGCCTATACCAGCACCACTAATGATGAACATGTTAACATACACGGATCGAAAACTTTTTTTGCTGTTGCATTTATTTACCTCTCTTCCCATTCTTTTCCCATTTTCTGCATCACTATCTCAAGCTGTTCACGTTGTCTTTCCAGTTCTTGTAGGTTTTTATCATAATCGATCAGTGTTTTATCCATAGCCAAAAAAAAAAAGAACAAGGAAAAAGAGAAAAAGAGGGAAAGAGAGAGAGAGGGTTTTGAAATTATTTTAGAAAAAATTTACAGCAAAAAATAAAATAAAATAAAAAAATAAAGCGGTTATTCAATATTGCTTGCAAACACATCGTTACCATCAAACACAAGCAATAAAGATTGATTGATTGCACTCCTTTACTTTAACAGCTGAAGATAAAAATAACAGAGATAAACTCCTACTTTTTCCTTTTAAATGTTGACTATAAAAGTAATTGGTTCTGAAGAAATGTTTGCTACGAAAGAAAAAAAGAGTTAATTACCTTTTTCGATATTTCAAACTCAGTTTAACTCACTGTATTACCGTGTACTGACGGAAAAATGGTGGGTCCCGGAAGATCTAAATTAAGCATTGAAATTCAACTTTAACTTTTCTCAAAAAAAAAAAAAAAAGAGGTCCAGAGAAGGGTTTACACAATGGCACTTCGGAAAAAAGATAAAAAGTCATGAAAGTGAGAGAGTGAAGGGGGGAGGATAAGTTACCCTTTTTGGATGAATTTGTTAACATATATTCCTTAAAAAGTTTTGACATTGTATCGCGATTCTTTCAGTGTGTGTGTGTGTGTGTGTGTGTAATCCTGTTCAATGGATTTTACTCATGGGATGATTGATTTCATAGTTTCTATATTCTGTAGCAACCACAACCAACTATAGTCTTCCTTTTCACTTTATTCATTGTAAATCTATAAGATGATTGTCAATTAACAGCTTACATTGTTACACTTGTCTACAAGAGACATATGCCGAATGTTTTTTATTAAATGTTGATAATAGCAAAAACAGTAAGAGCTTTTTTTTAATGTTGAAACATATGCCATATATTTCTTGGTAAATTGTCTCGAGTTCATTTGTCTTACATTTCTCAAGTTTTTTTTCTTTTATTTGTATGTATTCTATTGGAAGATGGCAAAACATTTAAAGCCGGAAACCAAAAAGAAGACAAAAGATTGATAAATTCATGCATAGCTTCTCTGTATCCATGGGTGTCATCAGAGTACCAAATGCTGTTCTCATTGGCAAAATGCATGAATGTGAATGCTAGGCTGGTAATGTCAGTGTAATTGTTGACTGAGAAAGTAATGAAGGGATGATGAACTATCAAGAAAACTTGTTTTTCTTTCACACAAATTAGAGCCCTTTTTTTTTTTAAAAGCGCCTGTCTCAAGAAGGTAAGGTGCTCAAGTATATGAAAGTAAGCAAGACTTTTGCTTTCTATTGGTTTAATCAGTCTCACCTTCTAAATAAGAAGAAGAAGAAGGCGGATGAAAATGAGTATGGTTACAAGTGTTTTCTATCGTTCAACTGAATAGAAAAGACTCAAGTATTCTACAGGCATTTGATCGTTGGTACGTTAGTAATCTGCAAGCCAAAAGAGAGCAAAAGAGAAAAGTCGTGGCAGAAACGGTTTATTTTAGATTTGCCCTTGATCGAAAGTTAAATTGGTCTTGAAAGTAATTAGGACTTCCAAAAGAAAAATACCGCCTTGTTATTTTGTTTCAGATTAGCAAGCTTAAACTGAATAAAAGAGAGAGAGAGAGAGAAAAAAAAACAAAAAAAAAAAAGAGAACTACAGCTAATGCCCTTCTGTTGTTGTTGTTGTTGAGAAAGTGATATTTTCACACATAGCGCATACACGCATATATATATGCACATATATGTATCAACAACCAGAGACTTTTCTTTTGATTCAAGGTCGAAATAAAGAGACAGGATGTAGTAAATTACAAGCCTTCCATAATATTCAGTTATCTACTGCACCAATAAGAGCAGCCTTATACACAGTCACTATCCATCTCTCTTTCTGTTGTTTGATTAAATCAATCTTAAACATGAAGGTGAAAAGTAATAAATAAAATAAAATAAAAGTCATGCGATTGATTCGCTTGAAAAGCTTATTTTTATATTTTTTGCATAAATTCCCATCCAATTTTTTTTTAAAACATCACAAGATGTATGTGAAAATAAACAAACCCTCAAATGAAGTGTATATAAACCCACCCCAGAAAGCAACTCAATAAACACTTATCTTTCTCTTGACTCTAATTAAACACAATATGCCTATGGTTAAGCGCCTTGCCGATGTTCACCAAGAATTAATGGACATTGCTGTAGAATCCAACCGTCTTTCTTATACCAAGTATACTCTGGATGACCTTGAAAAGCTGCAAAACAGACTTCGCAAGATTGACTCTCAATACAATGAAGGAGCCTTCAAGTGCACGGAGATGAACTCGGCTACTTATGAAGAAGAAGGTCAAGCCCAAGTCTCTGATGAATTAGAAAAAGTACACCGTACTTTGCACCGTATGTTGTCCCGCATTGATAATTAAATTCCACCCTCACTTTTCTGTACATAATAAATCATGATTCCTCTATATTGTTCAATTGAGATAAACAAGCTTTTTTTTTTTTCGAGAAAGTAGTCTGAGTTTGAAGCACTTTGGCAATGCACCTTTTTTTTTTTCTTTTTTTGATTTTCTTTGTCTTTCTTTATTGTTGTTATAATATGAGTCAATGGCAGAATAAAAAGCTAGTAGAGACCTACAGTATGTTACTTTATGTGGCTTATATGATTGTCTTAATCACCTCCTTTTTTTTTTATAAGACGAAAGTGAATGGAGCAAGCATACAAAACCAAGAACAGATAATAAAGCGTAATAACAATTTTAAAAAAAAATTCTTTATGGGATCGCTCACCAATAATACTAGTTGGAACGCACAAACAAATGAATCAAGCGGCTGGAACGAACGCCCCTTAAGAAACCAAGGGCAAGGCAATACAAGAGCGCGTCCAAATAATGGAGGAAGAGGTGGCTATGAATCAGGTAGAGGCCATGGACGTGGCTCGCATCAACAACAAAGAAGTGGATCTCACAGTCATCAAGTGAATCAACAGTCATGGTCATCAAAGCCTGTTGAGAATCAGCAAGGATCATGGGGAAATCAGTCTTCCGGTACTCAAGGTTGGGGCCAACAGAACAACACAGCTAACGATTGGAGCACAGATCAACCCAAGTCTTGGGCCAATACCTCTTCAAATAACACAAACGCTTGGACAGATAATGAGACAAAGCCAGCTACCTCTAAGCCTGATAGCTGGAACACACCTAGCACCACAACTGAACCCAACCAATGGACTCAAGTCGCTGCACAACCCAAGAAAAAAGAATCTTCAGCTCAACAAGACCAATGGACTACAGTGACTGCAAAAACAAAAGAGGTGCCTACTTCTACTGGTGGTTGGGATGCACCTGGAAAAACAGATAAAGTAGATCAATGGGGTACTGTCACTTTAGACTCACTTGGCTGGAGTGATTCCGGAAAGCGCCGTAAAGACACAAAAGAGCCTGGTAAAGGTATCTGGAAGGATGGCCAGCATGAACTCGGTGAAGAGAATGAAGAGTTGAGACTCAAGTTGTTTGGTACTCCTACTGATGACCTGACACTTCATTCCGGCATTAATTTTGACAAGTATGACAGCATTCCTGTTGAAGTGGTAGGACATGATGCATCTGACTTCTTGGCTACTTTTGATGACGCTCAACTGGATGATCATTTACGCACCAACATCGAACTGGCTCGCTACAGAGTGCCTACACCTGTGCAAAAGCATTCGGTGCCTATCGTCTTGAAGGGCAACGATCTGATGGCATGTGCTCAAACAGGCTCTGGTAAGACAGCCGGCTTCCTGTTTCCCATCTTGTCAGCCATGTTTTCTCATGGGCCCAAACCAGACCCCAAGGAGGCCCCTATCAAACAAGGCTATCAAACTTTCCGAAAAGCTTATCCTCAAGCATTGATTCTTGCACCTACCCGAGAACTGGCTTCTCAAATATATAATGAAGCTAAGAAATTCTGTTACCGCTCTTATGTACGCCCTTGTGTTGCTTATGGTGGCGCTGATATTCAGCAACAGTTACGTTTGATCGATCGAGGATGTCATCTGTTAGTGGCTACCCCTGGCCGCTTAGTCGATATTCTAGAACGTCGCCGTATCTCATTTAAGAATATACAATATCTGATTTTGGACGAAGCTGATCGTATGTTGGACATGGGTTTTGAACCTCAAGTTCGACGCATTGTAGAGAATGAAGATATGCCATCCTCACTGGAACGCCAAACTCTTATGTTCTCTGCTACTTTCCCGGACAACATACAAGCACTTGCTCGTGATTTCATGAAGGAGTACGTATTTCTGTCTGTGGGTCGTGTAGGTGGTACCTCTGAGAATATCACACAAAACATCTTGCTGCTAAAGGATGAAGAAAAGCGATCGTGTTTGTTGGACGTCCTTGAAAGCCATAAGAATGGAGGAGGACTGACCTTGGTCTTTACAGAAACAAAGCGTATGGCAGATGCTGTCTGTGACTTTCTCAATGAAAACCAGTTTGCTGCTACAGCCATTCATGGTGACCGTATTCAGAGTGAACGTGAAGCCTCCCTTGATCTGTTCAGAAGGGGTGTGATGCCTATTATGGTGGCTACTGCTGTTGCTGCTCGAGGACTGGATATTCCTAATGTGATGCATGTGATTTCTTATGATTTACCAAGCGATATAGATGACTATGTTCATCGCATTGGCCGTACAGGCCGTGCAGGCAATACAGGTCATGCTACCTCATTCTTTACTCACAGCAATCGATTTATTGCAAGTGACATGGTCAAACTGTTGCAAGGTGCTCATCAAGAGGTCCCAGGCTGGCTTCAGTCGATGGCCGATGATCCTGGAAATTCTCCCTCAAATGCTTCGCCTATGGGTGGTAAAAGAAACAACAGACGCCCTCGTGCTTGGTAAACAGTGCTGATTGGATGAGTGAACCAAAAGAAAATAGTTATAATAAAGAGAATTCTTATTATCAAGTCTCTCTCTCTCTTTTTTTTTTAAAAAAAACAAAGAGCATTTTTCAGTCATCTATATATAAACTGGCAATATGATTTTTACTATATAGGATTAGCAATGAACATGAATAACCGTATATTAAGGAAAGAAATGTGAATTAAAGATGATTTCGATATATGTAAATCGAGTCTAGACATAAGAATCATTGTTTCTCTCGTTTGCTAATCGGAGAAAAGGTCATGAATACACATATATGTGGATGTGTGTATGCTTTGGAATGTTTTTTTTCTTCTTCTTCCGACTATTTCTTTTCTTTTCATCCATTGTGATTGATATAGACTGAATGAAGTTTTATAGAGCCATACGTGAGTATTGAGTGATATATATAAAAAGACAGGTCAATTCCACAAGTCTAATGATTTACATTAGCTATCATTTCTTTTGTTTTACTGCAGCTATCTCATTTACAAGCAGAAGCAGCAGCTACTGTTGAAGTGCATGAGACAACAACAAAAACAATTACTATCTCTAATGCCTTGAGAACACCTTTAGCCTTAACTGAGTTGGCTAACATTATCCTTAAGGACAAGGAAAGAGGTGATTTTGTTCGAATTGAACGAAAGAAAATTGAAGTTCTTCCCAAAGCAAACCAACCTGAAGTAGCAGATCATCAAGAACATGGGCAAGAAGTGAGAAAGAGTGCTTTTGAACCTGGTGAAAAGAAGGACGAAGAAGATAGTGATGAAGAATCCATGTCTGAAGAAGAATCATCAAAAACTTCCGAAGAAGAAGTGGAGACATCCATACAACTTAAGCAGAACAAAACACCCGCCAGATTAGCTCAAAATAAACCAAATCCAGGTAAAAAAAGTACATCTAACGATCATTCTTTTTCGGAAATTTGAAGTTGATCCCCCCCCCTCCTCAATTAGTCACACCGAAAACTCCTAATCAAAAGCATTCAGATTTTATTGGATGTGTGAAGGAAGGACAGATTGCAGTGACCTATGTAAGTTGTTGTCTCGTTTAACCATTCGAAACTAACATTCTTGATGACCAGAGCGAAGGACCAAGTGATGCTACAGCAAGAATTGTTCGTCATCTCAATAAAGCAGATGCACGTGCCAGCTTCTTTGTTAATGCAACATGGCTCTATACTCAACAATACGCTATGGTCTTGAAGAATGCTTATAACTCGGGCCACTTTATTGGTATGACTTACCGAGTTCCTGGAGATAATCCCTCTGCTCTTTCAGACAACGAAATTCGCAGCAACATCATAGAGAATGCACATATCATTGAAAGTGTCATTCAAGTAGCACCCAAATACGTTCGACTTCATTATACTGAGCAAAGAGACCCAAGAACTGAAAATATCTTGAAGGAGCTAGGCTTCGTTCTTGTAGGTTATAACCTAGACAGTTTGGATTATATAAAGAAGGATCTGACTGGCCCTGATTCTATTCAACAAGTCTATTTGGACACCTTTGAAAAGTACAAGGATACTTATGACTCAAAGGGTTCCTTCATTTCAATTCAATATGACTTGCCTTTTACTGGCTCACTCTCAGCTACACCTTACATTATCAAGACGATTAACGATAAAGGCTATAGCATGGTTCGTCTAGATGGTTGTCTAGCTGATTCAACTCCGTACAAGAAAAGTAAGTTCAGAGCCTACTTTTTTTTCTTTTAGATGCAAGTTTTAAATGTAGCAAAAATTTTATATAGCTGCCAACAGTACTGAGTACGTACATGATCATTTCTCTTACAACCAACCAAAATATCACCAAGGCCAAAAAGAAATTGATCTAGAATCCATCGCAAACCAACCAGAAGAGAAAGTGGATGAAGATGCTGATCTTCTCAAGTCATTTAAACAACAAAATATAGATAATTCTGCCAGCACACAGTATGCATCTTTCTCCACTCTTCTTGTGCTTGTGGTAGTAGGTTCTACCTTTAGCTTGTTTTTTTAACACCCTCATACCTTTTCTGCTTGCCACTCCTCTCTCTCTCTCTCTTAGAAGAAGAAAACAATCTAATTTCCATTAAAAAGATATATGAAAACAACTCATTATTGAATGTTTGTAATGGGGCTGTTTGCAAATAAAATCTTTAAACCATTCAATTGTACTGATATAGGCGGTTCTTGATTTTTTTTTCGAAATGAGCATTTAAAAAAAAAAAAGAGTATACGAGGGTGTAATGTACACAAGAGTTGGTGTATGAATATATATAGATAGAGAGATGATATGTTATGGAGAAATGTATGTACGAAAGTGAGATATTAAGATATGAAATACAGAAATAATAATAAGAAGAGGAAAGGTATATCATGTAATGTGCATTATGATAGAAAGTAAACCAGCAATAATGTATGTATATAAAGCAGGGAACCAAGTTGTACCGTGAACAAACGACAGGGCAAGAGATCTATAAGTCCCTGTTGGTAAATGTGCAGGTCCCTCTCTGTCTACAGATACAGCTGGTGATGGATTAGAAGGTGTGTTGACCAAGTTTTCAGCAGGCCCCCAATATTTGAGCATTGGCCTCTTGGGTGTCAAGTTATAAGTTGTATTGGTAGCATAACCAAGTCCACTAAAGAATTTCAATAAATTTGGCCCAATAGGACCCTCTGGAAATGCAAGTTCAAATTCGTCTGCATTGAGGCTTGTATTGGCAATATAGACCATAAGATACTCTGAAGAAGAGATGTATTTCGAATGATCCACGTGACACAGAGAAGATCCGGACCAATATGGGTTGATGGAGGTTTCAAGATACAAGATAGGTTCATCGTTCACGATTGCCAAGACATCAAAACCAGTCACCGCTTTTGTGTAAATATCTGATGCGGTTTTATATTCCTCGGATTTATACCAAGCGTTTGCCAGGTCAATTAGACAGCCGAATGTAGTATTTGAATTGGCAAAACGATTGAGTGTTGAAGTGATTTGAGAGAGAGGCCGTGTTTTGTTGTGTTGATCGACAAAATGTATGAATTTATCAAAGGGGTATTCAGCAAAACCCCAAAACGGTTGATTCTCCCTAGAATCTATCGCCAGATTACTCTGACTGATGGAAGCCAGATAGATAGGCGTAATAAAAGGGTCCAGGTCTGATGTAATGAGGGGATTTAGTCTATCATAGAAACTACTTGACCAAGATGTGATGAATCCGAGACCATGCATCAATTCATGAAGGACATTCAGGAGCAAATCTGTCTTGTCGTTTTGCGTACCTCGGTTTCTATCCTAAACAAAAAACAAAAGTAAGCACACACACACACACAAAAAAAAGAAGAGGGAAAATATACCACAAAATGCCAATGGATTCGTTTGTTGAATTGAATATGCATATCATATTCTGCCCAATTTGGCTTGACATCCAAGTGAGTGAATTGTTTTAGTAATGCTTGGGGGTAGAGACGCGCTACATCATCAGTAGGATCCAGCATAACATAAGAAGTGGATGGATAGGTCAAGGCAATCGTGTGGTTATCTGCTTGCTTACAGGTGGCAGACACTTGACAAAAGTCGAAATAAGACATGTTGACATACAGGGGCAACTCAAAATGAAACGTTGATAGCATCATATCAACAGCTGTATCTATGGTATATCTTACACTGATACACTCAGCTTCAGATGCATCACAGTATAGATCGTAAATGATTCGATTTTTCTTTTTTGTAGAGTTGGTAGAGATTGCTGCTGAAATGGATTTCGTCTTTAAATCCGGGCAGGCCATGATACTATCACTGCTTGGATTATCGCTATGCCGAATACAATAGAAATCTCTAAAAGAAGCGGTAGATGCTAGTCTTAACATCAACAAGCCAATCAGATATGGCAGCATAAAACAAAAACTATATATACACAAAGAGGAATATCGAAAAAAGAAAAGGAGGGGAAAGAGCTCTTGCTCTTATTTTCGAGGGTTCAAGTCGCTTTAAAGTTGCCAAGATTTTAGCAGTCTCATGGTTGAGTTGCAAGCCAAAAAATAATAATACTATTCAACTAACCTCAGTAGAAGCATTTGTATTCAACAATAAAACTATTTCTTTTATACTCTACATTACCACCCAAACTTTTGCAAACAATAACGCATTTGATCCTGCCACTGTTTGAGAGTGGTTAAACGATCAAGGTCATGATGAGAATAATATTGAGGATGACAACTTGGAGAGCCGAGATCAACAATTCGTTCATCACCGACTCTTACGTCGGCTACTTTTCATTCTTTACTCTTCAGTAGAAATGTCACAACGAAATCGTTTTCCTTAAAAGTTCATGTTCCGAAACCAGATCATCCATGAATTCCTTTGGCCAAACACTATAGTTGACATGCTTTTCCGAGATGTTTCTAAAGCTACCTGCTGACCTACTAAAGTCATATACTCTGACATGCTGTAGGGCCCTGAGCGCTTTCAAAAAAAAAAAAATCTTGGCTAAACTACATTACTTTCGCCATGACTGTTTTAAGCTTTAGTATTTGCTCTCTGCTTTTGCTGATTAGCATTTTAAGAATCTACTTGTAGAATGGGGTTTGATGCACAGTAGACGCCACTTCCAGTTGAAAGTAAAGACGATGTCATACAAAAGAAAGATGTTTGTAGCTTCTTTTTTTCTTTTAGAAAGCAATGTGTTTCCTTTTAGCATCCCTTATTTGCAAACTCATCAACAACAGCAGGTATCAACAAACTCAGCAGAATATATGAAAGGGATAAACGGGAATATAAGAACAAAGGATCAGTAAGCTGAAGAACATGTATAAAAGTATGATCCATGGATAATGTAGAACCTCTTTATCTTGAGAAAGTTTGACTACATTTATTTGATTGCTGATGAAGCTGTATGTCATGAGCGCCTATAGTTTCATTATGAGCAGGCACTTGTCTCTTGGTACTTTGTACCTAGTTGTGCCTGATGTTTTCTTTCTCCTTTGTATTTCCTGGTTTTATAGCTATATTCATAATACAATAGTCGGTCGATCTAAGAGTGTGTTTGATGTAAGAGTGGCAATTCTTTGAACTTGTCATCACTTCAAGTGCCATTCAATTTAAAAGCATACAATTTAAGAGTAGCATGTCTCAAGAATGACTTTTTTTTTTTAAATAAAGTGAGTATTGTAGGCTAGCTTTAGACCCTGAAAGCACTACAGCTATTTCAAAAAACAAAGCTGAACTCCTTTGTCTGTTTCATTCAGAAGCACATCATCAAAGTTGCTTCTTTCTTTTCCTTTTCAAACATGTAGCAGCTAAGGAAACAGATGCTTAGACTATAGCATTGATTGTTCATTCACAAAAGAAGTAGAGAATACAACAAAGCATGGATTCTCTTTTTAGCCATAAGCTATACAACCAACAGTCCTAAATATGAAATGTCTTGCAATACAGTATGTAGCCTTTTAACATTCGGTAGAATAGCTCTATATACCGTAATACAGACAAACTCAAGATTCCACAAAAGGATGTTTAGGTTACACATTTCTACTCTGAACTCAAGAACCTCTATTTGAAAGACAAAAGATACAAAAAAAAAAGAAAGAAAGATGAGCGTAAGAAACCAATCTGTATATAGGCAATAACCAAGCCCATGTAATCCCCTTGTTTTTTTTTACAGTCAAAGTAAAAGAGAAACCCTTTCAAAAAGAGCAACAGAACATAACGGGAATGCTTTGCTTGAAACAGTAGAATAAAATCAAGTATTGATTCCCAAAAAGTGTACAGTTCAACGTGTACGCCATTTGATTGGTCGATCCAATAATTTCAGTACCAAAAAAAGGGGGGGCAAAGGGAAAAAATTTCATCTTAGTGTGTGTGTGTCTTTTTCTCTCTCTCTCTCTTTATTTTATTTTATTTTTCTATTTAACTATACTTGCACTGTAACCCTCACTTTGAATTATTCATAGATAAAACATACACATATTGTCTATGCCAGCAACAAGTCCTTTTATGGACCTTTCATCAGGTTCAGTCATAGTAGATGAAGCTACTAATAATAATAAAAATAATAACTATACAACTTGTGATTCACCTTCAGGCTCATCGACTTCGGAACCACATGACGATGTCAACATCCAACCGTCTTCTTTCATTGACCAATCTTTCTTTTATAAGCTGGACCAACTTGCACCCGATAACCCTCTTTATTTTATGCAATCAGCACAACAGCAACAACAAGCACAACAGCAACAACAAGCACAGCAGCAACAGCAGCAACAACAAGCACAGCAGCAGCAACAACAACAAGCACAACAACAAGCACAACAACAAGCACAACAACAGCAACAACAAGCGTTGTTACAACCTCAATTACAGAGATCAACACCTTCCGTCTCTCCTCCACCTTCATTTCCCTCTCCTTCTCAGACTATTCATAGCTTTGTGGATCCTTTACTGCCAAATCAATCTACATCTACCGAATCAAACCCAACATTTTGGTCAGGATTCAATAATGTAGGGCAAATCATTCTTTTTTCTTAAACAACATAGACTCATCTTCCTGTTGTATAGGCTATACCTACACTTGCAAAAAACTTTACAGAATATATATCAGGCTATCCAATACAACAGCAACCACAACCACAACCACAGCCATCTACTTCATCACCTTTTACACCGTAACTATAGATACATTTTAATAGACTCTTAGTACCCTAACAACTGATTTCGATAGATTAAGTCAACATGCAATACTTAAAAATGAACGATCATCTTCTACTACCTCTATTGCCACGACCATGCCGGGGTAAAGGGAAAATGAAATCATAAGCTTATTTTATGCTCATCTCTCTTTCTGTTGTTTATAGTATGCAGATTCGAGTATTAGGTGTTCCTCAGACAGGCGCAAAGTCTCGTGTTGAAACCCAAATAAAGCTGTGCATTCAGCTAGTCACAGATGATGGCGATAAAGCGCAATGGTGGTCTCACCTAAAACTACCAGAACACATGGTAGCCAAAGACAAGCTAAAACGTCAAATTCTTCTCTCAACAGCACCCAATGGATCTAAAATAGCCAATGTAGCAGGTCTCGAGAGTGCAACCAATTTGAAGCCTGAGAAAATGTTGTTTCTCTCTGCCCGTGTTATTTGTGCAAGTGACCCTTCTCGTAAGGTCGTCACTTGCTTAGGTTGTATTCAGCGTGAAAGAAAACGATCTCAGCGAAGAAAAGAAAACAAAGTGAAACAAGAGACTGAGGAAAGTGCGACAGTGGATGAGAAATCACTTGCTATGGAGGAACAGAAAGTGCTCCTGTTTAATTGCTCTGAAGTGGTTGATTTTAGTTCCGGTGATACTATTTTGCCGACACGTATCACATGTTACTGTAGGCACCATAACGAAAGACTCGGTTTCTGTATCTATTTTGAAATGCTTGATCATACGGGCAAACAAGTTGCTACAGGCATGTCACCTCCTATTATGATTACAGATGATCACAAATCAAACAAGACAAAGTCTGGCAGAAAGCGTCAACGAACAGAAGATAAGCCAATCAGCACAAGCGTATTATCGAGTCCGTTTGATCAACCATCTTTCTTATCATCCAATGGCATACCGCCTATCCATGGATTTCCCAACAATAACACTAATGCCTCTTTGACTTTCAACAACAACAGTAATAGTAACAACCATCTGTTTATGCCTACCCAACAACAGCAACAACAACAACAACAACAACAACAACAACAACAACAACAACAACAGCCTTACCAAATTCAGCCTCGTCCTACACCAACATTTTCTACAGGCACTACAATGTCACAACCCTCATCATCCAACGCCATGATGGATCCTCGTAGCCCATTGACACCAATGGACTCACCTATGGGTGGTAATTCACCCTTTGTCGAAAAAGCCATGTCACCTGCTCCTACACCTTCTCTGGCAACAGAACGTCCTCTACTCCAACGATTGATCCCTAATGAGGGCCCCACTTTTGGTGGGGTAGAAGTCACTCTGTTGGGAAGTGGATTTAGAGCAGGTCTGACTTGTATGTTTGGTGATGTGGCAGCCTCAAGCACTCATTTTTGGTCTCCCAACACACTTGTATGTATATTGCCACCCGCTGCAGATGCTGGCACTGTAGTTGTTTCTTTCAAGGAGTTTCCTTTAGTTGTAGACAGTCAAGATGTCACTTTGTTCACCTACTATAATGAAAACGATAGGGCCTTAATGGAGCTTGCTCTTCAGGTGGTCGGCCTTAAGATGACAGGCAAAGTAGAGGATGCTCGAGATATTGCGATGCGTATTGTCCAAGGCGGCAACAATAGCAATAACAATGATAGTAACAGTAGTCCTGCCCCATCTTCAGACAACCATCATAGCCGCAACAATAATCATGATACCCTTTCAACAGAAATATGTCTTGAACGACACATTGTTCAAGTGCTAGAAGTAATGCGTACCTTCCGAGATGTCGAATCTTCCGATGTCTCTTTGACAAGCGCACAAGGCCATACCATGTTGCATTTGGCAGCCATGCTAGGCTTTGCTGAACTAACAGAGATGCTTGTGAATCTAGGCTGTGATGTCAACATGGCTGATAAGAATGGTTTCACAGCACTGCATTATGCTGCCTGGCATAATCACATTTCAGTTGTTCAAGCCTTATTGAAGGGTGAAGCAGATCCAGAAATCTCAAACAGATGGAACAAGAGACCATTCCATTTGACAGAAAATAAGGCTATTCGACATATTCTTTGGTATCATGTTCCTGCTGTTGATAACGATGATGACCTTAGTGACACTCGTTCGTGGGTCAATGGCTATGATTCTTCTGATAGAATGAGTGCTGATGTAGATACTTCTTATGATGAAGAGGATGATGATGAAAGTATTTGGCTCAGTGATCATGTGACAGAAGATGAAGACAATGATGAAGAAGAGGAGCAAGTAGAGCTAGAGGAAGATGTGTGGCAAAGGCCTTATCTGTCCGACTCGGATGAATCTGTCGATGATTATCCTTCTCCAGTCTATGAGGGATTGCGGCAACGCCATCGCCGACAACAACAGCAACAACAGACATCTATTGCCCCTTATTATGCTCGACGTCAATCCAGTCCTCTATCGGCTGGTATTCAATACTTGCATGAAGAAGAGAGTTTGTCGCATTCCACAGATGAAATTATGGACGCAGAAACCTTGTACCACGTCAACCCTCTGTCTGATTATGAAATGGATGATGCTGTTGTACCCAACAGAAACATGAATTGGATGCAGCGTACTCTATCTCACTTTCAACAGCCTGCCGACAATACCTTTATTCAGAACATCAAGAACACTATCCCCACTAAAACATCGGATTTGAATCTAAAGAACATTGCTGATCATGTGATTCAGTTCTCTCGTCCTACTAGCATGATTGCAAACATGTCTGTCTTGTTTGGCACAGAGAACGAGCATTCACAGAACAAGTCGCAAGAAGACCAACAGCCTGCAGCTGAACAAGCCTTGGCATGGTATATGGCTTTGGCCTACGCGATGGGCACCCGAAGTTTGACAGCTGAGGATGATAAGAAGGAACCAATAGCAGGATCACATCTTCATACACGTCGTCATTCATATCAATCGCATGCACCTAGTAGCTCAATAGATGAGGATAGTACACATATAGCTGCTAGAAAGCGAAGAGACAAACGTCTGTTCTCTTTCTGGGTACCTATGTTATGCCGTAAGTTGAATAGGATGATTGTTATTATGCTAAGCTAACTGATTTTTATTTTTAATAGTGATGGTAATATGGCTAATATTTCAATTTGTATCATCTCATCCAAGTATCACTGATACAATTATCAGTATCTCTGGATTTCGCAGACAATATCTTACCATGTATAATTAGTGCCCCTTTAAAAAACAACTACCAAAAAAAAAAGAGACCCCCCCTTTCCCTTATAAATATACCGTTTTTATTTCTTTCTTTCTTATTTATCAATAAAGCAAATGAGCCCAAGACAGCCTTTTTTTTTTCTATGTATTTCTTTTTTTTGTTTATTTTTATTTAATGTTGTCAAATCAACTATAAACCAACCCAATAGGATCTACCATTGACATTATGAATAGGTAAGACAGTCATCTCTTCACCATGAGATCCATGAACAGAAGCAGTCCATTCGTACCACACTTTCTTGTCATCTGTCAAACGCCAAAAGTCAAATGAGACAGTAGCATTTCGAGGCACCTGAACTGGTGTACGAAGTGGGAAATAGATGGGGAACCAACTAAACATACCGGGTGAATGTGTCTTGGGATGAATAGAGATAGTGACATCCTTGTAAAGAACACTCTCAAAATAGCCTGCAATACCATGCATAATCATGTCATGCTTCACCTTGAATTCAACATGGCTGTATCGCTTATTATGAATGTTGTTGAGAGGATCACCTCGGTCCGGAATATCTTGTTTGTTTGGATGATCAAATGTCCAGAGAGGTTTAGGGGAAGCCAGCTCACAGACTTGTTGAAACATGACAACATAAGGTGTCTCGAAATGCTCAAGATCCTTATAAGCAGCCACATTATTGTTTAGTCGGGTAGAGGCAAGAGGGGAAGCAAATGCAGTATAAGAGGCAGGAATAGAAATACCATCCTCTATATCAATACAAAGGTGGGGGTGATCAGTCTCTCAATGGCTAATCTGTCTCTTTCTCTCTCTATTATTTTTACCTTTAATAAACTTTTGAGCACCATCTAAACATTCAGGAGATAATTCATTATCACCAAATGAACCCAACAATTCACTAACAAGGATATCACATTGGGATGGTGGTGACCACTTTCTCATGTCTGCAAAAACAAGTGTAACACGATCACCCCAAATATCTGCCTTTGCATTCTGAAGTGTAACAAACGCATTGTGATTCTTTTCTAAAGCATAGATGTGTACTTTGCGTTCTGATTTCTCAGAGGCACGTAAACAACAGTTGACAAGAGGACCTCGACCCGCACCTACGACCATGATGGTAGTGACATAGTCCGAGTTGGGTTCAACACGATCCAAGAGTGCCTGATAGACAGCCTTCTCATACTGTTGATATTTGATAGGATCCTTCTCGAATACTTCATAGGTCTGATTTTCCAAGTTATCCATCAAAGGCTGTAAAGGTGCTTGAAGATAATCATGATAACCCACAGCAAACTGCTCAACTTCATTCAAGGGAGGCAAATGACGATTGAGATAGTTGATGTATTCGCTGTAAGATGAAGGTGTTGCCATCTTGTGAAGTTGTGTTGGGGGGACAGTAACGATGATGTCAGGTTTCATCTTATCCATCAATTTCTGAATAAAGCGTTGATGAGACTTTGGCAAGACAGGGTATCCCTTTGAGTTGGACACAAATATTTCGCCTGGTACAGTCACTGCCTTTACAGGCTCAGCAAGCCATAGATTGAGCAACTGTTCATCTGAAGGTAGCTCTGAGGTGACTTCAAGAGCGATGTGAATCTTGGTGTTGTGTTCTGTCAATGTTCTAAATCTATTCCATTGCTTCCATGACACATTGCCTTGAATGTCCGTTTTATCAACAAGGGGTACTCTAACCAGAAACTAGAAAGGTGATAAGTATTCACCCGTAGTATACTTTTCTTTTCTTTTTCTTACCTGCGTATAAGTCATGGATTTGACAGCATCATTAACCACTCGGGCTGTGTTGTATAATGAACCTTTTGGAAGAGCAGGGAGGATCAGACCAGAAAGACTGATGTGACATGCCCAGTCAATCTCTTGTCTCAATGCAATTTCAGAACAAAGACGAACCTCAGCATCATTCGAATCCAATTGAATCCAATTGGCAATTAAGCCTACAGCTCTTGAGGACCATTCTATAAATTTTTATTATTATTATTACAAAATAGGGGGGAGGGACATCATTAAAATAGAGGCTTACCAGCAGATCTAAAGACTAGATCGTTACGATCGAATACAGGTCGATCTTTCCAGTTAGCATGTGTCTGTTGATCGATCTTTTTGTCTTCGTTTAGAACGCGTCTGAAGATAGGGTGAGTAAGAGGACTGACAACAAAGTCATGTCCAGCCTCCCCAGCTTGCAAAATAAAGTTGCCAATATCATCATAAGATTCTGTAGTCAATAAGCCTACACTACACAAGCGGGAAGTGTCCAATGTCTCGACCATGGTATATCAAAAGTAAGAAAAAAAAAAAAAGAAAGAAAAAGAAAGAGTAAAAGAGCGCGCCTAAAACCTGAATTTGGTGACTTTCGAAATAATCTGATAAACAAGCTACTTTACTGCCCAGAATGGACATAGCTATTGTACGCTTTTTCTTCTTTTTTTTTTATTTTTCTTGCTGTCGTTATTACTGCTCAGTTGTCTTTTTTATGAAAAGGGGTATTTACTGTCCCAAATAGTTTTGAAAGTACAAAAGACAAGAAGGCTACAAAACAAGAGGGCATGATAGAGAGATAGTAAGAGGAAGATTTGAGTGAAAATAACTCTTTTAGACTTCCTTACTTGCTAAATATACTTTGGCTAGCTTGGCTGTTTCTTTATAGTAACCATGTCTCCAACAACTGCTAGCAAGAAGCTTCATGAAAGTTTGATCGTGGTAATAAAATGAGGCAACACTGATCAATAATTTGGCTTGCTTTCGAGGCAAATGTTGATCTGGCTGAAGACAGACTAGACTAGCAGGACCCTTGTAGAGATGAACATCATTGGGCGCAAAGCCAACTGTGATGTGGAAATTAGTGAAATTCAATCCTAATTGTCGGCGCAGTTCTTGTCCAAAAGGCCAGTGCACGACACGAAAATAGGTAATAGCATCCCCATCTCGACACTGTCCAAGTCCGAGATCGACAGGTTTTTCCCAACGAGCAACAGGTCCAAGCAAACCAATGGCATCTTCGCGAATCTCAAACAACTTTTCTCGACGAAGTTTCTTGAGAAGCTTGGCTTGTTGATCGTCGGAATGTGTGGCGTTTGCCATGTCGAGCTCTACAAGTGAGGCGATCTCAAGATGATTGACCACAGTAATGTGATGACCATTGTTTCGACCGTCACGCTCAAGTCGATGCTTTATATGCACATCCTTCACCAACTTTTCTGGCTGAGAGCCTAGTTGATCAATAAAGGTTCCTTTCAATGAAAGATAACGTGCAACAGGTTGTAAATCAAGTCCACAAGACATAGAAAAAAATAAAAAAATAAAGAGAAAGAAGAAGAAAAAAATTAAAATTTACTACTTTTTTTTATTATTATTCACGCCATGCAATATGAACTTCATCTGTTCTAAAGCGTTGAGTAATTGTACTTTCTGAGAAAGGTGTAGTAAAACCAGTTCTAAAGGCCAGTAAGCCAGCATGGGCAATCATAATACCATTATCAATACAAAAACGATCATCCGTTGCACACACAGTACCATTTCGCTGTGCTGCCATTTCTCCCATCATTTCCTGTAAACGCACATTACAGCCTACACCACCCACAAGCAATATTTGATTTGACTCCACATGAGCCATAGCACGTTCTGTGATTTCAACCAACATGGCAAACAAGGTTTCTTGTAGTGAGAAACACAAGTCTTCAGGTGTGATTTCTCCCTTGGGTAACTCTTCTTTCGCCAGTTTCTCGATATGAGACAAGATACCTGAAAACGATACATCCATGCCCTTCACGGCATAAGGCAGCTGAATAAACTTTTTGCCTCGCTTAGCGTATTGTTCAATGTTATAGCCTGGACTAGGTGCATTTGACAGGTTGAGGATACGAGCAAATCGATCGAGACAGTTACCGATAGCAATGTCTAATGTTTCTCCAAAGATGCGGTATCGTTGTTGTGAATAAGCAATGACCTGTGTATTACCTCCGCTTACATATAAAACAACAGGATCATCTGCCTTTGTCACTTCTCTGCCCATCTCAATATGTCCAACACAATGATTCACACCTACGAGTGGCTTTTCCCATAGCAATGAAAGTGTTCTAGCTACTAGTGCTACTGAAACAAGTGGCGCACCCATACCGGGACCTAACAGACAAAATGTTCTCTATAAGATAAACTGTACTTGCAACCCCAACTGTCTCTTTGTAGTCTCTGTTACCTTTCGTATAGCAAATAACATCAATATCTTTAGGTTCCAGACCCGCTTCCTTGAGTGTCTGATTGGTTACGTCTAAAATACATTCTCTATGGTGGAGTGCTGTGTCTCGAGGCAGAAAACCTTGACCAGGTGGTGTAATATAGGTATCTCTGATATTGGCTAATATAGTCACATCATCGCCTTCATGGCGAATGATGCCGACACCGAGCTTATTTGCAGAACCTTCGAAACCAATAGCGATTACCATTTCTTTTTGACTGTTGATGTTGGTTTAATAAATTAAAGAAAAAAGTAAGAGAGAGGATGGAAAGACGCGATCTTTTTTTTTTTTTTATTTTCCTGTCAAGTTTAATTTCAGATTGAGAATAAAAATCAAGAAGAAAAAGAAACCTTTGGGATTTTAAAGGTGAAGAAAACACACATAAGCCTAGATCATCTCTCTCTCTTTCACACCATTAGCTTCTTGCATTCATCACATTAGTCCGAAACTTTCAATGGATCCTTATAGTTTACTTCAAAGCAGTTATAAGGGAGTCACACATTTGACTGTGCCTTTCAATCCAAATAGGGTTCAAAGTGCATATAAATATTAATATTATTACAGTAAAAAAGTTTAGATGAAGCAATAGAAAAAGGTTTCTTTTTAACTTATTGCAAGATCTTGGCAAGGATTTCAGAGTCACGGAACAAGAGGTATTCCTATAAAATAATCCCGAATAAAGCTGATAAATAAAACGTTTTTCTAGAACAATACACAGGCATATACTTACTTCACCAGCAACCTTGACAGGGCTACCACCGAAAGAAGGAAGAATGACCTTGTCGCCATTGCTAACTTGAAGGGGAATGTGTTGACCTTCCTTGTTAAGAGCGCCCTTACCGACAGCAACAACAACACCTTCGTTCAAGGCTTCTTGGGCCTTTTCGGGAATGAAAATACCAGAGGCAGTTTTCTGTTTCAGTTACAAAATGTTAGTATTCTTCCTGTCATCAACTATTTGTTCTCCATTCTTTCTCTTTCTCTTTCTTTTTTTTTGTGTGTGTTTCCTTCCAATCCCCCCTTTTTTTTGTCTATTGTTTATTCAAAAAAGATACTTTACTTGTTGAGGCTTGATACGTTGAACCAAGACACGGTCAAGAAGAGGGACAAAGTTCTTAAGGGCAGACTAAAACAAGAACAGTAAGTCTCTAAGGCTCAATCCATTATGTATGTGGCAAATAAGGTACTATACCATCTTTTTTTTTGTTTTCTATTTAGAAAGTTGAAAAGGGAAAAAGAAAAGTAATTGACTGACCCTAGCTTTCAAAATAACCAGAATCGCAGTCACCATAGAATCAGGTAGAAACTTGTTCTGAGATTGTATTTAAAGCTCATCTGTCAATCTCTTGCATAAACTCTTTCTAGAACTTGTTGGAACATGTAAAGAAATCCGATTGCAGCAATCATCAGGTTGTGCCTGGCTCTTGGTATGATAGTATTTGCTTTTTTATACTTTGATGGAGAAAGTGGCTAAGAGGATCCTAAACCATGTTATGATTTTATTGATGATATTTACAGAGTCTATCCATAGTTTTCTGAATTTCACAAAGCAGATCAGCATGTTGTTGTAGCCTTTGAAAGCTTGTAGTGGCTGGGCAGGGGCAGGATATGTCACAGGACAAAAAACTTGCCGCATTTCAATGAATTTACGGCAACTGCGCTGACTTGAGTCAAACATAAAAAAGGATTATGTAACGTGCGAAAGTTCTTGGCCATTGTTATTAAATAAAGATCTTTGATTTGTTGACATGCCCATACCTATCGAGGACAGGATGTTCGTTGAAAACGACACGCTTGCGTTCATTCGAGCACAAACCATGTCCTTCATAAATGAAATTAAAACTTCATACTTGTGTTTGTAAAAGTCACTTTAATGCCTGTTGGTTGTTTACTTCTTTATTATCTCTCATTTAGTTGACCTCACCCTATCTATTTTGTATAGTAAAAGACGTCCTGTTTTTATCGTGTAACTTATTATTATGCTTCAATTAATTCACTGATAATCCTGGTTGATTTGTCAGTATTTGAAGAAAAAAAAAAGTACAAACAGCTTCCAAATAGAATGCAAAAGGCACCAATATTGCCAGTGTTATTGTACCACATCAGATCTTTTCATCTTGCTGCGACTGTCGAGGTCTTGACTCTTGTTCACTATCTCGATACAATAAACTAAGAGACCCCCCACTGTTTTCATTTCAAATGATTTTCTGGTGCATTTTTGCTTTTTTTAAAAAAAACAACTATCTTGTCACATCATACAAATTACGTGTTGAGACATGAAAATGTTATAAAAAAGTATGAAATTAAATGCTGACTGTCTATTACTGAAAAAAAACAATACCCCTTATACTTTACAAAGAAGTCGTTTAAGAATAGAATTGCTAAAGTTTGTCGAACAATGTATTAGTTGGTATAAAAATGCATTACAGTATGAGCAAAAGGCATGGAAGGAAATGGAAAGATATGGAACAACGATCAGATAGCAGAATTAAGTTTCTTTAGAGTTTAAAGAGAAAGCTTAAAAAATAGGCACTTTTTTTTTTTTGACTAAGAAGCACCCGTCAAACTAACTCTATCATGAAAGGACAAAACGGAACACTCGTTGTTTGTCTACTAAGCTATTTTATAACCAACTACCGCGAGTAGTTGAATACAAAAAGGTGGTATAAACTGGATTTGGGTTACTTGAAATGATTGAAATAGAATATATGATTTGCAAACACCAGAGAAAGGTTTGCTTTGTCTAGTTTCTTTTGTTATTATTCCTGTAGTTTGGTGTAAATGGCTATTTGACATCATGCACTTCTTTTTTTTTTTGCCTTGTATAACTGTACTTGACCTCTCAAATTTCCATAGCTCTGTCTGACTCAGTTATCACTCTATGTTTAGTTCTATTCTTTTCTGTCTCTTTTCAAATACAATGTAAACGATTCAATAACAAGATGGTGGATTTCTTTTTGTTCTTGAGTAGCACAAATGTAGGTTACACGCCTTGAAAGAGAAAACAGATCAGCCTTATATATAAAAAGAGAGAGAGAGAGTAAGAATGACATTATTTATTTAAAAATAATATTGATTTGAAGACGTTGGATGAGGACTCTCATATCCATTTGCTTTTGAAGAGAAGGCAGGATGTGTAGGTGTAGATAGAGAAGGGTATCTATGGGTTGCTATTTGAGAAGGCAAAGGTGTGTTGGGTGTTGAATGGGTAGACGTAGGCGGTAATCCAATTTGAGGAGAATACATTTGGTGAGCATCTAACGACATATGATGATCGTAGATAGGAGATAACAAAGTACTTGTGGTTTGCATGTTGGATGTAGAGGTTGAGTGTGTGTTATTGTTGTATGAGTGAGGAAAGTCATTGCTATTATCTGTCTCAATCATGGGCGGTATTCTAAAATTCTGTCTTGATAAAAGCTCAGGAGAAATATCTAAATTAGCTAATTCGGGTATCACCGAGGGAATACGAAGTCGGCGTTGCAGAACATCATCAGGGTAATAATAAGAAATCAAGTGAAGTGGCGATCCATGAATAACAACTGACATTGTCTTTTTGATCAAGCCGTCTTCCTTAAAGTTGTAGTGTTCAGACAAGCTACCTACTAGTTGGCGTTCTCTCGTTCGCTGAAAATACATTTGATCAAGCGAGCTACGTGAAGGCGAATCAGATGTGAGCTTGCGTATAGGCTGCTTTGCATTGTGCTTCTTGTTGAGTTCGCGATATACTAAAAAGTTGCCCATGATACGCGAAGGACTCCAAATGCGACCATCTGTCCATCGCTTAATACCTATGACATAATACTCAATCGTCTACGACAGATATGCACGCTTCAAAATGGCTTACCAGATTCTTTTTCATCAAAGACAAAGATAGAACCTGAGCGGACAAGCTGTCGTTCTTTTTCTTGTAGTCTTCGAGCTATTCTCGGTAACATGTTTCTTTTGCATGCTTCAAATATAAGCAAGCAATCTTGAGTGGTTTCGATATATCCATAAAAAGTCTCTGAGATGGACATTATGAAGAAGAAAAAAAAAACAAAGACAGAAGAAAAGAAGAGAGATTGTTTACATGATGATTTCTCTCTCTCTTTTTTGAAATTCAGTTTTTGAACAACAAATTCTGACAAATTGAAGAAGAAGAAAGTATTACGTACATTGTCTTGAATGTAATCCCCCCTCTTTTTCTTGTATTACTTTTAAAAAAAAAAAGAGAGAAGGAAACTGGGTAGTTGTGCTATCCAGAAATGAGTTTGAGCTTACTTTCTTCCTGCAAGAGTTTATTCAAAGAAATGACTCGCTATTGATTTTTGTTTTTCTAGATTGATTTGCTTTTCGTGTTGCTTTCTCTCTTCTTTGCAAAGTGTCCAAAAGTAGAGTAAACGTCTTTGTTTATGATATAAACACAGTCAAAAACCATAAGTCACTAAAGACTCAAGTGAAAGCTTCATCATTTAAATTACGCTTTTTCTTTACAATGGTGTATGTCTGTTTCTTTTTCTCTCAAACTGAACACAAGAGTAACTGGATGAAAGTTTTCGAGCAATAAGCGAAAATACTTTTAAAAACCTCTTTTCTTCTCTTGATGCTTCTGCTTACTGGAAGATGCACTTCTCTTTTTTAAATCTACTCTTGTATTGATGAAATGGAATTGTGTTGTTTTTCGACTGATTACAAATGTTCTTGCCAAGTACAAATCAGTGCATCCATGATCATACATGAGCTAGTTGTTTTTATCGTATTTACTGAATGCCTTTGAGATAAATTTGGAGGAAGAAGGAGGGGGGGATAAGAGTGTTATTGTTACGCATAAATAAAACGCAAGTCATACCTTACACAATAGCATGAATCATATTCATTGTTACTGTGATAAGATAGGGCTCCTTTCTTTTTCTTTTAACTGGTTGCAGGATCATTCATACTCTACCTGGCTGTACTTATACCCTGTTCTGGTTGATGCAGTTAACTAATTTCAAGCACCGGAATCACTGTCGAGCAACTGAACCTTTTGTCTGATACGCCATATATGCTCAAGGTGAGTGATCAACTTGAAGAGACTGACGTTCACTTCATAGTTTAATTTTGAAGAAAACAGCGACAAGTGTTCTATTCTAGAGGTCATCAGAAGGACATGCATAAGCGACCACCAACATGTCTGCAATGACTCTCTTCAATGGCTTACAAATGGGGCCATTCTCAAAGGTGATGCTTGAGCCAATATCAACCCTCATCTTATCAGCAACGAATAAACTAAAGCACTTGGAGTTGAAACTGTCAAGACCATCATGCTTCTTGTTTCTTTCTTCAAAGATATACCTGAGCAAGTGATACAGAACACAATCATAGTTTTCATATAGACAGAATAGATCGAATGGCTTCTAGCAATTGGTCTCTTTTGGATTGACTAGTAGTGAATGCACAATTTAGACACATAATGGGAGCACAGCACAAAGACGCAAGCAAAACGTATAAACACTGTTCAAACAATGTAACACGAGCTTGAAAAGATTGAAAGAGATGATTAAAGTGAATTTTTTTTTTCAGTCATGTTCATAACAAGATACCACCCTGATTGTCTAACAACTGTACAGAAAAAAAAAGGGGGGGCTTTATTTCAGACAATAGGTGTCTGTCTTGAAACGTACAATGAGTGCTGCTAGTGTTGAGATATAAAATGTTAGAAAATAAAAAGGAGCGGGAGATTCAGCTGAAATCAAATCAAAAAAAAAAAAAAAAACGATGAAGAGAAGACAGGCAAGACTAGGACAAACAAGACACTAGCAAAGAAGGCTAATTCTCAAAAGCTGGTTTCAGATAGTGATAAGCTTCCTTCTGTAGACTTTAGATGGCTATTCGACATAAAGAAACCTACAGTTACATCCCCGCTATAAAGATTCCCTTTGTTTTCATTTACCTTACTCTAATAGTAAGCTTTTTTTTTTCTTTATTATATCCGCAATCATAGGCTCTCTTTAAGCAGAGATAGATTCACAATGAACAATATCTGTTTCAGCACTGTATCTTTTGTTCAAGCCCAAATAATCGATATCTGACGAGATAGAAAAAGTGTCGGATGCTTGATCGACTGAGCATAGTCAAAAGAAAGCATAGCCATGCCTGAAATCAACAGTATTGGTATGTCGAGTGGGAACAATGGCAACCATAAGATGGAAGGTAGAATGCATTATGTCTGATCATTGTAAACACAATGGATGCATACCAACCCTTTTCTTTTTTTGTTTGTCCAACAAGTAGAATTGGCTAATAACAGACAAAGACTGATCGATATAGTAAAAAAAAATAAAGGTCATGCACATCTACAGTCTTCAAGACTTGTAACAATCATTCCAAGCACTAGATTATCTAATCGTTTGAATAGAGATTTCCCTTTCTCCTCCTTTTTTTCAAACACATGTATATATTTTCTAGAAATAGAGTATAAAGTATCTCTATTGTGCTATACAGAAAAGAAAGATGCTTATTAAGAACTTTGCCCATGTTGTAAACAATGCTCATTGATTGGCTAACTTGTGTTTGTTTCTTATTTACTCCTACTTTAAGAAGCCTATGCCTTTTTGTTTTCATATTGTTTAATTAAAAAACAATCAATAATTCTTACTACCCTAAATCAACCTGCATAGAATTAAGAATACTTGAAATGCACTCGACTAGAGTTTGGTTTCTTATTGCTTGTTCAACCGATAACAAAACGCATTCTTCACACCCTTGTGGATAGAGATGTATTGCGAGAAAATCATGTGACACTTTTGGCATAATTTTGATTCATCCAATGACATACTTGGTTTGTTTGATTACACATTATTTTTCGTTGACGTAATCAAGAAAAGATCTCATTCATAGAAATCAGGAGATCATAAACTTATGATGCCATCTTCTCTCCTAAATGAAGGAGGATGATTTCATTTAAATCACAATAAATTAAGCTATATGGAAATTAAGCTTTTCAGTGTGCTAACTGGGGAAAGAACTCTTACAGTTGTTGTTGCTAACAATTGCAGGGCTGATCATAGAATAGGCGATTGGAAAGTGTAACATTTACTATCTGAATATAAATCAAAAGAAGCACATTGATGTTGCTTGGAATAAACTTGAAAAGTACTTGTTAGCAGTCCAAACAAACAAAAGAAAGCAAAGCCATCTAATTCTCAAAGTGTACTACAAGTTAAATGCAACACAACAAATGACGTTCTGGACATTAAAAAAAAGTAGGTTACATATTTTTTAAACAACTCTACTTTCATTCCGTTAAATCATCATTTATACATTACTCACCATAGACATTGATTCCACACAATGATCTTGAGGATTTCTCAATACAACACAGGGCAAGAAAATACTCAAAACAAGATAAACACCTTTCCATCAAGAATTGGCTGTATTACTTTTTTTTTTTGCATTCTCGGTGTTTTATGATTGAGATAAAAGACAAACAAAACCAAAGCCAGCCAGTTCTTCAGCTCTTAATCTAGAGTAATATTGAACAGCTTCAAAAGAGAGAGAAAGATTCGATAAAGAAAGAAAGAAAGAGAGAGAGTATCTGCAAAAGCTCATTCTAAAAAGCCAACCAATCAAACGAATGTAAATGATCAGTTATGTAAGTGACCAATAGAGGAATTGAAATGCTGCTTGGGTCTAAAGATAGACTAGAAAAAAAAACAAGAGTCTTTCTTCCGGTTAAAAATGGTTGCGCAATATCGGCAAATGGAGCTATTGCGCTAATTTTTTATTCCTTCTATTTTTGGGATGTTTTAGCCTATTGTTGCACAAAAACGAAAATGAGGTTTTAAAAGGGTTGAAAAATCTTTTTTTTTTTTGGTTTTCTTTTTTTTTTTTTTTCTTCTCTTGATACCACCTCTCTTTCTCTTTTCATACCCTTTTTTCTTTTTCTTTGTTTCTGTTGTGTATAGATAAATTAAGAGAAGAGAAGATGAAAGCAGCATTGTTGAACTACCCATTTGAACTGGTTGCTCCTATGGTGGCTATTGGCTCTGTTTTACTCTTATTCTTGGGCCCATTGTTAATCCCCCGTATCTACATTGTCTTCCTTTTGGTTTACTTTACTGTCTTTCTGTACACTCAAGTCAACCATGTATTCAAGTTTTATATTACAGCCTCAAGGATGCAACAGACCATCAACCAATGGAATCAACATACCTCTACCCTTTCTGGCACAAATTCCAATAACTCTGATGAAGTCACCAACAATAACAATAACAATAACAACAATACTACAACCACTCGTGAAAGAATCACTTCTGTTGAAGAACTTGAAGAAATGGAAACCTCATTAACTCAGTATGATGATACTCACTTTGTCCATGCCTTTATTGTACCTAACTATGCTGAGCCTGAAGCCTTGTTAAGAGACACTATCAAACGTTTAGCTAATCACAAGTAAGGAGCTTTTTTTTTTAGGGAGATACATGTATACACATATAAACAAAAGAAAGAAAGAAAAAGAGAGAGAGAGAGATGACTATGATCATGTCAATAGAAATATAGATGTTATCTTATTGTCAGGAGTTTTTAAGGAGTTTGATCAGAATTTTAGAAAAACTAAACTACTCTTTTTTTTTTTTTTTTTTAAACAGGAATGCACAAACTAATTATGTCATTATTTTGGCTATGGAAGCCTCAGAATTGAATTATGAACAAAAGGCTGATAGTCTAAGCCATTACTTTAAGGATAGCTTCCTTCAGTTCATTGTTACTGCTCATCCTTCTGATCTTCCCGGAGAAACACGCGGCAAAGGTTCCAACGTTGCCTATGCTGCTCGACATGGTTGTGCTCAAATGCTTCAACATGGCATTGATAGAAGAAGAATCATCTTGACTGTTTCTGATTCTGACTCTTCTATTCCTGAGCTTTATATTAAAGAGGTAAAAAGAAGAAAGATAGAAGAGAGGGGGCTTAGTGAATTTAACAATTTGTTTGATAGATTGAGAAAGCCTTCAACCGCGCTGAAGATCCTTATTTCTTATTGTTTGCACCTCCCATTTTTTTCTCTCGTAATTGCAAGGAAGTACCTGCTGCTGTTAGAATGACAGATATTACCTGGTCTGCCATGGTCATGTCTAGTTTGAGTAACAGTAGAGGTCTTTGTTTCCCCTGTTCCACATACAGTCTTAGTATGGTGTTGGCTGAAAGAGTTGGTTATTGGGATACAGATGCAGACTCTGTAGGTGAAGATATGCATATGATGCTCAAATGTTTCTTCAAGACAGATGGTCTTGCTCGCTGTTGTCCTATCTTTGTCCCCATCAATCTGACCAACGTTCAGACCCCAGGTTACCTTGCCAACATGAATGCTCGATTTGTCCAAGCCAAGCGCCACTATAATGGTATTGCTGATCTTGCCTACACGCTTAGAAACTCATTTGGTGTCAGAGACGATATGTTGGATGGCAACCACGTTTTTGCTTCACTCACCAAGAAGACCACCATGTATGCCTCACCTAGCTACTGGCTTGATAAGTTGGTCATGTGTACCAAGGTCATGGAAGCTCATCTGATTCCTGTCTCTTCCGGCTGGCTGATGTTTGCAGCCGTGCCATTGATGCAATTCATCTTATTCCCTCCTCACTCTATGGTGGCCTTTGTTGATCCTATGGATAACCCTATCCTTACTTCTGAATTCTACTCTACTTTATGGAATATTGTCAAGATCATCACTATCTTTTTGCCTTTTCCTTTGTTTGGTACACTAGCCATCTATGAGCACCTTCATCGATTTGTCGATCGGGAATTGTATTGCAAGACGGAGTCTCGTAACTGGCGTAACATCTTTGATTACACTTCTTTACCTATTGCTGCTTGGGCCTTTATGACCATTCCTGCTACAATCGCTTGTATCAAGCGACTCTATAAGACAAATGACAAGTACATTGTCGCAGAAAAGTTCTTTGAAGACAGCAACGAAGATTAGATTTCTTTTTTTTTTTATAATTTTTTTTGCGCCACTTTTTTTTTTTTTTTTTTTTTATACACCTACACTTGTTACAGAATTCACCCTTAATTTTTTTTTTTTTTTTTTTTTCTTTTGTGCAAGTTTTACAACAACTACAAAAAGAAAAAAAAAAGGCCCTCTTTCCTCCCCCCCCCCCCCCCTTTAATACGCTTTATACTTTTTTTTCCCTCTCTTTTTTTTTTTTTTTTTTTCTTGCTTTATTACTTTACTATTTACTAATTAATTCAACCTCTAATGTTAATAAAAATCATGTACATTTCTTTCTCATTTCCTGCTTTGTCACACACAATTTACGACAGATAAACCAAACTTTAATTTATTTACACAGTTACTATGATCACTACCAGCCTTACTCAATTGTCTTACGACACGACACGTGTTCGCATACCCCGAATGTCTTTTTTATTGTATCACTCATACAGCGTTTTAAGTTCAAATTTGGATGTTTTTGTGTCTTGATCTGGAACTAATTCATTCAGACACATCACTTTTAGGCTTTCTTCCAAGATCGCTGATAGCTCTTTGTAGTCTAATTGGATTTGATTCTGATGAAATATGTTATTTGATCTGTTTGGTGAATGTCAATTTTAGAATCATGTTTGATTCTGTAGAAGAAGAAGAAAAAAAAGGCCAATGATCTTGAAGCTGGAATATTTATCACTAGCGTCTTTTTTAGATCATAGTCATTTTTATACATGTATGCGTCTAGTTGAACTGTTGTTACACACCTAACGAGAATGTCGTGTTTTGTAAGAGTGTATTCATCAAATAAAAAAAAACAAGCTTGCCTTATTCAACAAAACTTATTTTATTCCTGGATAATCCTTCAGGCTTAATAGATGGATCGTTTTTGGCTTTGTTTGTTTGGATAAATAACAAGACAAACAGCTTCCTGCTGTCATTATTTGTCACGCTACTGAACCATTGCAAAACTACATAGTCGTTCAACTACTTTCTATTTGTTTATTTATTTTTTTACCACTAAATGTTAAATATATAGATGCCCTTCATTTCCCAAACTTTTTATATCAATATGACTAATGGTCTTTCTGAAATATCTATTAAAGATGTATTGTGGGCCTAAAGTCATTTGTCAAGTTTCTATAGTTAGGTTTTTTTTTTTAATTGTAAACGATAGTTTCAAACATGAGCAATTATGAAAGCAACTGATATAGGTGTGGAGTAAAATACTCGTTACAATAGTTAGACTGATGCTTGTCTTTCTCAAAGTTTACTCTTATCACTATTAATCCTTGAAACACTTTGTTTGCAGACATATTTTAATTTAAGACTCACAGGACTTTATCAATATGCACGTAGACTAAGAACCCTACTATGGCTTTTGAGTGTGCTTAGTAAGAAGATGAACTGGTGCTTCTTCTGCCCACGAGTGCTATTTGCTGAAGTAACCTTACACAACTTGCTCTGATGCACCAGCTCTGGCAAGCTTAATCTGACGCTTTCAATATCACCGAAAACGTAAGGTGTCTTGAGACCTGTAGTCTAACCAAAACAAACACTGTCTTGTTTAGATGCATTGTACAACACTGTTGGGTAAACACAGAGTATTCTTCCTGGCATTAATCAAGAATAACAAAGACTGTCATATCTATATTTGGTAATGGCTTTCTTTCGTGTATGTGATTAGTCTCAAAATGCTTAGCAATTCTTGGCAAATCAACATTCTTCTTGATGAAAATTATTCATGAACATCAACAGCATAGTTAAAAACTGGCACAGGAAGTATCTTGAGTTGCTTGGAAGACCAAGCGTTCTTTTCTTTTTTTATGAAGAAATAGGCATTCAAACAAATTAAATGGATAAATCAGTAAAATCACCTTTGACAGTTCTTGTAGTATTCTTAAAAAAAGTGCTTTTCCAAATGAATGATTTTCTGTACAAAGCAATTTCACAGCAAACTATACCAAGTTAATTGGATGCAGCTATTGGTAATTGCTTACCCGTGGCTCTGTATGTACTTGATGATACAACGAGAAACTGTGCAAGAAACAGGCCAACTTGTTCAAAAGCAATCTTTTACAAATCCACCTATGTTCTTGCTTAAATGCATGATTTTAGCTTGCAACACTCAAGTTCTTTGTCTGTATAATGCATTTCTTTTTTTCTGGTGGAGTATCATGCTTTATGGATAGGCTGAAGATACTTTATCGATGAGATGTTTTGTCTGTTTCTAAAAGCAAAATGGATATCATGATTTTCATTGGCTTATGCTATACATCAATGCGTCAGTACAAAGATTCAACCCTCAAGCACTTTATTTATCTTCTGAGTTGAGCTTCCTACCATTCTCATTACAAGATGCTTCACAGACCAATTATTAACTGAAAGTCTAAACTAAATTACTACGCTGAAAAGAATAAAGGGATAACACACAAGGGCTAATACAATAGCCGCTTTGTTTAAAAGTGTTCATGTTCTTGTGAAATGCATTCTTATATTATATGCTCTTAAGTTGAATGGCATTCTAGCGCTTGAAGCAATTTTCAGGTCAAGGGATTGCTACTCTTATATTATATACTCTTATGTTAAACAACTCTCAAATCGAGCGACAACTGTACAAGCACAATGGTATAGATGCTCAGAATATAAGAGAACGTAAATGGCCTATTCTTGAAATTGTCGAGAGGGGGAGGAGACACTCTCATCCAATACACTTGTGGCACACAAGCGTTACCTCTCCCCTTGTCATACTGACCTAGAAACAATATCTTTTTGCCTTGCTTTCCACCAATTACTTATTGATTAGTTGAGGTATAGGAAGGGCTTCAAAACAAGCAATAACAATGAACGCTTTTTCCATCTAGCAACATACGATTAATCCTTGTCTCTAAGTGAAATCTTTACCCTCCAATGCTTTATGGCTCTTTCTGCTTTATATACTCTCAATATAAGCCAGTCCCTGTGCATGTCTATATATATGTATTCCGTCCATTTGATTTTCGAGCAAATGCTCTCTTAAAAGAAAAGCAGTTTTATAAGAGCAATTGCTTTTTTCCACATTGAGTAAAGGCTATTCTACCAAGACCTTTACACTTATAAAAATCAATAGGGTTTAGCAGTAGCATTAAACAATCTTTTCCTTTTTTTTTTGTTTTTTTTTATAAATTGTTATTTTTTTTTTTATTTCAGTCTAAAAAGCAGACAGAGATATGTCAAATATCATGCAATTTAACGAGAGGTGGCAGCAGCCTTAGGGGCGAAACCCTTGGCTTGTTGCTTGCTGACCTTGGCTTGAGAACCCTAATAATAATAAAATATGAGTCAATGGGAGAAAGACAGACAAGATGTTTATACTTACAGCAGGGTTGGCAGCCTTCTTGGCAGCAACAGCAGCCTTCTTAGCTTCCTTGGACTTGGAGATAGCAGCTTGACGAGCAGCAGCACGGGCATCAGGCTTTTGGTTACGCTTGGCACGAATGGCATCCCAAGAAGCACCGACAACAGCACGTTCGTGCTTGACAGTACGACGAGAACGCTTCTTTTGAACTTCTTCGGTGATACCCTTCTTGTTCAAACGACGGTAGATAACAGTCCATCTGATCTTACGGGGGTTCAAACGTTGGAGGAAGTAAGAGGCGGCCTTACCGTTGATGAAACGGAAAGTCTAAAGAAAGAGTGGTTGCTTAATGTGTGCTGCTCCAAATTGTTGTTCTCTTCTGTTCAAATCTCCTTCTACTTCCTATTTCTCTCACTCACTCACACGCACGCCCACACAATCCCCTATTATCTCTTAAATCAACTTACTCTAAAAGAGAAAACGCAAAAAGGGTTAGATGATCTATGTTTAGATTCAATCAATAGTCATTTACCTGCTGTCGACACGGACGTAAGTCTTACCCTTGGCGGGGTAGATCTTGTGGCCAGAGAAAGAACAAATCTCAAGCCTTAAAATAGAGAGAAAATACGAATGATTAGTGATGCTGTACTGGATGGATGATACTGATGTGCTCTATTTTACTTCATCTTGATTTATGGATGTATGGCGAAAGAGGAGGTTCTACAACAATGGCCAGCCACTCTGACTCCCTTACAGGCCCCCACTCCTGCCAACTTTTTTTTTCCCTTTGCGCCTCATTCTCCGAAATATTATCCGGAAAGGCTAGCACTTTTCGGACCGAAGCTATTCTTTGTCCGATCCTATCTGACAAACCATGCTTTTTATTTTATTTTTTCCTTCTTCTTTAAGCATATAATTATCTGATATGTCACTTGGTCGCTTAACTATCTTTTCGACAAGATCCAACTCATCGATCTCCAAAAGGCTGCTGACGACTGCAGCAAAAAACTCAGCAAAGCCTCCGAAAGAACCTCGCTATTCTTTGCAGAATCAACAAATTATAAACGATTATATGATTCCTGGACCAGCCTTAAAGTTTTTTAAGACAAAGCGCACAAAGAAACCTCGTGAAGAATTAGGTACAAATTTGGTAAGTTGCATAGATAACCTGTTAACTTGAATGAACAATCATGTTGACACTTTTGTGAAAGCTTTCAAGACAATCTTTAGAGCAGATATACACAGCGCCAGCCAGATCAATTAAATACAATGAGTTTGATTCCACACCTACTGTTGTTCAAGAACGTTTGGCTGAGCGTATACAAAGGGCTATTACAACTATGTATTCTGTAGAAGCACTGCCTACTCAATGGATCACGCCTAGTCATGTATTGATTCGAGGCGTCAAAGTTTCAAGAAATTTAAGAAAATGCCGTGTGCTGTACGAGCCATTATCAGCCAAAAAGAAAGAAAGAGGTCATACTCATCGTTCTCTACAAGAATATACCCCATTGTTAAACACAATGATTCGCTCGCATGCACAAATCAAGTACCCACTCTCCATCAAATTTATACCAGACACTGAATCAAAAGAATTAGAAGATATTTTTAAACAAATTTCATCTGAGCAGGAGCTCGATAAAGAATAAATAATTAGACTGTTTAGGAAGATAAGAAATGTTCATATAACGGGTCTTGCATAGCATCATCATTTTTCGCTGCTGCAAATCCAAGCTGCTTTCTCTCCAAATCAAACACCTATTCAAAGATATATCAATTTGTATGCAAAGCATAAATAGTAAAAAGGAAACACTTTACCGTGTAGAAATTCTTCAAGAACACATCTCCTAAAATCCAAGTGTCTGCATCGTTTGTGTTTTGTTCTGAGATACCCGAGAGGCAATGAACACTTGATGAACTGGTGGGTGCCATAAATAAGTTCTCAGCTGCGAGCTCAAGCGTAATGCCATCTAATTCAATAGTCATCGGCTCAATGTCACGCACATTTTTACAGGGAATAGACCATGTTCCATCACCATTGGGAAATGCACCTTTAACATGTTGGTGGTATTTTTTAGCATCTGCAGTTGGCATAATGATCAAGGTGGACCCTAATTTGATGTTTGTTAACAAGTTATTTCCAAACAAACTATTCTTGCTTTTTTTTCATCTTACCACTATCGATAATTCCCTTTCTTCGAAAGAATTGAGGCGATTGACTTCCTATTTTGATTGTCTCCATGGCAACCATCCAATAATTGTTATCAATAGCATCAACAAACTTCAAGCCGCCTTCAAACCGGCTTGGATCAATTCCTCCAAAATCAATTTCGCCTGCTTTATGTTGAGAGTAAATGGCAAAAACTGGCATTTCAATCAGTCCTTGTAAGATCATCGAGTGGAAAGGTGGGTCATGTCCCTCAGAACTCATTAGGCTTCTTAAACCAAGGCCAAAAATACCATGAAAGGGAAGCTTGCTGAATTCTTTGGAGATGGAAACGGCATCTGCTATAACTTGGTTCTTGATTACAATCTGATTATCTGCTAAACGAACTGTGTCTGTGCCTAAATGGCCTTTGATGTTGCCAGTTCCATATACAACCTGAATCATGCTTCGATCATAGGATCCATCTTTTAGCATACTTTCATAGGTGAAAGAAGCGTTAGAATCGAACTGTTGACGAGTTTTGCAGATTGGGTCATAGCATTTGGATGATACCACCCACAAATCTGAACTGCCAGTATCAAAGACAACGTTGAACTTTTGTGGTGGAGTTCCTATGGTGATTTCTCCAAAATAACCTATGTATCTTATAGTTACTTCAATTCACTCTTTTTGTTTTTTGTTTTGAAGCAAGCATTACCACTGCCATGATTGTATGATATTTGTCTTTGTTTTCTACTGACAAAGGATACGGGTTCTGGGCCATATGCAGCCATGTCAGGTGATGTATAGTATTCTTTTTGAATAGATATCTTAAACCGGCCCTTCTTATCTACTGGCTGACATTGTACAATAGCTAAAAGACTGATGGACAAAGTCAAGAGCGTCTTGATCATATTAATTTTTCTTTCAATAAAGCAAGAGCGAACTAAGAGTAAAAAAAAAGACTTGAAGAATTACTCTTTAGTCTTAGATAATCTCTCTATAAACTAATCATTTGTTTGATTGCTATACAAACAGAAAGGCAAAAAGTAAATGTATACCTTTCTTGTGTTTGCGTAACCAAACAAACAGAAATAAACGCTGAAATAACCGAGGCATTTTTTGTTCGGTAGATCCAAAGTACATAGTTTGTATCACCTTCAAGGCTGTGCTACTATCGATCTCAATAGTACAAAGCAGAGGTATGTTTGACGTCATGAGTGTTATGTGATCATAATAATTGCTTTTGTTACAGTCAAACCTACGGAATTTGGCGTTTTCTAAAAAAAAAAAAAAAAATAAACGTCAGAAACTCAAAAATAAGTAACCAAAACAAAGAGAACTCAAGAAATTACTCGTCTTTTGTGTTGTAGATAAATGTCTACAAGTGTGAGATTGACTTGGCATAAAAGCAAAGACTTATTGGCATATTTCAACCTTAAGCTTAACTCTATCATGAGAGCCTATGACTCTATGAGAGGCATTCTGAATGATCTTGACGATCCAAACATTATTCTTGACAACGCTACTAGTAGAAAAAGGTACTTGAGTGATAAGCGTTCCGAAAAAGTATCTGGAGAAGTATCTAAAGAAGTTTCGGCCGAGAAGTGATTGAAGCATGAAGGCTTGAGAAAAGCCACCTCTTACGATTCCACAAGAAAAATTTTCACTGATCATATACTTGAGCGCCGAAGACTTCAACATCAATTACCGCACGGCCTTGAGATAGTGGGACCTTTACAATAAGACCAAGGAATTACTTGCAAAAAGTCAGAACAGAACGCTAGATGAAGAAAGCTCGTTTGCGGCTGCATATAATGCACACATATATGAGCTTATCGACGACGATCCACAGTTAGTATCGGATGACATTATTGATAGCTTAACAAAGAAATTGAAAGCTTTAAGATAGGGAAACCTTAACACAACAGCCACTCGAAGGATACAATGCTTATAACAATCAAGAAGCCAGTTTTTGAGACCAAAGTGAGAAATTCTACAAACTAGATATGAATAGTTCTTGAAATGGGAAGGACCTTGATCTAGATTATACAAAAAAACTGTATTCTTTACTGATGAATACGATTTTCATATTAACATGAGAAACAACTGGGCTAGATCAAAGTCAGGAAGTACTGCTATAGCAAAGTAGTCAAAAATCAATTCACCCTCTCATCTTGTGGTAGGTCCCATACATTTATCTGCTGTTAGGCATGTAGTTATGAAAAGCCTCCACCAAGAAGAGAAACAGAAGTTGCTAAGAAAAAAGAAATCCAACACTGGAAAGAAAAGAACTATAGCTGAAGTCGACAGCTCTGACCCTTTTTACAGAAGATGACAACAAGAGCAATAAGCAAGAATCTAAAAATCTTTGATACTTAAAGTCATTCTTGTCGTACAACAAGCCGTTCAATTGAGCAGACCTCTGGTCACTTGATTGGTGTGAGGTATTTACAGACCTGACACCAACAATCTCTTGACTCATAAGTTTCACAGGCTATGCATATCACAACAAAGTAACAGTGGTACTGTCTGACCACAAACTGCTGGTACCGACCAGCAAAGGCTGCATGGATGACCTTGAAGATACTCTTGTGGCTCTATATGAATTTAAGGTAGAATCATGGTTATATCCTGCTTCTTCTTTCCTAAGCAGAATCATTTATAATGTTTCTTTCGTTTAGGAGCATATGAAGGAACATGACAACTGTCTGACATTGAAGTTTGATGCTCTGATGTTGGAAGAGGATAGAGTGTATCATGGTCTCTGAAGTAAAAACTGTCATTGTCACCACCACTAGTGTTATTATTACCATCATTATATGCTCAAAATAATAGTTTGACATAAAAAAGCTACTGTCCGCAGTCATATAATAAAAGCACAAATAAGCCTTTGCTTTTATGCCAAGTCAATCTCACACTTGTAGACATTTATCTACAACACAAAAGACGAGTAATTTCTTGAGTTCTCTTTGTTTTGGTTACTTATTTTTGAGTTTCTGACGTTTATTTTTTTTTTTTTTTTTTAGAAAACGCCAAATTCCGTAGGTTTGACTGTATGACAAGGAGGTATAGGTTTATAAGCAAAAAGAGAAAAAGTACAGTAAAGAAGAGATATATACAGGAAAAAAGAAGAAATTTACAAAACAACAAATGACTGAGGCGTAGCCTCGTGATAAAAGAAGCCTACACCAATACGATATTCACCACTTGGAACATCGTGACCCACTGTCCAGGTAAAGCTATTGTCTAATAGAGAAAGGTTGGTACTGATTGTATACACATAAGGTTGAGAGCGGGAACTGTTTTCATTGACTGGTAGCAAACCCACTATATAAACAAGCTTTAGCTCTTATTGATAAACAGCATCTTCAAGATAACAACATACCATCTGTTTTTGCTGTTCTAGGACATGCATAGCCATACAAAGGAAAGCGCACACCTGGTTCGAATTTCCTGTTTGGTTGGAAAAAGTTAGCATGCTTGCTGTCAGTAGTAAACTGAAAATATGGTACCATTGAAGTTGAATTTTATCTCCTCTTTGCAGTTCAATAGGCGCTTGTTGGTAATTAGAAATAGTAACTGTATAAGGTGAGCTTCTTTCAGCCAGATAGGCAAAAGCGTTGGCTGCGAATAGACATAGGCAGGCAAAAAAAGTCAAGATTGATTTCATGCAGGACAATAATAATAGCAAAAGAGAGTAAAGAAGAAAAGAAAAGAAATTCTCTGCATGATTTTAAAAAGACTTGCTGACAATGAACCGTGCGAATGTTACAAAGTGTGTCATACAATCTTTTGTTTTTATTTGTTTGAAACTCGGCTCTTGTCAAATCGCAAACTCCTCTAGCTCCAACGCTATGATGGGCTATTCTTTATGATAACAAGAGATTCAAATAGTGCAACAGGTAGCTCTTTTTTTTTTTTTTTTTTTACTATTGTATAGTTTATACTGATGGTTACATGGCCAAACATAATTTAAAGTCAGAACAAAAGAAAGTACAAAAGACTCTGATGACAGTATGTGTTCATCGTCAATCTTCCATTATCATAGTTGAGGTACACCTATTTCACTCCTTTTTCTAAATCATACACTGAAACTTGGTTTTGTCTTCTTTTGTTAGCTTTTTAAGTGGCCTCGATTTCGACTTCCTGTTTGTTTGGAGTGTTCAACTATGCCAGATTGAAGCTTGCACAGCGTTTGATCATGGGGAAAGAGGGGGAGAAGGGTAAGTGTTACAACAAATCAAAGTTTTTTTTTTTTTTTTTTTTTTTTTTTTTTTTTTCATTAAATCATTTCGAACGCATCTCAAATCTTTGTACACAATTTGAGTATCGTTGCCTGAACTTTTCCTTGATACACAATAATAGGATTGACTCATCATATTTCGCATAAATGCCAAGTAAAAAAAAAAAAGGTATATCACAACTATGGATATAAGAACAACATTCTAAAGTCATACGCAATAATGGGATGTTTTATATGGCTCTCACCGCCAGACACAGAGGAGCACCTGTACATTAGAGAAGCCCAGTCGCTCACCAAAGATAGCTTGGAAAACCAAGGGACTAAAAGGTTGTCTCTTAGATATAGACACCGATATCCGAGATGATGCACAAAAACAGAACCGATGCATCGGTACTTGAGTATAAGATATGTATAGCAACTTGTCCAATGTTGCTTCAGGTTAGCAGGGGGTCTGCTTAGTGTGTAAATGATATGGTTTAGTCGCTAAACACTTCTTGGAGATAAAAGCTAAATAAAACCATATGTGATTTGTTTGTTACATCTATTGATAAAGATTGAAAACAGTGTGAAATAATTATACCATCTACGTCTTGACCATAAAAGGTTAGTTGCAGATGAAACAAAAGTTTCGATGCTATACTGTGCTATTATCAAATGGCTCACGAAGAATAGGACAAGAGAAAGTTTCCAGAACCAGTCATTTTAACATGGTTACGGAAACTAGCCTTTATGTTGGTCGATCAACATAAAGAAAAAGGACCGAATCTCATTTCGCTTTCTACGTTCTTTATCCAATAGTGAGACTGTAAGCTCCGCTTTGAGAAAGTTCTTTTGCTGGATTAAACTACAGAGTATATCGCATGTTATCAAAAGCCTCAAAGCGAGAGACTGCTCAGTAATTTTTATTTCTAAAGTATATCCTACACAAACATGGAAATATTTGTTATTGATTTTGCACGAATTCATAAATCCAAAGTATTAACTTGAAAGTCATATGTCTGTTTATCGATAAATCTAAACGACATGTATAGCTTACCTAGCCTTGCTGACTTTCTTTTCTTTTCTAACAGCTTCAGTAAGTAGTGAATACAGAGTCAAAAAGTCATCATAGAAAAGATATAATGCCCATAAAAGGAAACACAATTTTTTGAATACTAAAATTTTAAAAGTAAGATAGAGACGCGTTCCTTTTTTTTCAGTTATTGTTTTCTTTATAATTTGTTTGTGGCAGTTATGGAAAACTTGAAGGTTTTTCAGGATCGCAACATAGTTGGAATATGCGAGTACATGTCAAACTACTGCACTGCAAATATAATCTCTTCAAATTCACTATCGCATAATTCTGTGATGCCATTGTATAACTTTTTCCCTGTATTCTTAGTTTATATCTTTGGCTCACCAAACACAAGGTAGTCTGCCAATGACAAGAGAGTGATAGATAAAGGGAGAGAGAGAGAGAGAGAGAGAGAGAGAGAGAGAGAGAGAGAGAGAGAGAGAGAGAGAGAGAGAGAGAGAGAGAGAGAGAGAGAGAGAGAGAGAGGAGAGAGAGAGAGAGAGAGAGAGAGAGAGAGAGAGAGAGAGAGAGAGAGAAGAGAGAGAGAGAGAGAGAGAGAGAGAGAGAGAGAGAGAGAGAGAGAGAAAAGCAAAGTGATAACGGGAGATTCAAATAGAGCTATCATAGCTGATAATACTTTTTTGTTGATTTATACGCATTTATATAGAGGTTGGATTCAAACAGAGACACAACCAATTCAAGATCAAGCTATTAAGAGCCTTTTATCTGTCAATAGTCCATTCATCCAAGCATTAAAGAAATTGAGTGTGTATCCAAAGTATTCTTACGCTTTAGTAACCGATAGCCTTCCTGTAAATATAAGTATACCATCTAATGCCAAACATAACCTAATATTGCTCTTCATCAGGTTGATATTCAAAAAGTCCTTTCGACAGGTGCAACCCATCTACTTCCACGAGTCTATGCAAGCTGCTCTAATGTCAATACCACATCTGTTTCAAACTTAATTGACCTAAGATCAGCTGCCACGAAGCAATCTACATTGCTACCTAATGGTTCAGGAGGAGAACGAGTGATTCGACTAAACATGATTCAACTCTATATCTTTTATTTTTTGAGTGTACCTACATGGGAGCCATTAAGACCTCCTCCAGTACCGTCCACAGCCTATGGATCTACAACAAACGGTATACGCGGATTCAATACTAGCGCATCTTATAATACATCGTACATGCCCTTCTCTAGCAATAATTCAGCAAACAATCTCAGTCCCAACCCACAACATCAGATTATCGGAAACTTAAGGTCAGTCGCTCTTAGTGTGTATTGTGCCGTTTTAGAAGAATATTTCGATCACTTCATACCACAAAATTCAAACAACATGTTTCCAGACCGTGTTGGTACATTCTTTCTTGACGCTTGTGTAGAGCTGTGGATTCGTACTCGTTGGGTAGCTAGTGGACAGAAACTCAGTGATATCTATATGCAATGCATCACTGCTTTTGTAAAGTACATTACTTGTCAGGACCTTAGAAAAGCCATGTCAAAAAACAATATCGTCATTGCAGAAGCCTATAGAACTGTCAAGTATGAATTGTATATGCTTATTTCTAGACTTGCTTTAAATTGGAGTAAAGACAATGATTATCTGAGTGTAGTTGATTTGTGGGCTATCTGGGCTGCCCCTTGGAAATTCGGTCAACAACCTTCTAGCTCTGACAACATGATCTATGCACCAACAGCTCAAGGATGGGGTCATGTCATCATGGACAATATTCCTTTTTATGTACTTCTTGTTGATATCTTATTGCAACGTACTGGAACATTTATGTATAAAGATTCTGAAGTGCAGCAGCAGCAATCACAATCTCAACCATTCCAGCAACTTCAACAGCCTCAACAGCCCCAACCACAGTTGCAACCACAGCTACAGCAACAACCACAACCACAACCACAGCAACAACCACAACTACAGCCACAGCCACAACCACAACAGCAGTATAGAACGCCTATAGCGATACCGTCTACTTCAAGTTCATTTATGTATGGAACAGCAGGATCAGATCTATCCAACATTCGTGGCAACCTACGGATACTGTACCGAATCATCAATGTCCTAAAGGCAGAAGGCTTAGTGGAGTTTTTGGGACATATTGAACAAGGATTGAAACACATAAAGTCTGATGTGTATACATCAAAGCAATCAGATTCTTGCAAATATCTATCTAATTCGTGCTATGGTACAGAACGAATGGATGTTCCTATTATAGATAAACTGAATAGTGTACATGATATACTTGTACAGGTCAATGGTGGTGTCTGGATTACCAAAGGGTTATATTTAAATGATGGAGACTTGAGATCAAGCGAGTTGATCAAAACAGTCAACAGTATTCGTAGCGCCATTGCGCATCGGAAAGACCTCAAGTCAGAAAAAGCAAAAGCTCAAATCACTCAATTAGAAGAAGCTTACGAGCGAATGTGCCAAATATTTAAGGTAATCATTAATTGTATCCTAAAGTCTTGCTTTGTCTGATATCCTTGCAACTTTTTCAAAAAAAAAAATTAGATAAACGAATCAGACATCCTTAATTCATCATCTAACAATCAACGCGAAGCCAATCAATCACAACCTCTTGAACAGCAATACAAACCTGAAATTGCTGGTTCTAATACAAATGGTTTCTTAACTGAGGAAGAAAGGCAGTCTGTCTTGAAAGGGAAAACCTTTTGCACACCAGACAACATTCAACCTTTAGGTGATCGTTCAAAGGCTATTGTTCGCACATATGAGTTTTCATGGATGGTGTACTGGATATCAACCATTGATCAAAAACTAAATTATTTTGTAAGTCAAACAAAGTACTCAATTTTGTCTTGTTTTTCAAACTAAAATCTTCTCTAATAGTACAATCGCCTTTTACCTGAGGAAAACAGGCCAGGTTTTTTTCCAGATGAGCTCACTCTTAGACCATTGGCTTCTAGACGAAAATTCTACATCTCTGTTGTGATAGCAACTGTTGCTTCTTATTTCTTTCTTATCAAGGCGATTGAGTTTTTTATGTCACATTTACTTATTATCTCAACACTTGTCATTCTCTTCTTTTGCTCTATTTTCAGAAAAGAGCTTGTTGCTTTTTACTCTCGTTTTTAATTAAGTGTATAGATTCGTCGTTTTCCTTCTTCTTTTTATGCGATCTCAATGTTAAACTAAACATGATACATTTGTTACTTATTGCTTGATCAGGGTTTAATAATATATCACAAAAATTAAACTATATTGTTTTAATAATATGTATATGTTTGCATTTTTTTTTATAAACTGTCAAAAAAGAAAAGAAATGGTATATTAAGTACAAAATCGTTAAACGACAAGATTAGGATTATTGAGTGACCACTGTGTCAGATAAGCCTGTACTACTTATTACAGATGGTCGTCGATGAGTTACTTCATGATCTGAGTCCGATTCAACTTGACCCGAAGGTTTGAATTGTGTTGGTTCTTTTGTAATTCGAGGTACTTCTTTAGATTCTGCTTTTGTTTCTAGACTACTTCCTTTTGAATCGCTTTGCACTTGAGATGAACGTCCTTGATGTAACACAAGCTCTTGCTCTCGCACAATATCATTATCATATGGATGATACTGATGGAGGTAATGTTTTGTTACAATACGAGGAAGAAAGCAGGCAAAAATAGTCAAAATTAATATCATCCAATACGAGCCTGTGCCAAATAAGATGTCTTGACCAGCAAAAATGAATGTGTTGAATTGGGCATAAATACATACAATCGCATAATAGACTAGTATAGATAACAAGATGACCAGTATTTGTATCCATGTAAAGCTATAGAGCGAAAACATGACAAAAAAATTGGCTACTATCACGACTATACTTGAAACAATCGTGCCAAAAGCATACATGCCATTTTGATCTCTACCATTTGGATCAGTAGAGCCGCCTAACAAGAGCATATATGGAAAGAAGAAGCATACAGATGATTGATAGATAGCATCAAATACGGTCAAATAAAACCTCCAAGTCTTGAACTTGTCATTACGAAGGCCCATCCGATAGAGTTCTGGATAAAGAGAGCTTACTTTTGCATTCAGGTCTTGATCCCAAATACCCATAAAGATAATTGGTAGTGAAGTAAAGATAAGATTGTAGAGTGTCACAAGTACATATTCAAACATCATTGAGCCATTAAATCTAGAGAAAATAAACAGTATAAGGCATAAAAAAAAAAAAAAAAAAATGGACAAAAAGTCTTACTGGCAAAATATCTGATACCAAAACAGAACAAATGTCCAGACAATGTTCTTGAAGAAAAATCCCATAATCATCTCTGCAATACGAAGATAAGTCCATCTGCCATGAACAAGCAACAATTTCTGTAAGAAGCGGAATTGTGCTATAGCGTAATCAGATGCCATAACAGCCTGCCTTCCTTCTACACCAGAGATGCCAATACCCACATTGGCTTCTTGTATCATAGACACATCATTTGCACCATCTCCAATAGCCAATGTCATGACTTTCAAGCCCTTCTTTACCAATCTTACCACTTGAGCCTTTTGTTTTGGACTAACTCGACAACATATCACGCTTGCACAGCGAGTACCTAAATCAAGCAGAACATCCTTTGTCTGGGGCTCCAAGGCAAACTTCAATGTAACCCCGTCAATCACCAAGGCACATCGTTTGGTGTCACCAATTTGCTCAATCTTTTGCAAGGCCTTTTCTAGCTCAACTGCCGTACTCTCTCTTTCATCTGCCTTCACCACCACAAGTTCCATATCCAAGGTTATTAGGTTACAAGAGAAGCCAATGTTGATTGCAGTCTCGGTCTTGTCGCCTGTTAGAACCCATAACTTGACACCTGATTGAGAGAGCTCAGCAATTGTTTCAGGAACACCATCCTGAAGCCGATCTTCTATGGCTGTACCGCCCATCAAGAGCATGTTGGCTTCGATTTGCTCACAAATGTCTTCTATTTTTTCTTCACGGTTATAAATAGCTGCACTAGCCTCTTGAAACCGTCTGTTCCATGATCTATATTCTTGCTGTGATATGAATCGATAAGCAAGGCACAGGGTTCGAAGGCCTTCATTAGCAAAATACTCTAAATGTTCTGATGTAATCTCGCGAAGACGAGATTGAGATCGACCAAGCTCTTGTTGGTCACCGAATTCTGTACATAGCCGATCGTAAATAACAGAGTCTGCACCTTTACAAAGCAAGACAATTCGATCACTATCGTGTGGCTTGATGATGACACTCATTCTTTTTCGATTCGAGCTGAATTCGAGCACATTCAGTAACTCATATTTCTTCTTGTTGCCCATCACTTCCACTGTGAGCGTATTGGACTCTCGGCCCAAGAACACAAAACCCAAATCGCGAGCAGAGGCAACAAGTGCAGATTCGTCTGGTGATTGAGCTTTGTAGTCAATGCGATGTCTGTTTGTGTTGTCTGGTCGATCCGCAAGTGCTGTATGGCAAAGTGCGAGTGCCGAAAAAAAGTGAGTGATAGATGCTGCATGATCATCTTTCTTTTCAAGATCATCATAGATGGCAGGGTCAATAAGTGTTGGGTTGGGTCCAATGTACTTGTTTTCAAACAGTTTAGCTTGCTTGTCATACATGATTTCTTTTGCGTGCTCCACCTGGTGTCCTTCCTGTTGAATGTCTTTGTCTGATACATGCGACCCTTGACGGATCTCTGCCCCAACAGAGGCTTCTGTTTTACCTAGGCCATAAGAGACGCCATTGATAGTTGCTTTCCTTGACTCCATTACATTTTGAGTCAGTGTGCCAGTTTTGTCTGAAAATATGTATTCAATTTGACCAAGGTCGTCAGATATGTTCCAGGTCTTTGGTATGCAAGGTGTATCTGTTGGTTCGTGGTACATGTCTAGATCAGCATAAATAAAATAGGCCTACATTGAAGATGAATAAAGATTCTGTCTGGCTCTATAGTTCAATAGTTAAACTTACAATCAATGTCTTTACAATTTCAACAGAGATATAAAGAGAAATCGGAACGATATTCTGGTACAGAATAAGAGTTACCCTACAGAAAAAGAAAATCGATCATGTTTATAGAGATAAAGTGTATTTCAATCGACTTTTTTTTTTTACCAGAATGTAATGAAGCCTAAATAATGAGCGTTCTCTCCTTCAATTCCATAATCGAAATAACGTGATGATCCTGGAGCATCAAACTTGGCACTTGCTAAAGCAGAACTGATAATACAGAGAACAGCCAAAATATAAAAATTGGCAATAGCCTATGATATTCCTGTGTAACCATGAACGAAGATCTCTCCAACAAATACATATGGAATTCATGCATTCAATTTCTTTTTACTTACATAAGGATTAGTTGCTTTCGACATCTTGCTTCGTTTTGAGGGAGTCCTTCCAGAGTTCAACATGATCTTTGTTTCTGCGCCTGTATAAACAATGACACCAATGGCCCATCGTGTGTTCCTCAATACACAGCCTCTCAATAACAAGTTGTTGTAAGTGACTGCTTCGGTCTTTTGATGAGTTACTGTGCTATGTTCCCCATCAGGCTGTTCGATATCCCATCGCATGACACCATTGTATTGATAGAGATTTACATTGGGCGGTTCACTCTCAAAGTAAAAATAAGCTCGTTCGCAATCATGGACCGTACGCAATTCACCTGTAGCCTTCAAACCTTGTCGCACCTTTAGGTTTGTCTCACCATCCAGATTTTGTGTCTCCACATAGCATAGATTATCTTTCTCAGACGTAGATAAGATGATGACATCTGCAGGAACATCTTCGTCGTTTCGTATCATCACATAGTCTCCTACTTGAACATCTTGCCATTGAACATGTTGCCATCCAACTTGACAATCGGGCGAGGGCGGTTCACCAGGAGGTAATTCTGAGCAATTGTTGGGTATACCCTCAGAAGATTTACGTCGAATGGATCCTGTTGTGGTGCGATGTAACACTGAGTGCGGAATGATGCCAGGACGGTAGATTCTTTTTCCAACAACCGATGTTGGTCTAAAGATATTGCTGAACTCTGATCGAAGTGTATCAGACCGCAGTCGCACTTTATCATAAAACTTAATTGCTGGTGACTGAGGTGCCTTGGATGGATGATGTTCGGTATCAGCAGTATGTTCCTCTGATTCACTCGTATTCTCGTCCACTTGATTTAAAGGCTTATCGAAATCCAATTCGACTCTCTGGATTGGTTTATCTTTCACAAGTGACATTCGATAGGCGTGTGTAAAACGATTGTCCACTCCGGCCAATGTACAGAAAAATCCAAGAACAACATGAAGCGAATGGAAATTGCTCTTCTTTTCTTCTGGTACATTCACGTTTTTCCAATGAATGAGCGTTAATGTCTTTGCACAATTGACTCGTTGATCGCTTTTGTTTCGTTTTGTGTCTTCAATGGCATCCTTAATGCCTGTGATGATCAAGATGGCAATGATGGGTAAGGCAGACACTGCAGGCTCAACCACACCAAAGATAGGAATACATTGCAAGATGACAAGGAACAAAAAGTACAGGTTGGCTACATTACGAAATTGTTCAAACAAATTCTTTGGTATGAATGAGAGAGGAGTGTATTTCGCTGTGCGTATCCTGTTGGGTACGTATGAATGATCAATCAACCTCCCTTTTTCGTCATAATCTGATGCGGGAGGCTTCATATTGACATAGATTTTGCGTCTCTTTTGCATGTAAGAGGAGGTTGATTCTGTTCTGTGGATTGCTCTCTCAGTTTGTTCATCCTCTAATTCTTGTTTTGCCCTTTGAGAGAAAAGGGCTCTTAGCCGCAGACGCCTACTCATGTTATTGCTCTTTCTAACTTTACTATCTGGAGAAAAAGAGACCCGCAAAATTACAAATGTAAACTTTTCTGTCTCCAAGTGAAAAAGAAAGAAAGAAACAGGCAATGGATTTGTCTGTTGCCAAATAAATAGAAAAAAAAACAAAAAATTAAAAACAAAAGAAAAGCATATAGAATTTCGAGGTATATCGGTTAAAGAATTGAAGTGTTTTTTTTTTTTTGCATTGATTGTATACAGATTCCGAAACAGTTTATTTGCATCTATCAGATTCAAAGGTAGACAATAAAATCATTACCAGCAAAACGATAGATTTCATAATGAACATGTCTAATTGTTGGTACGAAAGCTGCGCTTCATTCATGCCAGACAAAATAAAATAAAAAAAAGCGTTGACGTATGACCTCATTTTATAAGAAAAAAAAATACAAGTTTTGAGCTCTATGCTGCTTTTCATCTTGACGCAAGTGTCAGTTAGAATAACAATAGAAAAAGGGTAGTTTCATTCTCTCTCTTTCTTCTTAATTGGGTTTGTTGATTGAGTGCATTCATAAATAAACTTTTTTTTAAAATAAAAAGTTAGCTGTGTATTCTTAAAAAAAGAAGAAAAGAAAAGAAAAACGTAGAATAATGCAGACTATATTTATATATTTTTTTTTCTGATAAATTATTAAATATTTTAATCAATTTACCCTTTGATTATTTTGAAAAATGATAACACTATCATTTAACCCAAATTAAAAAATGTCTTGGGTACACTTGGCTGTGTTCATTTAATTTTTTTTTTCTTTTTATAAATCTACACCAATAAGAAATAGAATCTGACTTTTTATTAAAAAAAAATATTTTTTTTTTTTACCAATTGGTGTACGACTTTAAGAAAATAATTATAGTATTTCATTAATTAATGCGTTTTGAGAAAGAAAGAAACTAACAATAGGAGAATGAAAACATTCCAAGAATAAAAGAGTAAAGACCTGAATGAATGAGAATTTTACAGTAATTTACACTCTATGTATATATATTTTTTTTTGGCTTATTTATTTAATCTAATGAAATAGTGTAAGGTGAAAAAAAAAATATGTATTTATATATATATATAAAAAAAAAAAGAAAAAAATACAAATATGTAATTAGGCATACATAATATAAATAGATAAAAGACCATAATTAATAATAATAAAAAAAGAAAGAAAGAAGGATTGGGAGAATGAATGAATGATGCCTTATTGCCAAAATCTACAATGTTTTTTGTCCAAAAGAGAGCTATGTTCTTTGCCTTCAAACTTTCGTTTTTTCGATGAATTGATACGTATAGGTGAGACTTGAGTAGGTGTTTGTGCAGGTGAAGATGAGATGGAACTGGGAAGTGAGAGTGATAAACCAGGTGCCTTGAAGGAAGAACATTGAGTACACATACAAGCATAATGACAACCTGGACTATTGATGCATGTATTGAATGAAGAAGAAGAAGAAAGTTCGCAAGTGGGCGAAGGCGGGTATGATGGCTGAGGTGAAGGTGGAGAGGGTGGTGTGAATGTCAGACAAGAGGCAAGATCATATAGACTGGTTGGTATATGATGCATTCTGGCTTGTGTACGCATATGCAATAAGCGATGCCAGCGATCAAATGTAGGTTGATCGATATAGAGTTGATAATTCATCAGTTCCAGAAAATAACGCTCGGCTGTATTGATCTCTTGTACTGGTAATCCAGCGATCTTGGCCCACGCTGAATTACGATAGGTCTTATCCTGAACAAATTTGGAAGCCACCACCAGGCTAGCTAGAAACATTCTTCTACCACAACTAACATATGCATTGTGTTGCCATGAAGATCCATCCTGTTGTTGTTTTTGTTGTTGTAAAAGACGAACGACTGATGATTGGATACGGAAGATATAGAAAAGAGCTGTTTGCAATGTGCTATAGGTAGTTCGAGAGCGCTTAAGAACCTCTTGAATAAAAGTCCGCAATGGTACGACCGGCGATACTCGGGACTCTTTAGAATGATGAAGTTGATGTGTGGCGCCAATTGTTGTTGTTGTTGGATACCAAATTGATTCAATTACAACTGCGTTTATGTCTAAATTTATATAGATTATGCATGAATAAGTACATATAAACTTTTGAAACATTACAATGAAATAACATACCAACAAGTGCTTCAACATAAGCTATACGGTTAGTGGATACAAGGTGGTTTTGAGGTATAGGTAAAGGTAATGGATCCTTTAGGAGATGCTTCAATTCAAGCTGGGATGGCTTGTATGTGTTCTTTTTGTTCTTTAATGCATAAAGGTCAGGATCTGTTTGAAGTGATGTTGTCGAGAATAATTTTGATGTTGTCAAGCTTTTGTCCAATGCATGAAGATCGACTTGATATCTGAGGTCCATTCTTTCTTTCTTTTTTTTTGTCCAGCTTTTATTATTTTCTTTATTTCTATTTATTCTCTTTTTAGCAAGGAAGAAATGGATAATAAGAAATATGAAAAAAAAGGATAAAGAAAAGAGAAGAAATAAAAAAAAAAGAAAGAAAAATTGTATATAAATATATATACAACTATAAAAGAAAAAAAAAAAAAGGAAAAGAAAGAAAAGAGTCAGCGAGTGGAAAACGAGGGAAGGGGGGGTTTTAAAGTAAAAAAAAAAAAAGGGGGGGGGGGAGAGCGAGAAAGAGAGAGAGGAGAATGAGATAACTAAGCCAGTCGTGTTCGGAAAGTGGATTTTCAATTGACTTGTCTTGTTTTACTATTTTCTCCTTTCTTTTTTTCTTTTTTTTTTCTAGAAAAGAAACTATGCTTGTTAAATCGGGTTTTTTTTTGTATGTGCTTCTTTTCATCTTTTTTCTCTCTTTATTTTGGGCTTGTTTATGATAAAGTTTGTTGCCCATATTTCGATTGTGAATCATGATGTTATTCACATTTGACGGCGGACAATGAAATACAACTCAACTTCATTGGTGGTTGTAATCCAGAAATATACACCAGTTATCGGCTACTAGATAATGTTTCGTGGCTGGTAGTCAAATAACTTTGAACTCATTCTATTTTAAGATCCTACTCACTACTTTGTCTACATGCCTTCTTTACTGCTTATCTCACATACCATTTTATTTTTGAAAGTAAAAAAAAAAAAACAGTTGGGATTTTGTTACCACATCTCTTTGTTTTTCTTACAGGAGTATTATGTAGGAGACAATAACAAACTCCCTTTTCTATATACGCCACCTTGTGTGTATTATTTTCCCATTATGCATCTATTCACGTAAGACAAAATACATGTGGTTGAAACAATAAAGACCTCTATGATTCAATAGAGTATGCTTTTCCCTTCTTTTTTTTTTTTTTTTTAAATTAGGTGCAGCGGTGGAGTTGTAAAATGACTAAACTTTTTTTCTTATTTTTGAAATGTTTCTGGTACAACGTGTTATGTTCAGCTTAATTGAAATAGATAAGAATTACAATTATTATTATTTTAGTTCTAAAAATATGGTTATTTTGAATAAAAACAATAATTTCAACAAGCATACAGTAATAAATGTCAAGTAATAGGATGGCGTAAACATTTGGTGTAAAATCACAAACTCAGCTTTTCAAACAGAAAAGTAACTAACAAACAAACAAAAAAATGTTTCATCTTTTTGTAAAATAAAGACTTTCTCCCTTCTCTCTTTCTCTTTTTTGTTGTTGTCAATGAAATAATAATAATAAAAAGGGGGAAGAAGACTTTCATTCAACGTGTTTCATCATTAAACAGATGTATTCTAAAGAAAATCAACCATGACACTCAAATAAGAAAAATGCAGACAAAACCTCAATTCTCTTCTTTAAAGAAAAAAAAAAAACGTGTCAGTTGCCACATGGCTCTTTTCTTTGATTACCAGCTCATACCTCGAAAACAACAACAGAAGGTCGGGCTTCTTACTTGAATCCAACTATGAAGGGGGGGAGAAACCCTTTCAGTTTCACCTTAGAATCCAGCTATTTGATACAACAATATTTTTTCTCCTTTGTTCATACTCCTTCTTCAGAGGAGAAAACAGGATCTGTTGGTTGACCAATCAAAAGAAAAAGAAAAAAGAGACCCTTTAAAAAACAAGAAGGATGAAACACATTTTAGCTTGGAGTCTCACGTACTCCTTTTTTTTTTATTCTGCTCCTTATAGCCCCCCCCTCCCTCCTTTCTCGGTTAAAAAAAAAGAAAGATAGAAAAAAAAAAGAGAGAGAGTTTATTATGACTCAAACAAAGTGAAAGAGGAAAATGGGAAGATAAAGTGTTACAATAAGCTTAATCATATCTTGATCTTCTACCGCTTGGAGAGCGAGAACGAGAAGATCGTTCATAGTCTCTGCGTGATCTTCTGTTATAGCGATCCATCTCACCGGCGAAATCATCGTCGTAATCCCGTCTATCACGACTACGATGTTCGCTTCTACTATAACCACGGTCAGAATAACGACGATAATCTCTATGCCTACCTCCTCCATCACGGCGCTCATGATAGTCGTATCTAGAGCGAGTATAGTCTCTAGGATGGCTATTGCTGTTATTGTTGTTGTTATTGTTGTTGCTGTAATGTCTTTGTTGGCGGGACTGCTATCATAAGAAATCGGTTTAGTAATAGAAAGAGAAGAACAAGGTAATGAACTTACTCTCATTTGTTCAATGGTATCACGAATCTTGAGATAGCCCTGATGTTGTTTACCCTGATAATGGGCTTCTAATCTATCGGAAGAATCGTTTGTTACCAAAAAAGCGCCACACACATCGCATACCTCCATACGCTTTTCTGCCTTGCTTAGACCATCAGCGTTCTAATAAGTGTGAATTAAGAAAAAGGGTATTCCATCTTGTCCTTTTTTTTTCCTTTACCTCTTTGAACTGAGTCAATTCTTCTTGAAGTTTGTCTACTTGTGCTTGCAAGTCAGTTGCTTCTTGTACGCGACCTTCTTCACCTGCTTCTTCCACTTTTTGCAACAATTCTTTAATCTTGACATCTAGTAAAACCATTTTCTCTTCTCTTTCTTCTTTACGCACCTCTGCGGCCTATAAAGAGGTTGTGAGTTGTTATACTATTGCTATTGTTACTATTGCTTACCTTGTCATCAAGTTGAATGTTCAATCGACCATTACCTTGACGGATCTTGCGAGATAGATCAGCAATAAGCTTATTGAGATAGTCATAGAATTCAGTTTCATAAGAGAACTTGCTCTTATCGGGTGTCTTTTGGTATTTCTCCTTTAAACGATCATTATGGATTTTATCACAAGCACCTAACAACATCATTAGCATCTCTTTCTTTTCTTATTTCTCTCTATAGTGTTTATTTATACCTTACCCAAATCTGATTTAGTATTGGTAAACAGTTGAGAGGGACAAAAGGCAACAAGGTAATGTTTACAGACCTAATCTAGCAATTAATACATCATCTACACAACCATAAACTCAACTTACACTTTCATCCCAGAAATCCTTATTGTCAACGTCTACATATTGAGACATGAGCTCTTCAAGCATAGCCTTTTGATAGTCTAAATAAAACAGTGTAAATACTTATCCATTATGTTGGTGTCTCTTGTCTTCTTACCCATTGTACAAGTTGTTTAATCAACAATGATAATAAAAGAAAAAAAAAATTAAAAAGTGGTCTACCACGATGACGCAGTTAATTTTTATTTCTCTAGCTATTTTTTTATTTTATTTTTACTTGCAATTCGGACTATTTTGCAATTGGTTTAAGAATATAATTGGAAATCGAATAATGTGTCAATGGTTAAAAAATAAAAAGAAGAAAATCTCATTGATTAGCAATATACAACAAGTGGTGATCAGAATAACCCTGCTATCCATATTACTTGCCTTATTGCCTCTTTCTCTTTCTTTTACTAAGACAAAAAGAGAATAAGCTTATTTTCTCATTGTTGTACAATCAAAACTCTGCAAAGCTCTGAAGAAGAAGAAAAAAAATGCAACCAACCAATCAAATCGCTTCTTTTTTTTTTCCTCACACACACACATATATACACAGACAAAAGAGAGAGAGCATTTCCATACGCTCATGGTATTATTGCATGATAAAATAAAATTCTCTCTTTCCTTTTCTCTAGAAAAAAAAAATACTTTGATACATACACCCTACTACCCCCCTTTCTATCCCCCCCCTCATACAGAACAATATGCACCATACACCTCTAGCACGCCATCATCCTTATGCTTATTGCGATGTCAAGTCAAACAGTACAGAACAAAAACTATGTCAATACACACGGCCTGAACTTCGACAACTTCAACAAAAGAACCTTTCTCTTTTGAGTAATAAGTAAGTGTGTTTGAACAAGTATATTATTGATTTACTGATTTTCTTTAAAAAGTGCTATGGTGAATACATTGCCTGATAAAGGTGCTAAACTAAAAGAAATCAATGCTATCATTGATCGGTTGTTATTAGACAGACGTACAATTTCAGCTTCAGATGAAATTACGCCAGACAATACAGACACATTGGATTGTCCACTGACAAAGAAACTAGATGAAATGACTGTATTGACATCCCATCAAGGTGCTAGAAAACGATCGGTGGACTTGGCCAATCAACAAGCTTATCATCATTCTCCTTCAAATAGTCTACTTGTCAAACGATCCCAGCCAAGACCTTCTCTCTCTGTCTTTCAACATTATATCCAATCAGAACAACCATTAAGCGACGGACAAGACAAAAATGCTAGTGTATGTTGTTGTTATGTAGATGGATTGTTTGTATGCTTATTCGTTTTTTTTTGTTATAGGCTAAAGTAAGAATGCTTTCATTAGATGAATCCATGACATTACAACAACAACAACAACTCTCTGTTCAACAGGTAAAAAAAAAAAATGCTTATAGACAGTCATTCTTATCTTTATTTTATAGTCTGAGCGATCCTTGGATTATCGGCGCCCAAGTCAGCAACTACTAAACTCACTCAAGTAAGTAAGAGAGAGAGAGAAGGATAGGATCGGTTAGGCTTAACTATCTTTTTGTTATTTAGTCTTCCTGCTAATGTGATTGAGGATGAAGATGCAGATCAGTTTGAATTTCAAAAGACAGATGACTCTGATCAAGAAGATGGCATGCTTATTGACTAATAAAATAATAATAAAAAAAAAATTAACCTGCTAAAGAGGGAAAATAGTGTTTATTTTTTTTTTCCTTGTTTTTCTATTATTCAATAATGAATTATTTTAGTCTTGTTTTGGCTTATGGTTTATTAGGCCTTGTGTTTTTGATAGAATATGCTTACGAATATAAAAGAGGAACCAGCACTATTCAGATCGCAGGTGATGACGGTGGATCGACTCGTTACCTGATCTTGGCTTGGTTGTTATGCTTGACAGGTGTACCTTGTTTATCATGGGTTATTCCTTTATCCATGCCTAGTGCCAGCATTGGATTAGGGTTTATCCTTTTGTTGCTAGGCAATTTGTTGATGCGCTGGACCACCTATGCCAATCCGTATTATTTATGCACCATAGCAACCACGGATGATCAATTGATTTGCACAGCAGGACCATACGGTTACATTCGTCATCCAGCCTATCTGGCCTATCTTTTATCCTGGGTAGGTTTCGGATTAGTCTTGAACCATTGGATAGGATTCATGCTCGTCTTGGTTTCTATCGGCATCGCATATTATAAGCGCATCTTGGCTGAAGAACAAATGATGCTTGATCGGTTTGGTATTGGCTATCAACATTATATGGATGAAACAGACAGGTAATGAATAGTATAATGATGATGATGATTGTTAACCTCTTTAAAGACTTTTATATCGAATTATCTAGATTTCTACAAATGATACCCCACCCCTCCACTCTTTTATACACATTAGACTTTAAAAGGTTAAAAATAAAATTAAATATGATACAAAGTTTTCTTATAAAAAAAAAATCAGTCTAATGAATGATATCACCACACTGGGTTATCATTGGATTAGTATTGTTTTCTTTGATTTTTTTTTAGTACTAAATGGTGCCTGAAACGTAGTTGATGTAATTCACTATAAAAGAAAAAAAAAAAAGAGAAATTACTTTTTTTTTATTATCTATTATTTGTCATCTATATATGAATTCTTAAATGCTTGCAAAATCATCTCATCTTTCTTTACAGTTACTTGAAACTACCATCTATGCTGAACAACAAGCAGATACCTGCAGTGTTATCAGAGGCACTGTCTATGCCAATCTACCGAAATCAACCACCATTCAACGCATCTCGGTCCAATTCAGCGGCAAGATGGAAGCCAAAAGTCATTCACTCAATTATCATAAACCAAAGACAGTAGCCAACCAACAACTCATACTCTATCAAGCCACATCTAATTCCCCACTCTTGTTGACAGCAGGCACTACTCCCTTTGGATTTGAGATGCAAGTAGCCTCAGGATTACCCGAGTCAATTGAATGTTCCGATGTCAAAGTATCCTATCAAGTAACAGCCACCATGGAATACACAACAACACATCCTGTCTTGAGAAGACCTACTAAATCAAAAGAAGAGACACGGCAAGATATCCGAGTCACTCGATTACCTCAACAGGGTATCTTGACAGGTGACACCAATAATTTCATTGATTCTCGCACCCATCAATCCAACTGGCTCTGCTATCAACTGTTGGTCGATAAGAAGGCAGTGGCCCTAGGATCTGTCTTGCCCATCACCTTTCGATTACTGCCCATGACAGAAGCCCTTTCGATTGACCGGATTACAGTTCAGATGCTTGAACGTCGCCATCTCTATCGTGATACAACCCATACCACTTACTCTGTCTGTACCATGCCCCCTTGTTGTAATGTCAAACAAGACGTGATACCCACTCAACTCTCCGAGAATTGGGAAGGCACTGTTTATTATCGAGTGCCTTGTGGCAAGACCATGGTTCATTCGACTCGACCTTATTCTGAATTTCATGTAGATCATTGTGTGCTTGTCTCAATTGGCTTTTCTGTCCCCAGCCTGTCCAACAGTCGATTCGGTAACACACGGGTACACAAGTTGATCACTTTTAAGGCCAACATTGATGTCCTTGATAAAGTAGTAGGTGATCTTGATTCACTTGAGCTGCCTTCCTATGATAGTCCTCCTCCCTTTGAGGACCATGGTCAAGTTGTCTATGGTGAATATGATCGTAAATTTGTAGAACCACCTGCTTATGAAGACATTTGAAAGAGCAAATAAAAGAAAAAAAGATACCCTTTACTCTACTCTATTTATCTTATTTTATTAAGTATGAATACGTCTAAATTTTTTACTTTGAGCTCGATAAGGATCTTTTGAACAGAATTGAACCAGCTGTTGTCGACTTTGTTCATCTTCTAGTTGAATACATTTGTTATAGAGTGGCATCATATCACGTAATCTAGGTGGATTCAATCCAATTCGACGTGATTCACTCGATAATAAACTCATGGCATTTTCTATATCATCGCACCTTTTTAAATAGTTGAGTCCCCTTTCCTTTTTTTTTCTTTCTCAGTGTTATACAATGCTTACCTTCCTAATGTATTGGCCATCAAGACAGCTAATTGTTGCTGTTGTTGATCTGTCCAACCTTCTTTGATAGCCAATGATTTCGCTTGATTCTCTTTTGCCTTTTGTTCAGATAATGACAGAGTCGACTGCCCTGACTTTATTCTTTCTTCCAAAAAGTCTTGATAATCTTCCCATACCTTCCAAGCCAAATCATGATTTTTTGTCTTGTAACAGTAATCAAGCATATGTGAGAATGTAAAGGCATCCCGTTGAACCTTGTGATGATTAAACAGCTGATGATAGATCTTTAGACAGGAAGAGACAGGTTGTTTATGAGAGACATGGATTGCTAAATAGGCATTCAAGAGACCTGATGTTCTCTCGACTGTCTCAGGTATCTGCTTAAATAACCAATGTGCTTCCTGAATCACTTGAGATCGTGTGGTAGGTGATTGACGTGAGGCAAATGTATGTTCGGTAGAGAGGGCAGTCGATGTCTTGTTGTCTTTAGGGATAGCTGGAGAAGAAGGCGAAGGATGATGACTAGCGTAACACCAAAAGAGATTTGTATAGGTATGGTGATCAGGTGAAAGATGGGCATCTTGCCACATAAAGTCCAAGATGCGTCTTGCTTGTGCAAGGTCCTTTTTGCGTGCACATGCCATCAGAAGGGTATTGAAGGTGATTCTATCAGGTGAAAATCCGTAACTTGATTGCATCTGGTCTAATAAACTAAAGGCTTCATTGTAATAATCAGGTCGTTTGGCACAGGCATTGATGAGCACATTAAAAGTAACATCTGTAGGGTAAAGGTGGTGTCCTGCCATATCTTCAAACAAATTCAATGCACGTTCTACTTCTCCTTGCTACACAATTGTCAGTATTTCTCTCTCTACTTGTTGTTTTTTACAAGTCTTTACCTTGGCACATGCATGAAGCATCAGAGTAAAACTCACTTCATCTGGTTGATGATAAGAAAGACGCATGGAATCAAATACTTGCCATGCTCTATCCAATTGATTGGATTTCAGACATCCACTGATTAAACTGGAGAAGATGGGCTATTCTAGAGATCAATATCGTGCCTTTCCTTCTGTTATTTCAAATTACCTGAGATGGAATCAAGGTCATTTCCTTCATCTTTTCAAACAATACAAAGGCATCATCCAATCGTTTATTGCCTACAAAAGCCTTGATCAACGAAGCATAGGTATACATGTCTGCTTTTAGTCCCATATGATCCAGCCCCTTGAAAAGGGAAACTACTTGATCTAAATTGTTGGTATTGGCATAAGCATCCATCAAATGGTTCACTGCTTTCACGCTGGGTGTTAAATTGTATTTCTAGACCAAAAAAAAAGCAATGATTTAGTTTTCTTTTTCTTTTTGTTACATATGGAGACTTACAGGCATGAGATCAAATGCCTGTTGTGCTTCTTTTGGTCTTTTGGCTAAAGCATTGGCGTAGATCAATTGTTCGAAATCTTCTACACTTAAATCTTGCATGGCCTTCTTTTTTTCTTCTTCGTTTATCAATGCATTGGGTTGTGTAACCGAGCCGTCCGTCAAAGCGGGTGTCTCATGGGCTTCTACAAGTGGACGTGTGTCCAAGAATTTGAGACGCAAGCTTTCCAAGTAATTAGGACTGATTTTTGGTTTGACAGGTATAGGTGCAGCAAGTTCTTTGTAAATGGCAGCAATCTCTTGATCATCCACTTTTTCAAATGGGGCCGAAGTCTTTTTTAAAGACAATAAGTAGGTTGATCTCGGTCCTTTCTTCTTTTGTTTTCCCTTACCTGCTTTTGTCTCGATTCAAGTTGATATTGAAGTCGTTTGATATCTTCCACTACTTGTTTCGTACGTTCCTCTTGGAGACCAGATCTATCGAGATCGTTAGTCAAATCTTTTTTTTTGTCTTGAACCAACACACTACTTGGTAGCCAATGTTCTTGATCGAGAGAAAGAGTGAGTGATCAGTCTGGATCTTCCCGAAAGAATCGCTCGAGACAGCATGTCGAAAGGGAATTAGATCTATATTATAAAAAAAAAGAAAAAAAAAAAAGGAGACCCTAGTGCTGACTTTACTGGTATTCTAATTCAGTTCCGACCAAAGTCAGAGAGAAAGCAAGTGATCTTTTCTATGTCAATCTCGCTCTCTCTCTCTCTCTCTTTTTGATCATGACAAACTTGTGCCCTAAATAACAAGGCCTTATTTGAACAAGAGAAAAACCAAGTTCTTTTCTCTGTACAAGTAGAAAATATATATTCTTCAAAATAGCAGAGAATTCTATTTTATTTAAATACACATAGAAACTTTCCCCCCTCCTCTCGAGTTATTGCTCTGTATCCCATTCAGAAATGAACAAAAAGAAAAAGGGAACCATTGATTCTGATCTGCTTAGTGTCAAATTTGATTCAAGTATCCGAAAAATAAAAATCAGTGTCACATCAACTGTATCTGAAATCAGCCCAAAGCCTCAAATCAACATAATCATCTCAATACTAACAAAAGAGAGAGTATAAATGTATGATATAATCTAGAGATAGAGAGCAGAAAGTGAAAGAAGCTCTTATTTTCTTATATCGGGGATCATTCAATCTAACACTAAGAAAAAGACAATGTGTATTCTTATCAAAGGGGAGGGGGGCTGCATAAATCAAACTGCTTATTTTTTTTTATTATTTTAGCATATTCGGTGTTTATATTGACTTAATTGCATTTTCATTTAAATCATTTTTCACTAGAGTTCTACACTGCCATAGATGGCTTGAAACTGTCTAAAAAAAAAGAGAAAGCATATTGGTGTGATATTATCAAGCAATAAAAAAGCACAGAAAAAGAAAAGGCTAATCTATCACTATGGATGATTTTATCACTTGGTTTCCAGGTAGCTGAAATGGACCAATGAATGCAAAGACAAAGCGTTTGTTTCTTTTTTTGGGTTCGCTCTTTTATATATTTTTTTTTTCCTTTTCTTCTTTCTCTTTTTTTTTTGCCTTTTTTTGAATAGAGAAAAGAGAAAAAGAAATATAAGAGAGAGAGAGAAAGAAATAGAAAAAAAATGGCTGGTAACCAAACTATTTAAACTGAATCTATACATCGCTGACAGTGAATGATTAAAGATCTCGGTTTTGATTTTCCCGATGATGACTATGACCAAGATGCTGTGTTTGAAGAATCACAACCAGAAAAAGAAGGATCTACCATTGCCTTTCCAGACACTCCTCAACAGGAAGAACCCAACATGATAGAGTCCGAAATTGTACCTTTTGCTGAATATGCTACACCACAAGACGACGAAGCTTTAATAAGAGCCATGACAGAAGGTTTTTCTATTATTATTTTGTTAAATTAAGAGTCTTATTAAACTGTCTTATAGAACAACATCTAGGTGAAGAGTTAGAGGATGAGCTATTGGCAGATGAGAACGTAACACCTATGGAACGTGTTTATGGATTTCGAGAGAATGATGCTTTGATAAACAGGTAAAATAAGTCGTGATGGAGTTATGTTTCGCGTTTAAAATTGACTGATGATGTAATAGACTACTCTTGGCTAAAGAGTTGCCTGTTGCACTTGAGGAAATCACACTTTCAGAAGCTATTGATGATGTTTTGCCTATCATTGACAAACTAGCCCTGGACACAGATGATACTGTTCGAGAAACATTTGCTGGTGAATTAGATCAAGTTTTGTTGTATTTTTACAAGGTTTCTATATTGAAATAGCTTCTCTCTTTGTTGATTTGCTTTATTGACTCTATCTATAGAATGCACCCGCCATGTTCTCATCAAAGCCTCAAGAAAAGAGTTTTGCACCTTTAATTATCAGATTGTTGTTAGATCAAAGCACAGGCGTTGCTTCACTTGGTCAGCAAGCAGTTGTTTCTGTTGTAAATGAATTGCGTGCATTGTCTGACCAGAACCCAACTTATCACCAAGTCATCGATTCCGAAGTGTTTAAAGGCATCATTGATGGCTTGGTATCGATTATTGATGGCAAACGAAAATCACCTCGTCTTCAAGATGAAGAAGATCAACAGGACCCTAACAGAGATGAATTACGATACCATCGTGTCTCTATTGATGATGTAACAGCACGACCTCGACGACCTTCAACAACACCCGGCTTTGAAGCTTCAGTCAATGTTCACCACGCTTCTTCTTCCTTTGAGGATGAGTTTGATCAAGGCGAAATCAGTTTGGCCAAGATTACTTGTATTTCGGTAAAGAAAGCAATAAGAATAACAATACATGTTAAACTGATTCCTCTTTTTCTTTTATATATAGCTGATTGCATCTATTGTAGGTGCTTTTGATGTCGAGAAATGCATAGAGGAATGTCTACCTATCATTGAGAAATTAGCTTCCGATCCATTATTTTACGTAAGAAAGGAAGCTGCTGCTGCTATTGGTAGTATGGCATTAGTGATAGATACCAAAACAGCAGAAGAGCGATTGTTACCCTTGTTCCGTCAATTTGCTCAAGATCAAGTATGGCATGTACGTCGTTCTTGTATCTTGACATTACCGCAGATCTGTAGTGTGTTATCCGAAGAGACAAAGACAGAGCTGACAGTGTCCAGTGTAGAAAAGTTTAGAAGCGATGATTCTCGCAATGTCCGTAACGCGATGGCAGATATTGTAGGTGACCTTGTCTCTAAATTCCTACCTCCCGACTGGGAACAGACAGGCAGACCAGGTAATCTACCTGAACCTCTCTTACAATACTTCTTGTCCCTTGGCATGAACACCAGCAACAATAACAACCAAATGTTGAAACTCGAAATCGATCGCACCTATATCTGTGCCTACAATTTCCCGGCTGTGGTACTGACGGCAGGTGTCGATTATTGGAACAGTCATTTGCGTGATACCTATCTCAACTTGACAAAGGATTACCAGATCAAGGTGCGATGTACCTTTGCTCATTCACTTCATGATATTGCCCGTATCATTGGCCCTGAACGTACTGAACGCGACCTGGTTCAGATCTTTGCACTTTATCTGATGGATATTGATGATGTCAAGCAAGGTGTATTGGAGCACCTGGCTGACTTCTTGGGTACCTTGGCTGCCAACTCTCGAAATGAATATATTCCCATCTTGCAAGAGGTCTGGGATGGTGTCTCTAACAACTGGCATCTGAGAAACATTCTTGCGGGCCAGTTGATTGATATCTCTTTACTGTTTGATGCTTCTCATGTTGTCGAGTGTATTTTGCCTCTGGTGGTTCGTGCTTGTCATGATGAATTTGCGGCTGTGAGAGAAACAGGGGTCAGTGTGTTTCCTGTTGTTTTGGATGTTGTGAAGCATGCTGTTGAAGAAGATGGAGAATCTCTTTCTCAAGCAGAGGGGTATGGTGATGATATTGCAGAAAACAAGCACAACTATGCATTGGCCTTGTTGAGTCATGTGATGGAAAGACTGGATGAATTTGCACGTTCAGAGAGTTATCGTGGTAGATTGGTGTAAGTATTCATGTTCATTGTTATTAGTGTTATCTTGACATCTATGTTAGGTTTGCACAAATCTGTAAGGCCTTGATTGAGGCAGGCATTGGAGCATCTGATTTTGCCTCTTTCTTTCTTCCTCGCCTGGCCCCTCTTGCCTATGATTCTGTCGTCAATGTTCGTATTGCTGCCTCGCGTACTATTGGTGCCATCTATAAGAATGGTAAGTGGTTATCTGCTTTTGTATAAAGAAACTAACAAAGAGAAAAAAAAAGAACCTTTCCGTAGAGAATTAAGTGAGATTGCTGCTCCTTCACGTACAGCCAACCAATCAGGCGAAACATTACATGCATTAGAACAAATGACTTATCGATTTGCTCTGGACAGAGACAGTGATGTTCGACATTTTGTAATGAATTATGTTGATGCTGACATACTGGAAAAGCAACGTGAAAAAGAGCAACAAGCATCATCCTTTGTATTTAAACATTCTAATGAAGAAGAAGAAGAAAGAGGAGAAGAAGACAATGAAGAAGAAGAAAAGAAGAGCATATCTGACAATGATGAGAAATCAGTAAACAATCCAAAAGAAAAATCCACTAGTCCTATGGAGCAAGTAGTTGTCTCCTCACCAAAAGAAGATGAAAGACAATCAAAGACAGAGCCTATGGACATTACTGCAGATGAAGATGAGATTATGCTTGAAGCAGAAGATGTCGATAAATCAACTACTCCCCCAACATCATCACTGCCATCGTCAATATCACCACCAACATTGCCCTCACATACAACAACCACAGCCGTTGTCTTGCAACAGCAAGATGACAAGGAAAACTAATCATGTATCATTCTTGTGTATAGTTTTTTTTTTATTATTATATTATATTATATTTTCACTCTTTCTCTTTCTAGTACTTTTATTTTAATCCATTTTTTACTATTATTATTTACTTCAATGAAAGATCTTTTTTTTTTACTTGTATTATTACAAAATGGGGAGGGAGGGGGAGGAATGACAATCTAACTGAGTATGTACTTTTATAGTCAAAACAGGCTTTTTTTTTTCTTTAATGGTTATTCTTATACATCAGAAAATACAAGTATTTTAAGCCATTATGCGCATTGATTGGATTTCTTAAAAAGCACCAATGATAACATTCAGCCAATCATGAATAGTTGGAATCATAAAGTGAGAAAAAAAATAAAAGAGTACATGACTTTCTTAAATATGGATTTTTTTCTATATAAAGAAAAATGAGTTTTTTTTTCCCCCCTCTGCATAGCCATATGTTATCTTGTACAATCCGTTGCTAAGGTACGTATCTCTTGTTTAAAATATTCGGACTAGTAAAGACATTGTACCATTTAAAACTATTTATTCTATATTTGGAGTGAATTTCTGCACAAAATTGTCGGAATCATTGGGACAAATGACAACAAGATAAAGACTGTCATTTTCTTTCTCATGTGATCTAAAATGTCCCACGACAAGATGATATGCAAAATACACCTATAAAAATGAAAAGAAAAAATCAGGTACATAAATTACTTTTTTTTCTTCTTCTTCTCAATATCTATTTATTACTATGGGCGCTCAATCATCTAAAGAACAAGAACAACAAGATTATCACAATGAAAAGGCATTACCTTTGGAAGGAACAGAAGACTTGGAAGAACAACTATTGAATCTTGAGCTGTGTCACCGATTGCCTGATGTCCCTGCCACACTCTCTGGTAGCACACTTGCTAAATATTCCAAAGTATTTGCAGAAGACACCAAGAACCTATTAGCCAAAAGTGCACTGATGGGCAATGATCCTGCACAAGTCTTGCTGAATCCAAAGACTGTTCAACAAAGTAAGCATATCTTTAACGTAAAACTCAATTTGGAAGGCAGTGCCACCAATCAAAAGTCAAGTGGTCGTTGTTGGTTGTTTGCTGGTTGTAATGTCATGCGTTTGGCTGTCATTCAGAAATACAAACTTTCAGATGATTTTGAATTATCTCAAAGTTATCTGTTCTTTTATGGTATAGTGTATATGATCTCTAAAAGGAGGGGACTTATTCTCACACTCTTCTGGTTTAGATAAACTTGAAAAGGCCAACTGGTTCTTGGAGAACATGATTGATTTGGCAAAAGAAGATATTGATGATCGTGTTGTTCAATATCTCTTGACGGATCCTGTTGGTGATGGAGGTCAATTTGATATGTTGATCAACTTGGTTGAGAAATATGGTGTTGTGCCCAAGAGTGTCTTTCCCGAGACATATTCTTCTTCCAACTCGCGTCGCTTAAACTGGTTAGTGACCGTCAAGCTTCGTGAATTTGCCACCAAGATTCGTAGTTCTATTGAGAAGGGTCTGTCTGTTCAAGCTGTCCGTGTATTGAAGGATAAGATGATGCAGGACATCTATCGTATTCTGGTCATCTCGTTGGGTGAACCACCTTCTCAGTTTGATTGGGAAACAAGCGATAAGAATGGAAAATATGTGGGTATTCATCACTTGACTCCTAAAAAGTTTTTCCGTGAAGTTGTGAATTATCCTGTAAGTCAGCATGTCTCTCTTGATGAGCCATAAGAATTAACTTGATTGTTAGATTGCTGAAACCATGTCTTTGATCAATGATCCTCGTAACCCTATCAACCAACTGTATACTGTGGACAGATTAGGTAACATTGTAGGTGGTAAGCCTATTCGTTATGTCAATACTACATCTGAGATTCAAAAGCAACTGGCCGTCAATGTACTCAAGAGTGGTCGCCCTGTCTGGTTTGGTTGTGATGTCGGTCAATTCTCTGCTTCCGGACAGACAGGTGTGATGGATCTCGATATCTTTGAATACAGTCTTGCTTACAATGTCGATTTCAAGCTGTCCAAAAAGAACCGTTTATTGTACAAGGAAAGCTTAATGACACATGCCATGGTATTCACAGGTGTTCATCTGGATGACCAAGGAAAGCCTGTACGCTGGAGAGTAGAAAACTCATGGTCCGATAGTTCCGGTGAAAAGGGATTCTGGGTCATGTCAGATGCTTGGTTTTCTGAATTTGTATTCCAGGTAACGGTTTATTTGAAGAAAAAAAAAAAAGCGGATATCATCCTTATTAACATGTACATATCATAGTTGGTCCTCGAAAAGAGTGATGTACCTCGCAAGTTGGTTTCTGTATTGGATAATGAAGTAGTTGTCTTGCCTGCTTATGACCCTATGGGTGCTTTGGCTTCCCCACATTAAAAACCGTTTTAAAATGTTTACCCGAAATACCAATCATAACAATAATAAAAAAAATGTATATTTGTATATGCTTGTTCCTTTTTTTTTTCTTTCTTTCTAATTCATCGTGGCTATGATCGGTAAAGCTCTGGCTGTTTCATTTGGTGCTTTGGCAGGTGGTGCGGGTGGATTCTACTTGTTGGAGATGTACAAGATCAGATCCAAGGTATATATGTATAGAAAGATACAATCTTTATCTCTTTGCTGACTTTTTGTCATTCATAGGAACAAAGACTAGCCATGTTGCTTGAGAAAAAGAAAGAATACGAAAACCTGCAAAAGAATAACGAAAGCTCATTATAGACTCATTTCAACCTGCGTCTACTCATTCCTTTATTCAGAAAACTGTACAAAAATAAAGCACAGTCTTTCTCAACAGAATCTTTTTCTTTTGTATGATTATACAGATCAGAGTCTGAATGACTTGAAAAGAAAAAAAGAGATTTGCATAAAAGTTAGAAGAGTAGATCAGTGTTGCAGCCTCAAGCCTTAAACCAACGCTGATTGAAGCCTTTGTGTAGCCTACATACGTTTACAGAAAACCTCTCTGCTTTGTCAAAACCCAATTTTACGATTCTTTTTTTCTTTTTTGCTTTACATTGCTTATTGTGTGTCTTCAAAAGTAGGCTGTCATGAATTTGAGCCTTCAATGTTTTAAACAAAATTCCAAATTATTATAAATTGAGCTTCTTTTTTTTTTATTTCTTTTTCAATTACAACTCATCATGTTCAATAGCATCTTCATAGATGATGTTGGTCTTTTTGAGCTCTTCATCTGCCTCTCTTTCTTTGTCTGATTTCTCGCTTGCTTTCTTGATGTCTACTTTAGCTTCCTCTAAAATAGAAACACCTACGGCCTTACGGATCAATCCTTCAACACGGCCAGCGAATTGAGTCAAGTCTTGCAATGGGAAACCTGAGCGGATGGCTGTTGTATCATACATAAGTTGAATCAAATTCACCATCTCATCTGTCACCTTGTCCTTTTCAACGTATTCCAACAAAGTCTTGATTACAGGATGGTTTGGATTGATCTCCAATGTCTTCTTTTGTGATCGCATCGATTGTATCATAAATTCAAGATTAGGATCCTTGATGTTCATACCTTGAGCATCCAAAATACGCTGTGCATGACCACTCAAGCCATCACGGGGGGCAACAATGGCAAGAGGAGAAGTAGTCAAACGACGAGAGATGATGGCTTTATCGATGTTTTCATAAAGTGTGTCCACTAACCAGACAGTCAATGGCTTATACTTGGATTCCAAGGCAGCATCCGTCTGTGTATCATCGTCATTGAAAGACAAATCACCCTTGGCAATATTGACAAACTGTTTACCATTATAGCCAGGCACATTTTGAACAAAGGTCTCATCAATGGGGTCAGTGAAATAGATAATCTCATATCCGCGAGCTAGTAAACTCTCAATGAAGGGTGATTGTTCGATTTCGGAGATAGTGTTTCCTGTCATATAAAAGATACTGGTTTGTTCAGACTTGGCACGATCAATATAGTCATCTAGACTGCTGCTAAAAGCAGTTGTGTTATGTGAAGTAGCAAAACGCAACAAGCTGGTGATCTTCTTACGATAAGACTGTTCTTCAATAGCACCATACTTCAAAACGGAGCTGTATTGGGTGAGGAACTTTGAGAAAGACTTGGGGTCATTCTGGCTTAATTGAGTAAACATGTCCAAGGCCTTCTTGACCAAATGGCGAGTGATGGTACGCAAACTACGATGCTTTTGTAATGTTTCACGAGACACATTGAGAGGCAAGTCATCCGCATCTACAATACCCTTTAGGAAAGACAACCATTTGGGTAACAGATCCACTTCATCCGAGATGAACACTCGCTTGACAAAAAGCTTGATAGGCTTGTTGGATTCATCTCTTTGAGCATTCTGGTAGAATCTTTCATCAATGCGTGGGGGAATGTAGAGCAAAGAACGGAATTCGATCTCGCCCTCACCTTTGTATAATGTCCAGGCCAAGGGATTACTTGTCTGACGAGTCAATGATTTGAAGAAATCGTTATGTTCTTCATCTGATATTTCTTTAGGATCTCTCATCCAGATAGGCTTTTGTAAATTGATTTGTTTCCAGTTATACACCATACGCTTTTCGGTTTTTGAGCTCTTTTTATCACCAGACAAGTCCTCTTCAGTCATTTCATCCGAGAGCAGTGTATCCAATTCGGAATCAACGGCTACCTCTTTTTCTTCACCGGTCCAAAGCAAGATGGGGAAAGTGATGAATTGAGAGTATTTGTGTACTAGTTCTTGAAGCTTGTTTTCTTCCAAGAATCGATAAGCATCAGGCTTGAGATATAATGTGATTTGTGTACCACGCTTCAAGGTATTGCCCCGAGGATCCTTTGCGATCTTGAAGTCATCGACAGCTGTGCTCATCCAGATGTGTTGGTCCGGGTCATTGTTGGATTTAGATGCCACAGTCACTCGATCGGCCACCAGAAAGACAGAATAGAATCCAACACCAAATTGACCAATCTGAGTGATGGCATCGTTGTTGTTCTTTTCCATCTTGGCCAAAAATTCAGATGTGCCTGACTTTGCAATCGTACCGAGATTTTCTTTCAATTGATCGCGAGTCATACCAATACCAGTGTCAGTGATCACAAGTGCTTTTCTTTCTTGGTCTGCAGCAATCGTGATATGTAAATTGGGGTTAGCTGCCAAGGACTCAGGATCTGTCAAGGAGAGAAAACGAATTTTATCAAGTGCATCGGAAGCATTTGAGATGATTTCACGCAAAAAGATTTCACGCGTTTTGTATAAAGAATTGATAATCAAGTGCATCAAGCGAGACACTTCAGTCTGTTATACAAGCCATGTTAATACTATAGGCGTGTATTGGTATCGTGCTCTTACCTGGAAAGTGAACTTTTCAGAACTGATGGTGTCCAGTTGCTCAGGAGAGATGTCTTGAGGCAGACCAGCTGAAACAGCAGCTTGCTCAGGCTGTGTATCAGCTCTCACTAACAGAGTGCAGCTGATAACAAGTAAAAGTATGGTGTACAATGACTTGAACCTCATAATGTGCGTGTAAAAGAAACAAACACAGAAAAATAAAAGAGCAACAACTTTATGAGCAAATCTTGTGTAACGTTCTGCGCTTGAGTTTTGACCATGCTCCACACTAAAGCCTCTCTCTCTTGAATAGCTTTAGAGTTGTCAGGATTTTAGCAGTCTCATGACTGAGTTACAAAGCACATTCAAGGAAAAATAGTATTTCATGCTGTCAACAGGGATTTATTCATAAAGCAGTACATTCAGTCAACATGTACCTTGAATGTCTGTACTGATAAACAAGTGGATATGACAATGATATCAATCTAATACAAAGTCAAAATTAGGTGAGAATTACCCCCTTTTTTTTCTCTCTTAAAAGTCTGAAAAAAAGATATGCTTATACTTTGTTTACAAATGCTTGGAAAATAGTATAAAAAACAACAACTGGAAGACAAATCAGGATTCTATTGGCTCAAAGATAGTAGTGGGTAATAGGATAAACATGCTTCTCAAGTAGAGTTACTTGTATCAAAGGAATAAGACAGCATACACAAAAGCAATGCATCTTGAATATTGCTACGCTGATAAAACTTATTGGATAAATGAGAGGCTTTTAAAACCTCACATAGTACATGAGCCAGACAGGATCAAAGCAACTAAAAAAAAAAAAGAATTGTAATGAGTAAGGAACTTGGCCAATTACAATTTCAGGAACAATTCGTCTTTATTTAACTATTTACACTTTTTCTTTTCTATTTATAAACATAAGCTACAAATTTACCAGCCAAAGCCTGAGGCTTGCTGCTGCTGAGTCTGCTGGTCTTCTTTAAATGCAACCAAGCCTATCAAAATACCCGCTATAAAGAATACCAGACTGATGATGAACCAAAACACACCCCATACTCGACTGGACATGCATGAACCACATAACTGAGCAAATTTAGAGGCATCTGATTCATGTAGCTTACGAAACACTAGATCATCCAGAATATCCCAAAGACAATAGAGACAAGACATCACTCCGACAAATAACACAAAATATTTCAGCCCCACACCATGTTCTAGCCACCACAGAAAGATCATAATGCCGATAAACAAAATCCCGATGCCTCTTGTAAGCCAATTTCTAGCCCACCAGAGTGTAAACAGTAGACAGACACCCAAGACAATACTCATGATCTTGGATGCTAATATGTTGAATCCACACATCACCAAAATGGCACCAATCAGTGAAGAACCTAAATAACCAGCAGGTAAGGTACACATTGGAATTCCGCCTCTCTATTATATATATATTAATTCAATGTTTCGTTTTGGTCCTTTCATTGTCAATCAATTTTACCATCCGAGTGACACCACCTTCGTCTGGATCTATCTCAATCGACTCGATCTTTGCACAAGTCAAGCAGCCTACAAATGCATGCGAAAATTCATGCAGGCCTACAGTCAATAGCTTATAAAATGAAATCAGTTTGGATGAAAACAAAGGCTTGATTGTTCTCTCTACCTTGAATGGTGACAAGATAATCTTGGCTATAGGCATATTCCATAAAATCAAAATGGCTGCTGTATATACACCAATAATAATCAGAATGATTTTCTGATCTTCTGTAGGTGTGAGTCGACTTGTCATAGATTCAGCAACTGCTTGCCGTGCAACCAAGTAATGCTCATAACTTGTAAAATCAGTAGGTGCCATTTACAAAAAAAAAGAATTACAAAATGAAGAAAAGTGAAAACAAGAAACCTAAAATAGAACAGCTAAAAAAAAGGGGGGGGGGGAAACAACATTAATTTATTGAGTAAAAGTTGAGGTTAAAATAGAATTGGGGAAAATGCCAAGAATTAACATGGTAAATAAGTTACTTTTTGCTATTAACAATATGACTCGATTATAAAGAGATTCCGTATATCATTAAAACAAAGACACCAATGGGTTAGCTAGAACACCTAATAAGCTGTAAAGACTATTTGGATGGACAACAGAGTAAGTATGCTACAAAGCTTCAATATGTCTATGATGAATGGAGAGAGTGATATTAAGAAAAGTAGGGCTACTAAGGCCTCAGTCTGTATGTTTATTCAAAATAGACATTTATTAAGGAAGTGAGCCTTTCAATATTAAAGTGTTTTTGTGTTTCTTGACTTAAAAATACTGTTGTTAGTTGTAGTCCATCAAAGAGTTGATCTGGTCCATTATGCACTTGTCCCTTGATCATAGATTCCAAACTGTAGCTCAAAATACGCGAAATCATATACAACAATAGTTTTTATTTTGCAAAAAGACAAAGTTTTGTGGTAAACGAAATCAGTATTGTAATCTCACTTTGAAAAAAAAAAAAGATTTACAATAAAGAATTTTGAAATAGACATAAGCTGGCAGAACAGTAGGGCAGGTACTGCTGTTTAGATGACTTCTTTACTTGATAGCCTAAAAAACCTTCAAAAGTGGTACTGACAAAACAAAACAAACAAAGATACAAATGCTTTATGTGGTTGTCTTCATTGACTGTTTGATGGTGATAGTATCTGTTTTTCAGGATATTAAGATAAAATGACTGCAACAATAAAAGACCTGTTCTGCTTACCCTTTGAATAATGATAAAACAAGAACCAATCGTGAGCTGTTGGACAATATCCTCGCTTAAGGCATGATTGACTTATGTCATTGTAAGGTTGATCTCCCCCTTTTTTATTATTATTATTATTTCGAGTAACAAATAATTGCAGTGATATTCATTATAGGTTTATTTTGTGAGGATTGACATGGGAACCTATCTTTATATAAATCGTTACGGAATAAGTTACTACAACCTCTCTGTCTTTTTCTCACTTACCTCCAGAAATAGCAGAGCCATGTTGGAAACTTATTCAAACAGTAAACAAAGTAAGGGCATATGTACTTTATTCTTGACTTTGTATACATGTGCTAGTTTTGAAAATGCTACGTTTGCCAATTGATATAAAACAAACATAAAAATAAAAGTCTAATCGCTAGCGATTGCTTTGTGGAACCGCATTGGAAAAACAACCTTTTTCGCTTGTGATCTGATTTCAAGCTATTCACAGGTGATAGCAACCAAGCCCTTTTTTTGGTTGCTGACAAAAGGAATGTTTCTTTTCTAGAGATTGAAGCTTTAGGCATTGTTACACAGTCAATAGTGATGACTTTTCTTTTGTGCCTGCCATCCTTTCCAATCGTTTGTTGTTCTTGTTGCGCATGCCTTTGTATGCGTGTGCGTACTTCTTTAATAGCTCCATCTAGCATGTGTAATTAATTTCTAACTTTCGCATGAATGATGCTAGGAGCGTATTGAACTTTGTTTCAATTACCTTATTTCATTTTCTCTACTTGCTCGAATTACATTATTCTATGTCGATAGTTTAAAAGTTAGTTTGCCTTTCTCTCTTTTGAATCTGCCCTTAAAATAACTGAGCACAATTAGAGATTACCCTAATTTCTGTAACTAATGCTTTATTAGGTTATGACCTTGGACTGGTAACTTTTTTTATCCCCTGAGCCGTTCTCAAATTTCTTGTAAAAAAAAACACCACTTTTTTCATTTACTTTTTCTTTTTGCTTTTTTCCTTTTTTCTTTTACTATTATCCCAACAAACATGAGTGCAGGCAAAAATCAAGAGCCCCAAATGATTAGCCATAGACCAAAATCTCTTGAACATATCTTGACACTTAAAAAGAGCCTTTCTCGAAGCACTTTACTAAACAATTCTTACAATCATTCTCCGACAAACTCATATTTGCATACCGCCTCGAGATCAACAGATCTATCAAAACATTTAGCAGTAGATACAGCGATATTGCCAGAACATCAGTCATTGATTTTGGATAGTTCAAGCTACACAGCAATGATGAAGAGGTCCAGCAGCACGCCATTTGCATGGAATTATACTGGTACCATTTCTGTAAATTTCAATATGTATTTATATGTCCAAATCAATAAACAAACAAAGTACAAAATAGGGCGATACATGTAGCATCATCTCAGGCAGCGAATCCCTAAGATCAAACCATAAACGAAAGAAGAAAACTAAAAATACTTATAGCTTTGCAAACCCAACAGACATGTTTGCTCAGAATTTAAGTGATGCTGTTATGGATGCTGATAGTAAATCAAACACACATTTAGGCTTTTTTCAAAGTAGGCTCATGTTTTTTTTCTCTCTTTTATAGCATCCGATGATCAAGAATCCTACGTTTATAGGGATAAGCCTACAGCAGCAATCAATCCGACCTATACTTTACCTCCTCCATGGGTGGTTGGTGAAAATACCTATGATTCAAACCTCTCTTCTTATCATGATCGCTATTATTCTTCAACTGAAAGCAACACTGAGGGTGGTATTGAATACTATCATAGTAGCAGAGAAAAGTTCCTATTACCAAGAAAGCCCATACCTAGCTTATCAGTCTCGGAAATAAGGCCAATATCATCTGCATCTTCTCTCATTGGAAACAGCAATAGGAAAATGCGACCTTCAACCAAGTATAAATCGTATTATAATAATAACCCAAGCGATGAGGAATGTACACCCCTAGTAAGATCAAGGCCACTTCGTAGACGCAAAGGAATTAATGGTCATTCAGGAAAAAGGTATATAGTCAATTTCTAATGATCTGTTTTTCTAATCTCCTTTTATTTTTCTCTTCCAAAAAAAAAAGTAGCAAACACAATGGATTCTACAAAACTTGCTTTACTTTCACATGCATTGTTTTTGGTAGCCTCATAAGCATATGTCTGCTATGGCTTATTTTGTCTCTATCTTCAGGTCCCCTTATGGAAGTTGAAGTTGTTGGCATTAGTAATGTGCTAGGTACTCAAAAAGAATTGATGTTCAATCTTCAAGTGAGGGCTAAGTACGATGGCTTTTCAAGCATGCTTACTTCACGCATCACTTTCTGATACGTGTACGTTGTTTATTTTGTTTCGAATAGGAATTCTAATTGGTGGACTATACGAATGACCAACACAGCATTTAGTGTATTTGCTTCAAGCCATTATGTGCCTACATTATCTTCCCAGCATCTAGATCCCACCTTACCAGAATCAAATGAAACTAGTGCAACATTATTTGGTTAGCATCAGAATTGAATCCAAAGGGGAACTTCAGAGTTATAAACTGAGTTATGTTTTCATAAAATTAGGTGCTGATCCTGCAGAATTTCTGGGCACTATCTACCATTTAGAAGATCCATTGATATATCAAGCTGGCAGCTTCTTACGTCCTATCACAAGCACAGCTACTAGTCAAATACAAATTAGAACTCCCGGTGCTACTAGAGGTGATATGAGCGGTAATGAGCGTTGGTCTCTTTTGATTCGATATCCATATGAATTGACTGTTAGAGGTGTTTTGAAGTATCAAGCTTTACCTTTTATGCCTTTACTAATGCAACTTCATTCAGTACGCGTCTGTAAGATGTCCCGAATCGATCCAGCTTCCGGCAAAGTATCAGACGATGTATCGATACCCAAGCAATCCATTTGTGATGATCCATCTCCAATAGAAGGGTTATAAATGGTTTCATTGTGCATGTTCTTTTTTTTTTCGTTTGTAATGTCTGATTCAATTTCTTTCTGCTTTTGTTATCAAATTCAGGCTTACAAGAGTATGTGTCAATATTTATCTTTCTGTTTCTAATTTGACACAAGTATCTCAATATCAGCTGAATAGCACTCTGAGGCTAACAGGTGGTTGTTATGACCTTTCTAAAAAAGCTAAACCTTGAGTTTTGATGAGCTTACAGTAACTTTTTCTCAATCAAATGACTTTCCATCTTATTTTATTATCTTGCCTGCTCTCTCTCGGGCTCAAATCTGCAGCTCATATTTAAACAACATTTGAGAAAAAAAAAAGTAAACACAAGGCATGCACGCATATGTTTGCCACATCGACAAATAGTTTCCTCATCCTTTCATTTATTTGTTGTTCGTTCAGACACATGTTGCTTGCTGGCAACTAAAACTCAATTAAGATCATTAGGCTGTGATGGTCCGAAGCTTTTTGAGATATCAAAGCATTGTCAAATGAAGCACATCACAATTATTCTTCTTCCTGTATTAAGGAGAAGAATACGTTGAAAGACTTTTCTTTCTTTTGGAAAATGCTTTGATTTTCAAGCAATAACAATCCGTTTTAACAGGCTTAAAAATTGTGTTCTCTCTTTTTTTTTTTCTTATCTCTCTTTATGACATCAAAAGCAACACAAGAATATAGATCGTCTTTCATAACACTGATTTCTCAGCTATCCGAGATTGAGCAGAAAGGACAAGAGTTTTTTGACAAGATGTAACAAGCAACAAAATGGCTTAAAGCACAAAGCAGATGAGCTAAATTGCCTTATAGTGAAAGATCAGCTTTCGCACCTTATGAAGTATCAGCGGCACAAGGTAAAAGTTTTGTAGTGGTCGTAGTGGAAACGAGATACTGACTTTTGGCACTAGCTGACTTTGAGCAATTAATGAATTCGCTTCAAGCACTAGAGACACACGCAAGGAGCTGTGGACTACTAAGTATATCTGGACAAAATGATGGACAAGCGACACGAAATTTAGCTACTCGCAACGCAGAAACTTTACAGGCTGTGGATACTTTTTTTCAAGAAAAGAATCGCTTGCTAATGAACATAAGAGCTGCGTTCAATGCTTCAACTCAAAAATAAACAGTTGCAATATCAATGCGTCTTTGGCAAAGAAAGTTTTATATTCAAATTTGCTGCGTAATGGTGCAAAAAAAAAAAAGGTTCTTTCGTTTGTATTTGTACTCCGAATATAGACTTTTTTTTTTGCATGTTTGTCCTTTTTGCTGAGCCTGATTTAGACTAGTTCTGTTGACTTTATGAAAAGGTTCTCTGTCTCTTTCTTTTTCGCTTTATGGCATATATCGAATAAGTTCATCAACCTTTAAAAGCCCGTCGACGCTAACAAAAGAAAAAAAAAATTGCTCTGCCACTTTGTGTCGGAAGTAAAGCATTGCCTGAGTTGTGTTTTTTTTTCTTACGTAGTTACATTTGTTTGTCTTTCTCTTTTCTTTTTTCTTTTCTCTCTTCTATTTCATTTTTGAAGCATTTATGAAGGAAAGCGAAGTAAAAGTACAGACACAGCCAGTGGATAATAGTGTTGTTGTAAGTGAATAATAGATTGTTCTTATGTACAGTCAACTTAATTCTTTATATCGTGATTTTTCCTTATAAAGGTTGCAACTCCAAGCTTGGAGCCTCTTAAGGAGCAACAAGAATCCACAAAGCCGGTCAAGTCTCAGAAGGCTCGCAAGAAGAATGCAGCTAAGAAGAAAGCTAAGCAAGAGAATGAAAACCATGAAAAACCAGCTTCGTCTGACAATGCTGAAGGTAATCATAAGGACATATCAAAAGAACCCAAGAAGCATAAGAAAGTCAACAAGAGTAAGTCAAATGGTGAAAAGCTGGATGCCGATTCAGTAAACACTGAAGAGCCAAAGGTGCTTGAGAAAGCTGAAAAGAAACCAACTGCTTCTTCAACTGAAACTACTGCGGCCACTCAATTACCAACAACTGAGATGGATACACGACAAGAACCTGAACAATCTTCTGCAGTTGCTGCTACAGATAATGGTACATCTGCTAAGAAGCGTAACAAAAGAGCAAAAAAGAAGCAACAGAAGAAAAAAGAAGCTCCTACTTCCGAAGAACATGCCTCGAAAGAAAAGACTTATGTAGTAGACTATAAAGGCCTTCATGATGCTCTTAAGGAATCATTTAGCTTAGATGAAAGACTGGGTCCTGTTCATTTTGCTCCCCTCATTGGTAAGTCAAAGAAGACCTTTGATAGTTTCTCTCCAAAAACATCATACTCCACTTCTCCTGCACGGGATCATCCAATTCATGACCATGACTCCAGTTCAAGATTAGCTAACAGATCCACTCCAACTGCGAAAAGTAAGTTTGATCATGATTGCCCTTGTTGTGTGTTTTTAATAAATCTTGCAAAAATATAGATCGTCATGCTGAGGTGCCTCCTCCTCCATCATTAATTGGTGTAACCAAGAAGAAAACTCCCAAAAAGGTAGCCGATATGGACACACCAACAAACAAGCCAAAAGCAGAGAAAACCAAGTCAAAGAAAAGCAAGGGTCAAAGCAAGATCATTGTTATGGACGAATTAGAGAATAGCCCCCAACAGCTTTCAAAAGAGATCTCGCAGCAACCAGGAACATTGGCCAATGAAAAAGAGATTGTGCTAACCAATGGAGAAAAGAGCGACAAAAAGAAAAAGAAGAAAAAGAAGACTCAAGATGTAACTGCAGCGAGTGAGCCTGTGGAACCTGCGACTGTAAAGAAAGATGCTACCAAGAAGAAGACCAGAAAAATAGCAGACAGCACCAAAGTCAAGCAAGAACCAGAGGCCAAGCAACCATTGCAACGTGAAGCAGATCAACAAGGAGATGTGCATTCTTCTTATTGTCATCCCAATGATGCAATTCATCCCAAAAGACATGGTAGATTACGCTTTGAACGGTATCTCGATCCCAAGATATGTGAGCAAAAGATTGAACAAGGTCAGTTGTACAAGGGCGTGCTGCGCATCAATAAGCGAAGTCGCTCTGATGCCTATGTTACTTGTGAAAACTTGGATGGTGATATCTTCATCAATGGTCAACGTGATCGCAATCGTGCATTTGAAGGAGACACCGTCGTTGTAGAACTAACAGACCTGGAAGCCTCATGGGCAAAGAAGAAGCAATCCATGATACAAAAGCGTGAAGAAAGACACAAGACAGCACTAGAAAGGCCACCTCGAGATGAAGGAGAAGACGACAAGGGAAAGCCAAAATATGTTGGAAAGGTGGTTGCTATCACAAGCACAAGTAAAGCTACAACATGTGTTGGTATTTTGAGTGTTCATAGAAATGCACCTACTACGCAACAATCTGAACAAGATGAAAACACAACACCAGAGGTCGATGAAGAAAATGGTACGGCTACTGAGCCTGATGGACAGAAACAAGTCAAGCTTGTGTGGTTCAAGCCTACAGACTTGAGAAAGCCTCTTGTTGCTATTCCTATTCGTCATGCTCCTGCTGACTTCCTTGAAAACGAGAAGAAATACCGAAATTTGCTTGTGGTAGTAAAAATCAATCGATGGCCTATTGATTCGATGCATCCATTCGGTACTGTTCTTCGCGAACTAGGCCATATTGGTAACATTGTCGCTGAAACACAAGCTATCCTAGAAGACAATCATGTTGTTGAACAGCCTTTTGGACAGAAAGCTCTAAACAGCTTACCTAAAGTGCCTTGGTCTATATCTCAAGATGAAATCGACAAGCGTCGTGACTTGCGAGACTATAGAATTTTCACAATTGATCCAGCAACCGCAAAGGATCTTGATGATGCTGTTCATGTCATAAAGCTTGGTGAAGACGAATTTGAAGTCGGTGTTCATATTGCCGATGTCTCTCATTTTGTTCACCAACATACAGCACTGGATCATGAGGCATTTGACAGAGGTACCAGTACTTATCTATGTGATCGTGTCATTCCAATGCTACCTTCCTTGCTATGTGAGCAGTTGTGTAGTTTGAATCCCAGTGTTGAGCGCCTTTCCTTTTCTGTTATTTGGAAAATGGATGGTGCAGGTCATATTAAAGATACATGGTTTGGAAAATCTGTTATCAAGTAAGTTTTTGTTATTTCTGTCATCACCTTTCTTGTAGTTGACATGTTCTCTCTCTCTTAATAGATCGTGTGCAAAACTAGCCTATGAAGACGCTCAAAGTGTCATTGAAGGCAAAGGCTTACCCAGTACAGCAACCGTCAAGTCATTTGCAGTTTCTGAAGTAGAGCAGGATATCAAGTATCTCTACGGGATTTCAAAACAGATGCGCGAGCGCCGCTTTAGCAGTGGTGCTTTATCAATCAATTCTATTCGACTTTCTTTCAAGCTGAATGAAATAGGAGAACCTTGTGCTGTTTCTATTTACGAACAAAAGGATGCCAATCGATTGATCGAAGAATTCATGCTTTGTGCCAATATGAGTGTTGCTCAAAAAATTGCTCACCATTACCCTGATGAGGCTCTTCTTCGTCAACATGCTCCACCTCATGAGAAGACTTTGGTAAGTTGCTGGCTTTCTTTGTCCGCTTCGAACAAAAGAGTTTGTTATCTAATTTTTTTTGTATATAGAATGAGTTTATAAAGATTGCCGAAAACATGGGTTATCAATTTGATGGCTCTTCTGCAGGATCCATGCAGCAATCATTCAATGCCATCGAGTCTGAAGACGTTAGAGCAGTGCTTCGCCTTTTAGCTGTCAAGCCTATGCAAAGAGCTAGATATTTCTGTACAGGGTCATGTGATATCTCAAAATATGGTCATTATGCTTTGAATGTTCCCCTTTATACTCATTTCACCTCACCTATCCGTCGCTTTGCTGATATTGTTGTACATCGTCAGCTTGAGGCTGCACTAAAGAACAAACCAACCTGTGGTTATAAGAAGGATGCTGTCGTAAAGGCTGCCACTCAGTGTAATGAGCGCAAGGAAGGTGCTAAGAATTCTCAGGATATGAACATTCAGCTCTACCTTGCCCATTACTTGCATATGATTGAGACTCAAACACAAAAGCCTGTTGTATGCACAGCAATTGTAACTCAAGTATTGAAGGACTGTTTCGAAGTTCTTGTGTCTGAATATGGTATTGAAAAGCGTATCCATATGGATGCACTTCCTATTCAAAAGTATGTGTATGATCCCCGCAAGCATGCATTATCTGTCTATTGGAAAGAAGGTGTTGAAGCCACTCGTGAATACGACATGAACCGCAAACTAGACGAAGACTACAGAGAACCTTCTGGCACACAACTTTATTTGGGAGAAGATTCAAGCGATAGCAATGACGAGGCAACTGCTACTAAATCTGTTTACACTATTCCCGATGAATTACTTAGTGATGAATTGATTGATGCAACTGCAAAGTCTCAGCGTTTCGAGACATTCTCAAAGCTCCAAGTTAGAATCCAAGTCAATGTGGAACGCTCCCCTCCTATCGTTAACATTTATCCTATAAATCCTTTTCTTTGAATTTAGAGATTAAAACCAGAATTTCTTTTTTGGTAATAAAATCTGCTTTAAATTAAATCCTCGCATATAAATAAGCCACCAAATTATTTTGCATTTGCCAAAGTTTAAAAAAAAGTGTCAAAGAAAGAAAGAAAGAGTATCTTTAACTTTCTGAAACTAATGAGCGGCAATATTACTCAACTTGAGGAATATTACAAAACGCCTAAAGAAGTAGCTGAGGCGCTTAGAGTCAAAGATCTTCAAGCTCTTATTCGAGGTACTTTTTCAACAAGAGCTATTGCTTGCATTTACATCGTCTTACCTCGTTTTCACTGTAGGCCTATCACGTCTAAGAAGTCAGCTTACATTCGCAGTCAAGATCCGAGTAGATCCAACAGAGAAACACACTCGACCTCTTGTAGAATATTGCCAATCTTGTCCAGACAGTCATGATCTTAACAGTTTATGGGATTACCAAGCTTCAGTATGTTCAATAAGAGCTGAAGAAAATATTGTTTATTGACACTGCTTATAGTCGAATATCCAAGATTTAGAATGTATGCTGCCCGATATAGTTGGATTGTTTATCAAATTATGTACAACGCCTGTTATCCGTTCATATGGTATTCAGCTAATTCAGACTCTATTGCAGCGTCAGATGAAATATATCTACCGAGGCATCTCTTCCATGCGTATTCCTCATTGTCAATCCACTTTTCGATTGCTGACATCGATTGTTTCATTTAATGAGTCAACCGCCAGAGATTTTTTTACAACTTTCAATTTTCAAGCAGAAGGGTTTTTGCGTGCCTCAAGATATCGTCAGAACAAAAAGACTAAAAAGCCCCAAAGTTACATTTATGGTAAGAAACATCTCAAAAAAAAAGTCTTGAAAGCATCTAACAAGACTTATCAGATTTGAGAACAAACTATGTACACTTTGTTCTTGCAATTTTCCAGCATGCTGATTCCGAAATTAAAAGACAAGTTTTGGGCATCAAAGGCCTTGTAAGCGGTGTTTTCGTAGGCATGGAAGAGGACGCTTATCCTGTAAGCTGATGATTGAATGCATGTAGTAGAATCCCCAAGATTTTAATTTTCTTTTTTTTTCTCTCTCTCTCTTTTGTTAGCTTATTGAACAAATCCTTTCAGTCATGTATGAAAAGCTTATTTTAGACACAAACGTACCCAGAACTGCAAAGGCATTTTTCTTTTCATCCTATATATTAGAGAAACTTGCCAAGCTATACACTCGATATGATGAGGAAGAAACCGGACCGGACGAAACTGGTATTCCTGCCGATTTGGTACATCATTTCCTTATATCTATCTGTAGTGTACCCGACGTTGGTGTTTGCTTCAAAGACACAGCATGGTACCCAGCTCAGGTTTCTCCCAATGAAGAAGCTGTTACTAACAAGCAAGCGCGCATCACCAATCGTACTTTAGCCAAGTTCATCACAACACTTAAGCCATCTGACGACATGAGACAACAAGAGCTGTTGCTTAAGATTTTAGCTGCTTGCCCTGAGCTTGTGCAAGAATACTGGAGCAATTCAGCATTGATGCTTGAACCTCGTATTTCTAGCAAATGGCTTGCCAACATGACTGTATTACAAAAAGTCATTCAACTTGCAGTTCCTTCATTATTATATGGCTCATCACGAATGTATCCTGCTGATCCACCTACAGCTGAAGTTATTTTGGACAACATACTTCCTAATGTGTTTGGTCGATCACTTTCAAGTAAAGGCTTGCAGCATACTAGCCCACTCGTTCGTTACACAACTATGCTTATATTATCTGCATCTTTCCAGAAATACGGTAGGGTAGCACATGCTTTAAAGCAAGTCATCATGGCACTCGAAAGTTCTGAAATGGAACAAAAGTCACAAGCCAGTGACAAGGATTTACAGCAAAAACCTTCTGGCAATTGGAAAAAGTGTCTTGAAAGCGTGCGCGAAGGATTGCGTCGCCGTGTACCTGAAATTCAAACGCTAGTAGCTCTGTACAAACAGACAACAAACAAGATCGCTCCAGAAGGTATGGATGAAGAAGAATTTGTTGCCCAAAACCAATTGATGCAAGATACTGCTTTCAGATTGGTTCGCTACTACCAAGAATTTGTTCCTGAAGCACTGATGGAATCTAATGTGGATCCTGGCAACTTTATTCCTGCTGACATTCTGTCCATCAAGCCTGGAACACTCATTCACCTTTTGAAGCTCTTTTTGAGTATGCCTGATTTCGATTGGACTAGTCGATCATGTAAGTTGACTTTGACTCTCTGAAATGTTATTTGTCTCATCCTTTCGTCTATTCTAGCTGGATCTTCAACCTCGCATATCACGACTTTATTAACGCTCTATCTCCAAACACCATTCAAGCCTATCCGAGATCTGACAGGAAAGCTGATTTATCAGACTCTCTCAGAATCGTTCATGTTCAGACATGATCCGGGAGAGGTTGAACTGTGGCTCAATGCATTGCCTCAAAATCATCAGTCTTCAAATGACCGCTCAATGTCGGCAATACAACAAGCTATTCTTCAGTTCTTAGACAACTGTATCAGTCGATTCAGCAAAGCTCAATATAAATATACAGATCAACTAGTCAGCCTTGTAAACAAAGTCAACACTGAAAAGCTTGCTTCAGATCAGAATGAACTATTGCATGCATTGATGGTTTCTGATGTTGGCTCAGCATCTAGCTATCAGCATCCCTTTAGTCCATTGTTGCTCACACTCTGTGAAAACATTAACTTTATCAAAACCGACAGAACTCCTGCTGTCTTTTACGTCACAAACTTAATCTCATTGTTATTGAGTAAACAAAATGTATCGTACTATCTAGAATCAATATGTTCAAAACTGGATCAGGAGTTGAACGACGAGGCCAAAACACCAGCCCGACAAGTACGTCAATGGTCCAAGCACGAAATGATTTCACAGACCAAGAAATGTCTCGGTACAGCAGCAGATGCTATGTTGATTGACCAAACTGAAACAAGCTCAAGAAAAGAACAACTGGAACAATTGCTTCAACGTAAGTAACAATCAGTGAAGGACTGCACTGTTTTGCTCAACATATTTCTCTGTAGAAGGAGTAGAAAACAATATCAGAGAATGTAGGGAGCAGTTTGTCTGCTTACTTGATCAATTATCTGTTGATGAGCTTGATCCATGTCTAGAAAGAGTAGCTGCCTTTTGTCATCAGCAATTGCAATGGGCATCTTATGAGCCATTGGTTGACTATCTGTGTATTCGACACCCTTTGGCTGGCAGTATTTTTTCATATGAAAATTTGTTACAAGTGAAGTCCTTGTCGTCATCAGAAGAGTAAGCTAAAAGAAAAGGGTGGAAACTACAACAGGTTGATGATATATGATTTCTTACTGTTCTATTATTCTTTTGTAGAGAACACACTTTATCACTGCTGAGAAAGCTGCCATTTACTCATTTATTCTTCAATACAACCACGAACAGGTTATATCAACATTCCTTAGCCATGGAATCATTAAAGTATGCATTAGACACTATGAAGTCCCGGGAATTGATGAACGCAACCACTCTTGTATTCCAACATCTGAACATGACATTATTAAGCACAACGGCAGATAACGATGCTATCATGTTTTGCTTTACACTTTTACAGCACATTGTACTTCTTGTCAAGCAGCTGCAGGATATCAAAATGCGTACCGATTTATACACCTACATATTTGACCATCTTTCCCTCAAATATCTTCGCTCTCAACTAATTGACTATATCAAGCAACTGCAACACAAAAATGGTTCCTTCTCCAATGTTCATGTTCAGGTAAAGCATGGCACTTTTGACAGATCCCTCTTTTGTTACTTTGTTCACTAATGATACCTCAATGCTAGCTTCTCGAGTTGGCAACTTCATTTATTGATTTGTTTGGTGAAGGGTCAAATGCACACACACTCTTAGACCACATTGTTCAAATTGATTTTGATAATTTAGCAGCTTCTAAAAATGATACAGTACATAATGCAATCAAGAAGATGTTGGTTGTGCTTGTTGAATCTATATACAAATCAAGCGCTACTGAAGATTACAAGATACCCAACAGAGCATTTGAAATTATGGCTCAACTCTGGAAACATAATGTCAATGGAAATTTCAATCTGCAAGTCTTGTCATTACTCGAATTAAGTTTGTCAGAATCACAAAAGAAAGATGAAGTAGAGAGACGTGCTGTTCATGTTCTTCTTGAAGTCTGCTGCGAGCCTATTATACGACATATGTTGGCAGGCAAGAAGTGTGATATAAGCATGGATTTGCTTTACTCTGCCTGCCTTTCATCTTCTGTGGATGTTGCTACCATGGTGATTGAACACTTGTCAGATTCACTTTTACTGACTCCTCAGCTAGTTGATGTGATTGACATTGGTCATCGTTTATTAGAGACCAAGGAAGAAGACGATCAAAGCGAGTTTGTCAAGAGAGTAATGGAGCACTTGCTGAAACTGCTGACGTCTGCTGCTGATATGAACTCTCTATCTACCGAACCACCAGAAGAAGAATTCTTCAACAAGTTGATTAGCTGGATTGACAGTATGACTTCTTACTTTGATTGGACCAGTGAACTTGACTCTGAAGTTGTGCGCGATTATATATTAACTTCATTGATGGATAACATTTCAGATGCTGCTGCTGTACGGTTTATTGCGTGCTTGGTCAAGCGGGTTTATGACAACTACAACAAGCTTGAGCCTATTGAGACTTATTTGCGTCGTATCTTGGATCATAGAGAATACAATTCCTTGACAGCACCTGATGTAGCGAAATTGATCGCTCACAAAACACCTGAGAATGATGCTCAGCGCTTAGCTATTGTTCAGCTTGTGCATGCTCTAAACACCATTCAACCACTTGTGATTGCTAAGCACCATGGTTTGCTCGATCCACTTTTAACAAGCTACAGTGCCACAACCAGCCTAGCCGATAAATTACTACTTGAAGTGTTGGTATCTGCTGAAGGATATGGTGGTGAAACCATCTTGCCTAAAATGCTCATGTGGGGTCCTGGATCAGATCGTACACGTCAAGCACATGCACAAGCCGGTACTTTGCTTCAGACCAACGCCATTTCTATAGAAACACTGGGACTGATTGACCCTGCCTTGATGAAATATACCTTTACTCATTTTCCTCATGAAGAGCAGCAAGAGTCAGCTCCTAGTGGCCATGTTGTCTATGATCCCTCGTTCTTCTTTCCTCTCTTTGCAAACATGATCTCTTCCGGTGCTGTTGATTGTCGCAAGTTTATTGAATGCAATGGTCTAGGATTGGTGATTATGGGCATGTCTTCTGTAAATGAACATTTGCGTAGTGTTGCATATCAAATGATGGACCAGTTTTATGTGATGGTAGAACATGCTCGTTTTAAGGAACAGCCATCCATTTTATTCGTTTTGGAAGTCTTCCGACACTCAATCAATGGCCGATCTGATGCTGATGTGCCGCCACGCGTCCCTTCGGCTGTTACAGTTTGTACAGCACACGCCTTGTCCATTTTGCTTCATCCTGAGCATTTCATGCTTCCTCACATATCTAATTGGATTTTACAAAATCCTAATTTTGACTTCAATGTATGTACCATCTTGCTAAAAAAGAAAGGCATGTTTTATACTTCATTGTATCCCTTACCTTTTGAAATAGTATGTGCCTATGTTTACAGCTCTGTTCCACTCGTCAAGTGCTAACAATAGAAAGGAAAGATTATGGTTGCTTTATGTCTTGTCATCTTCCTTGCGCACATTTGAAGATTACAAGATATTTTCTAGACAGAGCATATTTGATTTGATTGCTAATTTCTACAATTCTGCATATGCTGATCCATTAAGTAAAAAGGCTATTATTGAGGTAAGAAGAATAGATATGCCATTTTTGTCCTTGTAAACCCCATCTAATTCTATCTATCAGATTATGGAGCAAGCAACAGCTATCCCGAATGTAACTTCTAATCTGATTCAATTCAATGGACTCTTGCCTTGGATTCACCAGGTGCTTGCATTTGCCTCAGACGAAGAAGAATACAAAGCATGGCAAAAGATATTAGACTCAGCCATGGCAAGTGCAAATAAGGTCGAGAAGGTGCCAGAGAAGATCAAATCAATGCTAAACGATGAAAAGACTGTATTGAATGAACTGATGAATGAATAAATTTCATAGTTTTATTTGTATTTATCTTACCTATCTCTCAAGTTTATGCCTAACATTTAAAAGCTCATGTATGATTTATTGTGATTCCTTTCTGGAAGATGTTTAGAGAAAAAAAAAGCTGGCTGTGTTTGTATAAGAAAGAACAATAGACAAACTCCTAAGCACAAGTATTGAGTTTCCTGAACCAATTTGAGGTATCCCATTTTCTTTCTTGAAAATTATTTTGCTGCTCCTGGTCACATGGTTTTCTCACTTTTTTTTTTCATTTTAATCAATTATGCATTTGCATACATTCAAAAATGATCCACAATTTCTCTTGAATTTGATTTTCTCTTTTCCAACGTTTTCTCTCTTCTTTTTTTCTTCTTCTTCCCACTACAAGCATAGTGTTTAATGAGCTTACATCCCAACGACAGCGATAGTAGTTCTACTAGTGGTAGCAGTGAACCATCATCGCATACTACATTACAGTCACATGAAATCGATTTTATTGATGCTAAAGATGTAGACATTACTCGTTCTACTGAATATCATCCACAAAACTATATACCAGGAAATCAATTTCAACAAAACAAGCGGTCACCAGCTCATTCCTCCTCATCCTCATTATCAGATACCCCACTAGTTGATCTAACTGAAACCAAAAAATCGGCTCAAAATCGATTACATTCCATCTATTATGCTAATTACTATTCTCCTTACAATCACGATCTGAGAAGTGCCAATCCACTTGCTCGCCATCATCTGCGACGTAACCCACCATGGGCACCAGTAGGCAGTGGTCCTAATCATCAAACAGATACTGTACCTGTCACAGTGAATATGATGATAGCCAAATCTAAACAAGTCAAACTTCCTTATACTATCCATGATTATTCTTCTTATTCAGGCTCTTACCATCCAATGAACATCACTATCAATCAGCCTACTCAACAAGCCTCACGATGGTCTAGTGGTCTCAACAATCACGAGCAATTTGTCACTATTAAGTTTGATAAGCCTGTAGTAGCTCGTAAGTTTTTTTTTTATAAAGTTATATTCGGAAAAAAAAAGAGACCAAAACATAGTGTATTAATTCTTCTATAAAGGCAATATTATATTTGGTAAATTCCATAAAGGACATGTTTGTAACCTGAAGGAGTTCAAGATATATGGTGGTATGGACCCAAATGAGCAAATGCTTGAGTTGCTGCACAATGGTTTGTATTTTCAAAACAAAAAAAAAAACCAAAAAAAACCAAAAAAAAACAAGCTCTTAATATCTATTTAGGTCTTCGTAATGACACTGAGCCTGAATCATTCCCCTTAAAACATCAATCCAAAGATCTGGTTTGTACCACCTTGAAAAAAGAAGATACAAACAGAGCCAATCAAATAATTGACATGTAACTACCAATAGATTTTCCCAATCAAGTATCTTAGAATCGTACCGTTATCAGCCTTTGGTGCCAATTTTAATTATAGCATCTGGTACCTTGAAGTGAGAGGCATTAATGAAGACACCATCATTCAGAGAGTCTGTTCAGAGTTTGAAGCTGTAAGTCAACCGTGAATTGAATCCGACAGACCGACTGACTTCTTAAAGTTTAAAGAAACTGAAACAGTTCGACTTTGCTTAAAGTATTTTCGCCAAAGGAATATGATGGACGCATTTTCCTTGTTGAAACATAAAACAGGCATTGAACTGGAACATCCATTACTATCTCAGCTACATCAATACATAGTGATGGATGCTAACTTTGAGGCTGCTGAGCAAGTGCTTCAAAGAGCCCATTATGAGTTGAACATGTACAATGCTTATTCTGAAAATGCAACCTATCAACCTGTTTGGCGTCAAATTCTCCCTCATCAGGGACATACAGCTACTCCATCGCCCAGAGGTGGGCATCAGATGTGCATGGATGCTCAAAGCCAGATTGTTTATGTCCTGGGTGGTTGGGATGGTAAGCAAGATCTGTCTGATTTCTGGTCATTTGATATCAAAAGAAATGAATGGACACTGCTGAGTGAAGATACTCAAACGTAAGGGTGACAATGGATGCGATTAAATCAACTCAATTGACTTCTTGGGTATAAAATCACCTTCTTTTTTTTTCTTGTTTAGTCAAGGCGGACCTAGTGCTCGATCATGTCATAAAATATGCTTTGATCCTACTAGCCATTCTATATTTGTTTTAGGTAGATATGTTGAACCGTTACAAGCAACAGGTTCCAACCAATCATTTGAGTCTGATTTTTATCGTTATTATACCAAACTCAATCAATGGACCAAGATCAGCGATCATACAGCAGTAAGTAGGCGTGTGTATCATCAAAAGAAGAAGAAATTTACTAAGCAGGAAAAGCATGGGCTATCATTTTAGTACGAAGGAGGCCCTGAGCTCATATTCGATCATCAAATGTGTGTTGATTCAAATGGTAAAACGCTCTATGTTTTTGGTGGTAGGACAGTCAATGGCGATCCCACTTTACAAAACTACAGTGGACTCTATGCCTACAATATAAAATCAAACCAATGGAAGTTAATAAGGTCTGTTTTACAGTCTAAAGACACTGTCATCCTAATTGAGCTTTGCCCTTATTTCTCTTTCTCTCAAAATTTCTGTGTAGGAATGATGACCTCAAGAGTTCAGCTTTACCTTCAAGTATGAACCACCGAAACAATACATCTTTAAAGTCTCGTGTAGGACATTCTATGCTTTTTGATCCGATGAGTCGTTCACTCTATGTGTTTGCAGGGCAGAGAGGCAAAGACTATTTATCTGATTTGTATCGTTATGATGTCGATCACGATATAGCTACAGAGATTGTTCAAGATTACACAAGAGATTCTGGCCCCGATACTGGTTTTAATCAGCGTGCCACGTTTGATGAACGACTTCAAGAGCTGTATGTGCTGTCTGGATACAAACGGAACACGAGCTCTGAAGAGGTAAAGAATGCGTTGTGGGTTTATTCCATAAAGAAGAATACATGGCAAAAGGTTTATCAAAATGAAAACCTTCACAAACAAGAAATGGCATCTCTAGGACCATGTCCTCGTTATGCCCATCAAATGGTTTATGATCCACTTCATCAGACACAGTATATCTTTGGAGGAAATCCGGGCGATAACTCAAATCCTAGTAAGCGATTGGATGATTTTTGGGAGCTTAGACTTCTAAAGTAAGTAAAGGGCTCAAAGGAAATCAGGTTGTATCTAATTTATTCAGACCGAAGCCTTTATCTATTTTGAGACGAAATTTTTATATGATTCGAATGCAGAAATTAAAGGAACTGTGTATGAAGGCCTCCCGCTCCGAGAATATGGATCAAGATCAGGTCAGCAACGAGACATTGGCTGCTTTAGACTACTTGAGAAACCAGGTCACTCCCGTAGTTGATCACGAAAACCAGTCTGAATCAAAGGAGTTTCATCAGATGTGTGCTAATTTATGCCTACTGGACACAATGTTGGATGAGAGTGATGATGGATCTAAAAGAGATATATTGGATTCCAATCATTACAGTTCTGAAGGTAAAAGAAAAAGAAAGGAGGAGGCAAGAAAACGATCCATCTAATAGTTTCTCATAGACGCATTATATGCAGACAGAACAAGGCTATTTGAAAAGATTTTAGAATTCATTCCTCAGGAAATGAAGGAGCCCTTAGGAAAGCTAACAAATGCCATAAAACTTGTGTAGATGGATAACAAGTTTTTCAAATCAAGTTTTTTCTTTTTTTTTAGAATAAAAAAAAAGCTATTCAATTTGTGTTCTTCTTTGTCTTTCTCAATTCTCTTTTGTTATATAGCAAAGATCAAGGAGAAATGGATATAAAAACACAGGAAGCATTTATCTTATCGCATGGTGTTATCATGACATTTGTCTGGGCATTTGCTGTTCCATTTGCTGTAGGTGCCAATATGTTTGCTAGAAAGAAAGGAAAACCCTGGGGTCCAAGGATACATATATCAGTCATGACAGTGGCTGTAGTCATTCCATTTACTATTGCAGCTGCATTTGCTTTTACATCAGTAGGCTATTTGAAGAAGCGAGACCATAATGTAATGTATTCCTTGTCATACTAGAGGCACTAGTTAGTTTTAAATTGCTTTTTCTTTTTTTTTTTAGGCAATTGGAACAGTGCTTACTTTTGGCACATGGCTTCAAATCATATTGGGTACTATTAATCACCTTTTATTCCGTCGTCGCTTGAAGAACAATCGCTTGCCTACTCAACGTCCTTGGCATAACCATCTTCATATCTGGCTTGGTCGACTCTTGTTGACATTGGCTCTTGTTAACTTGCCTTTAGGCATAAAAGCTTATCAAGCTAACCTACCTGCTTATATTGCATATGGTATATGGTTGTTTGTCTTACTTGTAGCATTTATATGGCTGATCTCAATGCCAAACAGTAAGCCAAAGGCCACTTCTCTACCAAATGATACTGTAAATAAATGAGCTATTTATCATTTTAAGCCAGTTGAAGTCGAACAATGTGCTAAAGATATGAAATCATTTTTGATACTGTATGCAGCACTTGGTATTCTTTTCTATTCTTTTGAATGCGTTTACGATACAAATTAAGCATATATTATTGAAGTGTGTGCGTTATTTCAAAAAAAACAAATGTGAAGGATTGTTGAAAACATTAAAGATGAGAGAGAAACATATTTACAGCGCAAAAGGCAGAAACAACTCAGTGACATTTACTTTTCCCTGGAACTGTCTGTTATATTGATCTATGAATCAATTGATTCAATCAAACAAGACATTCGAGTTAGTTTGATTATTTCTTACTCCTATAAATTCCTTTTCATTTTATCATGTGACAATCAACAATAGAAGACTATGGAAAGAGTTTGTTTACTAACAATGCCATCTCTAGGTTCTTTGGGAATTATGATTTCCTGCTGTATCTACTCATCATATCTAGTCTTTTCTTGCAAGCTATGCTTTATGCGATGAATTCCATATAAAGTGTTTCAGGCGAAAGTGTTCCCTTTGTGTCTTGTTTGAATAAATGATCTATTTGGCGCACAAAATAAAAGACATACCATTGCTCAGGAACTGACTGCAATGAATGTATCGGATTCATAGCCCGCTGTCCGACAGATTATTTTTTTCTTTTTTATTTTGTCTAATTTTTTATCTTTTTTTTTTTTGGTTTTTGTTTTTTTTTTTGGTTTTATCTGTTATAGCGTTGAAATATGACGACCATTGTTACAACCAATAATGATAAAGTGGAATACAACTCTTTACAGCTCAGCTCAAGGACACAGCAGATACCAAAATACAAGTCAGCAATCAATACCATAGAATCACAACAAGAACTTAAAAATCGAAGCAGAGCTCTTCAAGAAAAGAGCAACTCCCTTTTAGATGTATCTCTGACAATGATACTGTACATATTCCACTTTATATATCTATCCTATATTGCATTTGAATCATTCAAGTCTTATTTTGCAAAGGCTTATCATACACCTATTCCAAACATCTATGAACGCATACAATTTGACAAGCAACAATTGACCAAGTTGCCTAAACACCTTACCATCAACCTCTCTCGTGACCTATTTAGCACAAGGACCTTGAAGGATTGGGACAGAATTATGATGGACATATGCTTAGTTACCTGTTGGTCCTGGCAGATTGGCATCAAAGAAGTGTCTGTTTATGATGTGTCAGGTAAGGAAAAAGAGAAAGAGAGAGAAAAGGACATGAAGGAATTAACCTCTATGGAATTGAAGGGGCAATAAAGTCAATGGAAACAGAACTATATAAACAGCAATCTGCTATGCTCTATGAATGGATGAGTGCTAGTTCTATCAAGAACCCTGGTAAGAACCAAAGAGATTAGAAAGAGGAAAAGGAGGAGAAAAAGAAAACTGATGATTATCTTTAGACATTCGATTTACTATATTATCAGCTGAAAATGGAAAGCCACACATGGGGCATGTAACACAAGAAATGATAAAAGCCAACACACAAGCCATTGATGTCAATTCAGTAGATGCCTATATCCATCGTAAGTAGTACTAGAGGCATTTCTTGTATGAAAGAGAAAATGACTAGACATTTTTATTGGTCTATACTTAGTGAATACCATATCGGATCCTGATTTGATGATTGTCTATGACGGTCTTCCACATCACCACGTTTCATTGGAGGGATATCCTCCTTGGCATATTCGACTGACTGAAATTATGTAAGCTAGTTTTCTATCCCTTTTTTTCACTTATTAACTTTATCCATAGTAACTGCTCAAGCGATCATCGCCTAGACTACAGTGTTTTTTCAAAGTGTCTGTATCGATTTTCTAAAGTAGAACAACGATTTGGCCGATAAGCAAAATCAAAAATAATAGAACAATTTGATTGATTATCATTGGTCAAAACAATCAAATGCACAGACCTTTTTTTTTTTTTATTTATTTATTTGATTCTAAACGATTTCACTTGACAAAGCAAGAGAAGGGACAGAGAGAGAGAAAAAAAAATGTGCATATTTATGAGTGAATTATTAAAAAAAGAAAGGGGGTGGGAAGCGAATGGTTAATACGTGCATTCTGCCCAAAAGAAATCGTTCCAGCTACAATATAGTTTTGTTCATTTCTTTGGAAAAAAAAAACAAGAAACGCGAGCAATGTTACTTGTTGAAACAGTATAACATTGTTTGTTCAACATCAATTTTATCCAACTTTTAGAAAAAGGAAAAGGAACAGCCCGATAAGAAATTGAATGCTTCTCCATTGATGGAATAATTTAAGACTTTATATATCATGAGCTATGCAATACAGCAAATTTCCTTATTCAATCCTAATGGTTAATGATAACTCCATGTTGTAGTCACTTTCTTATCTCTCTCTTCTGGATGTCATAACCTTCACCTTTTACAGGCTTTTGTATATCTATACTATTGCCATCTAGCATTCCCTGTGCTTCATAAGCACCAAGCTTTTGTCTTATAGCCCTCTAGAATGTTGTGTGTACGCTCTAGCTTCATCTATATTACCCATGACATGCAAATACGGAATCTGAGGCATCATTGTTGTATCTTTGGTAACGAAGAAGTGTTTTCTTTTAAAGGCTGTATTGAATATTGAAATTGCAATAAACATACACTTTGATTTTTGTTAGTTAGGGTACCCTAACTCTCATGTTAATGACACCCTCTGTGATGATATTGCTTTCAAAATAATAATTGCTCTAACTCTCGTTTTAGGCTGAACAACAATTGCTCAAGTTCCCTTGATAAACCAAGACATAGTGCAGCTTCATTTAACGTGAAGAGAAGACTCATTGATGAAAATACAGTTGCTTTGGAAGTTGATATCTGTTCTCATCAGGTTTTCTGCCCATTTGAGATGTATTTTAGTGCTAGTAAAAGAATCTCTTTCTTTAAGCTCAAAGTGCAATCATCGATGAACTGCAGTCTTTGCAATTTTTAGACCTTTAGACTAGCTAGTAGGGCTTTCCATTGCTTCATTCACGGAAGCTCCAAGATCCTTTCTGTATTTCTGAAGCAAGAAATGCTAATGCTCGTCATTTAGAACCACCCTACTCTCTTTTTCTACTCTTATTGAACTAGCTGGAGCTCTTCAATTATCTTCTAAGCTGCGTCTTCTTCCTTTTTGAACCAGTTATAAGCGGTATGTCTAGGCCCATCCAGCTCTTTTGCTGTTTCAGGAATCTTATAGCCCTTATTGTAGATCAAATGGGAAGAAGTGCTTCTTCTCAACACTAGGCCTAGTATATTGACATTGACTTCAGCCTTGATCAGCGACAATCTCAGCTTTGACATCCTCCATCTTCTCTAACCTTTTAGGTGGCTTCAAAGAGTAAGAAAGTGACTGAAAAGTTGTTCCTTTACCTCTTTTTTTTTTTTATTAGCCGCTCCTTGAAGTTGGAATAACTGTGCAACAATGCTGCTGTCACATGCCACAAATTCAATTTCATTGTAGTAGTTTTAAGCGTCATCATTCATGAGTAGTGTATAATAGATATTACATCCCGTCATAAAAGAAACCCCATTCTATTGAATTGATTGTATGTACTGGAGAGTGTGTCTTTGACTGTACTTTATTGTCGACTCATTCAACCCAGGCTCTCTCTCTCTTTTCAATTAAGCAAAGGGTCGAGAATCTTCCTTGTACATTTCAAAAGCATTCCATACGCTAGGCTGTATTCTAGAGCAATATGATATGAGGGATTTGAATTGCTTGATTTCTCAATATGTACTCCAATAGCTTCCAGAATTATTGTACGTCATTCTGTGTTTGTGCTTTATCACTATTGTATTTTTTTGTGCTTGCAGCCCGTGCTGCATCTCAGCTCGGCTAATAAAAAGCCAAATTTAATCTCCTCCCTTCTTGTACATAGTCCCCCCAAACGCATTTTTTTTTCTTTCTTATATAGATCTTTACTCTCTCTCTTCTCTCTTCTCTTCTTCTTTTTTTTTCTTTCTTTCTTTTAATACAAATCACTTCTCCCTTCCCTCTCCTTTCCTTTTATTATATTTTACTTTTAGATTTTCTATCCAATAGAAAATAACTTACATCCCAATACTTTATTATGCCTGACGATAACAAAACAACAATGGAGCCACGAAAAAAGCGAGTCAAGATCCTTAGTGCTTGTGGTGAATGTCGACGAAAAAAGACAAAATGTAATGGCGAACAGCCATGCAGAAGCTGTCAGAAATCAAATGCAGAATGTATCTATCCAACTGCAGCTCAGATGGATGATCGAAAAAACCATTACAACACAGGTCCATCCAGAGCAGCATTGGAGGCAATCGAGGATCGACTAAAGACAATCGAGGATATGCTACGAATGATTCTGCAGCAAGCACGTCTACCAACATCTGTGCGCGAGGCAGACGTAGGCTACACAAACAGTAACATTTCTTATTCAAGTAGTCACGATGGCTCCGTTACTGCTGATGACCCTATTGCAAACGATCCTAATATCAATGACCATCGACTCCCTTCTATTCACAATCTTTCTGCAGCACTACCTCCAGCTCCACCATTGCCTGTGCAGCATTTACCGAACCCACTTGGATTAATTAGGCATGAGGAACCGGTCCATCATCTTTATCAACCACTAGCACACCCTATGTATCGGCCTGTTCCACAACACCCTTCTCAACAGCATCCAAGCAGTAATGCCTTACCACCACAGTCAGAAGAAGAGGCAGAAAACTGTCTTGCACCCATTAGAAAGCGCAAGAGATAATTTCTCTGTATTTAATTTTCTGTATTCACACTTATTTTTCTTCGAGTAAACGATTTCCGAAAATAGTGTATACTTATCATGCTTTAATACATTTATTTGTTTAACTTATTAGCTTTTTCAGCAATAACCCTATTTCATTTTTATTATTATCATTATCATTAAAACTATACTTTGCTTCTTTATTGTCCCCCCTTTTTTTTTCTCGGTCCATATTGTGAATAAAGTTTTGAAACCTTGAATCAGTACAATATCAAATCAAAAAGGTTTAGCATTTCTAGCATTTTTTATTGGTGTAAATTAGACTGCTCTCAAAAAAATCAAGCCACACACTTTTTTTTTTTTTGGTTACAAAAGAATCTTTTTTTTTTTTTTTGATTATTTTGTTTTTATTACATTAGAAAAATCTTATTTGTTTAATATGCCTAGCACTGATACTTACAAAGAAGGTAAATAATTAGTGAGATCAGACAGAGATCGTATGTCTAATCTAAAGAAAACACTAGACAAACACCGTAGCGACAAGAAAGAAAAGAAGGAAAAGAAGGATCGTTCTCGCAAGAGAGATAGAGATGACAAGAAGAAATCAGACAGTGAACCAAAGACTGAACCTGAAGCTGCTTCTATTGAAGGATCTGCCGAAAACACTCCTGAACCTGATTCCAAGAAGCGCAAAGTGATCGTTGAAGAAAACACAAGCACTGAATCCGACGAGATCCCTGATCACCTTCGTCTCGCCAACTTCCGTATCTCTCAAGGTACTGTCGACAACCTCGAATCAAAGGGTATCAAGTCTCTTTTCGAGATCCAAGCTGCCACTTTCGATAAGATCTTTGATGGTCATGATGTTCTTGCCCGTGCTCGTACTGGTACAGGTAAGACCTTGGCTTTTGCCTTGCCTGTCATTGAAAAGCTGGCTTTGGATAAGGAATACAAAGAACGTCGTGGTCGTGCTCCTCGTGTCCTTGTTCTCTGTCCTACCCGTGATTTGGCCAAGCAAGTGTGTGGTGATTTTGAACAGATTTCGGGCAACCGTCTCAAGACTTTGCCTGTATATGGTGGTGTTCCATACAATGAACAAACTTCAGTCTTCAGAGAAGGTGTTGATGTAGTTGTCGGTACACCTGGTCGTATTCTCGATCACATCAAGTTTGGCAACATGAAGTTACATGACCTCAAGTTTATTGTTTTGGATGAAGCAGATGAAATGTTGGATGCCCGTGGTTTCGAAGAAGACATGTTTAATTTGTTGGATAACATTAAGGAACAAAAGAGCAGCCGTGACTACCAAACATTGTTGTTTTCCGCTACTGTGCCTGAATCTGTCATGGAAACAATCAAGCGCTTTTTGAAGGAAGACTATGAGCGTATTGATTTGATTGGTAATGCCAAGAACAGAACAAACACAAACATTCGTCACATTGCTATGCCCTCTTCCTACCATACTCGTGCCGATATTATTGGTGATGTTGTCAATGTCTATGGTCGTAGTGGTCTCACTGTTATCTTCTGTGCTACTAAGGCTGATGCTAACGAATTGGGCGCTCATGATAAGATCAAGCAAGATGCTGCTGTCTTGCACGGTGATATCGCCCAAGCTTCTCGTGAAGCTACCATGAAGGCTTTTCGTGAAGGCAAATACAAGTGTATTGTGTGTACTGATGTTCTTGCTCGTGGTTTGGATATTCCTCAAGTCGATTTGGTCATCAACTGTCAACCACCTAAAGATACTGAATCCTACGTTCATCGTTCTGGTCGTACCGGTCGTGCTGGTCGTTCAGGTGTCTGTGTCACTTTCTACAAGCCTGTTGAAGAAGGTCTTTTGTCTTACATCTCTAAGCGTACAGGTGTCAAGTTCGAACACATGTCTGCTCCTCGTCCTGAAGACATTATTAGTGCTACTACTGAAGATGCTTTCAAGTCTATCGATATGGTCAAGCCTGATGTTTTGCCCTTTTTTGCTAACTCTGCAAAGGAATTGATTGAGAAGCACGGTGCCGAAAATGCAGTTGCTGCTGCCTTGGCCTTCATGACTGGTTATCATCAAGGTGTTCCTAGCCGTTCTCTGTTGACTTCTCAAGAGGGTCAAACCACTTTGTTATTGCAATTGAGTTATACCATTCAACATGCTGGTTATGTTCGTAACATTTTCAACCGTGAATATCCCGAATTAGGCTATGATGACCTCAAGGGCTGGAGAATGACTCAAGACTCCATGGGTGTTGTTTTGGATATCAACAGCAGCAAGTGTGAAGTTAAGGAAGATGGCACAGTTCTTTTGGTCGGTCGTCCTTGGACTTCTCAAAACATCACCTTGACCGCTCCCTCTACCTTGCCCCCTCTTCAAGAACGCGATAACAGAAATGGTGGTCGTGGTGGTAACAGCTATGGTAACGGCGGTGGTTACAACAGCTATGGTCGCAACGGTGGTGGTAACGGAGGCTACAACCGTGGCGGTAGTGGTGGCCGTGGTGGAAGTGGTGGCCGTGGAGGATATGGCGGCCGTTCCGGTGGTGGTAACGGTGGCTATGGCGGTGGTCAAAGACGTGGTGGCTACGGACGCAACTAAGATTAAGACATCCATTTAATTCAACAATTTATCAGCATACTATTTCACTTTTCTCCCCCCCTTTTGCATTTCACACAATACCTCTTTCTTAAAGCAGCAATAGTCTTTAATTAATTTGTAGTGTTTACTATATTGATTCGTTTTCATGTTTTATTTATTATTATATTTCCCATAACTTAGAATAAAGACAAACCCTCTGTAAACTAGACAAGCATAACATAATATGCCGTTTTTCTTTGTTAAAGGTGTTGCGAAATTATTCATGCACTTTTCGAAATAAATTGCGGATTTTGTAAACTCCGCGATTTGATCATCTAACCCATAGTTGTTCTGTTGATCACCCTTTTCTTAACACAAAATGAGTTAATCATGCACAACGTTATTACCTTTACATCACTTTTTATTTCTTGGTTGCTTTTAGATGTCTACATTTTATTTTGACGATGACACTGGGAAGTTGACAGATGAAAATGGCAGCAAAGTCATCGAATACCAGATGGAGGTTGACGATGGCGCCTATATTGACATGCAAAGGAAGCTGTACACACAAACCAAAATCGGATTTCAGAAGAAAGCTGTAGTCTCTCTCTGGGTGAATTGCACTCGCAGAACAAGAGGGTAAACTGTATCGTGCTAGTCTGTAGACAAAGAAAAAAGGAGCAAGCTGACTGAAGACTGTAAAGAAATGACATGCCTTCACCCATGGCATCGCTCATGAAGCGCTAGTCGAGACAGACTATGGTTTCTTGTTTGTGGCAAAGTTGAGGTTCAAGAGAACAAGTCTAAGTTTTATCGCCGGGTATCTGTCTTTTGTTTTCTTCTTCTTGTACAAGATGCATTGTTTCCGATCCAAAAGCCAAATGGTAGATCCACCCTCTCTGCTCAAATAGATCAATCAAATGGCTATAAAGAGCAGACGATTTCAATGTAGAAAGTGAACCAAACAGAATCAGTTTGCTTTTTTGCTTGAGTGATGGCTACATTGAGTCGATGCCAGTCTCTTAACAAATCACCAGTCTATTTCGAACAAAATAAGTTGGGCTTTTTCTCAAGATGATTTGTTCACTTACATTGCCTTGAGAGTTGTTACGCACAAGTGAGAGAATAACACATTCTTTGTCATGTCCCTGATATTTATCAATTGTGGACTATTTCTAGCTTTGTTCTCGTTTTGAGTAATTGAGATATTAACCGCAGTTGAGACCGATAGACTGAGATAATGGCCAGTTGCTCTTGCTCCATCCCACAGTTTAAAAGAGCTTCAGTTGCCTGCTCAATCAATATGGCTTCAGTATCATTTTGAACATAACTTCCAAGGGGATCTACTTTCTTTCACTTTCAATTCGTCTATATCAACAAATATAACTTTTCGACTAAAAAAAAACCAAAAGAAATAAGAGAAAGGGATGGATACATAGTTAAATCATAGATGTCAGACTTACCTTGTATTTACAATAGGCTGTAACCAGCAACTAGACAACCCGGAACAAGCGCCATCTTGATGCATCTTTTGTAGTCCCCTCTTTGTTCAAGTGATTGTTATTGATATTGCTCTGTTTAGGTGAGTGAGAAGGAATATGCCACTCATGGCGGAGCTTTTCCTTTAAAGATAAAGAATGTTGGTGTTGTAGGCACTATCACTGTTTCTGGCCTTGCTCAGCAAGTAAGTACTTCTTTTTTTTATGTGGCTCTTCTTTATAGGACATTAAGTTTTGGCACTCATTTCTTTCTTTTACTCATCTTATAGGATGATCATAACTTGGTTGCCGAAGCCATCCAAGAATACATTGCTTAAAGATCTTCCACAAGTTTCTCTGTTGAAACTCATCCTTTTATCTTTTTTAAAATCCGCTCATCCTGTATAAAATTAAAGTAAAGAGTTCAACGTACAGACTTGTCATAACAAACGATAGTTCATATCAACGCAAGCAAAAGAAAGAAGGCGTGCAATTTAGTAAGATAAAGAGATAAAAGATGAGGTTTTTTTTTCTCTAAAAAATGAAAGCTCACGTGACAAATTTCAATTGCAAGTAAGAAGGGTTTATTAAGTCTAATCTATAAAGATCTTTGACAAAAACTATGATGAAATGCACACTTTCCTCCTAAACAGTTTCTCTTTTCTGTATTTCGTTTAAATAGTTGAAGACTTTTTGTTTAGTTTTCCATGTAAACGTTAGCAATCCAATAAACAGCATTGTTACCTTTGAGTGTATTGTATTCATTGTATGTAATAATTAGAGAAAATAATGTTTCCTCTATTATATCTTGTAAAGCATTAATGATCTATGTCCTCGTTGACTGATATATTGACTATTGTATAGGCGAACTTGGTTTATTCTTGTTCTACATAGTAGATACCTTGTTTCTTTGTTGGACAATACAGACAGACCAAATGTCTATCCTTAGCAAGTAAAGAGAAAAGATTAGCATAAATCATTTGCAGTAATTACTACTATTCGAGCCATAGTAAGAAAAGAGAACAGGACGATATGGTGATGCTCTTATATCAGCAAAAAAAAAAAGCAAAAAAAACAAACTGACCATGACACACAAACTGCTACTTGGTAATTCATCTGCATTTGTATGAATTGATGAAATATCAATCAGTATTGTAATTTTTACAATAGACAATAACTAAAGCTTCGTTCATTCTATTCTAAATGGCCCCTGGATATTTAATTTACAGATGTACAAGTACTTTTGCATGCAACGATTATGTGCAAAGTCCTCTTAAAAAACTTGGGTTTTATTTTGACACTTGAAATTTAGAGACGTATGATGTTTACATGTGTCTTGTACAGGCGCTTCAAGTATTTATCATCAATCCTACAAAGCTCCTTCTCACTAATGCCGCTATGTCTTCTTTCTCTCTTTAGAACCTCTTTAAATCCTTTTGTCCATCTGGCTTTCAATTGGTCCCAAGAATTGTTTTCATACTTGTATAGAAAAGATTTCTAAAGAGTAGGCGATGATGAACGTCTTACCCGAGAAACCGCATATATTGCATTTCGTTACAGTCAATCTTAAGAGCTGGTGTAAGGCGTTACTCAAGTAAATCAGATTGAGCAAAAGACAATTGTGGTGAGGAATGGTTTGTTTGAGTAAGAGTTAAAGTATGAGATGTATGTTGTGGTTCAATCATCACTTTCTTTTTTTTTTCAATTTGCTGGTACTAACCTCTCTACAGTCCTTTTCGATTGTTTCGCAGCAGTTTTTCCTTTTTTTGTGATGTCCATAGTAACTGATGACGATTGTTTGTTACGATTACTTTAGTATTTATTTCTCTAGCAATGTTTACTTGCTTTGAACGCGACTGAAACATGTAAACATGGACCTTTTATTTTTGGCATTTTCAATTAGGGAGTGAATCAGGTCATTTCCAAAAATAGAAAAGACCCCAAAAACCAGAAAGATAAGAGAAGAAAGAGAGGCATGAAAATCGAAACACTACACTTTATGCTTGTCTGATTTCGCTCTCTGCTAGTCCTCTTTCTTGTTGTAATCAGAGCCAAATTAAACTGGTCAAAGTGCCCTTTCTTTTCCTCAAAAATTCATGCGAGAAACGATCTACAAATTAAAAGTTTTTTTTTGTTGAACCACAAGATAAGCATGATGATAGAGTCTGATAAACAAATCCTTAGTTTCATGTCATACAGTAACTGCGTTGATTCCATCCTTGCTGTAAATTGACAAGAAAGACATAGGTTGTTTGTTCTATCTCTATAGTTATTCCAGAACAGTAATCAGGAAAATAAGGGAAACATGGAGGAAAGGGGTAAAGGGGCTTCTTTTTTTTTCTGTCTCGCAGTAATGGAGAAAGAGTTGGGCTGTTAGAAAAACAATGAGCGGCATTAAAAACCAAAAAATGCAGGAATATTGATTTGAAACTTACAAAAGGCGCCTTTAGAGCTAAATGAATCGAATGATTTGACTATTCAATCTTTACACAATCTTTTGATGGTGTTTCTATTTAGCAATGTTTTGAAGCTTAGAATTGCTTGTCATCTGTCAATGCCGAGACCTCCATTGTTGACTTGACACCTAAATTTCTAAACTCAGCATTGAAAAGGTTAATTGTTATCATTATTACTTTTCGCCACACTGTTTATATTTCTATTGTTGTGACATAAACAAAAGCAAACGAATTCGAGATAGCAATAGTAGCCCAGTACAAAGAATTTTTTTGAATTAAATGTCTTGCAAGACTTGTACAAGATAGAATACGGCTTTGTCTGAATTATTGTTTGTTCATACATAATGGCTATGAGAGTCAACTTTATGTATATTGGTGTTGTAATCAACTTTGGAGTGCAATAAATTAAATGGATAATTACCCCCTGTTTATTTCCTGCATCGAATTCTCATAAACAAATAGAGCAAACAATGAGAAACATGATGTTCTTCATTTCTTCAAGCCAGCAAATATAGAGGCAATAAAGGATGATGATTCGAAAGTAGGTGAATAACACAAGCAGAGCTCACATTGCTATTTTATTTTTCCTTCAAGGGTATACATGTATGTGTGTGTATGGGTGTCTGATCTGGGATACAAAGCGTTCTATGCGAACGAAAGACGGATATATTGCACAATCTTTTCTTCTTTTGAGAAACTGATCAAGTGGAATGAAAGAATGAAGGCGAATTTATACAACTTGAGTTAGTCTGACCAAACTATTAGTGTTTCAAGCACTTTTATATAATCTTTGAACTACCATCTACCGCATATTATGACACGGTATGCTTACAAATCCTGCTTAACTTTTAATCAAAGATCATCATGTACCACATCAACGGATAACGAATACATCTAAAATAGGTAAAGTCATGAGAAAATGAAGAAAGAGCAAGTATCAAAGACTCGACTTTGCACCATTTTGCTTGTTTTCTTTCTTTCTTTCTTTCTCTCCTCCTCTCTTCCTTTCATTTTCTTTAATTCTCTAGCGTCTCTTTCTCTTTCTGACGCTGTGTTAATGGCGCTGTATTTGTGGTGCTGTGTTTGTGGTGCTGTGCTCTGCTGATGGTACTGTGCTGATGGTGCTGTGCTGATGGTGTTATCTTTCTGACGCTGTATTTGTGGTGTTGTCTTTCTGGCGCTGTGTTTGTGGTGCTGTGTTTGTGGTGCTGTGCTCTGCTGATGGTACTGTGCTGATGGTGTTGTCTTTCAGGCGCTGTATTTGTGGTGTCGCCTTTCTGACGCTGTCTTTGTGGTGTCGCCTTTCTGGTGTTGTCTTTCAGGCGCTGTCTTTGTGGTGTCGCCTTTCTGGTGTCGCCTTTCTGGTGTTGTCTTTCTGGCGCTGTATGTGTGGTGTCGCCTTTCTGGTGTTGTCTTTTTGGCTCTGTCTTTGTGGTGTCGCCTTTCTGGTGTTGTCTTTTTGGCTCTGTCTTTCTGGCGCTGTATTTGTGGTGTCGCCTTTCTGGTGTTGTCTTTTTGGCTCTGTCTTTCTGGCGCTGTATTTGTGGTGTCGCCTTTCTGGCGTTGTCTTTCAGGCGCTGTATTTGTGGTGTCGTCTTTCTGGCGTTGTCTTTCTGGCGCTGTATGTGCGGTGCATCGCGTATGGTGCCGTGCCTCTTTGGCACCATACGCGATGCACTTGGCGACAAGCCAAAGAAGACGAAATGCCTTATTTTGGCAAGGCATTTCGTCTTCTTTTGACAAGGCACAACACTTTCCAAGAAGCAATAGTTGGTCCCCTGGCAAGCCTTATGAATCTCTGACGAAGCATCACTTCCGAGGTCTGTTTGTCACTCTGATGCCCTACTTCCAGGAGGAAGAAGGAAAAAGGGGGTGCGCCTGCGGAATACTGTAGCCTCAGGGTATTGTCAAGTAGTCTGTAAGTCCTAGTGATCCTGTCTTGGCGGACTCGAACCAATCGGTGGTTGCTCTTACCAACGAGGATGTCCTTGTCGACGCCTACGAACCCGGTTTCTCTTGCATCAAACTGGATGCCTCTGGCTGCTCTCCTGGATACTGCTTGTACCAGACGCTCTGGTGTGTGAGTACAAGTACAAAGCATACTCCTTTTCTTCTCTCTTTTTTTCTTCAGGTAAGTATTTGTTTCTCACTGGCTGGCAACCCTGCTAGTCAGTAGGTCTTTCTCTGTTTGTGTTTATTTTTTCTCTGTTTACCTGGCTCTGGCTCTGCTTGCAAGAAGGTGTCTTGGCTTGCTATCCAGGTAGACATAACGGCTTTCTAAGCTTAGTTTACTTATGCCTCTTGTTCTTATGTTTCTGGATACTGGTGCCTCTTGTTCTCATACTTCTGGAGATGATGGTGCCGGTGGTTGAAGGGAGATAGCTATGCTGAAGGTTTGTTGTAATTGAAATTCGGTAGTAGTAGGTTGTTCGTCAAGGTATCCTCTGCGGTAGGGGTAATCACTGAGCGGTTCTTGTCTGTCCAAGATGGGTGATCTAGGTCTTATGGGCTACTTGGCTTTACTCTGAGGTTTTACAGTGTTCTTCAGGTGTACTTCTTTTTTCTTTCTTCCTCCAAGTAGGGTATTGGAGAGGCAGATGGACTTTGGTTGTGATGTTAGTCAGACTTCATTTGGCTTGCTGGGAAGACCTTCTATTGCTTTTTAAAACAATAAAAAATGAAAGTGTTGTGCCTTGTACAAAAGTCTTTTTATAAGTGTGTCAAAATAATGCATTGTTTTTGACTGATAAATAAAAAACACTTTGTTTGTTAACTGACAAGTCTTCTTTGGTGCATGCATCTTCATCTCTCGTTTTCTTTTTCTTGCAGATATTATTTTTTCAAAATTAGGATGTCTTATACTAGTTGGCTAAAAAAATTCATATAATTGATTTGATTTAAACGATTGCTTTCTGAGTTCACCTGGCTTCTTTGTTTAATTCATGACAAAAATCTAAACTGATAGGTCTACTGTAGAGAAAAAAAAAGTACATATTTGAGGGAAACAACCTATCTAGTACCATCAAATGCTTAGAGGGCAAAATATTTAGGAAGAGTCGCTTGGTTATAACAACAACGATACCAACAGCGATATCAACAACAATAATAAAAAAGCTACTTTTCTGCTTTCCTTTCTATTTGTACTTGGGCATTGTTTTCATTAGTGTCATATCTAATTCATTACAAGCCAGGCAAAGAGCAGAGCTTTTTTCCTCTTTTTATTTTGTCACAAAAAAAAGAGGCTGAGGAGGATTTCTTAACCTCGATAACCACTTTTCCTTCTTATTTGGATCTCAAGCCGTCGAAAGTAGTTCCAAGGCGGAAGCAAATCCTAACAAGAAGACTGAGATATCATACTAAAAATATAAGAAAGAAGATATGGGGAAGTTTTATTTTCTTGTATATGAAAAGAATATGTCAATTCTTGGAGCTGCCAAAGAGTTGAGAATACCCTCAAGTACTGCTCAAACATGCTATACCAGAGGTCGAAAAGTATAGAGAGTGAAGAGGATCTATACTTGAGAAAACCGGGAAGTGGAAGACCTTTAACATTAAACTCAGAACAAAAGGGATATCTCGTAAACCTTAAGGAAGAAAAGCCAGGCATTGTTCTGGATGAGATGATGGAAGGACTTAAAAGTCAGTTTACAAGCTTGGAAGTATCAAGTTCCTCTCTTTACAAACACGTCATCTTTCATTGTATCATGTCACTGAAAGGGGCTCTTTTCCGACCTGCAGAGCGCAATAGGGGTATAAAGATAGAGGCTGGATTTCGATTACACTAAGCTTCTGAAGACTGATATAGATTACATGACCAATTGTGGTTTCATTGATGAGTTGGGATTCAACATCGACATGAAAAGTGGTATGGCTTGGGCACCAGTGGAGACTCCAATAGTGGAAACTCTCAAAACGAGAGCGGCACCCCCACACTGTTATAGGGGCAATATCTCCCTTGGATATAATCAATGTACAATTGAAGGTTCCCAAAATCACTGCCGCTTCAGGTACAAAGAAGAGAAAAAGGGGCCGGGTGGAGCGACTAAAAAACCGGAAAAAGAGAAAGGAAAGGGTGGGACAGTAGCTGGACATTATTTCAACTTCATAGCCGAGACCATACAGATAATGAATCAATACGAAGAGTTCAGAAGCCATAATCTGATAATGGACAACTGCCTCATTCACAACCACGATGATATCAGAAAGTACATTGAGTCCCATGGCTATGGATATGTTCACCTTCCGCCTTACTCACCTGAACTTAATCCAATTGAGCAGTTTTGGCCAGTATACAAAAGCGAATTAAAGAGAGAAGCGCTTTTGAAGGAGGAGACATTATCTTCAAAAATTAAGGAAGCTTGCAATCATGTGCTCACCAATGACTTACAAGGCTTTTGCAGATATTCAGTAGGGGAGTTTGATGACTGTTTAAACAGAAAACCCATTTAATATTATAGTTGTTACTTGATTTTTTCTATTTTTTTAACTGCTTGTAACATCCTGTGTGAAGACAATTTTATGAGTTATATGGTATTTTCCTTTCTTGTTAGGATCTACCTGTACCTTTTGTCTTATCTTAATTTACCCTTACATTGCCCTCTTTCTGAGAAGAGAGAGAGAGAGAGAGAAAAGTAATCAGCTCGGCGAGAAACAGCAAACAGATACAAACAAGCACTTTTCTTTATATGTTCAAAGTGTTCTTAAATTGAGGTAGTTTCGCCCCTTATTTTAAAGTGCAGCCTTAATTTCTATTTTCCATTCTTTTTTTTTTCCTTTTACTCACTTTCTTTTTTTTTCTTCACTTTCTTCCTTTTTCGCTTGTTCTTCTTTCCACCATGACCATGAAAGAAGTAAGCGATTGCGCATCAGAATTTGCCGACATTGATATCTCAGCCGACCTGTCCTCAGTCGAAATCTCGGATAACCAAGGTACTCTTACAGCAGATAAATTATTAGATGAGCTACCTACACCTCAACACCAGCCACTTTATACGACCGAAATAAACTCCAGCAGAAGCACATACGACCAGTTTTTTGAAGAAGTTTCGCTTGATTTGCCGAGGGATGCTCAGGCCGATACGTCTTATGAGCCTCCTTCTCGATTGATGAAATTCATACCACGTAGAGCCAATTCCCAAGCAAGTACAAAGACAAACAACCCATCTAGAAATAGTTTTCATGCAGATACATCAATGAAAATTACAACGTCAGATATCTCAGGTCCGTTTTATTCAATTTCAGATGTATTGGATGATGCTAGTCAACAGGACACTTCAGCAAATACGCTTTCACCTGAAGGAGGGGAATTTCATTCAATAGACATGAGTCCAAATCCAAGAGCTGCCCGACGTAATGTAAATGAAGCGGAAGTTGTAGTTACATCAGGTGGTGCATCGCTTCCTGTAAAGAGAACGTAAGTGTAATATAATATCAACCAGACCTCTCTCTCTTTATGTACGGAAAAACTCATATATGTAAAAAAAAAAAAAAAAAAAAAAAACTAGCTTAAATCCTTTCAAACGAAACAAAGTTATCCATCAAAAACCGTCACCTTTGGAATCAGTCATATCAAAGACACGCCCTAGGTAAGCATAAGCCAGTGGTATCTTTCTTTCTTTCTTTCTTAATTGGGTATTTGTGTTCAGAATGTTGCCTCCAAAAGATCCTCAAGAAGAAAAGAAGCATTTACAGGAATACGAAGCTATGATGAAAAAAGCGAGAAAGTTGGAAGCAAAGAAACAGAAAGAGAGCTACAAAAAGAAAGAGGAGAAAGACAGAAAAATCAATCAAGCCCAGCAGGTTTGGGAGAACGATATTATACCACATTGGAAAGCACGCGCCAAAGACAAGCGTACTTTAATTCTTTGGACTCAGGGCATTCCTCCTCGATGCCGAAAAAAAGTATGGAAGCTCAAAATAGGAAATTCACTTGATGTCAACAAAAGCACATTTACTGAATGTATGCGCCGTGCTCCTCATGCTATACGCATCCCCTCAAAGAGTACCAACGGTGGATTGGCCTCACCTACTTCACATGGGTCTCCTATGCCTATCATCACACCAGGCCATCCTACTACATATGATGCCTATGCTGAACAATCACTCTATCCAAGACGTCGACAGAGGAGAACAAGTAGTTTAGACGTGCTTCGAGAAGAGTTAAAGGAAGAGAAATTAAGCTATAAGGAAGACAACGAATCAATCACCACAACAACAGACGATGGCGATGAAACGGATTTGGAAGAGGACACTACGCCAATAGACTTCAACTCAAACGTGGAACGTAGTTTACCAGCAGGTCCGTTTGGCGAACGTCATGGCGTGCTAGGACTTTACGATGAATCGGTTCATAAAACAAACAATGTAATCGAAGTAGATGCAAATCAACACTTGGACGATATCCATCTTGAACTTGAGGGAGATCGCAGTGAAGGTGAAGAAGAGGATGCTAGTTCTCATGATGAGGATATAGAGGAAGAGGCATTGGGCGATAACAAGATACTTCATGATCCAGCACTTGTTAATTTTTTGAACAAGACTATTGATGAAGATATTGTGCGTACATTACCTAGCTTGTGTGTTTTTCAGGTAACGACACCCCTCTACTTTTCTATGTCACAAATTCCGTACTGATTTTTTCTTTCTTGTTTTCTTTTAGCCGGACGGACCACTCTTTATGTCCCTTAGAAAAGTACTTTATGCATACGTTGGTTATCGTCATGATCTTACCTATGTAAATTATGTTTGCATTACAAAATATCATGTATAGTTTGACTCATTCATCTTTTGATAGCCAAGAGGCACCTCCTTTTTAGCTGGAGTCTTGTTGCTCAACATGAATGCACAGGACACATTTACATCACTTGTCAACCTGATCAATAGTAGCCAAGTCTTATCAGCACTCTACAATCCAGACGAGAAGAAAATACAGGGATTCTTTAAAGTGTTCAATGTTATCTTTGCAGAAAATCTGCCCAAGTTATATTTGCACTTTAAGAACTTGACGCTAACACCAGAGAACTATTTGCCCGACTGGTTCATGACGATCTTTGCATCCATTATTCCGCTTGAACTGTCGTCTCGACTATGGATATCTATTTATTGTATGGCGACATCATCTTGTTTCGAACTGGACTTGTTGTCTTGAAGCATTTAGAGCCGCTTTTGTGGGGCGGTGGATTTGGTGAGACAGTGCGTATCTTGAATATGGGATTCATTGGTGAGAGTCGAGGCGAAGAAGTGAAAGCGGCATTGGCTGTCAGTGGTCATATTATTGAACATGGTGGCGAGGACCCCTTCTTTGACGAGATCTTAGGAAGAAGAGGTGTTCATTTAGACGAAGCACGCTTTAAAGAATTGTTGAATGCACATATGCCCCATCGCTTATAGAATTTGTTCTCTGATGTATAATAGATTTACCCCCTCCCCCTTTTTTTTTCTCGCTTTCTTTCAAGACACATACACGTACATACAACACAGCATTGATTCTTATATACAATTTTCTCTTTCTTCTTTGTAAAATAATACTAATAATACTTAATTACAAGCAATTTTTTTTCTTATAAATAAAATGAACTGTATCTTCTAACACAAAAAAAAAAGCAAACGATATACAACATGATTTAATCTCCACGCAATCCTTTTCTAACAGGAAGCACAGAATCCTATAAATTAAATGATTAGTCAGTTGTAGTAAACCAAGAACACAACAGGATAATCTTGAGCTTACCACAATAACTGCATCTACACCATAACACTTTGAGCAATAGCATTTTCAACTTCGTTATTCAATACACCATAGGTAAACAACAAAAGACCCATCTCTTTGATGACTTGTACCATACGAGGCGCTTCCAAGATAGGCTCACTTGCCGCCACGATACCTAACAAGTCTGCCTGTTTGGCAAACCGAACTGCTTCTTGAAGTGAATTGCATCGAATATCGGCCATAGGCAGAGTACCTGCATCTGTCAAAAAGAAGACAGGATAATTAGGCTGTTTCATGTTCAGGGCCAAGCAGATCTCTGGATGAAAAGAAGAAAAGATGACGTGACGGTCTTGCTCCACATTATCATAAACACATTCTAAAATAGTGTCCACATACACGTTCAGTTCTTGAAACGATGTCATCTCATCTTGTTCGGCTTCATCTACCATAGGGTACTTGACCTCAATGTTGAAACCGGCTGATTTTGGCACACTACGAAGCGTCTCTGCCAAAGTAGTGAAGGGACCCTGAATAGTCTCAGGCCCATTACCCTTCAATTTGCCTGCTTTAGAGGTACGTGTCTGTTCAAAAGGATCAGTAAATCCACCAAATCGGCTAGGACTACTTGAACTGAATGAAAGAGATCGACTGGGGCGCACACTATTAGGTGTTTGAGTGCCATTACTGCTATAATTGCTAGCTTTGGTCATGACGCCTGATTCCATGATAGGAGGTGTAAGGGCAATGGCTTATCCAAGGAGATAGAAGAGGAGCGAGGTACAACAACACCATGCTTGCCATCGCTGACACCTGTGTGATATTCCTTGATATGGCCTGAACGTCGAAGATTCAAGAACTGTTCTAGAGTGATTGAGTTTAGAGGAATATCATAACCTGTCTCAGTTACAGTCCAATCGTGATAGATAACAGGTACCAGATCCTTGGTCAGTTGAACATCTAACAAAAAAAGAAATGTTAAGGTCATATCATTTACTGTATTTGATTTCTTACCAAACTCAACATATTCAGCACCCAATGAAGCAGCAGTAACAAAAGAAAGTACTGTGTTTTCACCTACTTGCAACTTGGAGCCCTTCTTATTCATGCCAGAGCCACGATGACCAATGACCTGAGTGTCGACTGATTTATAATAAGTATAACGATCTCCTACACGCAAATTCTTGTGTTGGAAGGGTGTGATCACAAGAAATTCGAACCCAAGTGAACCGATGCAGTCCAGATTCTTGGCTTGTACCAAGGGCACCTGTTGTTGACCGCGAAGTGAAGCCTTTTCGATAGGACCCTTGAAACCTTTTAGTTTCGAAAAGATAAAGTCACCTGCCAAAACAGAAGTACCTCGGGCCAAGACATGACTATCGCGCGAAGAACCAAACGTTTCAATCAGATCAAACCTTAATGTGACTTCGTTAGGATTCGATGTAAACAGAACGATCGGTTCAGGATAGAAGTCGTGTTTGAATTCAGAGGGCAAGTCGATGATGGGAAATTCTCCAGAAGCATTTGTAGCCGAGACAGAGAGGGACAGTCGCTTTTCTTGATCTTCACCCAAAAACTCCTTGGAAAGTTCAATGAACTGATGGCAAAGTGGGTTTCTTACATCGTTCGAACCAAGCCTGATCACGATCATGCAAAGATCCGTCAAATATTTGTGACCATACAAGCGGCTCGCTTTAGAGACAGACTTGACAGATTTGGATTGTTTACTGGCAGATGAGTTCGGCGTAGACGATCCGCTTTCATCATCGGATGCACCTGTCAGTTTAGCACGAACAGAAGGATCGAGATAGGCCTTTGGATCTTTAGGTAATGTCAAACGACCGATGTCAAGATAGCCGCGGAAGACTGCATGATCAGTAGCAGTCCAGCCATTGAAGTCTACTGCTTCTTTATTGGCATTTGCTCTCAACAAAACCTCTACTATATCCTTGAATCCTTCAATAGCAGCCAACATCAGGGGAGTCCAACCATTGACATGCTCAGCCAAATCAACATTGACATGTCCCTGTTGAATCAATACCTCAATGCCTTCCAAAAAGTGACTACGGATAGCAAACAAGAGAGGAGTATCTCCATCCTCATCAGCCAAATCAACAGAAGCGCCTTTGTTGATCAGCAAGGTAAGAAGCTCTAGATTGCTTAATTTACAAGCTAATGCAACAGAAGAAGGATGATGAAGTGAGCGAGCATAATCTGGCACATATTCAGTACCCTCCTCATCTAGATCACTCTTTGATCCTTCTGAACTGAATGATCCATTCGTGTCAATAGCAGATGGTTTTTGTACTGAAGCAATGGATTCGTCTATGTTTTGAATATGGCCAACTTCAATCATGGCTTCTACAGCCTTTGTGCTACCATGAAGGATACCAAAAAACAAGGGAGTAAATCCTTCACGATCTTGCCATGAATGAGCAGTAAATCCATCTTGAGCTGAATAATCTTGGTGATTCATGGCATGTTTCATCAACAGACAAACCAATTCAGGGTGATTCTGTTCAGCAGCATAGTGCAGAGGTCTGCGTCCAGCAAAGTCTTTTTGGAGACTCAAAGAAGGTGCCAATGTCAACAAGCGGTCTGCTATTTTGGTAGAAGAGGCTCGAAGACAGGCACGGTGAAGCAAGTTGCGTTCATTGATGTCCTTGTTGTTTAATAGCGAAAGGCCAAGTGTACTAACTAAATAATTCAGGCAAGCTAGAGATTCATGTTCCACTGCCAATTCTACAATAGTATCGCTAATCTAATAAATGCAACTTATTTTAGTATCTCTCTCTCTCTCTCTTTCCCATGGTAAGATATATATATATAAAAAGTCGCTCAACTCACTCTAGTATCTTCCTTTAAAAGTGTTTGCAATTCTTGTTGGTTATCTTGTTGAATCGCTTTAAAGATATCTTCGTTTTTAGACGTGTAACGAGCTAGTTTAAGAGAAGAGTTGTTGTTTGACTTGAGACTTTGCTCAAGTTCAGCAGAAGATGTAAGGGTGGAAATCCATTCAGCTACTTGATCCAACTCCTTGCGCAATTGAGCAGATGTAGCAAAAGGAAGCACAGCTACCTTGAGACCATAAAAAGGATATAAGACACTGAATGTTGCCATATTCTATTTCAAGCTTACCTTTGTTTCCCAATAAATATGCTGCATATCTAAACCCACCTTCTTGTCTAATCTAGGTATTTCTTAGAACAAGTAAACCTTTACCGTCATCTGTACAGACACACACTTACTTTTTAAGTATTTTACGAAATCCCTTTGAATTAAGTTCAGCAAACCACATCAGCTTATCCATTTGACTTCTGATTTCCTTCAGAGCTAAGGCAACTTCATCATTTTCATCATTCAATTTCTCCTGCAAAATCCATAAACGACGATGTATCATGGACTGCTTGTAAACATAGAATGTGTTCACTTTCTCCAATTCTCTATCCAAGTGAAACACAACGGCTAACTCACTGTGTAAGTTCAAACTATACATAACTCTCTTATCTTAATTCTACCAGTAGTATCTTCTTCTGAGGCTGGCAAATGATTAGCAACAGACTTGATTTCCTTTTTCAGGGACTTGTAAGAAAGATAGTTCCTTGACCATTCTGGAATTTGATTGGATAATAGTGTTTTGCCAAACTTCATTTCTTTATGTGCAAGATGGATCTTTTGTTTCAAGTAAAAGAAGAAAAAAAAAAAGAAAAAAAAAGACAGGATTAAACTATTTATGTGCGGAGTTTTTTGTTGATTGAGTTTAAGGTTCACGTTGAACTACGATTGGTGTAAACTATGCATTAAAAGACCAAGTTGTCATTCTTAAATGATTGTCCGCACGTGTTATTTTGAATTTCATTTACTTTACAGAACAAAGGAGATATGACAACTATTGTTTATAGACAATCATGCTTGAAACAGTACAAATGTTGTCACAAGGAATCAAAGAGAGAGCAATGCAAAAGTCAGCAGAGTTTTTTTTTTTTGTTTACCAGTCATTCACTACTATAGCGCTTATAGTCATACGTCATTCTCTGTTTCTCTCTTAAAGGAGAAGAAAGTAAGCTAACTTTTCTCACTATACACACACACACACACACACTCTCTCTCTCTCTCTCTCTGGCTTCCGTAGATGAAAAAGTAGAAAGAACTACCGTGATGTGGTCAATTTCACATAATGTAATCAGTTCGAACTTTGAGCCAATCAAACAAGAAGAATTCTCTATTGTATTTTAAGCTTGTTCTCTGCATCTCTTCACAAAGCTACACTAACTATTCCTTCTAGAACAATTCAACTCGAGTAAGATGGTAATTCTATCAACAGTCACTTTAAGGCGTAGCCCCCCCCCCTCCCTCTTCTTTCGTTTAGGAACAAACAAGCTTGGACAAAGAGATACTTTAATCATCATCTTGAGATAGAGAGGACGGGGACCAAGAAGAAGGTTATGGAGAGAAAAAGGGTCAAGACAATTTGATATGCCTTTTGCAATTAGGTTCCTCAATAACTGGCTTCATTGAGAGGACTAGGAAATCTCTTGACCCCATTGTATCGCAATAATACGAACATCACTAGTTGCTTCTCAAAATTGGTGTATTTTTCCTCGCAAAAGAATACACAAAGCAATCCAGCAGACTACTGAGTAATCCTTGTCAAATTCACCCTTTGTAAAAGATAAAAGTTGCTGTTAGTTGGACAATGACCAAGCAGGTAACTTTTGAAGTATGCGTTTACTCACAAATGAAGACAGAAGATTCCAAAGTACCTTTCCACACCACTTCCCCCCCTCCCCAACCTCAGTAAGAATGAGGACAAATAAATGTGTTTCTGTTACCTCATAAAATTAGACATGTTTTTTATTGTTTTGGTTAATTTCTACACTGCAATAAGATTGATATCCTCAAAGCGAATATCTGAAATCTTGGAGTTAATTTACATACACCTTTAGGCAAAGTACTATAAAGGTTAGCCGTGTCATCATAGATCTGTGTTTGTAGAGTATAAGCTAAGGCAATTTGATAAAAAGATACAAAACCACCCTGAACCAGTCTGCAAGAATTATACCTAATGTTGATTGAATCATAGTTAGGTATTGTGCTTTTTATTTTCTTGCTAGTTTAAGCACCAAAGACAAGAGTATCTTGTGGATGCTGTGATGTAAATCATACTACTAGGTGTGCTAAGCGCTTTATTAGGCAGCAGCTTTGATAATATAGCTCATTATCTGCAAATTTCGAATAAACAGGAGCATGATAAGCTCTCTGTAAGGTATGAAATGTCAAGTGGAGCCTACCATCTATACTTTAGATAATGAAGCTAAGGTTCTCTCAGTCTATAATCTACAGTTCGCATAGCACGAATCTGTAATAAAACTAATCTGCTTTTGATTGAGTAGTTTTTTCTAACAAGATCCCTGCCCTACACCATGCAGCAAAAGATAAACCTTTCATACATTTGATGCCATTGTCGGAGTCAGTAGCTATAAAAGAAAACTCCTATATGAGCATATAAATTGATACTTGTCGTTAATAATTGATACAGACTCGGCTGAATTGGCGGTATGGGATTGGAAATGACCTGAGATCTCGCAGTTTCTTGGTAGAGATAAAGAAAAAAAAAAGATCTTGATACAACCAAACAAAAGTATCAGCTAATTAACAACAAGGCGTGAACCTGTTTGTTGTGTTTTATTTGAAGGTGAGATGTGTGAGTCTCGTTAATTATAGAAGCAGATAGCTAAAAAAGATGTCTCTCTGAAACTTCCTTGAACGCCTAGTACTTTTTTTTTTTTTCTTACTGACCTAAAATAATTTTGAGCTTCTTTTTCTCTAAATGGTGTTTTTATTTTTACTTGCAATATCGCAGTACTTGTTAAACTGAATGAAAATGACAACAACATAAAAGTCGTAAACAAAAGCCAAGATAGATACAAAAACATGCAACAAGTGCCTTACAGGAAACAAATATCATTATCCAACAAGTTGCACTATAAATTGGTCATTTATTCAATTTAATAGCAATTAATGGCTCAAGAAAGCTAAAGATAATAATAGTGCCATATAGACAGACAATTTCTAGCAAGATTAGTGAATACAGGCGTTTACTTGAGAAGTCTTGACTGTTTGTCTTATCATCAGTCTAGTAGCTGTAAGATATACTTTAGAACTTTTAACAAATGCCGTCTAATTTCTGATTATCATGAATTGGTTTCTATAGAAGAGATTCCACGGTAGCTAGACAAGATGGTGCTACAAACTATACAGTCTTGACATACAAGATAAACATCTATTGTTTTTTTTTGGAATCGTTATTTTATAAGCCAATCAGTCAAAGAGTCTCGATCAACACAACTGGATTATTAATTGTCCAATTACGGGCCGCTTAAGCCGTTCATGGACCCACATAATATCCGCTTACTGCTGTTCTTAAATGATTGGATAGGCTTAAAATAGAAAGGAGGTACAGGGTTTCTTTCCTTTTTATCAGGACAGCTTCTCCATTCAGACAGATCAATCATGTCTTTGCTTCTTGTCGTTCTTGGGCATAATAACCAGAAAGTGTGAATTTCCTTAAATGTCTGTGATATATAAATACTTTTTTTTTTTTGCCTAAAAAAAGAGAGAGAGAAAGTAAACCACTGACTATGTTGGGGGGGATGAATATTTGATTAAGGTTGTTGTATCTAACACAAGAAACACTTGTCTGTTTGTTTTTATAGGAATAACACCACAGATTATATTTGTTATGAGCCTAGAATGCATGTAAACTTTTCAGGCACTGATAAAATAAGCTAAACTGATAACACAAGTAGTCCCCCTCTTATCTTTTTTTTTTTTTTTTAGTAGCATACTATTCGACTTGATAGCTGCTTCTTGGGTCTTGTTTCATACCCTTTTTTTTTTGCATATGAGTCCAGATTATGCAAGAGCCTCATGCTAAGTTCTGGTTTGTGTTGTTACCTTTATCTTGCTTTATCAAAACACTATTCTGAAATGAATGCTTTTATTTGGCAATAATTTTTCCCCCTTTATTTTTTATATATGCACAGACTATGAACCATCTTAGTTAAAAAGTAGCCATCCTTAAAATCAAAAGAGAGAGAAGGAAGGAAATGATTGCTATTAAAGATTTGCTTTATTTATCAGTTCAAGACACTCATCACTTGTGTTTTTTTTATTCATATTTCCTCCATACCAAAGTGAACCAATCAATAGGCTGTCTATTCGGGTATTACCCCTATAGAGTCAACCGTAAAGAGACAAATGTTGTTACACATCCGTACCAGCGCGACTATCAAGAAAGAATACTTTGCAATCATGCGTTTCTCTATGCGATTTTACTGATAAAGCAAACCACACTTATAAGAAGAACTTGACAAACTGAAATTAAATCATGTGTCAAGGAGAGAGAGGAAAGATACGCCCTCTTGATTCACGAGACTTGTGCATTCTCACAAATTTAGAAATTGGCTAAACAGGAAAAAAATGCCCATCGTTTGACTTGATAATTTGATTCTAATGCTAATAGCATCATTATAAATCAATAAGCTGGCCAAAAAGAAAAACGACGCGCTTTTTTTAAAAAAAAAAAAAAAAGTTACTTTTTTTTTTTGTCTTGGCTGTTCACATGACTATCAATATAGAGTTATTCTTCAATCTGATGTTTTAACACCTTAATAATATGCTATTATATTCTCTTTCTCCTTGAAGGGCGAATAGTATACGCCTAGGCTTTTTATAGACAAATGGGTTAAATTGCATAAAAACATTATTATTATGATTTGCCATTTCTTTAAGGTGATTACAAAAATACCAAATTTAGGAATTACTGCGACCAAAGAGAAAAAGGATGCGGGGGTGGGACAAAGCAAAAAAAAACTTGGCGTCGTTCATCTATAAAAAGAGTGTGCTTTTTATATTTTCCTCTTTTTCTTACCATCTTCTTTTTTTTTTCTCTCCTTGACGCGATTCACATAAAATCAACCATGTTGTCCCTAAACGCAAACGAATACACTTTCTGTCCCAACTGTGGTGTCGATGTCACTATTTTTTCACATGAAGATGACTGTCCCTGTGTCCGTATAACCACGCCAAAAGCAACAATAGTAGGAAAACCAGATTGCTGCAAGCATTGAAAAAGAGTCCCTCAAAAGCCAACACGATAAACTTGTTCAATATATACCCTCCTTGTGCTCCCTTTTTGATGAGTTGATCAAATTCTATTGTAAATAACACCACTGTAAATTCTGCCTTTTTTCTATTTATTCTCTTCTTCCTTTTCGTTATATGAATAAACTATTGCAATTTCCTTCTTGTCATGCATAAAATAATGTCTTGTAAAGCTGTTGAACAAAAAATCAAATGACTTGAACAATCAAACATTAAACTTACCTGCACATGTCTGTGTTCACCCTTCTGAGCTTAATTTGAAAACAGGAACGGGAATTATAGCTGCTGCGGAAATAGCGTTCAGTGTGTTAAAATATGTCTCCGGTAAAACCTTAAGGAAGGGTTCGGCCGTGTTCCATGATAAGAAAAAAAAAAAAAAGAGATTCCAACTAGGAATTAGTGAAATATATGATTGACTTTGTTAAATGTTGACAAAAAAACAACAATAAATCCTACTTTCTATCATCTTTATGCGAGGTCAGCTAAGAAACAGGGGGGAAGGAGAGTTGAGAGGGGAGATTACATGTCTTGTATGGCTAAACACGCAAGACTTGAGCACACAAGGAAAAAAAAAATCAGAAAAGTCATTGGGTCAATGATTTATGCAGGAACAAGTGTATTAGATTGGCCTTTTTGTTGACAATCATTCTCTCCACTCTTTAGTCAGGTACCATAAAATTATAAATGTCTTGATAGTCATCATCCTGTGGTTCAACGGCTTCTCACTTTATCCAATCTCATTCTCAATGAAGCAAATGGAGCAGTTGATCGATTTGAAAGGTGAGTACAGTCATCAATAGATTCAGAAAGAATACTGAGAGCGGCAACAGTGACAGATTGATAGATACCTTTACCTTGAAAAGTAGCATGTTCAGCTACACCATCGATGAGAAGATCAACAAGTCTGACTGCAGTAGCAACGTTGCAGTTTCATCTAACAGCGTGGCAAAAAAAAAAAAAAAAAAAAAAAAAAAGCGAAATAGTTTCTTTATTTGTGGTAAACATGCTACAAAACTTGATGGTCAAAATGTATTGACCTGCATTCAATTTGGCTGGCTCCTCAGTACCAAATGTGATCTCGCCACTGGAGTCCCATATCGATGCCTTATTTCAAAAAAAAAAGAGATACATACTGAAAACGATAGACACACAATAATATGCATTATAGTGGTCTAAGCACTTGCAAAGTAAAACAAAGTTAGCCAAGTTGTGAGAAAACGAAAACCTACCAGCAAAAGAAATTGATAAACAATTTGTCACAAGATGCTGACAGAGATATAGGCTAAATGCCTTACCCAAATTGACATTTTTTTGCTTTATGAAACACTTGATTTTGTTTTCTTGTAATCAAACTAAATATCATTTGATGTGAACAAGACATTTAGAGCTTGTTAGTAAAAATCATGCAATACACTAGCTCTCTGTTCAAGTTTTTTTTGCTGTTTATTTATGTTGATAGAAATGATGCAGTTATTTTTTTATACATTACATGAACTGATTGTTTTCATGCTTAAATAGCCCAATGACAATAGCATATGAATAAATAAAAAGTCAATAAATAGTAAAGGCTTTGATTACTTCCTTGGCCACGATGAAGTCCACCGAGAAAAAAATCCTGGACGTTGTTGTGTTGGTGGCTGATAGAAACTCTTTTCATCTTCGTCAGAAGAAAAATCATACGCCTGTTTTATATAATGGTTTTTCCGCTTAAGATGAGAGAAATTATCCAGATTTGAGCGAATATCTAGACTGAAGCGATGATCATGCGAGTAAGGATTGAAGCCACTCAACCAACCTTTTTTTGCTTCTGTATGAGTCGTTAGCTCGATCGGTGGAGCTTTCTTTGGTCGACATTCAACAGGTCCCATCTCTTTTTCGATTCTGAAAGCTGGTGTTTGCGACAAAGACGTTGTGTTGTTAGGTTCGTTTATTTCCTCTTCGTCGTCTCCACTATCATATCCGTCTTCAAGATCAGATACAGACTCTCCACTCGAAAAAGTCTTCTTTGGGCTTTCTTTTTTCGAACCGGTTTGAAGGTCATTGGTCAAACATTCATTAGAAGAGTAGATGTGTTCTGTCATTTTGGATAGATCTGAACCTTCGTTTAAATCTAACTTAAATGCTCTTCGTTCAAGTGACTGCAAATAATTGTCTTCATGGTAAGGACGAACGATACCGTAGCCGTACCAATCAGGATGACTATCTATTGTGATAATAGACGAAGAACAATCAGAGAGAATACCTCTATTCATACTACTGCCGAATGTAGAAGACAGATGAAAATCTTCTGACGAGTAAGCTAATCGCTCTCGCTTATGTCGGTGACGATGCTGTTTCTTGTCGTTGCTGGCAAATTGTTCAGATGAACTTTTCGGTGTAACTGCAGAGATGTGAATAGAATGCATTTCCTCACTTAATGGTCTGTGCGTTGAAGTAAAACTCCGCCTTGAAATTGGCTCAGGTGAAGTAGTTGGTGTCATACTGATGAAAGCAGGGGCCAACAGCGGTGGCGGCGATGACGAAGAAGGTGGTGGTAAGGAATTTAAGTTTTCACTGTTGCTTTGTTTTTCAAAGATAGAGGGCATACTCGGCCTTCTTACTCGTATCAACTTTTCTGAGGTAGTACGCCGGTGAGTCTTTTTAGGCAAGTCAAGGGATTTTCTGTTCCCCATGACGTCTTGCAGTTTTCTACGTTTGTGTTTATCCTTTGCCGCTGTCAGCATCTTGACAATGTCTGGTTCGCTCTTAGCTTGAGCTATATCCAGAGGGGTTGAACCATACTTGTCTTTAACATCAACAAAAGCGTTATTTCGAATCAAAAGGTCTACAGTTTTCGTACAACCATTAGCACACGCTACGTGTAATGCAGTAGACCCTGTGGCACCATGCACTGCTTGCGTTTTATCAGCGCTGTGTTTTTTTGGCCATCTTGAAAATATGTTAGTTAATCATTTGTAAAGATATATATATCAGTCCTTACTTTTGAATATTCACATCTGCACCTCTATCAATGAGGTATTGAGTAACAGCAATGTTATTGTCACTGATACAAGACAGCTGCAACGGTACAAATCCGTTGATTGTAGAATCTACTGGGACACCATGGTCCAAAGCGAATTTGACAAGGCCTAGTTGTTTTACAATCAATTAAACATGAATTAGTTGAATTACAAGGTGAGCGTCAGTATTTACCAACATTGCCAGTTATACAAGCCCAATGTAAGCTTATAGTGACTTCCTTTAACTTTTCTTTCATTGTCTAAAAAAAAGGAAATGAAGTTGGAGAAATTACAAAGTGAGAAAGAAAAAAAAGGAATAGTGATTTGCGTTTTAAAAAATTATGATTTCTAAAATAGAAATCAAGATTATTTTTAGTGCGTTCAAACTTTTTGCCGAGCCAGAATGACGACTTTAATTTCAATATTTTTTTTTTAGGCTAGCACTAGCTGGTCTCTTTTTAGAGCTGTTTCAAGACTAGGTTGCTTGAATATATATCATCAGTAACTCCACCTTATTTTCAAATGTTGATGATAAATTTGCCATTACATTTCTTCTAACAAGACCGACTTTTTGTTATGTATGAGATCGGTCACCTTAGATTCCCTTCCTCGTTGACACAATTACCAGTCTTCACCAACCTAGGTACAGTGTTCTTTGTAGGTGTGCCTTAGAATGAGCGGCCGTGGCTTCTTTGCGTATGTAAATTGAGACCTGCTATTAATAAAGATACAATTCTTGGAAAAATCCATGTTTGCATCACTCTTATATTGCTCCAAAAACCGCCTTTTGCTGGTATTTCTTCAAGTATCTTTAACGTAATGTTTTGTCCATGTACCAAATGTATGTAAATAGCAAGAAAATAGAGATTTTTTAGACCTTCAAGTTTTCTACAAGGCTTCAACTTTAACTCATCTACTACAGTGCTATTCTTTTTTTTTATGTAGGCAACTAGAAATGTAGAATGCTTCCCCAATCAACTTGGCATGTTGTCTCCCATGAGGTTTAAAACAACATCCGGAAGTTGTCTCTCAGGATCATTGTTACAAATTTCAACATAATTCTAGGTAGTGTGTGCATTAACCCTAGTGGCTAAAGCTGCAGCTTTTGTTGTAAATCCTTCTTTTATTACTAATTCGAAGAGTTTATCAACTTGTTTGAGTATATCTTTTCTGAAAGAACCTCTCAATTTGACATTCAAGATTGTATGTCTTTTTTTTTTTCATCGACATTGTTTTTTGCGAAAATAATCTTCACTCTTTTCCTGTATTAAATCTACTTCCATATATTCACATAAATATGATAGGGCAATCATTCCTAATTTCATCATGTTTTCTTTATCCATTCTTCGCTCATAATGAAATACTCAATCTCTATCTCCTTCTGCTCGCCATTTTCCATGTAATAATCAAGTGAAGTTTTCATCTCATTATCTGAAGCAATTTCTCAATCAGCAACAAATTCACTAACCTTATTGTTTGCTTTAAGCTTCTTGGTGCTATGCAAATACTTTACCTTGACACAAACGCTTTTTAAAGTCAGCGCAAACTCATGTTGTTATTTTCTTTTCTTTTGCTATTTTCTTTTTTTTTTGCACTGCTTTTAGTAGTATACAAATAGAAGAAGAAGAAAAAGACTATAACCTGTGTGTGTGTGCCTGTGTATATATATATGTGTTTGTGTATGCATAAGAACTGATTAGAAGAAAGAAAGAAAGAAAGAGTGTGTGAGAGAGATAGATTGTGTAAGTGAGTGTGTGTAAGCAAGAGTGAGAGCGAGTAAGCGAAAGAAAAAAAAGGGGGACAAATAAACACACACACGGAAAAAAAAAAGTATATTTCACGTGTGTAAATATGGCAGAAACACTCTATGACTTGGGTCAACATCCAACCAAAGACACCATCAAGATGATGACTTGTTTGCTTGAAAAAACCATAAACGCAGAAGAACCCAAAATGCCATCTACCTGCTTTCATGCACGCTCCATACCCAGTATCTCCATCCATGCCTATCTTTTGCGTATTCTTAAATATTGCCCTTGTGCCAATGAGTGCTTCTTGGCTGTCTTGGTCTATTTTGATCGCCTTTCAAAGTCAGCCATAACCATTGATCCTTACAACATCCATCGTCTCTTGATCTCTGGTATTATGGTAGCTAGCAAACTCTATTCAGATGTCTTTTTTACCAACACGCGTTATGCTAAAGTAAGTGAATTGATTTGTGTGTGTGTGTTTAGTGTGTATGTATATTGACATGCATTTATTTATTTAAAAAAAAAAAAGGTAGGTGGATTACCTGTGACGGAATTGAATCGGTTGGAATTGGAGTTTATTGCCATGAATCAGTTTTCGTTATTTGTATCCATGGAAGAATTGCAACACTATGGAAACCAACTCCTTTTACATTGGTTAGAACATAATCCATACCCGGAAGCTATTGGACCATTAACTGAAATTGATTTAGAGCAAGAATAAAGAAAAATCTTGGTGCTCTAAATGTACCAAAATCCTTACCTCGATTTAAACCAAGTGCTAAATGATTCTTCTTTGGTTACTTGTATTATACAAGCAACGTTGACAAAAGAAAATATCCGCTTAAATAAGCAATGCTATATGCTTTATAACATATTCAGTAGTATAATACAAACGCTACTGTCTGCTTCATAATGTATACTGTGCTTTGAAGTACCACTTGTACAGCAACCAAAAAGATTATTAAAATCTACAAGCTCAAGCATGGTTTTTTCTTGTTCATTTTCTTGCCACATCAAGGCAGAAAGAGCACCTGTCTTTATGAGTGAATAACCAAACAAAGGAGAAAGAGAGAGAACACAATTACAGTCACTCAAGAGTCTGCTGGTGGTTTCAAAGGCTCAAAAAAAAAGTGCCAAAAGCTGTTATGCAACTTTAGGCCTTTTTGCTGACACACAAAATTTAATGTCAGTTTGAGTCCTGCCTTCCTTTTCTGTTCCTTTTTTTTTTTAATTGTATAAAACAAGTATATGCTTCTCAACAAGCTCAAAGAGTATTGGGCAATTAAAAGAGGCAGCACCAACTATCTCGACCCACAGAAACGTGTCAAATCGATCAGACTTGTGCAGAGATGTACGCCCATCCTTAGGTACTTGATTCATTGACGAACCATAGATGCAAGCTAGATTCACAAAAAAAAAACAAAAGCGTGTTGTTGTTCATTATAGGTCTTGTCTGGATCTTGTTATTACCCTATGATGGCTACAATAAGCGAACCTATATTTCAGAAAATGCTTTACTACCTGGACAGGTATTAGCAGTAGCAAAAATTAACAATTCAGAAGTTAACCTGTACTGTCTAGACTAATTTGGATTATGGCTTCAATGATATACATATAGCAGAGGCATATAGACAGCAGATATTAGACATTCAAGAAGAAGATAGCGAGACGTAAACATTGTTTTGACATTTAGCTCAATATTCTTATATTAACTGTCTTTTTTTGTTATTCAAAAAATGAAGACGGGCCAAGTTTATATATGAAGAATTTAGAAGAATTGGCTTTACATCAGTCATGCAGCCATTTGCTATTCAAAGTTTGGAGATGGTCGAGGTAAGCTTTTTTTCTTCTTTCTTTAGTATAGTATTTCTGCAGACACTAATTTAAGCAACTTATTGCCTGTGTGTATTCCAATGCATTTGAACAGGGAGTCAACACATATGCCATTAACAGAGCACCTAGAAGTGATGGCAAAGAAGCTCTCATCTTGAGTGCCTCATGGAAGTCAAGAACCGGTGAATGTAATAATCTGATCTTGATCTTATTCTATATAAACTAATGCTTGCTTAATATGCGTGTGTGCCCTCCTAGATAATACCAATGGTATTGCAGCACTTTTGTCTTTAGCTAGACTATTCAAGAGAAATGTCTATTGGGCAAAGGATATTATTTTATTAGTCGCAGACCATGGAAAACTAGGTACTCAATCTTGGCTAGATGCTTATCATGGATCTGAACAGGGTAAACAAATGGTTCTCTCCTCCTTATTTTCTATTCTTGTCGATGAATTAACATTTTTTTACTTTACAAGGTAAATTTGTTGTTATGCCCAGATCCGGTGCAGTTCAAGGTGTTATCAATCTTGATTTCCCGGGTACACAAGACTATGAGAGCCTTGGCATTTTTTTCGGTAAATATTACACCTCGCCTTGTCTATCGTCTACTGATATTGATTAATTATACACTAGAGGGTGTCAATGGCCAGCTTCCAAATTTGGATTTGATTAATACCATTGTTACGGTTGCATCCGTAACGCATCCACCTATCGAAGTTATACCACATGATGATAAAAAGAACTTATTTCAAGACTCTTCTTATAAACAGTATTTAGGCTCCCTGTATCATATGCTTCAAAGTATGAAGTACTTGGTCCTGGGTCATCCTTCTAGTGAAGCTGGCTTATATCTTCGGTAAGTTGACCTACCGCATTTACTTGATGAACATAACAACTAACAATCATTTCGTTTAAAAAACAAGCTATACAATTGATGCTGTCACTATCCATGGCATCATTGGTCATGACAATTTGGGTCAACTCTTTGGTTTTGGTCGTATTGGAAGGTAAGGAATACACCTACATATATATATAAAAAAAAGATAGCATGCGGTTCTTTACTTACTTTATTCAATAGATTAGTAGAATCTACCTTTCGTAGTTTGAACAATCTATTGGAGCATTTCCACCAATCGTTCTTTTTCTATTTATTGCCTCGACCTAATCGCTATGTATCCATCAGTCAATACATGCCACCTATCATCTTGTTTGCGTGTGCTCTTGTATTGCAATCCCTTTCACTCTACTATTTTGGCACAAAAGACCCTATTGTACTCACAGAGAAAGGCACACAGATGATTCCCGCCTATTCTCTTGAAAAGCGGCATACAGTATTTGCATTCACCATTTCGATTATTACACATGCAGCAGGCCTAGTTATTTTAAACATCATGCAACCTAGTTTTGGGCGACACTATCTCGACTATCTTGAATTGCAGGAGGTAAGTAGTTTTACAACCCTTATTCTATTTTGAACACGCACCTCTTTACTGAACCAATGGTAATAGAGAGTTGTTGCTCAATATAGCGCATCCTGTCTTGTCGCTTTCTTTACCACAGTATTTTCTATCTTATGGGTCAGAAAAACTCGGTCACCTGAGCATAATGGAACGATTCTGAAATCATTCTGTTTGGCTGGAAGTGCACTTGCCATCGCCACAGTTTCGCTCCTAAATTTCACTTTAGGTGTGATGACTGCTATCCTCATTTTGATTCCCTATAGTCTGATTCGATACACATCAAACAGTATCGTAAGAACAATTCAAACTATCATGTTGATCTTGTTATCTCCTGTGGGCATTGCCAGTCTGTTTTGTTACTTTATGCCAAATGTAAACCTGGTGGATATCTTGAGCGTTATATTATCTGATTATCAAGTTGTTCGCTCATGGTTCTTGACTTTTGTGTGTACAGTGTATTGGCCAATGAACATGGCTATGATGGTTTTGGTGTTTACAGAATTTACAACATGAGCTTTCTTTTCTCTAAAGAGAAAGATCGCTGTTATTTTATTTTTTTATTAATTATGAAAAAGAATAAATAAATGAAAATACAGATAAGGAGGAAGTTGTTGAGCCAAATCGATACAGGAGGGGGTGATGGTGAGCAAGAGAGGGGGGGGAGGAGGAGGAAGGGAGATATATGACAATCACTGATCATGGGAATAACAGGTCTTTTTTTTTACACAAATGGCTTTTGAGCAATGATGCTATGCCATTTAATATAGGTATGAGCATGTACCCATTCCTCTTGTAGACTTGCAATATAATCATCGTACTTTTGGGAACTTAGATTCATCATATCAGATAGCCAGGGCTTGAGAGACTTGAGCATAAAGAGGTATTGACTTGATACAGCTTTTGCAAAATTGGAACATATATGGCTGCTCATATCATCTTCACTTGAGTCAGTTTCAGTTTCAGAATGATTTTGAGCGAGCTCCCTACTTGATCGACTTTCTGTCTTGATTGAAGAAAGGGTAGAAGAAGACTTGTGAGCAGTATCATTGCTTTGATAGAATGAGCCCCAGCCAAGAGGAAGTATCTGAGATATGTCTTCAACTTGTCTGTATCCATTAATAGCAAGTACGGTAGGCAATCGATGAACTGCATAAGGATCTTGTTGACGCATCACCAAGCCTGAGATCACTAGTGTATATAAGTTAATAACATGGATCAGAGCATATATATAGAGTATACATTACGTTTATCATTCATGAGACATTCATTCTTCATGCCGTTCTGTGTAGAGAGATCTGGTTCGACACATTCTATCCAACCACCAGGCTTCAAGATGCGTTGATATTCCAATAGCAAAGGTTGCCATGTCTGAGCAGTCAAGCCCCAGTTCATATCTCTCTGATAAATATAGTCAATACTGTTATCAGGAAATGGAAGCGTCAAATCTTCTTTGTCTTGTTGTCCTACAAGCAATGGACCACATGTTCGGAAATGGCAATTACGAGGCTTGATGTCCTTTGGAAAAAAGGCGGCCTGATCGATTCCGATGAAGGTAGAATTAGGAAACATTGTACTCATTTCCATTGTCCAGGTACCAGGTCCGCAGCCAACATCAAGCACTATAATACCTTGCTCCAATTGAGTGCGAATAGGCGACATATAGTCAGCACCAAAGGCTGTACGTAAAATGTAATGTTGTGTAACCATCCTGTCTTGTTCATCATTGTCTTGCGTCAAAACATATGGAAATGTATCGCGGTTGCTGTTTGTGTTTGCTGACACAATGGGTGTATGAGACGCCATTTTCTTGACGGCCGACATGTTATTGCTTTTGATAAGCTGATCTTTAGGTGAATTGAGAATCTTCTTCTTAAGACTTTGTGTTCGGCTATGGATGGGCGAAGATGCAGATGGCTTCAGATGCATATTGAGACGGGCAGAAGAGTGAGGTGGCGATGAAGAGGATACAGAAGGCACTGCATTTCTTGATGAGTTTGGAGCACGAATGCTCTGATACTGCATCCATTGCTCTTCTTGTGCTCTTTGTAATTCACGTTGCTTCTTTTTAAAGAGACGCTTGTCCATAATCTTAATCAAAACATCTGCGCTTAGTGGGCGTTTATGACGTACTGATGGTGGAGCGGGTGGCACCGAAGGATTATCAATTGTAGAATAGGCATGTTGTGTAAGAAAGCCTGTATCGGTCATGCCTGTAGAGGATGCGTTAGAGGATGTAGATGAAGCGGATGGACTTAGTGAGGGTGTACTGTTCATATTATATGTCTTTGGGTGTTGCTTTTTGGTGTGCCAATTGGATTCGGTCAAGATTTCGGCTGTATACAATGGGCGTATGTTGCGTTTAGTCAGTGATTTTTTTCTAAAGATTTTTTGAAAAAAAGAAGGCTGTTCAAGCAATGATTTGGTGTTCAATCCGATCATGTTGGAAATAAATGTACAAAGAAACTGAAGTTCTATAAAAAGAAAAAGCAAAGTAAATATTTAAACAAAAAAGCTTAAGTTTATATAGTTTTGATTTGTTCCCCCCCCCCTTTTTTTTTTCTCCCCCCTTCTCCCCCCTCCCCTCCTTCATTTATCTTGAGCCTTTCTAAATTCTCCCTGATTTCCAGATTAATATAATTTGGCTCTCTCCCTCTCTTCTTCTCCCCCAAAAACTCCTGAATATTTCATTTCCAAAAAAGAGCAAAATTCCTTATATTTGTTGCTAAGAAGTAACATTGCTTTTTAAAGGGGCAAATTATCTTTTAAGCTTATTTACTATTTTAAACTAATTCATATCGTTTCAGATTTCTCAGTCTTATCCAACAGTCTATTGCTTCTTCGTATAAGCTTTGTTATTCTCAAATATCATTGTAGGCCCTATGGTTGAGCAGAGCGAGTTAGCCTGGCGCATACTCTGCAGACGCTACAACGCTCACCTATGTTATACACCCATGTTTCATGCCAGACTGTTTAGCGATCCTATTGGCGGGCCCAAGTATCGAGCTGATCAGTGGTCCAGCAGCAAAGAAGATCGGCCTCTTGTTGTCCAGGTATAAGTTAGGGCTGGGTTGAGTTGAGACAAGAGAGGAAAGGAAGGCAAAGGAGAGGAGAGGAGAGGAGAGGAGAGGAGAGGAGAGGAGAGGAGAGGAGAGGAGAGGAAGGAAGGATAAAGAAGCGAAGCATGTAGATATATATATATATATACATATATATATACATACACGCATATATGAGAGCAAGCAGAAACAGACATATGCTCAATGGATATAGACATGGGTAGACCGATAGCAAGACTGACAGGTAGACTGACATACAGCTTTCATTCATTCTAGTTTTGTGCCAACGATCCAGACATACTGCTAAAGGCAGCCAAGATGGTAGAGGACGAGTGCGAGGCAGTTGATCTGAATCTGGGATGTCCCCAACACATTGCCAAGAAGGGACGTTATGGTTCGTTCTTGCAAGACGATTGGGAGTTGATCCATAAGCTGATATCTACACTTGACCGAGAGCTCAAGGTACCCGTGACAGCCAAGATCAGAGTGTTTGAGAGTGTCTCAAGAACAGTAGATTATGCACATATGTTGGCGGATGCAGGTGCTCAACTGCTCACGGTACATGGCCGACTGCGCGAACAAAAGGGACATCATACTGGACTAGCCAATTGGGCCAAGATCAAGGCTGTCAAGGATGCAGTGACGCACATCCCTATCATTGCTAATGGTAACATTCTACATCATGACGACTTACAGGCCTGCTTTGAGCAGACAGGTGTAGATGGGGTGATGAGTGCAGAGGGAGTATTGTACAATCCCACCTTGTTTGACCCCAATCACTCGGCATTGCCACCCAAGGCTTATGACATTGCTCTCGAGTATCTCGATATCTGTAAAGAGATTGAGCCAGCAACAAGACCATCTATCGTCAAGGGCCATCTGTTTAAGCTTTTTCATACAGCCTTCCGACTTCATACCGATCTTCGTTCACAGCTGGGTACGTCATATACACTAGAGGCAATGGAAAGAATTGCGCTTGAGATGAAAGACCGGCTTTTACGAGACGAGATGGAAAGTGACAGCAAGACGACAAACCAGTTAGGACCTTGGTTTTGTCAGGTAAGTGGTGTGATTATGCGATGTATACATGCACAATCAATAGAAACAGAGAGGGAGCGAGAAAGAGAGAGCGAGAGATGAAGTGTGCATGTATGCATACAATACATTGATCTTGTTGTGTTCTGATCCCCTTTTTTTTGCCTTTCTTTCCTCCTCTTTCCTTTTTTCTTCTTTGTTGTATTGACTTTTTGTTGTTGTTGTTGTTGTCGTTGTTGTTTCTTTTGGACCATTGGTGTTGCTGCTACTGTTACTGTTGTTGTCGTTGTTGTTCAATGGATTAAACAGCCTTATATTAGACCTAGCTTGAGTCCCATTTGATGGTCTATAGAATTGACTAGAGCACGACTGGGATAAAGTATGGGCAAGAGCCACAATACTGTTGCCCACGACACGAGCGATGGTAACAATAACGACAATGACAGAGACAAAAATAAAATAAAGCTAGATAGATGACACAGTGCGACCTTGTAGTCAATGTATGAGCAGCAACCGTTCGTTGATATCTTTTTTCTTTTTTAGTTCTTTTGTTTGGCTTCCATCATGTGCTGTTCATGCGATAGAAAGAGATTGTCATACGTATTTCCCTCTCTATCTTTGTACCCCCCCCCTCACTCACTCACATCTCCCCACTCCCCCCCCCCATTTTTAATCTTGTAGGATATGGGGGGGGGCGGAGAGAGAGAGAGAGAGAGAGAGAAAAAGGAGAAATGATTATAGAAACTAAGAAAAGGTTAATTGTATGTGAACATATGCAAAGAGAACAGTCAGTCAATGGGGGGAGTGACTGAAAAACGAGACAATAGGAGATAGAGTAAAAGAGAGAGAGAGAGAGAGAGAGAGAGAGAGAGAGAGAGAGAGAGAGAGAGAGAAAGTCGCATCAGAAAAAGACACATCACGATTCGATTGTTTTGGCCCTACATCTAAATCAACCTCGTCCATTGCCATAAAAGGTCAAAAGTCTGGTCTGCACGGGCTTGAAGAGAAATAAATAAACAAAACTTGCTCGATCAAGCTAACTTGGTTGCATCATCGAAATTTTCTTTTTTCTTTCACACACGCGCGTAACTCTATTAGTGTTGCATAAAATAAGGTTCAAGACCTTTGCACAATAAACCTTATTCGACAATTCATTTGTGAACAAGCCAAAAAAAAAAAAAAAAAAAGGGCTTGATTTTGTCTTGAAAACTACACTTTTGTGCCCCTTTTTTTTTCGGATACCCTCTAGGTACAACTCATGCGCACATGGGTGTAAATGAGTGAGTAAATGAGTGCATATGTATATATGTGAGTATATATATATATAATGAGTGTGTAAGAAGAGAGTAATGCTTAGCACGCGCGTATAGCAGTTTAACGTAATTATCTAGCAACCGAGACCTATGATTACCTTGCAATAACAATAATAAAGGCTTTGTTCATCAATCATCAGTAGCTGTTTCTTACGATCATCATAACCAATATTCTGAACTAACTACAAAGTATTGTTTCGCAACCTAATCAGAACCTGTCGACTGGTTTGGATCGGCATTGTTACCTAATCTGCTTTCCCACTTTAGCTGACATATGATTTCTTTTAGCTAGATAAGAGCAAGAGCTCAGTTTCTCGGTAAGATGTGTCAATAACTGCATGCTGTTTTTAGGGCTGTCCTATTTTGTTGTGACAAGCGCTTCTCTGAGCTTGCAAGAACACAGGCGGTAGTCAATGAACTTTGCCTTTTTTTGACGTACCACACAAACCAAGCTACTTTGCAGACTTCATATCTTCACATGTCGTCAAAAGAGAGATGCATAATATCTCAAGCAACTCATTCATACACATACTCTTCTCTATAACTAAACAAAACTTTACAACTTCAACAAGAAACAAGAATTGCTATAAAGTCAATTATCATAGGCAGAGGCTTCTTTTTTGCAAATAATGAAAACCGAAATACTTTGTTTAGAATAATAGCTTTGTTGCACAAAAGTCTTGGGCCTTATTTCATGCAACTCTAATAGAACTATGTGTGTGCATGAAAGAGAAAAAGAAAGCTTGGATGATGCAGTCAAATTAGCCGGATCAAGATCTTCTCCAAAATATCTTCAAACTTCAATTGCAAAGATGAACTGTGTGCCTTCGAAAGGACTTTACACAAAAATTGTTGCATACAAAAGTGCTCAAATATTCCTAAAATACATCTCAAGGGGTTTCAAATTAATGAAGTCTTAGTCCTTATTTGCTATAGAAATTTTAATTTGAAGCCTTTTGAAGTTGATTAGTGTTTTATCAATTTAAGCTAGAGAGCTATAAAGTAAGAAAACTAACTATTGAAAAAAAAAAATAAACACAGGTGAATGCTAATTGTCTTGTAGTTTTTATTGATATAATAGTATGAATATATCATCCTATTCTGCTTCATTGCGTGTTAAATGATAGTAAATGATCCATACCAGTCATTTTCTCTTAACATGATAATGATAGGAGTATGACCTTTTTGAATTGTTCAACAAAGAGCCAAGGCGTACATTGGTATAGAACAAGAATGAGCCAAGTTCGCATATACAGAGGATAATCAAACAATCAATAGATCAGCAAGGGAAGTGATTTTACCAAGAAACAGCAACACACTTGAGTAGAAGCTCACTTGTTCTTCTGTGCATCCTGTCCTATCTGGTCTCTTCTTAGAGAATGCTGAGCCTTTCAAGTTAGTAGACTATCTGGCTGCGATAATACTGTTTGCTGATTTTTTCATATGTATATGGCGCCAACGTTTTTGAATGCGACAAAGAAAACCAGCAATTTGATTATTTAGATAATCAATATGATCAAATCGGACAACCAGCATACTCGCTGAAAATTCCATCAGTATCTCAAATCATTTGGTTTTCAAAAACACATATCGCTTGGGCTGATTTACTAAAAAAAAAAAAAGCCATTCAGAAGTTCGGCATCAAAGCAGCCATGTCTGCCGAAGTTGTAGATGGCTCTTTTTCTACCTGACAAATGTTGAAGGAAAAGACCTTTATTCTGTAACTTAGCTTGTTTTATTTATTGCTCTTTTCTCTTTGGCAAGGTTCGAAATCCCTGAAAAGCTTTGAACTGTTGTACAAGTGTACCGAGCACAGTGCCCTCAAGCGAAAGAAGAAGACGAAGCAGAAGAAAAAAAGCATTGCTCTTCCACTGCGTCTCTTGATATGATTGAGGAGTTAGTGGAAGCAACTCTACAAAAAAGTATTGTTGCAATGTAAATAAAATTCCTTTCTGTAAAACATATTTTGAGTTCTTGATTGTATAGCTAAAGTAGCTGATAAAGTTCATTTACTACTGCCTGTGTTCTTGCAAGCTCAGAGAAGCGCTTGTCACAACAAAATAGGACAGCCCTAAAAACAGCATGCAGTTATTGACACATCTTACCGAGAAACTGAGCTCTTGCTCTTATCTAGCTAAAAGAAATCATATGTCAGCTAAAGTGGGAAAGCAGATTAGGTAACAATGCCGATCCAAACCAGTCGACAGGTTCTGATTAGGTTGCGAAACAATACTTTGTAGTTAGTTCAGAATATTGGTTATGATGATCGTAAGAAACAGCTACTGATGATTGATGAACAAAGCCTTTATTATTGTTATTGCAAGGTAATCATAGGTCTCGGTTGCTAGATAATTACGTTAAACTGCTATACGCGCGTGCTAAGCATTACTCTCTTCTTACACACTCATTATATATATATATACTCACATATATACATATGCACTCATTTACTCACTCATTTACACCCATGTGCGCATGAGTTGTACCTAGAGGGTATCCGAAAAAAAAAGGGGCACAAAAGTGTAGTTTTCAAGACAAAATCAAGCCCTTTTTTTTTTTTTTTTTTTTGGCTTGTTCACAAATGAATTGTCGAATAAGGTTTATTGTGCAAAGGTCTTGAACCTTATTTTATGCAACACTAATAGAGTTACGCGCGTGTGTGAAAGAAAAAAGAAAATTTCGATGATGCAACCAAGTTAGCTTGATCGAGCAAGTTTTGTTATTTATTTCTCTTCAAGCCCGTGCAGACCAGACTTTTGACCTTTTATGGCAATGGACGAGGTTGATTTAGATGTAGGGCCAAAACAATCGAATCGTGATGTGTCTTTTTCTGATGCGACTTTCTCTCTCTCTCTCTCTCTCTCTCTCTCTCTCTCTCTCTCTCTCTCTCTCTCTCTCTTTTACTCTATCTCCTATTGTCTCGTTTTTCAGTCACTCCCCCCATTGACTGACTGTTCTCTTTGCATATGTTCACATACAATTAACCTTTTCTTAGTTTCTATAATCATTTCTCCTTTTCTCTCTCTCTCTCTCTCTCTCTCCGCCCCCCCCCCCATATCCTACAAGATTAAAAATGGGGGGGGGAGTGGGGGAGATGTGAGTGAGTGAGGGGGGGGGTACAAAGATAGAGAGGGAAATACGTATGACAATCTCTTTCTATCGCATGAACAGCACATGATGGAAGCCAAACAAAAGAACTAAAAAAGAAAAAAGATATCAACGAACGGTTGCTGCTCATACATTGACTACAAGGTCGCACTGTGTCATCTATCTAGCTTTATTTTATTTTTGTCTCTGTCATTGTCGTTATTGTTACCATCGCTCGTGTCGTGGGCAACAGTATTGTGGCTCTTGCCCATACTTTATCCCAGTCGTGCTCTAGTCAATTCTATAGACCATCAAATGGGACTCAAGCTAGGTCTAATATAAGGCTGTTTAATCCATTGAACAACAACGACAACAACAGTAACAGTAGCAGCAACACCAATGGTCCAAAAGAAACAACAACGACAACAACAACAACAACAAAAAGTCAATACAACAAAGAAGAAAAAAGGAAAGAGGAGGAAAGAAAGGCAAAAAAAAGGGGATCAGAACACAACAAGATCAATGTATTGTATGCATACATGCACACTTCATCTCTCGCTCTCTCTTTCTCGCTCCCTCTCTGTTTCTATTGATTGTGCATGTATACATCGCATAATCACACCACTTACCTGACAAAACCAAGGTCCTAACTGGTTTGTCGTCTTGCTGTCACTTTCCATCTCGTCTCGTAAAAGCCGGTCTTTCATCTCAAGCGCAATTCTTTCCATTGCCTCTAGTGTATATGACGTACCCAGCTGTGAACGAAGATCGGTATGAAGTCGGAAGGCTGTATGAAAAAGCTTAAACAGATGGCCCTTGACGATAGATGGTCTTGTTGCTGGCTCAATCTCTTTACAGATATCGAGATACTCGAGAGCAATGTCATAAGCCTTGGGTGGCAATGCCGAGTGATTGGGGTCAAACAAGGTGGGATTGTACAATACTCCCTCTGCACTCATCACCCCATCTACACCTGTCTGCTCAAAGCAGGCCTGTAAGTCGTCATGATGTAGAATGTTACCATTAGCAATGATAGGGATGTGCGTCACTGCATCCTTGACAGCCTTGATCTTGGCCCAATTGGCTAGTCCAGTATGATGTCCCTTTTGTTCGCGCAGTCGGCCATGTACCGTGAGCAGTTGAGCACCTGCATCCGCCAACATATGTGCATAATCTACTGTTCTTGAGACACTCTCAAACACTCTGATCTTGGCTGTCACGGGTACCTTGAGCTCTCGGTCAAGTGTAGATATCAGCTTATGGATCAACTCCCAATCGTCTTGCAAGAACGAACCATAACGTCCCTTCTTGGCAATGTGTTGGGGACATCCCAGATTCAGATCAACTGCCTCGCACTCGTCCTCTACCATCTTGGCTGCCTTTAGCAGTATGTCTGGATCGTTGGCACAAAACTAGAATGAATGAAAGCTGTATGTCAGTCTACCTGTCAGTCTTGCTATCGGTCTACCCATGTCTATATCCATTGAGCATATGTCTGTTTCTGCTTGCTCTCATATATGCGTGTATGTATATATATATGTATATATATATATATATCTACATGCTTCGCTTCTTTATCCTTCCTTCCTCTCCTCTCCTCTCCTCTCCTCTCCTCTCCTCTCCTCTCCTCTCCTCTCCTCTCCTCTCCTCTCCTCTCCTTTGCCTTCCTTTCCTCTCTTGTCTCAACTCAACCCAGCCCTAACTTATACCTGGACAACAAGAGGCCGATCTTCTTTGCTGCTGGACCACTGATCAGCTCGATACTTGGGCCCGCCAATAGGATCGCTAAACAGTCTGGCATGAAACATGGGTGTATAACATAGGTGAGCGTTGTAGCGTCTGCAGAGTATGCGCCAGGCTAACTCGCTCTGCTCAACCATAGGGCCTACAATGTACTTTGGCGACCCAAGCACTTTGTTATAGAAATCGTATCCCTTGGGCTTGTTGCTTTGATAGCATGTTGTAGCTGCTGAAGATAGTGATCTCCTGATCATGAGCCCGGATGTCAAAGATCGTTGAGAGGAAGAAAAATGTCAGGTTGAATTAAGGAACATAAGCCACTAATGAAGCTGTCATTATCTAGTGCACAATTTCTAGAACATTAAGCCCAAATTGATTCAGAGCATTAAAAAACTCAGATTGGAAAGCAGTGTGCAGTTCACCCTGTTCCTCAATGTAAGCAATTCTAGTCAAAGTTTATTTTATTCTACCAAAAGTCATTGCTATTTTTGGTCTTCTCTTTTTTAGAGTCCTGATTAAACAAAGTGTAATAAGAAGCCTTTTTTAACAAGAAAAACTACTAAGCGTACTAGTTGCACATACTCAGGAGTGTAGAAAACAATGGACAAAAAAAGAAAGACTCCGCCAATCAGAGAAAAGTTACAAAAAGTGATCATGATGTTATTCCTGTCTTTCTTTAGCAATCTGATTGATACATAAAACGCACCAACCAATCAATAGAAACATTGGTGCTATAAAGACCTATCTAAAGGTATCTCTTCCTAATCTCAGCAACAACTCTTCTTTTGTTTCTAAATAAGCAATGTAATTCATTTTTTTTATAATTTCTCTGGTCGAATGCTCTCTCAATGTGCAATCGATATCCTGTGATAGTGCTTCAGCTTTTTTTCTTGCGTATGTCTCTTTCAAAAATCCAATTTAGGAGAAGTTCATATGCTATTTTTGAATGTAGCAACGTCTCTCGGGAAAGCAAGTTCACCATTTCTTGAAAAAATACGTAACTCTCAGGCAAATAAAATGACCTTGTACTGTCATGGATACTCAATTTCTCTACATGTGCACATAGATCATTTCATCCGGAAGCTAGGAAAAAGGCAAGCTTGACAATGCTTTTGAATTGTTTGACTGTAATATGCATCACATTGCTCTCGGGGCATTCCCTGCTTTCGTTAGCCAAGTCACTGTTTTCACTATCGTTGCTATTATAAATACTATGAGCGACGATAAGAGTAGCAACGAAAAGCACTTTAACCTAAGTAAGCTCAGCACTATGACCATGAATCAAGATTGATATGAGAACCAGTTCAGTTCACTAATCTTATAGTAATCTGAGTCTTGAAAGTGACTTTATGCTGATTTAAAGACGCGCAAATTCTTTTGAAAGTCTGTACGCGCTTCTATCTATCCCTTTCTTTATTCGTACAGATTAATATAGTTGTGATATATGGACCAAACGAGTGAAAAAACTGTCCCTGACACTGAGCAGCAGGTGGAAGACACTGTTAAAAATGAGCCTATGCAAGAGCAAGATATTGAGACAAAGGAAGCACTTGATGTTCTTGAGGCCATTCCCGAAGTGATAGAGAAGGTGAGCGATGACAACAAAAGATCAGCATGCCTTTTGCTGAAACGCATAACTTTATTAGCTTGATGAAGATAACACACAATATGACTTACATGTCCGTTTGATTCAACTCTTGAGAAAAGCAGAGTTATTCGATCAACTCGAGCAAGCCCGAATCAATATGCATGCCATCTATCCTTTAACTGAAGGTATACTAAACAAAAAAAAATAAGCCTCTTTACCTGTACTTATATATCAATTGTTCTCGTTATAGCTCTATGGCTCGAATGGATTCAAGATACAAAAAAGGAAGCGGATACAGTTGAAGGAAAAAAGAAGCTGTTCCAATTGTATGATCTAGCTCAAGAGGATTATGTGTGTAAGCATCTGTATAGTCTGTCTCTTATAGCTCTTCACTAATAACCATTTTTTTTTACTACTGTTTGATCAGCTATTGCTGTCTGGAAGGATTATACAAGTTATGTACTCGAGAGCTTTCAAAAGAACTTTACAGACGATATCACCACATTAGATGAATCAATCGAGGATTGGATAGACCATACACGCCAAGATCTATTGAAGGCAGTCAGAGCTTCATCAAACCATGTGAAGCAAAGTCAAGAGATTTGGAAGCTTTATTCTGAATTTGAGTTGGCTATTTTAGAACGATTTAAGGAAGACGAATATCAACTCAACCGCACCAAGAAGATGTATTTAGATAGATTGGCCACCCTTCATATTGATTGCGAAGATACATTCAACAGCTATTCTCAATTTGTCACCCAATATAATAACACAGACTATGAAGAAAGCATGTTGGAGGCTAACAAGATATATGCCAAGACAAAGACAGCAGCTGAAGAACGAGACTACTTTGAACTTCAACTAACTTCAACTGGCTATGCACTCGATACGTTTTATCAGTATATAGAATATGAGTTGACAACAAAGAATATGTTTGCATTGAACCATGTTCGGTCATTATATGAGAGAGCTATCATCTATTATTGTACTGATCCTACTCTATGGGATGATTATATTCTGTTTCTAGTAAGTTATTGATTTATGCACATAAATAAGCAGAATAATGACATCCACAAGATTGAACGTGCTAGAATACAAGCTTATTTAGAAACAACATGCAAAAGAGCTGTACGCAACTGTCCCTGGTCTGGTGTATTATGGGCTCATTTGGCTAGAGCTTTTGAATCTGGTCGCAAACCAGTTGAGCAAGTACAGAGTATGTTGTGGGTCATAAAATCAGAAGCTTCTTTTGCTTATATTTTACTAGATATTTTTGATCGTGCTCTATCCTCAAAGCCCATTCTATCAAGCATAGAAGACCTTGTTACTATCTTGTTAGCCAAATGTGATCATGCAAGAAGACAGATTGATTGGGAAGACTGTAGGTAGAAAAGGATCCCTTTTTCAGTAGACAGTTGCTTACTCTTTCTTCCTATAACTTAGTGGATGAAGATGCTGTTATGAATTTGAAAGTAGCTTTTGAAGAGAGTTTAGAATACATAGCAGAAGGTATAAAAGAAAATAGCCCATAAAAACCATTTCATGGCCTTTAATGCTGGTTTTGTTATTTAGCATTTCCTGAATCGGGTGATCCTTATTTTCGTATTGAAAAGTACTATGCTTACATCTCACATAAGCGATTTGATGACGTAGAGAAGGCAAGAGAACTATGGGAAGATATTGTTCAACGACACGGGCTAAATACGGAAGCATGGATCCAGTTGATTTTGTTTGAGCGGTAAGCATTTTGGTCCAAATTGTTTAGATATCCATTTTAATTGTTATAAAAAGAGATCAAGGAAACTACGAGCGCTGCACAACATTATTCAAAAAAGCCATTCAAAAGAAAATTGACAATCCAGCACGCTTGATTGATGTCTGGAATACATTGGAGCATGAAGTTGGTACGTTGGCATCATTAGAAGAGTCACTTGTGCGCATCAACAGAAAGACCAAGATACTCTCCCGACAATGGCAATCGCAGTATACGGAAGAGAAAGGAGAAAAGACCAAAGAAAAAAAGCTGATGGATAGGGTAAATTGATGAATTTACCTCCTCCTTTTTTTAAAATTTTCTTACTAACGCCTCATCTTATGGACCTCAGAAAAAAAAGAGCCAACATCGAATTTCTCAAAAGCAAAGAGCCAAAGAGAAGAAAAATCAAGGTGATTTTAAGGCACCTATTCAAAAGGCTTTCCAAAAGCAACAGAAACAAGCGCCAAAAGAACAGCAAGATCACTCTGTTTTTGAGACTAACGATGACTCTGCAGATGATGAAGCTTCTACTGAAGCAGTGTTTAAGGTGCCAAACCCTCTCAAGCGAAAGCTTTCGGCAGAGAGTGTACAAGAGCCAAAAAAGCTCAAATCGGAACCTCAAGAAGAACAGGAGGAAGGCAAACAAGAGAAAGTGAAGGAAGAACGAGAGGAAGTGAAGGAAGAACGAGTGGAGCGTGAACAAGTGAAACCTAAATCGACCACACCATTCATACCTAGACCTCGTCCAGCTAGAATGCGAAGAGGTAAAGCATTGAAACTGGGACAGCGATCTGTCAACCGCAGTGATGCTGACAAACCAGTGACAGAACCTGAAAAGAAGAGTGAGCAGGAAACAAGTAAGAGCAATGATGATTTTCGAGCTATGCTTTTGGGTAAAAAATGATTCAATGAATAAATCAAAGCATTACTGGGTAGTCCCCTTTCTTTATATCAAATGATTATACAGTATAATGAGTAGCCTAGCTTTAACAACAACAATAAAAGTAGTGAATGCTTATTTATTAATTCATTTCGAGAATGAGAGAATAAAAAAAAGCTTTAGACTCACAAGACTTTGACCTGAACTTTTAATTTACAAACACTTATTGATTGACTTCTAATTGCCTTCACAGCTCAAGAACGATGAAGAGATAACATTGTATGCCCTATCTATGTGCATATTAGAGTCAGTCTGATTATTTCTAAAAACAATTGCAAAATCGTCTGAATTTTAAGTATTGGTTTTTACATGAATGCATTTTAAGCAATTCCCGCTCAGGTTACAATGATGTGTGTATTTTTTATTTTGTTTCGTTTCTTTTTTTTTCCATTACCACCAAACCTGTTGAATATGAAATACACTTTTGTCTCGGTTCCTGCTTTGGGAAACAAGCAAAACACTTTCCTTAATATCAAGGGAAAGCTCTCTGAATATGCTCAAACATATCAATACAGCATTCCTGAATTCAAGGTAATAAAAAAAGTTACTCTTCAAGATGACAAAAAATTAAGCTCTAATTTTTTGATAGATTGGTACCTTGGACGCTTTGGTTGTTTTGTCTGACGATCTCGTGAAGCATGACACAGTATTTGAGCAGTCTACTAATAAGCTTGCTGACACCCTGAACAGCTTATTGAAAGGCCAAGAAACAAACCTTCAAGACCATTTGTTGGTCAACGATAGTATGTGATAAACGTTGTCTACTAAAATGATTCCAAACTAAAAGGAAAGAAAACGCGTATTTCCATCACTATTGCTAGAACCAATTGATCAATACATTTCCACCTTTTCTTGGAACACAATGAAGTATCGTACAGATAAGTCTTTACAAGAGACCACTCAAACCTTGAGTCAGGTATAAAAAAAAAAGATGAAACAAAATCAAGCGAAATTCCCCTTAATCTCGAGCTTTATTGTTTTTCCCTTTACGCCATATAGGAAGTTACAGCTATTGATAATGTGATGAAGAACAAGCTAAACATGTATACCCAAAATAAGAATGCTTTGATGACTTTGCAACGTAAGCAAACGTAAGTTAATCTATTCATCTCAAAAGTAAAGCACAATTTCTAACATGTCTTTCTGTTATTTTCAAGTGGAAACTTGTCTGTTCGTAGCTTGAATGGCATCGTTAAGAAGCAACATTGCGTATTGAATTCTGAGTTCTTGACTACCTTGATCATTGCTGTACCCAAATCGCTCTATAAGCACTGGAACAACAAATACGAAACATTGACAGACATGGTTGTACCTCGCTCTTCTGTGTAAGTATAAAGAAAAAGTAAACATGAGCAGAGAGAGAGAGAGAGAGAAAGGCAAAAAAAGAGCGAGAAAGAGAGAAGCAACTCATACATATTCAAAATAGCAAAATTGATGAAGACGACGAGTTTGGATTGTTCACAGTCACTGTATTCCAAAGAGTAGCTGATGAATTCGCTCACAAGGCAAGAGAAGAAAAGTTCATTCCTCGTGACTTCACCTATGATGAAGATGCTTTGCAGACACAAAAGCGTGAATTGGAAGAGGCTATTGCTACCGAACGCGAGCAACAGGCTGAACTGTTGCGCTTAGCAAAAACCAACTTTGGAGAGACATTTGCTGCTTGGTTGCATTTGAAGGCACTACGTGTCTTTGTCGAATCAGTTCTTCGCTATGGTTTACCTCCTGATTTCGCTTCAGTCACTATCTTGCCAAAGCCAAAGTTTGAAAAGAAAGTCGACGAGACACTTGTTGCTCAGTATGGTCGTTTGGGTGGTGTCCATGGTCAGGCTAACAAAAGTGAAAGCCATGAGGAGATTCTGGATCATGATTTACAATCTGTCAACGATAGCAATTACCGACCTTATGTTCAATTTGAACTTGATTTTGAATATGAACGTAGATAAAGAAAAGAAAGAGTGGAGACAAGTAACATACCACACATTGAGTGAAAATAGTCAATAAAAAAGAAAGGAAGGAAGAGGAAATATGGTTTATTGTATTGTCTTTAATATTGTGAAGCCATTTGTTGACACTGTTTTAGTGCGTCAAAGTACCACTTGCAAGCACTCATATCATTGTTGGTTGCTTCGAGACATTGTGTAAAAGCTCTAGCATCTGCTTCACAAGAAGCACCATTTTGTGTTTGGGCTACCATAGGTTGTTGTTGTTGTACTTGTGGCTCTTGTGGTTGGGGTTCAGAACTACCGCCAAACATAGCAGAAACACCATTTGCCATTGAATGACCGACAGCCGAACCGACAGCAACACCAGCAGCTGTGGAAGCCACTAGAAAGAAAAAGAAGTTCAGTCAATTGAATTAAAATTAGTAAGAACAGCGTAACTCACTTTGAGAAAACAATCCGGGTTGACGTCCTTGAACTACACTAGGTTGTGGTGGTGGTGGTGCCTGGTGTTGCACTGGAGCATGTTGTTGCTGTTGTTGTGCAGGAGGTGCTTGTCTTGTAGGCATTGTGTGAGCACTACGAGTTTGTTGAGTGGGTCCTGAACGACGAGTCTATCACAACAATTAGTTTTGTTTTCATGATTTTGATTGTTCTCTTCATTACCTGTCTAGAGCGAGCCATTTGAATGTGTCTAAATGATAATTTAAAAAGATGATTAAAAAAAAAAGAAAAGCAAAGAAGCAAAGAGAAATCCCATTTATACAAATACTTTCGTCGGTCATTCAAATTGGCCAATGTGATTGAGCTGATTGGACCGCAATGCATCGGACAGAACGGAAAGTTATGCGTCAAACACAAAAGAACTACGCGTACAAATTTCTATTTTTGGCTCGACTAAAATTCCCAATTGGGCACACAATGGCCAAGTTGGCCAAACGAAGACAAAGGATGTGGTGAGTACCTGTCCTTGAAAAACGCCTTGGCATTGGTTCTTCCGTTCTCAAAAAAATTGAAAGATTAAAATACTTGACTTAGAAAGATATAAAGAAATAGCATAATGCATATTTTTTTTGTTTATAAATTACCTGAGAACAAAAGTGCGATTAGAGAGCCTATAACCATATCCTTTGCTTTCGTTTTGCCAACTTGCTTGCTTGAGAATTGAAAGCCAATGGCAAAAATGTGGCTAACAACATCGGGATGGTACTTGGCTTTATCCAACAAGCACAAGAGCATGTCCTTCAGACACTTTGCTGTCTTCATTGATGAGTCATAGATGTTTTTGAAAGAATCAACATCTTCCACACGGCTACCTTCACCATAGCCTAATTCAAGGCGATCTACATGTGAGATTACGCGCAAATCCGCCTTTCTTTCCATTGAATTTCTTTTTGCTGCTACATCTTGTGCCATCTTTCTTTTGGCTGATGCCACACAAGAGGACTCTCCACTACACGTAACTTAGAGAAGTTCTGGTGTCTGTAAGTACACGTAGTCTAGCAATGGCCACCAAAGATTGCTCTTGATGTCATCTTCTACGTTGTCTTCTTCAAAGAAGCTACTCTGCTTCACGTCAAGCAGCATCAACAGGCAAGTGTACATTGTACGCAAAGAGCCATCACCAACAAAATTCAGGTGCTTCTTGACAGCACATTGCCTTATTGTTTGCATACACTAGGTGGCTAGGGTTAATTCAAAGCATAATCAAGTTCACTCTAACTTACTTCAACCTTGATCGCTTTAAGCTCATCATCTATTTTTGCTGGCAAAAGTGGCAGTTCGGGGCTGTTGTGTTTCAGCACGGCCTTCCACTGATCCTTGCTAAACTTAGCAGCCAGCAGATCGTCTTTGGCATTTAAAATGAAAGAATGAGAGGCATTTTTGTAGCCATGTTGGCGCCCAAATTCATACAGAACATTCTCAACGTAAGCATCTTCAACTTTCCAATTCTTCTCTGGCTTCATAGCCTTGAACTTCTGGCTAAACTTCTCTCTGTTATCTTCTTTTAGAGTGCCATATCTGCTGTTTTTGCTGATGCTGGATTCAGAGATGTCTGTCTTCTTGTTGAGTTCTTTGAACAAATACTAGAGCAAGTGGGTTAGCAGTCTGCTTGTCAATCCTTTAGATGACAGTCTTACTTCTTTATATTCCGTCTCACCTTTATCCCAATTGGGCTGGTTGGTCTCCAACTATTTTACAAGTGTTTTGTAAGCATTTTTAGATATCTAAACCAGCTGGGGGGGAGGGTCGTTCCTCTCTCTATAAATAGTGTATAGCTTACATCCAATAATAAAAAATCTAAAGCATAAGCATTGATTCAGTCTTTCTGGTTCTCAGACGTCTTTTTAACTCTTGAATAGATGACTTTCCGCGTCTTTAAAAGAATAACAAATAAAAAAAAAGCCTAATCATTTTGATCAGTACAGATACGCGATAACAATCATAACAAAATACATGCCTTTTATCAAGCAGTTTCTCTTTTGCATGTTGCATAAATAGCAAGAGGTTTTTAATATATTAATCTAGGCAAGTATTAGCAAATATCACATAGCCTACTGAACAGCCTTGTTACCTTTAGATGTAATGTATTCATTTTTACAATAATTAGAGAAAAGAAAAAAGAGTGAAAAAAGAATGTTTTCGTCTTTGCAAATTGGCCACATTACTGATTAATTGTTCTTACTGGCTGATATATTATTTGTTTGTTTGTTCTTTGTAGATCAATCTGGGCCTTGTTTTATATAATGGACACCAAATCCCCATTCTTATCACAAGAAGAGAAAATATTCGCACAAGTCATTTATAATGATTATTGTTCATTGTTTGTTGTTCTGCATACCATCAGGAAATCAACTGTACACCTGCACAATATCAGAGAATAGTTGTTTGCTCAAGCATACTTGTGATTTGAGTCAGAGTAGCATTGGCATCCATAGAGATCTTACAAATATACACAATACCAGCAATTTTGCATTTAAATGCCATATCAGTACCTCTTGTTGCTAATGCCTTTCTTTGCCATGGACTGCTGCTTTTGTCCAATTGAAGATGGGATCACTCTACCTCTGCCTATCCTTGATTGGTTGGTTCTTTTGTTGGACGGAAAGAAGGTCATTCTGGAAACATAATGCTTCTGACCTTAACCGACCAACCTCGATAAAAAAAGAAAAAGAGAATTCGGATTATACCCGAGCAAGCTTTTGAACTTTGATTACTCAAACTTACTCATAGTCTTATTTGAATACTACTATTTCGTCTTAGTAGCAATCAAAGCTTATTGTTATGTTGGTGTCTTTGCATTCAAGCAAAAGAGATATTTAACCTGTTAGCTGATGTAGTCATTTCAGCAAACAACTTGAATCAATCTAGTTAACTCGGCTTACTTTATTGAATATAGTAAAGTAAATGAAAGCAAGAATAACCTATTTGTTTTATTTTGAATGCATACTACATATAGATTTGGCAGTAATGCATTTTTTTTTTCTATAGACAAAAAGGGCGAGTAGCTTTCTTAACTGACATATATTTTCGCTCACCCTAAAATTTCGCGTCCATTGCTATACGTCATCGGGAACTTTGTCATTAAAACGCATAATCTCCTCTTGGCCTAATTTCTTTTTACTTTATTTTACTATTTTTTCATCTATCATCATGAATCCTTCTGACTCAAAACTATTTGCCTCAAGAGAAAAGGCTGCCGAAGACCAATATATTCGTCAAAAGGTCAGTTGCAAATCTATCGTCTTCTTTTTTTTTGTTGTCTCTGATAAATCCACCATAGGAAGCCGAACAGTTGAAAGCTTTGAAGGCATCCATGGAAGCTGCAAAAAAAGACAATAAGCCAGACAATAAGCAATAAAGCACTCAGCTTTACAAGACTTTGTCTCTATAAAGTAAAACAAATGCATATTACGTAACAATCTTTTTTTTTTGTATCAACCTTTCCTTATTTAAAGTATGACAAGTGCCTGTCTGACTCTTTTTCTGTCAATCATATCAATGCATTCGTACATTCGTAAAGAGCTTTAGTATTCCTTGAGCATTGGCTTGAAGCCTGTTTTGAAAGACCTACTGCTCTTATTTACTATAAATGTATTACCTTGTACTTCTACTTTGACTGGTAATATTGAAGCAGATCGATGAGTTGAAACGTGACCTATCTGCTCAAGGTACATCTTGGACACAATATTACTTATGGATTGTTAATCATATAATGTATGCTGCAAATTAATCATTGTGCAGAGAAACAACTCTTTGATAGTCGAGTCAAGTTTCATAGGTTTAATTGTATTATAAAATTGATAAACACATAGCCTTAAGATATGAATGCAGAGATATCATCTGTTGGTAGATTGTATAAAAAAAAAAGAGGAAGCAAGGAAATTGAAGATGAAGGTGAAATGGAAAGGAAAAGCGTGATTAAGATTATATGTAGATGAATAAGAAATAAATAGTAACAAAAAAATTAGGCAGAGGCAGAGATTTGCTTAGGTCTGAAACTCATGATACAACCATCTTGAGGATAGATTGTAGCAAAGATAGAGATGTCATCGCTGCGGTCAGTGCGAGTATGGGTCCATTCTAATTTAAGGGCTGATTCAGCAATGACAGCCATTAAATGCATAATGGCATATTCTCTACCAAGACAGTGGTGGGGACCGTTACCAAAGACCATGAAGTTCTTGGGGTACTTTTCAGCAGTACCTTCAGGACCCCATCTATCGGGATCAAAAGCGTCAGGGTTAGGATAGGCAACAGGGTCGTGCAAAGCAGGATAAGTAGAAGGAATAATCATGGAGCCCTTAGGAACGACGTAGTTAGGAGTAAGAGGCCATTCACGCACAGTTTGATAAGGAACCATCAATACAGGAGGACGAAGACGAAGGATTTCCTTGACAACTTGACGAAGGTAAGTACTCTGTTCCATCAATTCCAAAGTGAGGGGTTGTTCAAGTTGGCCCTCACGGACTTGAACTTGCTCATCGTACACCTTTTGAAGAACCTCAGGATGATCAGCCAACAATTGATAAGCCCAAGTCAAGGCAGAGGAAGTAGCATCTTGAGAAGCAAAAAGGAAAGTCAAGAGGGTCAAAGCGATTTCACGATCATCAAACTTTCTAGGGGCGGGTTTGCCATTTGCAGCACATTCAGCTTCATATTCGTTCATAGAGTTGATCCAAGCATCCATCATAGACTTGATTTCACCCTTGTTGCTCATTCTGACACGACTGTCCTTGACACACTCAATAAATTCTTTTACAATATATTTACGAGATTGAATGGCCTTGTAGACTTTGGTACCAGGCAAGGGAATGGGGAAGTTGACAAGCTCCAATGCAGCAGTAATGTTGAAATATTCGACAGAAATCTTGGCTGCAACCTCGTCAGACATGTAGTCACCCAAAAATACACGAAGAGAGGATTCCATGTTCAGTTCACGGAAACGCAATTGGTATTCCTCTGAAATACCATCCAAAGCAAGCCATTCAGCAAAATGCTTGTGGTATACCTTTTCTTGGATAGGGATATAAAGACTAATAGAGGAAAAGTGTGTTAACATGGGCTATACAATTCACGTCAAAACATGACTTACCCTAAAGCTTTACGAGTAAACAAGACATTCAAACCTTTACGGTAATCGACATGAGCTTTTCCACTCAAAAAGACCCAGTTATCATCACAAAGAATATGCTTCATTGAGTCAACGACTGCAGGTTCAGCATAAGCTGGTGCATTTAAAACCTTACGACTCAAATCACAAGTAGAGGCGATAACAACGAATCTAAAATAGTCAATAATAAATTCAATATTCGGACATTCAAACAATCGAGTTTCTAAACCCCACGCGGCAAGTATTAGTAAGAAAAAAAAAAAGGATGCCTCAATATGTAAGATAAAGAGAGGGGGGTAGCTGTTAGAAAACAAAACAGAAAAGCAGCCAAACAAGCAGTGCTAAACAAAGTTTGTAGCTTTCTTCATTACTATCGCTTTGCCCTTACTCATTTTCTTACAACCTGTAGCGCAATTTTCTTTCACTAGCCTGAGCTCTTATTATAGAGTAATCGTACCTGTCAAAAACACTGACACATGACAAGTCGCCACTCTTCCACTTGCTCATGTATCCTTCAAAAGTAGGGTAAAGGGAATCCATGAAAGCACCAATAATGGGAATCTTAAAAGTAGGGCCTGGCAAGTTCTTCTTCTTCTTGAGATAAACATATTGCTCATAGGCAAAGAGGCCAACAACGGCAGAGCAAATGACGGCAGTAGTTGATACTTTTTGTTGAGAGAATGAGGCTTTCATGAATGAAGCTACTGCGTTCTTTGCTGACTCAATTGAGCGAGGGTCAAAAATGCTAAAATCAACAAAATTTAATACAAATGATGATTTGATGATTTCTACCATTTTTACCTTGTAGAGGACATGTTTTCTTAATTCTAAAAAGAATCATTAGCACTGTATGATTTTTTGCAAGCAATAAGTTCAATTACCCTTATTTTCTTTCTAGAAGAGAAGAATTGCTGAGAAACCACAAGTAAAGAAATGTAAAAACAAGAGACAGAAAAAAGAAAAAGGAAAACAGATTGAAATTAGGGAAAAACAACTGTTTCCTTTTTTTCTTGCTGAGAAAAAAATTTTTTTTTTAAAAAGGAGCTCCTTCAGGAAAAAACTGACATGGATTGAGTCGGATACAAAACAAAGACAAACAAGGTGATTCTGAGTCAGGCTCTCTTTCAATTGTACTAATTCATCCCTGCAACGTATGTTGCTTGACTATCAGTGATTCCTCGAATCAGCATCAAAATAAACAAAAGGAAGATCATAAGGGATGAACATTTTAGCGATGTAACATCAAAGATTTTGTCTGCTACTCTCTCCGATTTGATTTTTGTTTTGTTTTCCCTTGTGCTTTTTTTCATTGTATTGAAGTGTTTTTGACAATTGACATAAGAGGTCTATTGTTTCTTTTTCTTTTTTCTAACCAAGCTTACATTGAGTACTTATTGTTACTATATACACAAAATATAGTAAGTCTGAACATGCTGTTTTCCATACATGATAAGAAAACGTGTTACAATATTTTTCTAGGTTCTCAGGCCGGCTGACTTCCTCCAAGTGCGATAAGCAAGGCTCGTATGACATGTCTGGGGAGAAGAAAAAATACAGTATATATTGGATTATCCCTCCCTGAAAAAAGATTGAATTATATAGCTTAACTTGAAAGATATAGGGAAGAAAGGGAAGAACAATTTATTAACAAAAAAGGAAAATAAAGCATGGCTCAGAGAGCATGTATCACATCTCTTGTCTTCGTTTCGTCAACATAAGTATGGTCGCAGCATTTTTATAGTTATGTGTATGAATGTATCTCCTATCTAATAAGTGATCGTCATTCAATCCCTGTAATGAATAAAACCCTCTCTTTGATCTTGTTTCATATTTTTGACTTAACAGATAGATTAGATTGTAGACTACCAAAAAATCAATTGTATTCAAGTGTCAATATGAATTTTAACAGAATTGGTTGACACTCAAACACAAAATAAGGAGCATCGTTGTGAGAAATAAAATGCTTTCTAGACTATGTCTGATTGATCTGAAATAGTGAGTTCAGCACTACAAAATATGGATTCACAACCTACACAGCAACGATTTGAAGAAATGCAACAACGCCTGCAGCAATTAGAGCTTTTAACTTTTCAGCAACAAGCTCAATCTTTAGTAGAGCAGCATCATTCAACCCAGGTACCATTTATGACAGACAACTTGTCCTACCTTCATTCCTTGGAGGCTCACCCTTCATATATCTGAGTCCCCTCACCTTTCTTAAGCGACAAGCTTTCACTGGATGCCCCTTTGCTCAACTCCCCTACTATACCAGAAGATCAAAGATGTCTAATTATATACAAGTATCTCAGAAAGGAAGGTGTCCAATACCAACTTCCCATAACAATCCCTGTTGTAGCTCGAAAGATGAGCTACCATCAATCAGAACAGAACATGTCTCTTAAAGGCCTCTAGTACTTAATCTCAGGAGTACCTCGTCTCTTAGGCGTCCTTGTCCTAAAGATCAGCAAGGAGGCGGACATGTGCAACTTGATTTGTATGCTGAATGACTATAGATAACTTCTACTCGATTTATTCTCTCAAATGAATGGCATGAGATTTGACTTAGTTTGTTAGGCAATCAAAACTAAGTCTTCTTCTCTAGCCTCTAGTACTAATACTAATTACACTATTTCCTTTGCAGACTTTTAGACATGACTTTCCCTACAAACAGCAACCAATAAGGGCATTCAAGACGCAAATAAATCAAGATTTAAACGATGCCTTTTTCCAACAATACCAATCAGCAACAATCTACTTATCAATCTGCTCCCATAGCTATTTTCGATTGGATCCGTCCTCTCAGCAGGGCAGCTACTCTAAAAATGGAGACTACTACGGGCGTGCCGCTCTGGCGTGCCGTTTTTTGCAGCCACTTTTAAAAAGAGTATGACCCCCTAAATATTATATTTTTGAGTTGTAGGTATTGAGCTACCTTGTCATGAACTAGAGCTATCAATTCGTAGTACTTCTTTTGTTTTCTTGATACAATTCCTATACCTCACTGCTAAAAAGGGCGAATAGCTTCAACACAATATGCAGATTCGAATTAATTTGCCAGGAATTGGAGTCGTTTGTTCATGGAACAAAGAACATGTTTATATCTCGAATGAGAGTAACAAAAAAAAAGGAGCGTAAAGAAATCAATCAGCTTTAAAGACAATAGCTGATGATTGTCAATTAGCGATCAATAGCTTTATTTGCTTGAATAAATTTCTTATTTGTATGACAAGTGATGTTTCCAGAAAGCTTTTGAAGAACCGCTTCTGTTTGGATGTTCCATAGCCTTAGCACAAACTGCATTGACTATGTAGCTAAATATGCTCCATTGATCTTTTCACGCTCAGTGGTTCCTGTTAGATGTTGAAGTAAACGAAGGCAAATACTTCTTGCCTATTGTACACAATGTATCATTGTGTTGAGAAGAGAGGAGGGGATACACAGAAATCATCAGCACTATACACAGCAATCTGGTACACCAAAAGAACGTCAATTAGTTTTGGCACACTCAGGGACATTGATCCGATGAGATTTGCCGACAAGAGTATCAAAACAAGTCTTAGTACTGTCTACTTCTTTAATGTCAAGGTAGAATCCTTTCTCTATAATCATCTGAATCATAAGCAAACCCAACAATATGAACTGTATAAACTCGCCAACTACCGAGACAAGCACATCTACATATGAATGTTATATAGCTGCTTGTATGTCGTGATTGACTTGCATGTTTTTTGCTGACACTAGAGCATCGCTTCTATCCTCCCTTTCACTCCAGAATAATGAATAGTAATCACGGTAAATGATCTATGCTAGACTCTTTTTTTTTCATGCTAAGAATGAAAAGCTGAACTTTTGCATAATCGAACACGAAATCAAGGCGTTCATTGATATAAAACAAGGCCCAGACTCTTTCATACAAAGAACGTTAACAGAGCAAGCACTTCTTAATGAGTGGAGACAACTCCGAAGAGCTACGCAGGTGTTTCTTTCAAAAACAAACAATTCTAGCACTTTTAGGAATAGAACTTGACTAAGATGTTTGTGTAATAAGAAAGTTTAAGCTGGTCTACTTTTTACAAAATTGAGAGACCGAAAAAATACTAGTTTTCAAGACTATGGCAAGCGAACAGAGGTTTTGCTTCTATTTGGTTTTTATGGAAATTTCTCAAATCCTTGTATATCGATTCGCTTATAAGCCTATCTCTTATAGACATGAAGCAGCATTCAAAATGAAGATATCATAAAATTTGAGCATTGGTGTATAGCACCTTTTTTGCATAATTGATATTTTATCTTCATAGACATATTCAATTCACAATTCGACAATGCTCTGTAAATTCTCTTTTGCATACCACGACCCTCAAAAAGTTTTATTGGATTTTAAGAAATTCGTCATGCAGCAAATAGATCGATAAGGTATGTTAGAGAACAAAATTGTGCCAGGCCTTCTCCTGTACAATATATTAGTTCTAGCTTTTCAATCCCATACTTACTCGACTTAATTGAACAGAAGATCTTGTCAACTTGTATCTTTTTTTTATCAAGAAGAATGGCTACTTGTCTGAATACTCAGTAAATAATTTTATTGAGAGTTGTGAACGCCGTTTCTTGGCTTTGTTAGATCAAGCCGAAAGAGCAGCCAAACACACAATAGTTAAGCAAATATTATGAAAGGTGATTATTTAGAGATGCTTCTTTGTTCCTTTTATTGTGTTAATGGAACTCGTATACTTTGTTATTTTGCTGCGATATGAATAGTTTCTGTCAATGTGATAAAAACAATAGCAGTAATCACAATAAAAGACTATAATTTACACTTGTCAGTTTTTTTGTTTTTTTTTTTTTTGCTCTGGTCTCTTGGGAAAGTGAAATAGTAAATAGTGTCTGAAACAAATACATTTGAATTATCATATGACTTTGTGTTGAAACGACGATAGGCTCGGATTGATCAGGATGCAAGACTCTCAGGCACCATTAATAAAATTTGAAAAATTGTTCAAGTCGTTTGATATTTCTTGCATGCACAACGCTCATTTACCTACAGGTGCATAGTGAATCAAAACATTTTATCAGATTTGATAAATCAATCTCTCAAGATTTGACCTGAGCTTTAATTTATGAAAGATGGTATTTCACCATTCGAACGTAAACGCCTTTTTTTTGATTGGCCAATCTGACTTGATGTGGGGTTTCAAACTCGACTTATTCATACACTGATCCAATGAATATATCGTATCATTTTACTTCTATCTCTTTTAGGGACCCAATGGATATAAGCAAACAAACAAACAAACAAAAAGATATAGCCTAGGCTTATCGTTTTGGACACAAAGAATGAGTTTGTACTGTGTTATCTTCTCTCAATAGAGTAGTCAAATCCTTGTTCTACATCCAGAGGACAGGTATACGTGGCATTCGCTCGTCCATAATCTCATGAGTACAGTCAAGGTAGGACACATAGAGTTTGTTGCACAAGCAGATTGCTCCAAATTATGCAAGATTTTGATCTTAGATTCTGATTGGCGTAAACTGGATTTAAGACTATTTCTCGAAATCTTAATTTATGTCTATGCTTTGGCTTTTCTTTTTTTGTTGTTCCTATCAATAGAATCTTTTAGGTATCTCCAGCTTTAATTCCTTGCTAAACTTAGCTTAGGAGCTTGAAACCATACAGGTATGAAGAAATAAAAAAAAAAGGGTGAGGCTTTGAGATTCAACTTATAGTTAAAATGCTATTCTTTTAGATCGGAGATGTAATTAGCTTTTTTTGGCTCTCATTGGATATGGATTTTATCATCTAATCTGTCAATGCAACTTTAGTAGATCTTTTTTTTTCTTTTTGTTATAGTATAAAAGTCCATTTTAACTTTACCTTTTTTTTTCTCTCCATCTTTACACTTTTTTATTTTTTTTTTTATAATGGTTGTTGCTACTAACCTCGGTTTCCCTTACGTTGGCGCTAAGCGTGAGCTCAAGAAGTCTGTTGAAGCTTACTGGTCAGGCAAGATTTCTGGCGATGAACTCAAGACTGCTTACCAAAAGATTCAAGAAGCTAACTGGAAGGTTCAAAAGGAACAAGGCATTGAACATATTCCTTCTGGTGAATACACTTTGTACGATCGTGTTTTGGATACTGCTCACCAATTCACTGTCATTCCTAAGCGTTATCAACATATCAAGGATCCTCTTCAACAATTCTTTGCTATGGGTCGTGGTCTTCAAAAGCCTGCTACCGAAACTACTGAAAAGGTTGACGTTCCTGCTCAAGAAATGAAGAAGTGGTTTGACACCAACTACCACTTCATTGTGCCTGAATTTGAACCCAACCAAGAATTCAAGCTCCAAAACCCTCGTGCTGTTGAACAATACAACTTCGCCAAATCTCTCGGTATTGAAACTCGTCCTGTCATTGTTGGTCCTGTCAGTTTCCTCTACCTTGGTAAGGCTGCCGAAGGTTTCGATGCTTTTGATACTCTTTCTCTTCTTCCTAAGGTTCTTCCTCTCTATATTGATCTCTTGAACCAACTTCAAGCTGCTGGTGCTCAATGGGTCCAAATTGATGAACCTGCTCTTATCCTTGATTTGCCTGAACATGCCAAGACTGCCTTTGCTGAAGCTTACAAGACTATCAAGGCCTCTGTTTCTATCAAGACTTTGGTTGCCGCTTACTTTGGTCGCGTCGAAAACAACGTTGCTGGTCTCCTTCCTCATGTTGATGCCATCCATCTCGATCTCGTCCGTGCTCCTCAAGAACTCGATGCTGTCTTGCCTCTCTTGAACAACTCTCAAGTCTTGTCTCTTGGTCTTGTCGATGGTCGTAACATTTGGATTAACAACATTGCTCAATCTCTTCAATTAGCTGAAAAGGCTGTCTCCGCTCTTGGTAAGGACCGTGTCTTCATTGCTCCTTCTTGTTCTCTTGCCCACTCTCCTTACTCTACTGTCTTTGAAAAGAAGATTGGTGAAAAGAACCCTGAACTCTTGAGCTGGTTGTCTTTCTCTGTTGAAAAGGCCAAGGAAATTGCCACTATTGCTTCTGCTATCAACAACGGTGCTGACTCTGTCAAGGATGCTCTTGCTTCTAACGCTGCTGCTATCGAATCTCGTCGCACTTCTGCTCAAACTACCAACCCTGCTGTCCGTGATCGTGCTGCAAAGATTCCTGCTGAAGCCTGGAAGCGTCCTGATGAATTCAAGGTTCGTCGCGAAGCCCAAGTCAAGAAACTCAACTTGCCTCTCTTCCCTACTACTACCATTGGTTCTTTCCCTCAAACAAAGGAAATCCGTGTTACTCGTCAAAAGTTCAACAAGAGTGAGATTTCTGCTGCTGACTATGATGCTTTCATTAAGAAGGAAATGAAGATGATGGTTGATTTCCAAGAAGAAGTTGGTTTGGATGTCTTTGTTCATGGTGAGCCCGAGCGTAACGACATGGTTGAGCACTTTGGTCATCTTCTCCACGGTTATGACTTTACTGAAAATGGCTGGGTTGTCTCTTATGGTTCTCGTTGTGTCAAGCCTCCTGTCATCTTTGGTGATGTCTCTCGTCGTGGTCCTATGACTGTAGATGAAACTGTCTACGCTCAATCTCTTACCAAGAAGCCTATGAAGGGTATGTTGACTGGTCCTGTTACTATGATGAAGTGGTCCTTTGTCCGTGATGATATTCCTCTCAAGGATGTTTGTGTTCAAATTGGTCTTGCTCTCCGTGATGAAGTTGTTGATCTTGAATCTGCTGGTATTCCTTGTATCCAAGTTGATGAACCTGCCATTCGTGAAGGTCTTCCTATCCGCCGTGCTGACTGGGATGCTTACCTTGACTGGTCTGTTGCCTGTTTCCGTCTCTCTACTGCTGGTGTCCGCAACGAAACTCAAATCCATACTCACATGTGTTACTCTGACTTCAACGATATCTTTGATGCCATTGCCGCTTTGGATGCTGATGTGATCACCATTGAAAACTCCAAGTCTGATGAAAAGCTCCTCAAGATCTTCGAAGTCAAGAAGTATCCTAATGAAATTGGTCCTGGTACTTACGATATTCACTCTCCTCGTGTTCCCTCTGTTGATGAAATCAAGCAAAAGGTCGCTGATATGCTCAAGTACATTGAACACCAATACTTGTGGGTTAACCCTGATTGTGGTCTCAAGACTAGAGGCTGGGCTGAAACTAAGGCTGCTCTTATTAACATGGTTGAAGTTGCTAAGTACTACCGTTCTCAATACTCTGCTTAATTTTCTCTGTCACTCTATTTTATGTAAATAGTTCAACACTACTTTAGATATCCTTCTTTTTCTTGTAAAAAGTTCAACACTGTATAATATATATTTATAATAAAAATCGCTTTGTTTATTGAATTAAGAAAATTTCTTTTTTTTTTTGGCTATAAATTTTCTAACAAGCACAACCACTTGACTCTGTATTTTCTGTTGTATTTAGATCTACTTTTTGCACTGCATATGGATAAGTAACTTGCATAATGTGCTTCAAATAAATACTTACTTTGTTCTTTAGTTTCTGCTTCTGCTTCCATGCCAGGTAATGTTTGTGCAATACGTTTAAACAGGTTTTTTACATTATAGCCAGCCTTGGCACTGGTTTCGATAAACATAATACCCGTATCATTTGCCTTCTTCTCCCCTTCCTCCATCGACACTTCTCTAGATAGACTTGCTTATGAGTGATGGCTTGAGAGGCTATGATAAAGTACCTTTTTTCATTGAGATCTGTTTTGTTTCCTACTAGAACAATAATTACTTCTGGTCCACGCTCGGCACGTACATCTTCGATCCATTTTGCTGTATTTTGAAAAGAAGCTCGATCTGTATGTATAGCAATTGCTCTTAGTATACATCATCCTTATCATCTGATATGGCCAAAACCAGTAAAAATCATACTTGTAATATCATAAACGACAACAGCAACTGAGGAATCTCGTATGTAACTAGGTATTAAGCTTCGAAACCGTTCCTATAGATGATCATCAACTTTCTATCCTCATTTCTCTTTCCTTTTTTTTGGGGGGCAATCATTACTTGGCCAGCTGTATCCCAAAGCTGCAGGCGAACGGTTCTGTCTTCTAAATACATTGTTTTTGACAAGAAATCAATGCCGATAGTAGCCTTTAACAGGGCACGTTTGCGGATGTCAATTTTCCGGTCTTTTTTTTTAATAATCAAAATGCAGATAAATACGCTACTTGGTATGTATTGTCAAAAGTATCGTACATGAATCGAGTGATGAGAGAGGTTTTGCCCACTATAAAGGTTACTTTCAAAAACAGAAAAGAAGGTAAACGAAAACCAAGACAAACTTACCACTCTGTTCGCCTAAGAAGACTAACTTGAACTTTCTTAAAGGATTACTGAACTCTTGACTTGCCATGTTCACTGAATCTATGGATACAAAAGCAGAAAAAAAAAAAAAGAAGAAAAGAAAATAGAAGACAAGTGGCCCAATCTTGAGCAGGATCAGCATTTCAATTCCCGCCAAAATACGCTCATGCATTCGAATGATACATGTCTTCACTATTTTCATAAAAGCTTGTATATCAACTTTGATGAAAATGTGATACATTTCCTCTCATCATAATTTATTCTGCTTTTGGGCACAGTAAAAAAAAACCTCTCTGTGTGATGGTGAGAGAGAATGGAGAAGAACTCAACCAAAGAAGAACTGCCGATAGAGACCGAGAGTGTTTTCAAGATTCTTACAAGTTGACCAGGCTTGTAAGAAACTATAATGGCACAGCGAATTGCTCTGCCTGTTCTTGCTTGTACTCGATCATAAGCTAGGTTATGTTCCTACTTTTTCAATAAATCCGTCAATGCTTTAGTCTTCTTTGGTGATGGCCGATCAAGTTTTTTGTGCTCACTTTGGTAATTGTAAAGATACATGAGCATTTCCTTGCATCCATTGACTGCTTCAAAACCCAAGGGTGTTTCAAACACCTTTTTTCCACTTTTGTTGGAAAAGGAGTTTTCAGCCACCAATTAGTTAGAGAAAAGTCAGCAATCAGAGATGAGTTTAATATACAATACAGTCTACAAAAGACATAGAAGAACTTTCTACTTGTTTGTGCCATAGGTAGCATCAATGATTAATCTTTTGGTATTTTCGACCATGTAATCGCTAGCGAAGAATACACTGGTAAGAAAGCCAGCAGCATTGAGAGTGTAACTGGCTTTATAGTTGTCACTTTCAATTTGTGCAATTAAGTCTGTTACTTTAGAAAAGTACAAGCTATAATGACTCTTCGTTTGAATTTCATAACGAATGTTGTTTATGTTGCTTATTTGAAGTTTGTTGAATCTAGAACTTTTGCTCAAATATTCTTGAATGTTACTTGAAGCTGCATTCTGGTCAATGCCAATGGACAATCTTTCTGCATCTCCAGAAGTCTGGCCTTCTGCTGAGCTCAACAGATTGAATTCATCGAGCAAATGTACATTTTTCGCCATTTGGCAAAACAAGTTCAAATATAATTAGCTTTATTCACCATGAATTTCCTAAAAAAGTCTTGTTTCAGCTCACAATCGGATGCTTTCAACTTATTTGAGAAAGAATATAGGCTCATTTTATATTTTTATACGGCCTCTCTGCCTATACCTTTTTTTTTGTTTCTTACATTGCTTATATTAAATCGCTTCTAATCTAAGAGAAACTGAAATCATGTCAAATTGTCTGAACTCCGAAAAAGCAAGCTTCCTCCGGGGTCGCTTTTTTTTTCATATCTTTTGTGCTTTTTCTTGCACTATTTTTTTTTTTTTTTTGAAAAGAGAATGGCAAGTCGACACTATTTAAGGCTTATTTCAAGCATAAGACAACATACAATACCCCAAAGAACCCTGTCACCTTCTGCCTCGATTTTGTTCAGTCACAGAGCGCGATCCTTTTATTCTTCAACCTCTTCTCGTTTGACAGCTTTGCCTGACTCTAAACATGAAGATGCCGTTCTGCCCATACTTGACAAACTAGAGACAAAGACAACCGCAAGTTATAACAGCTTGTTAAAGGAGTTAGCATTACAAGGCAGATCTTCTCAAGCACAGAAGCTTTACGATAGTGTTTTTCGTTCTCAAACAGTCGTTCGTGCAGATACAGAGACTTATAGTCAGCTTATGTTGGCTTATATTAACGATGGGCTGTATGAGGAAGCAATGGATATTTATTACGAGCTACGCGACTATGAAAGCAAAGATCCCTCAAAACAAAAACACTTTAGATTAGATACTGATACCTACAGCGCTATGATTCGATCTCTGACACAAATGCCAATAATAGAGAACCTTCATTCATTCGACGCAACAGCAGAGCCATTGTACGCATATACAGTAGAAGACGGAGATGACTCTATCCTGAACAATATTGAAGGAGACTCGCAACCTGCTTTGCTGACAGCCTTGACCTTGTTTAACGATATGTATCGTTTAGATATCCAACCTACAGCAGACATGTATAGAAATATGTTAAAGGCTTGCACAGAGCAAAAAGATAGTTTTGTACTTGAAAGGCTACACCAGCTGTTACGAATGGATGTTTATTTAGATCCTGATATACGTGTACTAAATCAATTGATGGAAGCTTATAGTGTGATGCATGATGGCTCAACTACATTAGAGATTTGGGATACCATTGCGCCAACTACGTTCAATGCTGATAGTGTATCGATTGTACTAAAGACGTGCTTAGACTATGGTTACTATACAAGAGCCAATGCGATTTGGGACACAATCAAATTAAGGCAACCTGAATTAAAATTGCCTGTGGAAGACTTCAACAACTATCTTGTGTGCATCTTAAAATCAAAAAACATATCAACAGCAGAAAAGGTTTTGCAAGAAGGGTTAATTAGTGGTATTGCTGATGAATCAAGTATAAGCACTTTAGAACAACACAACAAAAATAACAAATAAACGAAGAATGTCTTATCTAAACAGTAAAGAGCAGAGAGTAGCTATCAGTTACACAAATGATACAGCAAAAAAAAAAAAAGAAAGAAAGGGTCAAAGGAGCATTGTCTATGATTTGCAATAAATACATATGCTGCTTTTATGTAAACAATTGAGGAAAACCTCCTTTATTTCCCCTCTCTCTTTTTTTTGAAATTTAAAGCTACATAGTTACTCTTTTTTTTTCTTTCTTTCTTTTTTGTTAAATTATTTGTAGAATCAACAATGGCTCATGTAAATCAAGGGATTTTTCTTTTTTTTTTGTCGATAAAACAGTCTAAACAATAAATAGAGATTAGGAGGACGTAGAAAGAATGTGAAGAAAGGTTTCCAATTCACCTTAATGGTTGTAGGCAAGTTTAATTGAGATGACAGGATGTTTAGTAGACTAAATAGTATCTATTCAGGTGCGTCTGGCACTGGTCGCACCACATTTGTCAACACACTTTGCGATTCCAATGTGTTACCAAAGAAGATATGTGATAATCCTGAAGAGGCTCATATTGAAGAAGGTGTTGCAATTAAGCCTGTTTCAGTAGGTAAAGTATTGTATGGATATTGTCATGATGCTATCTGTCTTACATAGTTTAACTTTCTATCTATAGAATTGGATGAAGATGGTGTTAGGTGAGTTTGATTGATTTAGTAAGGAAAATAAGGGAGTCTGGTATCGTCCCTCTTCCTAGGCAAAAGCTTAAGAGGAAAGACAATCTAGGATAAAATTTCCTCCTTCTGTTCCCTTACTTATCTCTTAGACAACAGACAACTAATTTCTTCTCTCTCTTTTTTTTTCCTCCTTTTTTCTTCTCATTTAAAGAATCTCCTTAACAATTGTAGATACACCTGGCTTTGGAGATAACATCGACAATGAGAAATGGTAAGTGATAAACAATAAATAGCATCAATGCCCCCCCCCTTTTTTTTACAAGGAAATTTGCATTTTAGCTTTCAAGAAATTGTAGGCTACCTTGAAACACAATACGATGATATCTTGGCAGAAGAATCAAGAATTAAGCGTAATCCTCGCTTCCGTGATAATCGTGTTCATGCCTTACTGTATTTCGTTTCTCCTACTGGCCATGCGTAAGTTGCTTCATATTCTCTGCTATCACAATCAACCCTAACATTTAATGTATCAGACTTCGTGAGATTGACATAGAATTGATGCGTCGCTTAAGTCCTCGTGTGAATGTAATTCCTGTGATTGGGCGTGCTGACTCCCTTACTCCACAAGAGCTAAGGGACTTTAAGAAAAGAGTAAGTTTTTTTTTCTTAAAGAAAAAGAAGTATGGTTAGTGTTGACTTTTACCTATACAGATTATGGAGGATATCGAACATTACAAAATTCGTATATACAATTTCCCTTACGATGTAGAAGAGGATGATGAGGATACTATTGAGGAGAACAGTGAATTAAGAGTAGAGTATTAAAACACTTTCTTGCTTATTTCTTGTCTTTTCTCACAACGCTTACTATCAATAGGCTCTTTTACCCTTCTCCATCATTGGCAGTGATGAAGAGATTATCATTAACGGTAGAGCTGTTCGTGGAAGAAGCTATCCTTGGGGCTCAGTTGAGGGTAAGTTATTATCCCAAACAAATCGTCTAGATTCTCCCTTTTCTTAACAATCTTGATGCTGGTAGTCGATAATCCTCGCCATTCTGATTTTGGTCGCTTAAGATCTGCACTTTTAAGGTAAGTCTGCTTTGTGTCAATTCCTTTCATATGCTCAATTTTGCACTTTAAATGAAACTTAGTTCTCATCTTCAAGACCTAAAGGAAATTACGCATGATATTTTATATGAAAATTATCGTACTGAAAAGCTAAGCCGTACAGTTCATGGAGGAGACCAAGAGTAAGGATAACACTTTCCATCTATTCAAGATATATGCATATATGCAACTTGACTAAACACATTTATACATATGCAACAGAGATATCGCTGCTAACTTGGATGATATGAATAGTCAGAGTATGCGCTTGAAAGAAGAACATTTGAGAAAAGAAGAGGAAAAAGTAAGCCTATAATACGGAAACTCCTAAATCGAACCACTTATACTCATAGCTTCATTATAGCTACGTGAAATTGAACTTAAAGTTCAGAGAGAGATCCAAGAAAAGAGAGCAGAGCTTTTGAGTAAAGAAGAAGCATTGAGAAGTCTAGAAGCAAGACTATCACAAGCTCAGTTAACTGATGCTTAAGTTAAACATGGTACAAACAATCAAATAAATAAAAGCAGATATAGCAGTGCTTTTTTTGTTTGTTTGTCTTCATACAATTCTTTCTTTTCAAATACAAGGTTGCAAGCATTAACCCCCCTTGCTTGCATGTGATAATCATTTTATAAGTTAAAATCATTTAATAGCACAAACCAAACACACATAGCCTAGAAGCAAGTTGAAAAGGTAGGTAGATATTGATTTTTCATGAGATATACTGACGATAGAGATTAGACAGAGCCTTGGCATAGCCTTCGACAGCGGGACTTGTTGAGAGAAATAGGCTTGCCCTTGTCAGCTACTTTGTTTTACTTAAACACAACTGACCTAATTAGACTCCCTTTGCCTTGTCTAATACTTATTTCGTATTATTATTGTTATCTAACTACCAATCAACTAGCGAGTTTTTATGTTAGATATAGATAATGAGTTTTAAATGAACAATGATGAGCCAAAGTGAAATGAGATATACTCAAGTAATAAGAAACAATTACACTCATTTTTGTAGTAAGGTGCAAACGACTGTGACATAAAGCAATCCATAAAAACATATAAACAGTAATTGTAATGATAGTACATGAAGCCTCTTCTTACAATTCTTGTAGGAAATAAAAAAGCAAAGTTACAACTATAAAGTAAACCTCAATAAAAATAAGACAAAACTGACATGTAACATTTTATATACTAATTTAAAAGTGAAGAGAGTGGGATTTGAACCCACGCCTCCGAAGAGATCACGACCTTAACGTGACGCCTTAGACCAACTCGGCCATCTCTCCACATATTTTTGTTGACTTTAAAACAGTCAATATCCCAATAAAGTTTGTCCGGGCCGGACATGTGCCGGACATGCCGGACCCTTTTCTTCTAGTTGCTATCCCTCAATAGATCATCTTTCTAATAATGTAATCGAACCAACAAATAGAGCTAGAAGAATAGTATCAAACTAAAACAATAGAAAATATAATTGAGAATCTATCTAACTTGGCCTTTCATTTTATTAGTAATTTCTATATTGAACGACGCAATAATTGTCATGCAACCTCTGTCTAGACTTATAAAAATCGCAAGATGTCGTGTGGTGTTAATATAACAAGTCTTGTAGAACTATGGAGATATTATTGCCTTGTTATTTATGTATGAATGTAAGAGTTGTAGAATTGGCCTGCTCTAAATAGTTGAAATGCTCCCAGATCAAAGAAAATGCCAATTGGGCTTCATACAGAGACTCGCTACCTGTTTATTGATTTATCAGGTGTCAGAAAGTGATTAAAATCAGATAAATAATTACTGCTTATTTCAAGAAATATAGTGTCTATTTATATTATACTAGTCTGTACCATAGATCATTTATTCCATTTTGTTTCTAAGTCAAAGTCCATCCGAAAATAAGGGCAAATCAATTATATTATTCACAAGAGTTTATCACGACACCAAAAGTCTTGTATGCTTTACTTGTCTCATTGACAAGTACATTTGTCTACATTATTTCTTTGTTTATTTGCTTTTACCAAGTAGATTAACTATTTGTTATGCTATTTTGTACACTTGATACAACATTCGTCGTTTTATCTATCTAATGAATATCAAGATATGCTATTTGAACAAAAATTAAAACTATCATGTTGCTAGGATTACATTTATTGCTTGTTTCAATTGGGGGGTTTCTTAATCATTATCAGTATTAGTATGTAAGGGCAGGTAAAGACAAAAAGAGGGAGAATTAACAATAGTTTGTCTGTATTGTAGTCTTTCGACTTCTTTGGGAGATTTTAGCATGTATTATTGCATTTGACATGCATTAGAGACAGAAGACCAAGCGTCCTTAATGCTATCTCTAATAAAGTTTGATTTTTGTTCTTCGTTTGGAATGACCAAAATTTGTCTTAGCCAGTTACAAGTAAAGCGTTTTCCACTATTACGTGATTCGCACATACCAACAGCATGATACAATTCTCGAATGTGTCTTTGAGCATTTGCACTAGTTCGAACATTTTGGGTAGAGGTAAAGATAACAGATGGCTCAAATGATCTAGGTAGCTTATAGATTCTTCTGATCTCAGCAACGAATCCATCTAAACCCGGGTAAGCAAATCTGTGCTTTTTTTGAAGAAAAAAAAAAGAAGTGTTCATCGCATCTTACCGTTGCTCTCTGTAACAGCGTCTATATTGTCTTCCAAATCATCTCTGAATTCTTCATCAACATGTGTAAACACAATAATCACAAAATTCCAAAAGTCTTTTCCAAGTAGTTGATGGAACAAAATAAGCATGTTTTGAGTGTATGCATCTAATCTTGAAGAACAGAAAGATATTAATTACTGGTCAGTCTATCACCAGTCCTTGATTACCTGATATCATTAATATTGAACACTAGGAAGAAAGCACTGACACCATTTTGAAGTGATTTGAAGTATTTTGTCATTTCACCAATACTCTGTCTGTCATGAATGTTTGAATCAACAAGTCCTGGCGTATCAATTAAATGACACCGTTTCGGCGAAGGTGCATACTTCCATTCTTTCGTCACACCTTCAACTGATAGCGTCTTTGCCTATTGTTTAAGGCTTTGTCAGAATACTTTAGATATATGTTCTTACTTTTCTGACTAACTCACGTCTGTTCCATCACCAGTTTCGAAAGTATATTCGCCTGTGATCGCATTTAACAAACTTGATTTGCCTGTGCCTACACTACCTAGTGCAGAAACGACATAAGCGTCTTTTTCGTCAATAACTTCCAACATGACTTGAAGAAAAAAAGCCAGAATAGAGTGGAATGAAATAAGATTGTTCTCAGCACAAATGCCCCTGAGTACACTGAAGCTAGGAAATGGTGTTTAATTTGGGAATAAATTTGGCTGTATCATAACTCAGATGAGTCAATCAGATAGCTTAATTTTACTCTCAGAGTTGCCAAAAAAAGAAAAATACGAGTTAATGAAACTGAAATCAAGTCAATAAACCAGGAAAAAAAGCGTAAAATTTTCAGTAGCATCAACTTCTGAGTTAACAAAACTGACTTACTTTAATGTCAGTTAATTGTCAACTACCAAAATATACCTTTTCTTTCGAATAATATAAGTTCTACCATGCAACCTTCAACCTCCAACAACACCGCCCCTAAGAGACGTCTTGAGACAGATGCTAATGCCCAGGAATTAGAATCCAGCTTTAATCAGACTCAGGTACATTAGGATCGATGCGTCTTGTATACGAAAGAATAAAAAAACTGATTGATTTCATAAACAAACAAACAAATAACACTCATAAGGTCTCTGAAGCTTCTACTTCTGACTCTATGCCAAAACAAGTTCGTAGAGTCTCAGGTTTCACCTCTGAATTGCCTGCACTTGGCGAATCAATGATCTCTGCTAGTGGTAACTCATCAAGCGTTTTGAATGAGCTTGACCATGCAATGGAAGCTTTACAGTTGAGAGTACGTCCCAGTACTGCCACCATCTACAGAATGCCTTTAGTCCACTGGAAGGTAGCCATAAGATATATCTTTCATATAATTCTTTCATATGAAATTAATCATTGATTTTTGACATTGATCAATTTAAAGGAATGGTGTGACTCGAACAGAGATAGATTTCCTGTAGATCCTCAGTATCCTTATACAGTTGGTCCGACTGAGTTTGTCATCAACTTCTTCAAGGAGTTTGTCTTCAAGCGAACTTACAAGAAAAGCGTAATGACCAACTCTGATGTCCGAACTCAAATCGGTCTTCGCTCAAACCAAGTAGAAGGCTCTTCTATGTCTCTTGTTGACTGTACTGTGTATTAAACTTGCTTCTAAATGTTAGTTTTCCTCTAGCTGATCTTTTTTTTTTATATATATATATATTAGTGACTGACAGTGCCCCATCCAACAAAAGTGGAAAAAAATTGATTGAGGTGCCATTGGGTTCTGAAGCTGTCAATCAATACAAGAAGGTACTCATGTTTCTTCATGAATTTCAAAGCGAACGCAGACAAATCGATTGGCCTTCGCCCAAGAAGACCAAGGTGTTGATGGATTTGCTCAAGAAGTATGAGCATGATCTTGTTTATGGTCAAGTTCAAACAAGGGCAGACAGAGCAGCCCACCGTGTCATTAGAGATTCTTACAAGCCTGGAGAACTTGTACGAATCTTGAAAACACTCTGGGTCTCTACCAGTAACTCTTCTTTGCGTGAGTTCTTCTCGATCTGCTCTCGCCACCACATGCTGTTGCGAGATCAAGATTTGAGAAATCTGAACTTTGCCGATTGCTTCTGCACGGTAATCCCAAAGCAGCAATATCGTGACAACCAACAAGCTGTGGCCTTGGTCTTTAGCCTCGATAAAGGAAAGACCTTGAAGGAAGGCGAGGTGCGTTTTGCCTGCGCAATGCGCCATGAAGATGTATTCCGTTGCACTGTTAGTGCATTTTCATTCTTAATGTTCAGCATTCATCAGGTAATTATTGTGCTGAAACAAAATTGATCAGATAAGGTTAACCTTAGAATAAAAAAATAGGCCAATGGTGAGTTTCTGAAGAGCGACAGCTGGTCGAATTGGAAGGTCTTGTCTGGACGTGGTAATCCTGAGAAAAGCTTGAGTAGCGTTCAGCAGTGGAAGGTTACCAAGAAGTTACTTCTTGATCAAGGTATTCATACCACAAGAGTAACTCATGGTGGTCGCCATGCAGGCGTAATGGAAGCCGAAGCTATTGGCATCTCTTTTGATGTCATTAATCGAGGTGGCAATTGGAAGAGGCGTCTGGGTAGACTTGAGACCCACTATCTCGGCAATTTGCCTTACTCTTTTGCAAGAGGCATTGCTGGCTTCAAGGACAAGCCATTCTACCTTGTAAGAAACAGCGTGTCTCCTCCCCTTGCTCTCCAAAGAACAATCTTTCCTTGGATTGAGAGTTTTTACGGTGAGTGCAACACTGAGTGGATCGCTGCTTGCGATAAGGAGATGAATGAAGTTGATGAGAATGAAGATGAGGATGCAGGCGTAGGTGACTTGGAAGATGGAAGTAAAGTCAATGCGTCTGCATTTGTTCAAGAAGATGGACAGGCAAGCGTCCAAATCAATGCCAGAAAAGACAAAAGCAAGCAACGTGCTGTTCAGACAGCCGATGACTCAGCCAAGAGAGACTTCTTGAGGCTTTTGGTTAGATGTAGAAGAGTAATCCTTCAAGATGCTGCTGTTTATCTCTTTCTCAACAAAGAGAACAAACATGTTAACCATGACATTGGTGTCTTCAACAGCCACCAATTTCTGTCGTTCCAACATGACATCATTGCTGCTATCAACACACCTTCTGTTGATAGATTACAAGAGTATGAAGGACTTGTGCCTGAAATTGTGGCCGCATATAGAGAAGCAGCTGCACAATCAGCACATGGAAGCCTTCGTTTTGAACGCTTCCAAAGAGAGCAAGAGAAACGTTGGGAAAGCAATGAAAGGATGCACCAAGACAATCAAAGAGCATTACAAGCACTCATGCAGCAGACTCAACAAAACAATACTTTGTTGAGGAACATCTCTCAACAAATGCATACAAATCCTCATCTCGCGAGGGATATTCAAGTTGCTGCTTTGCAGCATCAACTTTGCAGTTTGCAAATGCAACCAGTCATGACTAGCCTTGCTTCTGGTACTCCCGCTCCCGTTCCCATCCTTGCTCCAACTTCTCTTCAGCCTCACTCTGCTACTCCTGTTAGATCAAGACCATGCAAGAAAAGCAGATGGATTACCTACAACCCTCCAAACGAAAGCTAGTGCATTCAATCAATTACTTACGCACTGCAATCTCTTTTTTCTTCTATATTTTATTATCTCATTATTAACTCTATTGTATATCAACACTTATACTTAACAATCGTATTATATAAAAATTAAAACCAATAAAATTATCAAACAAAATGCATGAATTTGTTAAATAGAGTAAAGTAAAAAGGAAAATACAAAAAAAATCAAAGGCAGCTAGGCAGCCAAAACAGTTTACGAGTAAAACAACCACTTAAGCTTAGGCTCTTTCTATTCACATGTTCAACGTGAAATTGATAAATCTCTTATGAAGCTGATCATGTCCAAAAAAAAAAGTCGATTTTTCTTGGCACGGCTGTCATGTCTGGGGGAGCGAGAGAAGATTTAGTACTGTAAGATAGATAGAGTTTATGTAACACTTACAGCCTTGCTCACCACGCTTCAAGTGCAGCTAATACACCGCTTTTTGTGCAAAAGGATGCTTTTTTGTGATTAAATTCAATATTGGAGTGACTGATGGTTCAAGAGTAAGCAAAAAGAGTTTGTTGGAACAGCAAAGTTGTAATTCCGGAAATGGCAATAGCAAGGGCAGACAGCTTGTCACGGCCACTTACCCCACAACCATTCGTGGCAGATGGGGCATTCAGGGTTCAAGCAATGGAATGCGCCTTTCATGTTTCTATATACTGTTTTGTCTTTCACTTGTATGAGTTGTTTTGGATGTCGAAGTTTGTGAAAGCAATCGACACAGGTTTGCGACGTGTTGTTTTCGTTGGTAATGCTGACTGTTGTATAGCGGGCATGGTTATCCTGCTTCCAAGTACCACCATAGCGCAAGTGTTGTTTAATTCTGGAGCCAGCACCCATACCTCTATCACCAATCATCATAACCAACTGCTTCTGAGATGACTGAGGTTCTACTTTCTTCTTGCCTTTTCGATCTTTGACTGCTTCTACTTTAGGGTTCAACCAAAGACGTTCTCGAGCACAAATACGATCTTTTGACTTCTTCATAAACATTTCTCTTTTTATATCACCCTTCTTCATCTTGGCATTCTGGTAGAAACTTCTCACCACATTTTTTATCTTGCAAGCACCTGTACGCATTCCAAATGTCTTCTTCATCTTGACAGTAATGAAGTTCTGGCGTGACAACGTTGCTTCTGCTTCAGCGACTTGCGGACTGCAACACCAACTCATGTCTGTAATGAAAGTTTCTACTTGCAAAATCAACATCATTAGCCGAGACTGTCTTTACTTCAGGCAATGGCGGGAATCCAGGTTCAGTTTGCTCAGTCGAAGCAGCGAAACGGTTACGAAGATTCAAATGGTACCATATCGTTCAAGTGAAACAAGTACTGATTCTGACATTTTTACAATACCATTGCCGGTGTCAGAGAAAACGAAATCTTGAGAAAGTTGTTGAGGATCTGGATTAAGGTTTGCATCTTCAGACTTGAATGTAGCACCCCGTTCACTGGCAACAACCTTTTGGATATGTCTCAAAGTCTTTTCGGCCTTCTGCTTTCCCTTGTCTTTTTTAGGCATGGCAGCAGCTCTACATCGAATATACAGGCTAAATCTTCGATCAGACAACTCGCACTTGCATCTTTTAACAACCAAATACCTCTTGTATCTTTTAACAAATTGATGAGCTGAGATATTTCCTTTTAAATGTCATCTAAAGCTTCCTTTTGCAGCGCGCTTGATATAGTTACCGGTTGTTCCTGCTGACCAGATTGAGTGCCCCTGAGTCTGTTGATTGCGTTGCAAATGATATTAAAGATGTCTGGCAAGCAGCCACAAAGACTGGCTTCAGCTTCTTCGGAAGGAGTGGATGGTCTAGATGGTTTAGTTCGTAGAGCTTGAGTAACAGAAGTGCTTGATCGAGCAGCAGCAGAAGATTAGGAGAAGAGTTTTTTCCAATACCGCTTGGCTACTTTAATTTGAATACCAAAGTTACCATCATTGTATGCTTCATAAGCTTGCTTCAGGTTCTTGGACAAATCATTCACTTCTTTCTGCAAAGTAGCAATTTCATTCTTGAGTATATCCTTGTCTTTTTCAGACTGTAACAGGATTTGCTGCCATGTTGATTCTAGAAGATTGCTGGTGTATGTAGTTTGTTTTGGTTTCTCTTTGTTTCTCTAGATAAAGTGAAGATAAAGGTTTATGAGTGCTACTGTTATGAGTCAAGATAAGAAATGACTGTTACCTTTTGTATGATAAAATCTTCATATGTCTTAATACGCTTTTCACTCTTGGCAGCGCGTTGAATTCAGATATTACCATGTTTTGCTTTTCGGTTGTACTTTCTCAATCGGTATTTCTTATTCCTGATGATCTTGCGATACACACTTGATGGTAATACAGAAATGTCACTGTTTTGAACTTGTGGGGGCAACTGGCTCTCTTCGCTTTACTTCTTTTGACACTCTTTTGCACGGTATGTGTAGGTATTGATATATGCTTGATGCTTTTCTTCTCTCGAAGGAGACAGATGGATTCTTAAGAGTACTAACAATAGCTTGTCCAACAGGATCCTGAACATCTTCTTCTTCTCGGCCCACATGTTAGATAGATTGACATGGTAGGTAGTCAGGGCAGACACGTAGCATTCTCTGGTCAAAGAGTTTTTTTTTTCAAAGGTAGTTTGAGAGCTGTATTGTGGTTTTATGGTGTTGATTAGACTCAAAATCATATGGTATTTAGCTTTGCTAGCATCAGTCATGCATCTTGCTCCATATAATTCAGATAGTAATCAACCCAGATGACTGCTAGTAAACAAATAGCGGATTTGTGCATCAAGAGCATCATGGTTTCGAGGTAGTGGGCTAGCGGAATGCTGAACGTGTTCTTGCATTGTAAAATAGCCAGGAAATATGTCCTGTGTTCTAAAGCCTTCTACTGCTTGGAAATCGATTTGGTTTGTGTGCAGCACAAAAGTATTATTACGAAATGAAAGCATGGTTAGAAACACAGGGAGTTGGAGATCAGCTACAGAATCAGATGCAGAAGGAATAAACATGTTCTTTTTGGTATCAAATATGGTCTTGATTGGTTCATTCAAGTTTTTCTGCAAAATCGAGTTGAATGACACAGTACAGACAGCATAGTTTTTATCATCAGTTTCTTCTGTCTCTAGCTCTTCAGATATATCTCTAGATACCATAGGTATATCTGCAGAAGGAGAAGCAACCATACTCATGGGACTATTTGCTGAAGGCGAAGCAGCACTCATTGGGCTTTGCATTGTCAAAGCAGAAAGGAAATCACTAAGAGTGTCTACTCTAGCAAACTCTTGACATTCTTGATAGATTTGACCAAAATTATTCTCCAGGTACACTCGAAATGGAAAGCACAGAAAACAACTGCTTAAGCTTTATCTGTTGTACACATCTTCTCAGAACAAAGAAAGTAGTACTCAATAAAGAAACAGAGTTTAATGGTAGCCAAAATAGATAGCCATATACATAAAAGAAAAGATTAATTGTACATCTATTTAGCAAGATTCATCATGCTGACCCTCAAAGACAGCTTTAATCGCTCGAAACGGCTGACAATAGGAAAGAGCAATGAGCCGTTATTTGAGATAGAGGCTGACTGAACATCATAGTTATCTACAGTAACGCTATTTTAGTGCAAAATACGATAAGAGAAAGATAGACAGGAAAAAAGCAGCAAGAGAAGAATTGCTCCTTGCTATATCTGTGTTACAGCAATCAATGCAGTTTATTGTTTCCTTCTAAAGACAGTCAACACTTATGAAGAGACCTATTTGATATGGATATAATATGTCTTTATTTTAAAAGTATCAGACTACTTGTTTGGTATCGAGTTGTACATTTTATATCGTTTTGTATGTGGAGTGAACGTTATTCGTCAACAAAAAGAAATCATCAAGTTCATTGCTAATGAAGCAATAGCAAGAACCCTTCTAAGGCGGACAGTTTTCTTTCTTTAGAGAAAGCTAAGCTTTTGAAAGAACAATGGGATCAAATGCTTGATTTATATCGACAAACAATAGCAACCAAGTTTGACCTTGGTTCTTCTTGTGACCTCCCTTCCCAAACAGAGACAAACTTCCTTTTGTCTATAGCAGAAAGTGAGTTATTTCATATGCCTCAAAATGTATATTGCTGATGATTTTTACCCAAAAAATCACATTACAAACTTGGTTCCATGAATGGGGCACTTTTTCGTTTTCGGAAGGACTTTTCTTCATTATGTCAAGCAAGTCAGAAGGTTCTCTAGACGTTCAGTCAAAACGATGCTACTCCAGAGCATGTCTTTCATTGACTCCTCTAACAGTGTTCCTTGAACGAAATCCAGCTCTTGTAAGGATTGCAGGACGTTACTGGCTTCGTTTCTGAGACAAAGCTTACTTCATTAGCTTGATTGTCCGACTCACTTTCGTTTCTTATTTGTAGTCGAACAAGCTTGCAATCACTGGAGTTTTATTGTTGAATCTCTTTGGTAGAAGAGAGAGAGAGCATGTTTTGATGTAACCAGAAGACTGAAATATGGGAAATTGTAGATATTGTGACAGTTGCGAGATAGAATTGAACTAATTTGTAAATCAGGGATAATTGTAATAGCTTCAAGTTAACAAGTGACAATAATATATGTAATATGTCTGTCAAGTATAGATAATGTTGCCTACTTTTTCTAGTTCTCGAGATACCCGAATATTTCCCAAAGAAAGGAAAAGTAGGTCAATTGAAGTATTGTATTTTATAATGGTCTTATTGTTACACGAAGAGAGAAGAAAAGCAAAATAGGATTCGAACAGTAGGTACACCCCACTTCACCACCTTTCATGACTAACACATCTGACTTCCAAATCAAACCTTTTTCATCCATTCAAATAATGCATTTATTTTCTCATCATTTCTTATCTTTCTTTTATCTTTTCTTTTTTCACATTCACACATATGAATAGTCAAGTACATCAAGAAGCGAAAACGCATAAAACCAATTTGGATAAATACTATGAGTATCGAATCTATGACCGGAATATTGGTGACAGGATATATGACAGCTCATGCTCAGAATATGCGCCTTGTCCTATCGTAGTCATGTCTCGCCATCAAGGATTTCTTTGGAATGACGAATTATTTGTCAGTGCTTATCGGCGTAAAGCAGGATATGAATGCCATAAAAGTACTAGCATGAAAAGCAAAGAAGACAGATTGAAGTCTACCTGTTCAATCAAATGTATGCAACATGATTCAGTTCACCAAAGCCATCTTTCTGAACAAGATAGCAATGAAAGCCCACCAGATGTGATTGAGATCAATCTGACTGAAGCGGACTGCGATGTATGGCCATGAGATTTTTCAACATTCCATGCTCTCACTGAAAGAAAAACCACCAAGACAGACGTTTGAGAAGTTTTTATTCCTTTTTTTGATTTCGTAAAAATGTAATAAACCGAAATAAAAGAGAAACTCAAGAGTGGGCGAGATCTACTCAGACACCCATGAACCGCCTCTCTTTAACCATTTCTCTAACAGAATAGTAATATCTCTTACAACAAAGCCACCAACAAGGTTATTAGTGTTGGTGCAGATTCGGACAAGTTTCGATATAAGTATATCGTGTTGAGGTTGTCTTGACTTTCTTTTCTCCAATAAATAGTGCATAAGCCAGCGCTCTATTCAAGTATCAGTTAATAACTGTGTGTATGGCCAAGCATATTGTTCTTACCTAATACATGCATTTTTGTAAACAACTTTTTCAAAGCTTCAGTATAATGCTTGAACTGATATTCACTATATTCGTATGTTTTTAGATCAAAAAGAAACCTAAATATGCATGTCATTAAGAAGAAAAAAAATTGACATTACGGTTTTGTTAGACTGAAGGCGTTCATTCTCTCCACAGATTTAGTTAACTTGTTGCCCCAAGACATGAATGATTGTCCTTTCTTGGTGCTTTCCACTCTGCTAACAGTTGCTGCGGAACTTTGACTTTGAAAACTATAAACACTAGATTGACTTGATGCCACTGAGCTTCCAGCACTGTATAGTGGAGAACTTGGGACTTCTGATCCTAGGCTGTCGCTTTTGAGCTTTTTGGCCAATGTGGTCTGAAGTTGATCCACAGAATTCTCAAGCTGTTCTAGAATCTTTATGGAACTTTTCAAGTCATCCAGATGAGACCATTTCTCTAGACGTGTAATTTCGTTTGCAATCGTTTCACATGCTGACACTTTAGTATCCATGGATGGCAGTTTTATGTTGGGTTGCAGCCTATGATGTACTAGTATGAGTCTCAAATCCAGATAAGGGTAACTGTAAGACTTACCATAGATTTTTGGGTATATAGAGTCGATGTGTAATGTGTGCACCTTCCAGCATACTTTTTTCAAGTATGAGTAGTAGACCAAGGTAGTTGCCATCAGCTTGACAGCTCTCTGAGGATTCTCTTCGGTTAGAATGATAGTTTGACATCATGTCGTCGTCGCGGTAAGGCGAGGATGGATCATGTTGATATTCCGTATAGCTCGCAGAATCTTTCATAAAGAAGCTGAAAGTACTTGCAGCAGTAGGAGAAGTGACTGTTTTGATACTATTACTGCGTCCAACGGAAGTTTCAACTGAAACTCGATTGGTTGCCCTTCTACGTAATGATCCCAAATCAACCACGAATGGCCTGTTTGTGATAGTGGATTGGGATGTATCGATCGATATTGGATGTTTGCTATCTTGCTCTGATAATTGTTCATTTGCTGTCATCCTATACTCCTCCTCCTCTTCTTCTATTGAATAATCTATAGAGGGAGCTGCATATGATCCTGTACTTTCCACAGTTGAGATGGAAGAAGATCTTTGCATGATCAATGAATGCTTTGGAAGGCTGGTTGTGCGGGCGCGGAATGCACCTTTGCTCCTGGATGCCTTTTCTTCTTTGTTTTTTAAGGAAGGCAGTGTCATAGAGGGTTGTTCAAAATTGGAATTTTCATCTGACAGCTCAGAATCTTCTGAGCTTATCGAACTAGATCGACTCAATTTTGTTGTACCGATGGTGTCACGAAAGCTAGAAGATACTGGTGTTGTCTGTCCATTATCATACTCTATCATGTCATTCGGCTCATCATCTCTTAATGAGTGCTTATAGTATGGATGTGTACTGCCAAATGTCTGTGATTGAGGTGTATTGGGTAACGAAACAGGAATGTTTGTCAACTCCTTTTCACTAACAGGCCGAGTCTGTGTAATAGGACTAAAAAGTTGATTATTATCCTGCCAATGATTGTTGTTGTTGTTGTTGGTATCGATAGGGCTGTCTTGCTCTTGATAAGTAGTGTGGTCCATACTGGTTGCTCGTTCAGTAATCGAAGTTAAAAGCTGAGCTCTTTCAGAATAGGAATCATACTACGATAAAAATAAAAAGTTCAGTTTCGAAAATCATACATAAAAATAAAAGTAATCCCCTGAATGAATCACACTAAATAATTGTTGTTTTTTCTCTTTTATTTTTTTTTTAAGTTTCATAGTACTTACAATTTCTTGTAGTCGAAGCTTGTCATTTGGTTTATCAACTGTGGCAAGAACTCGTTCTAATAGTTCGATTGCTTCTTGGTAAGCATTGATTGCACCTATAATGTCGTTTCTTGAGTCACACTGGACAGCAATATTAGCTTTTTGTAGTGCTGTCTTTAGAATAAGTTTAGACAGTTGCTTCTGATCTTCAGATGATGAGGATGACTGAGATTGAGTTGAGTAAGAGTTATCTCTTAACATCGTTGGTTTCACTGAAGTGCCAAGACTCATTTTGCTTGCTGAGTGAAAACTGGCAATTTTTTTTTCTGTTTAGTTGTTGCCTTGAAGGTAAGTTATATGTTTAAAATTTTATCTCGGGTAAATCGAAAAAGTTGATCTTGAATATAGTGTTAGCAGTAAGAAGAAAATTGAAATAAAAGGAAAGTATGGTGTAAGGAGATAGATAAGTAAGATATAAAGGAAAAAAAAAAGATAGAAAAAAAAAAGGAGAGTAAGTGAGCCAAGAATGAGGAAGAAGAAGAAAAAAAAAAAAAGAGAGAGAAAGAGGGATAGAATCAGCCAAATACACTTTTTTTTTTTTCCAGAAAGTAAATTGAAAGCAAAACGCACCAATGGCGGGAACAAGCTTCATGTCACACACAAAATAAATTCATCCTATAACAGGAACAGACTTCATGTTGCACAAGGTGTAAATCCTTCTTTTTATTACCAAGAAAGCATATTTTGGGTTACAATGACAGTTGCTTTTTTTCTTTTTTTGTAGTGTACTAATAATTCTTCTTTTTTTGTGCAATAAAAAGAAAAAGGTTCGTACAAACATAGATAATGGTTTCAAGCAAAAAGAACATTGTACATGAGTAGAAAGAAAGCTGGGTCAAGAAAGCCATGTAAGGTACACGAAAAGGACGACTTCATCAAATCGACTTTCTGTTCATATCATCCTCAAACATAGCTTCAGTATGTCTACTAAGACCCTCTAGTTCGCTCAAGAGTACTTTATTACAGACATATGCTATCTTGAATGTGAGTATTTCCTACTTCAAAAAAACCCCCCTCTTTCTCTTTTGATCTTGCTCTTGCAAACAGTTCAGAATTTCTCAATAGGGATTGAGGCTGTCGAGTATGGAGAGAGATAAGTAGAGGGGTATCAATTGCTTCCTATATGATTTTTTATGCCTTGATGTGTATGAGTAGGTGCATTACCTATGGATATACAACTCCCCTTGAATATCCTGTAATGACTCAAAACCACAAAGTAATATCCAGACTCTGTTCCTCCTTTGCCTTTGTTAGCAACAGCTGAATTTTCTCTCGTCATCTTTCTTTTCTTGAAAGCTTTACTAATTTGAGTTGCTTGGTTTTGATTTTGATGACACCTTGAGCAAATACATCACAAAGAATGGCTTTATTTTAGCTCTTCGATTGAAGACTATAGCAGTGGTAGACTTGCATCCACTTCTTTTTGAACAACCATACCAGCACTTCATGTCAATATGAAATGTAGATCCATCCATACAAAGATTGTTATTGATATAGTTCATATCTGTCTGTGGTCAGTGCTTTAATCAATGATATCTAGCTTTAGTATTTTCAGAAGAATCTCGTTCAACTAAGTCAAACTCTGCTCACTTGAGGCTGAGATTTCACTTTGTAGCGACAAATTCATATAAAAGCAGCCTTTCAGAACTCGAAATCCTTTAGACTATTAACAAGGTATTCCCTTCATCTTATCCAAGACCATTTCAGGCATTTTGTCAACAGTTTCAGTTAAACAGCTTTCACAAGTATTGTTTAGGATTACAGGCCTTATAAGCCTCAATTTTTTGTTTATACTTATCTCTGCGGTACCCTTAGAGTGAAAATAAGGATAATACTTATTTGTTCTGTAAGCGTCAATTAATAACAACGAGTCATCACACTATTGTTTGAATTAGAGTTGATAAAAACACTATTTCGGCCAGCGACAACACTTGTAACATAGAACTTGGCAATAAAAGGCTATACTTTTTGCTTGAATGTGCTTTATGACTGAGACATAATATTGCTAAAATATTGGTAGCTTTAGAGCTATTTGGAAACGCAAAATATACTCTTTAAATTTGTCAAAACTCCTTAGACTATTCTCAGGCTGCCCAGATGTCTGACTAATTTATATATAATGGAAAAATCGAAGGCTAGACAAAACCTAGCTCTCATGAGAAATGAAGCAGAATGAACAGAGTGTAAAATAGCGCTTAATGCATCTTTGAATGTCAATCAATTTCAATTTTTCACTTGGCTTTGATGGATTATCAGTTATCAGATTTGAGCAATTTTCTTGTATTTATTGTGAATTAGAAAGTCAAGACACTAGCTAAAATTATTGCCATCAAAGGATGGCCGAAATTAATTAGATGCCCTTGTCCCTATACTTTACGTTCCTTGTTTATGCTCCTCAATGGTACACTTTTTGCTCGTCTGAGCTCAAAAAGCGAAAACTACCCAAAGTGCTAGGATTCATATTCTCAGAATTCAATAGTTTATTTCTCGAGTTTCAGCAGGAGGCAAACTTAACTCAAGTTTTTTTTTGAGGGTTTAGCCAGAAGAATTTCTTCCTTTTTGTTTATATCGCTTCATTTAAGCTTCATGTAAAGCCAGTAGATAACAAATGCATCAATGATTCTATTCTTATTAACTGACACTAAGTCTAGATCAGTTTTCTTAATGTGTCACCAATATTTATCATTGTGTTTGTCTTTCAATTGCAGCAGCAATACTTTGATAAAAAAAAATCCATTCAAAACGACCAATAAAACATGATGTATTCTCATTAGGCTGATAGTCGTTCTTGTCACAATTCCTCCTTTTTTCTGCTTTTTTTTTTGTGGCCTTGTTTTTAGTGCCCAAGTTAGCGAGCTGAGGATGTTTATCATCCTTTTTATTTTGTTTTTAGGAACATTGAATGTGTTGTTGGCCTCAAATCATAAACTTATCTCCTGTCTTTTCTTATATTCTGACAGACCATTCGTATTGTAAAATCTAAATATAAATCTTACAGTACTCTTTTTCTTTTTCTCTTTTCTTTCTGGGGCAATAGATATGGAAACAAACATACTACAAAACTTGATGTGCATTGATCAGTACTACTATAAGTTAACATGAATGCCATATTCTAGGATTGTATGTTAACTCTTCTTTATTGCAGAAAAGATACCTTGCATGTTTGTTTTAGAAAATGAAGAGCGACAGCCGTATTTATATAATAACAGCTCATACTTGTGATTTAAGCATCGAACATTATTATAGTTCTCAAATATGTTAAAATAAGCCAGTTGTATATATGTTTTATGAAATCGTGCATCATGCTTTAAAACTAGTGTTAATTGCTTTCATCTATACGCGGGTTTAAGGTTTGATGAACTTTACTCATAGTGTATCTACGTTCAACCCATACTGCTTCGATGTTGTCCTTTGTTTGACCAAGTCAATGATTGTTAGTGTTTGTTCAACTACATTATATCTATGCCATCAAAAGAAATATGAGCTACGAAAAGACAGGACCAGTCGCCATATTGATTATAAATTATTATTGACAGCCTCAAAACATCAATAAAGTCAAAATATAATATAGATGGCCAAAGAAAACACTGAAAACCTTTCTGACATTCAACCTTTATATGAGTTATAAACTCTAAATATCAATGTTACAGATTATGTACATGCCTGTTATTTCGTCATCAATGCATACAGACCGGCATAAATGTCTAGTGATAGCAACATAGTCAACTGAATTAGCCGATCTATAAAGCAGCATGTCATTGTCGGCACATCTCGGTCAATTCGTTATTCAATAAGTCATTACCACCAGAATGACAGGGTGCATGATGTTCTTCCATAAAAATCTTTGATTTTTTTCTCTTCCTCTTTTCGATAGTCAATAGATATTACTTGTTGTTTTTATAACACAGAGCAAGAACAAAAAGACCTCATTCAACCTCTTTATATTTATTTCTAACCTTCCAATGCAATCCAATTCTTATCAACATGACAGCAGAGACAGTAATATTTACCCAGTGCAGATGACAAGGAACGAATACGAATGTTATTCAGATCAACAACGATTTATTGATTCTGAAACGTTGTATAATTATTTCGAAGGAGAGAACGATGTACCTCTCCATAACCAACAGCAATGGAGACGTACAAATACCACTATGAGTTTGTTGGAAAGCAATCCAAATGATTATTCTACAAAAAGTAGCATAACAAGATCCCTCCCATCGCTTCCTCCTGCTCTTACAACGAATGACCTTATGTCGAATTCTAGTATTCATCCATGCCAATCAAGCAGTCTGTTTCAAAAGACAAGCAAGTATTATCTCTAAATGGCTCTCCACTCTATCCGTTGAAAACACTGATTATATTCTGGCATTAATCGTTTATTTCTATGACTTGTTAATAGGTTCTTCAAAGCCTCGTTTGACTGCAACATTGTGGGAAGATGAAAATATTACATATTATCAAATTGACTGTCGAGGTGTTTGCGTTACTCGGCGACAAGGTAAGAATACCAAAGATAACAAAATCAGATAGATATATAGTCTAAGTACGAGATATATATGCAATAATTCAGATAATGATATGATCAATGGAACAAAATTACTTAATGTAGCAGGTATATCTCGAGGCAAAAGAGATGGAATTTTGAAGAATGAACGAGGGAGAGTAGTAGTCAAAACAGGTGCTATTCATCTCAAAGGAGTTTGGTAAATTTATCAAGAAAAAACATGTAAAAAAGAAAGGGAGCAATTAAGGCATGTTGGCTTGTAGGATACCTTTACCGAGAGCCAAAGTACTTGCTACTCAGTTTCATATCTTTGAAGATCTTTATCCTTTACTTTCAGATCACCCAATCAGTTATCTTTATCCTTCTTGTATTCAGCAGCTCTACAGAATGAACTCGACCGCCTACAGAGACCACTTCTTGCCTACTTACCTCAAACATGAGAGGCCGGAGCCAACTACAACATTTCCATATGCTGACCATAGCATACAACATTCATACAGAAGCTCAAATCAGGGTAGATTCTTGAACAAACATAAAAGTAGTGAGGAGTAAGAGTATAACAAGCATGTAAGCTCAAGTAAAACGACATAAGGTACCTTTTCTATGTCTTTTCCATCGCTCTCTCTCTCTCTTTTTTTTTTTTTTTTTTACTTTCTAACCATCTCTCTAATTTATTTATTTCTTAGGAAAGAATATGAGTCTATTTTCATAAACAAAATAAAAGAAGAGTTCTTTACATATCATTCAATTGATTTAGCCTGCGTAAATGGTGGAGCCATTTTATTATTATTTCCTTTGTGTTGAGAAGAAAAAGAGAAATTGGATATAACACAAAGCCAAAATAGACAGACACTGATTTATGACTATTCTTTTAATCGATCAAACAACTTTAAAAAAAAGGTACTGAAGACCAAGGATGGATTCGTCAATAATTTGGCTAAAGAAGTTTATTTATAAAGTATGCACACTGCAGCATTGTCTTATTGAAGTGCCACTTCTCGTTAGCTCTTCGATTATATCAAGAGACATAGTAGGGGAGTAATGCTCTTTTTCATCTTCTTTTTCTTGAATGCACTGTGCTAGGTACATTTGTACCACAGTTCCAAGTTTTTCGAAGAATTCAAGCGACAGGTCGTAATCTGGGCAGAGAAAAAGGAACAATATGTTAAGTGGATGGCATTTTTAACTGTAAGCAAAGTTGATATAATACAATGAACATATGAGGAACAAGTACTTACAACTCATATAGATAGAACTAGGTTAGAGCTTTCATCCTATATACAAACATTTATCGTATATGCAGGCATAAAAAAAAGGTTCAATAGTAAGATGTTGGTGAATTCAGAGTTGGTAAGAGCTATCGCATCATGTATTCTTGAACTTGGATCATTCTTTTCAGCTAGAAGATACATTTCTAGTGACCAAATGTTGTCGGCTCCAATTGCTTACAGAGTTCTTGGGAGAAAAGTTAAACAAAAACAGATAAACAACTGGTGTTTATTGTAAAATCGAATAAAGGCATATCAACCAACCATCAAAGAATGCTGGATTCTTTTGGTCCTGCCCCTCTTGAGTTGGGGATATTAATCAAAGACTTAGTGATAGAAGCAGTGACAAAAGCTAGCAATTTCAGTGAAAACGCAGCACTTAATAATCTATCGAATAGCAATTATAACACTCCCGACTTTAGAATCAATAGAATTTTGAAAGAATCTTTGATGGAAATGCTCAGATAGTAGACAAAGTTAGCCTCAAACATGGCTAGCGATTACTCTCTAACATAAGGTAGACAGTAGGTTCTAACGTTTTTAAATTGTATACAAGAATATTGAACGACATGTTCCATTTGATGGACACGATGATGATACCATTTACATTTAAAATACCCATTCCTGTCTTAGTTCCCCCCAACGTTTGGACCCAATTGGGTACTCTTGTTATTTTGCTCTTACCAATTGATCCAAGCACTCACTTGCCACCTGCAATTTTGTTCAGTAGTATTGTTGAATTGAACAAAAAAAAAAAGCCATCATACAACGAATGCGGTTTAAATTCATGCAGTAACAAGAACAATCGAAGGATATGTGTTCTAGTAAAATGCTCTAAATGTCACAAAAGAGATCGCAACACTTTGTTTAACTCTAGCAAATGCAATGCGGCATAAACAATATAATAAGAAACTTTGTATAGTATATTTTGATCTAGTGTATAGAATTTCTCTAAATTTCGCAAAGTCAAAATTAGTACATTGGAAACCATCACTGTAGTTTGTCGTTTGTTTTCAAAGAGCGACATTGGGAGGGTTTTCTGGATTGGATAGAGGTAATTGTGGATGGATCTTTCCCTCTAAATTCACCGGTGTTACCAATGGTAAGGTGAATCTATCTACATCCATCCATCCATTGGCAACAGCATAGACAAAGAAAAAGAGTAGACTATCTGTATCAATTTCAGCGAAATTATACACAGAGCGAGAGAACACCCCTTTTAGCGATGAAGCAGTCATTAGAGGATGATCAGAATCAGACAATCGATTGGATGATCAGATGAATTCAACTTTTCTTTTTCTTTTCTATGTTTTGCAATGAATGGATGTCACCATGTCGACTGAAATTAACAGCTCTTGATGTTGTTGCTATGTCTTAGGCTATCGTCAAGGCTCACGAACTCCGTAACAAGAACAAGGCCGAGCTCCTCAAGGTTCTCGATGAACAAAAGCAACAACTTGCCAACATCCGTGTTCAAAAGGTTGCTGGTGGTCGTGTCCAAGAAGTGTAAGTTTCCTTGAAATATACGGCTTCACATATGTACATACATACACGCATACATGCATACACCGAGAAAGCATATAGACATGAAAGCAACTTGTAGAAAGAAGAAGAGAAAGAGGAAAAGATTAGGTTGGAGGGAATATGAGCTTACATGTATATTTTGATATGTGGATATACACTCTTTATTTCTTCAAGTGAACACATACATACCTTGGATTATGTGTGTATATATATATATATATATGTGTGTGTGTGTGTGTACATGCATATGTGGATTCGATTTGTTTATTACAATGAATGACTTATCTTTTTCAATTGCAACATGTATAGTGGTGAAGCCCGTAAGAACGTTGCCCGTGTCTTGACTGTCATCAACCAAACTCAACGTGAACAACTCCGTCTCTTCTACCAAAAGAAGCGTTTCACTCCCTTGGATCTCCGTGTCAAGAAGACTCGTGCTATGCGCAGAGCTTTGACTCCTTTCGAAAAGTCCAAGAAGACTGTTCGTCAACAAAAGAAGGAAGCTCACTTCCCCATCCGCAAGTACGCTGTCAAGGCCTAAACAATATCCAAACATCAATTACATCTTTTGCTGCTTAATTTTTGCGCCACATATTTTAAGTTGCGCACCAATAAAAACATTTTGTGCATCCGATTAAAAAAAAATAGAAAATGTCTGTAAATGCATTAAAAAAAGATATGCTTATATGAATACGCAGTAATAAAGGTTTTGTCCTTGTATTTTTTTTTCCTTTTCTATTTCATGTACAATGCCTCAACAGAGAAAAAGAAAAAGCCAGTTGAAACATGATGCTAGAAAGACTAAGCCGAACCAGAGTTCTATCATGAGCTATTTCAGTCTATCTGCTCAAACAGAGGAACCCGTTCGTGCAGAAGCTACTGAGCAAAAGCAGATAGTAGTTGATCGAGCAGCGTCCACTACAGAAGCAAAGTTAGACGCCGATCAAAAGAAAAACGCATCGCTAGAAGTTGATCAAGAAAGCACTACATCACTAGAAGCTGATCAAGAAAGCACTATACCCCTAGAAGCTGATCAAGAACAAAAATCATTAGACGCTGATCAGCAACAAAGATCACTAGAAACTCTTCAAGAACCCTTAGAGACTCAGGAAGGAACAGTATTCAATAATTCCATGTATACAGACGAAGTAAACCATATAGTTAATACAGTATTGCTGTATGAAGACTATTTGTTTACCAAAGATGAACTAGATTTGATCGAAACTTACAAGACACTTGATGGTAATTTTTTTCAGATAGTGTATATAGTCACAACTCACCATTTTTTATACAAGATGAACCAAAACATCTCATTGTACGTTTGTTAATGAGAAAGCATGGTTGGATAAGAAAAAGTAGAGTGAATTATGAGAGTCATGTAAGTGACTTGGATGCTGCCATACAAAGCCTAGCGTTATGTGGATTTTTACAAACAGAAATCACCGAATTAGCTGAGGCAACTGCTATCTTGTCCAAGCTTGAACTAAGTGAGATTGTAAAAGAACGTCATATCACAATGACGATGGACAATCCAGTAGGTTTCTATTCCTCATCTATTTCCCTTCCGCCTTTTTCCTTATTGACTTCATAATAGAAAAAAAGTGATTATCAGAAAGAGGTCATTCGGTTCGGAAACTGCACAGCGTCCAACATAGCAACGCATTATCGAAATACAACCATCGATCAATCCAAACAACATAAACTCTGGGCTTCCATTCACCACTCTCTTGGACCCTGTATCAAAGTCAATCGAAAACTATTCGATCTGTTTCAACGACTGCAGCTTGTCTATTACCGAATCAACAGTCTGATGGAAACCAACACCATGGCTACTTCTATCTTGGCCCGAACCAGCAAACGAAACTATCCTACATACGAAGCAAGTCGAACTAACAGCATTTGGAATTCACGAGATGATCTATTACAATATGAACAAGCACTTGAGGTAGAAAGGGAATACCATCAGCATATGGAGACACTTTACTTTCTTCGACGATCCAAGAGTGAGAGTGACTCGGGTTTGATAAGAAGCCATATGGTTCAAACCTGGACATTGTGTGAAAACTGTATAGGTGTCTGGGAGAGTTGTATTGCTCAGAGTGAAGCCAACCAAAAGCCTTATCATCTAAGGCGGTTTGAAGCTGGATGGATCTATACCAGATTACTGGATCATGGTACTGAGCTATTGGCAAAACTGCATGAATATGAACTAGAGGCCTTGATGCTTCGGAAGCTTCTAAACCAATCCATATATCGACTGGGAAAACGAGGTAAATGGTACGATCGACTTGCTCTTGTGCAGGCAAACTACCTTGGCAAAAATCAAGGTCGAATTCACAAGAAGACAGCACTTCAAACTTGTATTGATGCTATTCATGATCCCAGGGTGCATCAAAGTAAGTAACACTATGTGTATCATTTTCTCCGAATATCTCATTCCCTTTCCTAGTCTTTTTGCACGATATTCATAAACGCATTAAGCAGTTAGAAAGAGACCTATGTATTCCTAAAAGAGAACAGCACGACTTTAGTTATATGCATCTAAAAAAGCCCAAGGAAATCACTATTTATGGTAAGAGAGCCGTTTTTTTTTTATCGGCCAGCATTTCTAATCTATGTTCTTAAACCCAAAAAAAAAGGAGAGCGTATTTCAGAAGAAGTTACAGGGCAAAAGTCTATTTGGAGAAGTGACAATGGTTCAGCATGTTCAGTAGAACAATTGGCTATTGAATATTATCAAAAACAAGGTTATCAAGGGTGAGAACCTTTTTCTCTAATGTCTAAAGCTTGATATTCAATGGTTATGTTTAGATTGCACTGTGAAAATGGAATTATCCGAATGCTTGTAAGTAACTCACAGTGTCTATACACACACACAGGTGTTTGTATTTATAGGCTGGAATAGGCTGTTCTTTTATTTTGGGATGTGATTTTTGCAGATGTTCCAGGTGTGTTTGAAACACCTTATCAAAGTGAACCTCTGGATCTTCGTACAGACGCATTTTATGAAAGTAAAGATGGCTACATATAAACAAAAAAAAAGGGCTGCTGCTGAATATGAAGTTTAGGTCGATTAGATATTATCCAGCATAGATTAAGAGAGATTGAAGAAGGAAAGCACCTTGAGCTGATTACTACAGTCGATTCAAGAGAGAGACCAAGGCGTACAGTGGGTGTTGGAATCAATTGGAATTATGAGACAAAAGATTTATTAGAAATTGCTCAGGTAAGGAACAAAACATGTACGAAAAAAGAAAGAAGGGTTTATGAAAGCTCTTTTTTTTTAGTGTATTGGACCTTCTTCACTTGCTTCTTTATGTAAGCTTTTCTTTGAGGAATTCGGTCAACGACAAGGTGGAATGCCGGACTTGTGGTAAGCTTTTCTTTTAGGGATAATAAAAGAAATGAGCCGGAGACTGAATGTCTTTTAGTTGCTGGAATTATGAAAAAAAGCATTGCCTGTTTTCAGAAGGTAAATTACACCTATCAACTAAGAAAGACACATACACTTATACTGCTTTATCAGTCAAGGGACCCAAGGACGTGTTATCCAAGACACAGAAGGTGTGGATAGAAACATTGACAAGTGTAGGCATTCAAGTAGAGGTGTGCCATGTTCAAGTATGGCGTGGTGAAGATATCTTTCTTAAAGAAGACTAGTGTGCGTGTGTGTATGTATTTTTTTATTATCACTATCTTTACAGAATCAAGCAAGAGCTCTTCTTTGACTTTCCATCTTCACGATGCATCACTTCTTTTCTTTTAGCAATCAACCTCATCAAAACTGTATAAACTTCATCCACATTCTGTCTTGTTTTAGCTGATGTCTCAATATAAGGACATCCCCATTCTTGAGCAATCTGTTGAGCTGCTGAAGAATCAACTCTACGTAAATGAGCTAAATCCACTTTGTTACCAACTAAAACAAAAGGTATCTTGTATAACATGAGTATTCTTTTCTTTCGTTATAACGAATATCATTACTTACTGATTCATCATCCAATACTCTCAAGATTTGGTCTCGAAATTCCTGTGTGTGATCTAATGACTCTTGTTCACATACAGAAAACACACATAAAAATCCCTCTCCTGATCGATAGTAATTGTCTCTTATCTGATGCTTTTGTTAGTTGGTAGTTGAATAAGGCTAAAAATACACTTACAGCAGCATATTCTTCTTGTCCTGCTGTATCCAAAATATCAATCTGACATTCTGCACCATCCAGCACAACCTTCTTTCGATAGGCTTTAAATGTTTCTTGAGATTATTAGTACTGTTTTTAGATGAGTAAAGGCTACTTACAATCTGCTTTTGTAGGATCGTATTCCTCAACAAAATCACCATACATGTACTGTAATGTTAAGGCTGATTTACCAACACCACCGGAGCCTACCATAATAACCTTATGGAGGGATACATTGTTGTTCTTATTTGAGCGTTTGGTCATCTTTGATAAATTATAAAAGAAATAAAAACAAGCGAGAAAACCTCCCCCTTCATACACACACTATATGCTTCAAGGATTTTTTTTTAAATCTGAGATTATGCTGAGATTGAATGTTGAGTCGCTTGAAAGGAAAATTTTGGGCGGACCTGACATGCCTAAGAAAAACTCCGGTGTTCGCCATTGATGGTGGGGCTGCTATGTCTGGGCGACTACTCCGCCAGTAATAAGCAATACGATTGGACATTGTTAGTCAATGAAAGTTGTTATTGCCGTCGCTCATTTAAGCCTCTGCACAATGTCTTTTGATGAGTGGGCTCATAAAGAACATTACTAAAAACTACAAAACATCAAAACATACTCTCTCTCTTCTACCAAAGAGATTCAACAAGAAAACTCCAGTGATTGCAAGCTTGTTCGACTACAAATAAGAAACGAAAGTGAGTCGGACAATCAAGCTAATGAAGTAAGCTTTGTCTCAGAAACGAAGCCAGTAACGTCCTGCAATCCTTACAAGAGCTGGATTTCGTTCAAGGAACACTGTTAGAGGAGTCAATGAAAGACATGCTCTGGAGTAGCATCGTTTTGACTGAACGTCTAGAGAACCTTCTGACTTGCTTGACATAATGAAGAAAAGTCCTTCCGAAAACGAAAAAGTGCCCCATTCATGGAACCAAGTTTGTAATGTGATTTTTTGGGTAAAAATCATCAGCAATATACATTTTGAGGCATATGAAATAACTCACTTTCTGCTATAGACAAAAGGAAGTTTGTCTCTGTTTGGGAAGGGAGGTCACAAGAAGAACCAAGGTCAAACTTGGTTGCTATTGTTTGTCGATATAAATCAAGCATTTGATCCCATTGTTCTTTCAAAAGCTTAGCTTTCTCTAAAGAAAGAAAACTGTCCGCCTTAGAAGGGTTCTTGCTATTGCTTCATTAGCAATGAACTTGATGATTTCTTTTTGTTGACGAATAACGTTCACTCCACATACAAAACGATATAAAATGTACAACTCGATACCAAACAAGTAGTCTGATACTTTTAAAATAAAGACATATTATATCCATATCAAATAGGTCTCTTCATAAGTGTTGACTGTCTTTAGAAGGAAACAATAAACTGCATTGATTGCTGTAACACAGATATAGCAAGGAGCAATTCTTCTCTTGCTGCTTTTTTCCTGTCTATCTTTCTCTTATCGTATTTTGCACTAAAATAGCGTTACTGTAGATAACTATGATGTTCAGTCAGCCTCTATCTCAAATAACGGCTCATTGCTCTTTCCTATTGTCAGCCGTTTCGAGCGATTAAAGCTGTCTTTGAGGGTCAGCATGATGAATCTTGCTAAATAGATGTACAATTAATCTTTTCTTTTATGTATATGGCTATCTATTTTGGCTACCATTAAACTCTGTTTCTTTATTGAGTACTACTTTCTTTGTTCTGAGAAGATGTGTACAACAGATAAAGCTTAAGCAGTTGTTTTCTGTGCTTTCCATTTCGAGTGTACCTGGAGAATAATTTTGGTCAAATCTATCAAGAATGTCAAGAGTTTGCTAGAGTAGACACTCTTAGTGATTTCCTTTCTGCTTTGACAATGCAAAGCCCAATGAGTGCTGCTTCGCCTTCAGCAAATAGTCCCATGAGTATGGTTGCTTCTCCTTCTGCAGATATACCTATGGTATCTAGAGATGTGTCCGAAGAACTAGAGACTCAACGCAAACCAAGTTAACTTCCAAGCAGTAGAAGGCTTTAGAACATAGTGCATATTTCCTGACAATTTTACAATGCAAGAATACGTTCAGCATTCCGCTAGCCCACTACCTCGAAACCATGATGCTCTTGATGCACAAATCCGCTATTTGTTTACTAGCAGTCATCTGGGTTGATTACTATCTGAATTATATGGAGCAAGATGCATGACTGATGCTAGCAAAGCTAAATACCCTATGATTTTGAGTCTAATCAACACCATAAAACCACAATACAGCTCTCAAACTACCTTTGAAAAAAAAAAACTCTTTGACCAGAGAATGCTACGTGTCTGCCCTGACTAACTTCAATTGAAGTGTAACAATAGGATCTCAAAAACACAATACCATACAAAGGGTAACTTATAGATTCTATTGAAACCAAACTCGCTTCTTTCTGTCATCTCTTTTCTTGATGTCGATCAACACTCATTGCTTCAAATACTCAATTTTGCTTATTGGATTGTTTGAATTTGAATTCAATAAGCTGTAAACTTTGAATAAGGGAGAGATAGAATACTGAGAGGGCTTCTGATGAGGCATATTCATGAGATGTCAATTGCTTTCTTTACAAGCAGCTTTGAAAGAAATAAAAAGTTTTTAAGACACTGAAATAGGTGGAATTGACTAGACGGAGGCAGCCTCGGGAAGAGTAAAAAGGAGCTGATATATCATGTTTTTTACTCTTGACTTTGGATAGTTCTGTTCTGCTAATGTGTATTTTTAGAGTGCTTGAGAAAGAAAGAAGGCGGATGATTGAAGCCTTCCAGATTTGTTTGTTGAGCAAATCGTTGCATGTTGCAGTTACGTAGAGAAAACAAGCTAGAGGTTGTCAAGGGTAACCTTTGAGAAAATTGTCTGTCATCTTTGTTGGGCCGCAAAGCTTAAGGTATTAAGCACAGCCCATGATGAAATTTGCCATTTATACCATAGAATCTACACGCTCATTAGTTCATTCTGAAGTGAATCTTCTTATAATTGCCCTTCAGGAATACTATATACATCGAAGCCTAAAGCTAAATCCTAGAAGATCTGTGTCTCTATTAGCATCCATGCCGAATCACTTTGACTCATATTTGGTAGAGATTTATGAAATGATGATGGTTTCTACCTACTTTATAATTCTAGCATCTGCCTTCCTAAGTGGACTAGGAGAAGGTCTATCAGGAGGTTTGGCTCGTTACAATAGACATAATCTGAGGGTTTCCCGAGATAAGCCAACTTTCTTTTTGTTATCTCTACATTTGAAAGAATGTCTATTCTTGAGTCAATAAACTCCTCCATATTTTTTATTTGACTTCTCGCTGATTGTACCCTTCAAGGCAGGCGTTTATAATGTATTTATCAAAATAATGCCAAACTAGATTAAATAGAGAATACAGGATTGTTTAGTATTTCTTGTGGCGTCCAATGCAAAGAAAAAGTAAAGATTTTACGACTGCATCATGCTTCAAGCCCCCTCTCATGCAAGACTGCGTTTGACAACAGTCTGATTTGGACATCGAGTTCATTGTCCTGAATATATGTTACCTTCAAGCAAGTTTAACAACATCTCCCTACGCTCCTCTCTCCATACTCCCTTATCCTATTGTTTAAAAGAAAAAAAGAGAGATTTCAATAAAGTCAAGCTTGCTTCGTTCTTTCCGATCCTCTTCACAACACATAGAAAAAGAGCAATGTAAATTACCTATAAGTCAACAGAGTCTGTTGTTCTTTTTACTGGTCTAGCTTTTTCCCTATGTTGATCATATTGACTTTCTTCTTTCAGGAGCATAAAGCTTCGCCCCCTTTTATTTCATAAAATTCACTGAAAAAACACATTTATATGAAATTGGTCGTGGATCTTCCAAACGAATGGATAGATTCGTGCATGATTACTCTCAACATGGTATATATTTCAGCAAGCCTTTCTCTCTTTCTCTTTTATCTTCTTTTTTTTCTATCTAAAGAACTGCCATGAGATTTCTTACATGCTTCACTGTTTTGATGGTTGGTGCTACTACTCTTGTTAGTGGTATGCTCTTCACTCAGCCAATAGAGCATATGGTTTATAAAGCCGGTACCACTCAAGAAATTATTTGGTTTGTCATTAACATACATACAAAAAAAGTCATTCGCTAACCATTTCCAAATGAACCTAGGATTAAATCAGATCCTTCAGAAGTCATTCAATTTATTGAATTAAGAAATGGGCCATCTGAGAATTTACAACTAGTTCTGACGATCACTTCCGATCCAAATATCGCTGATACTAACCGTTATTCTTGGCCCATCCCCGATAACTTACCTGCAGGCAAAGATTATACTCTTACTGCCTTGACTTCTACAGGATATTCTTACTCTGGTCGTTTCACAATTGAGGGACTCTCTACTGATACTGATTCCCTTAGTGCGCCTAACTCTCAATAGCTCTCTCATAAAAAAAAATAAAAAGCTTATTTTCTAGTTTGATTCTAAACGTTTGATGATATAAATAACATGGCTTGATTATTTGAGTCATTCATTTTATGTAATATTTATATGTTCACAAGCAAGAGAAAGCAATTTGACAATAGTAAGGGAAACTAAAGAAGAGGGGGATATTCATAAAGGTATAGGTGTCATGATGTTCATATGTACATATATCTCTTTTTTTTTTGCGAGAGAGAGAGAGAGTGTGTGTGTTTTTTGCTTTGTAAAAAAAAAAAAGGAGCTTAAAGAGAAAAATAAAAAAAAAAAGAAGATGGAAATACTTAGGTCATAATGGAAGATGCTAAAGGTCTTCCTGCACTTGTTTTTGTAAGAGGATATCTTTCTGTTTTGTAATGAAGATAGTGCCGATGATTTGTGCTTGAAGGTGTATGGATGACAGGCAAATAATTCTTCTTTTTCGAGTTTACTTGATTGTTCAAAGGTGCTAAAGGCGTCAAACGCCTTTCTTGTGATGTCAAAGATACACATGAGCTAGCCTTACGAATGCACTGAGGATGAAAGTTGAGATGACAGTCTATGCATAAAGAAACAGGTATCAAATTCAGTACTGTCAAATATTTTCTAGTTTGAAATACCTTGACAACTTTTGGCCCAAAGGTTAGTTATATTCATATAACAACCTGAGCATTGATTATCTCTTGTTGTTATCTGATAGTCTATCAACTGATGCTTCATAAAAGTTTCTATTTCTTCACTTCTGGATCTCCTCAAAGTGTTTTCAGGACTAGAGGGCGGAGACAAAAGAAGAGACGAGTCCTTTTTGAAGAAGGGTTCCATCCATTTCGATTGCATCAATTCTAATGCAGTAGGTCTATCATGAGGATCCTTTCGGAAACAGCTCTTGAGAAAATCCATTCCTTCCTACAGGTTATGTTGGTTATTGTTTTCTAACACAAAGTATGCCACGTTACCGGAGATAATTTGAGGGTTTTGGGTATAGGTGGTTCATCATCCTCCACGATACGATAGAGAGCTGCAAAGGAAGGCATACCAGCATACGGAGGTCTTCCTGTGAGCATCTCTACAATAGTGCAGCCCAAAGACCAGATGTCCGACTTGGCAGATGCACCTGCAAATTTGATGACTTCTGGAGCCATCCAATTGGGTGTACCTGCTGGTTCACCTGTATTTTCATCATCCTTCATCTTCAGACTGAGTGACACACCGAAATCTGTCAGCTTCAGTCCGCCTGTTTTGGTTGTGAGTATATTGGCTGCCTTTAGGTCGCAATGGATGACATCTTCTGAATGAAGATAGTTTAGACCCGAAAGGATTTTATATGTATAGGAAGCGGTTAACTTTTCCGGAAATTTCCCAAATGCCTTTATGTTATTGTGAAGTGATCCCATTTCGACATATCTAAATAGGAAAGGTTAATATGGATTAATAAACTGATTTTAGACTACATACTCTAATATAATATTCAGAAACTCCTTGTCTTTTGCAAATCCTTTGTAACGAACAATATGATCATTATCAAGATGTTGTAATACACCTACTTCATTCTAAGGCATCATCAACATTCTCTTTTTCTTTTAAACACTATATCTAGGGCTACATACCATATCATCACAATCCATTTGGTTCCTTCGAATTCTCTTGATGGCCACATATTCTCCTGTATCCATATTTAGGCCGCCAAAAACTTCACCAAACTGACCTTTGCCAATACTTTTACCAAGTGCCTATTGATTCTATAAGTCACTGCTCCCTTTTTCTTAACTATAACATGTGAAACTATGTACTTACATAAACGGCAGTTGTGCCATCGTCACTTTCGACCGTGATTGCACATGATCCCATTTTTTTCAATGATGTTTTTCTGTTTGCTGATTCCATACTAGTGTAATACTTTAGGTTGTTTTCTGCTGCGGTTCTTTGATCTGAACTCCCCTTGGCTGTTGTTACTGTGACGTTTGTGGCAGCTACCAGTGGCGTGGATTTGGAAGGCTTAGGGATAGGTGGAGCAAGTAATCTCGGTCTGGTCGGTATATTCTGAACAACCGGACTCGTCTTCTCCTCCAGCAAAGGAGGCTTTGTTTCGTCCAGTTTACTTTCGGAAGACGAAAATCGACGAATCTTTGCCTTTGGCTCAGCAGGAACAGAGAGATTGTTTGTGATGATCATTTGCACTTGAGACCTAACATATCCTCCTCCTCCACCACCATTATGACTTTGCAGCAGATTTGACTTTGTGTTCTTTGACTCCATTGTTCGGCGGGAATTCATGCTTTTTTGCCAATCCAGTGATGCATTGGTCTTATCATGACAAGGTTCCTTTGTGATAGGCAATGTTTCTTTCTTTTTAGCAGAAAAGATATAGTTGCTTGATACCCAATTCTTTTCAATGGGTAATGGTTTGTTTGGACTTGTACGACCACTCAATTGCAATAGGTTACATGTGTTTGAACTACTTAAAGTAGGATAGGCTGATGCAAGCAATAGCATGTTTTTGCTGCTTCTTTTTCTACCTGTGGTTGGAAATTCAATTGAACTTTTGGCTGGGCTGATTTTCCTTTCACTCATGATTCTCTTGATGGCTAACAAACAAGAGATAACACTCTGCATTCTTTTGCCTTCCAGCAAGTCCACTGTTTGGAAAAGATCTGATTGTGGTATATGAAGCTATTGGATAGGTGAATTTATGTTTGTATGTTTAGATGAAATCACTTACATCCTCTGCTACACGTAAAAATTGTCCAATGTTGTCATGCTATTTAAGTGCAAAATTAAGTCAAAAGTCAAATATATAGTTAAAAAAAAAATAGTTTCGAATTCCTACATAAGCAAATTTCGTACGCCCTTCGTTTTTTATAATACATTCATGAGGTGAAAATCGCTTGATCAGCCTAAAGCATTAGATTGTAAACATAAAAAAGAACAGAGATGCACCATATAGAGAGGGTTCTTACTCGCATAAAAGGATTCCATCCTTTAATATGTCATGAAGAGAGCCCTTTGGAAGCTCCTTTAAATCGAGGGTATCCACCAAGAACTGTCTTGCTGCCTCTTCAGGCTCTTGTTGAGTCAGAGACATGGCTGTTATTGTTGTCATTTATCTCTTCTTTAAAGTATTACAATCAAACAAGAGGATAGGAATTAGGATATTAAATGAATAAAAAAAGGGAGAGAGAGAAAAAAAAAGAGAAGCAGAGCCCAAAAAAAAGAAGAGTCTACGGTAAACGTAAACGTAATGATCCGTATATTTCAAATAACTAAAGAGAAAGCTATATTCCCCTTTCTTTATGCTTTAGAAAAAAAATATACAAAACTGTGTTTCGACTTGTACGACACGCTTCAAAAAGAAAGCGTAAACAGATTACCCAATATAGAAAACGAAACCCAGATTACCTCTTTTGGACAAGACAATAGTCGACTTTAACCTTTTTGTCAATCATGTACACCTTTTCCGGAAATAGATTGCACTCCAACAGAAAAAGATTGCACGCTTGAAGAAAAGACATTGCACATTTCTTCAAAATAGATTGCACATACTCAGAACTACAAGAAACATATAAAATGAGCCTCAAATTTTTTCAAGAGGACGGAAAGGGCAGTGTATTTGATGAGTACGGCAATGAACCAGTTGAAATGGAAGTTGATAACGAGCAGTTTCCGCTTGAGGACGTCACCAACTATGATACCTACATGGACTTGAAGCCTCCTGAAAGATTGGAGAAAATGAAAATTGTCAAAGCCGAGATTGTCGCTGATCAAGGCCATAGTCAGCGCAAATACACCAGATATAGTGATGAGAAAAAGGAGCGCTTTTTCCACCTCGTCTACGTTAAAGGCTATACAGTTCCTGAAGCAGCAAAAGAGTTGGACGTACCTAAGCGTACCGCTCACTATTGGTTCAAGAAAGAGGAAGACGCAGCTCAAAAGAGAATTGAACAACCTGAGCTAGCTCAAGAAGAAGAAAAAGAGAAGAAGAAAGTTGGGCGACCAAAAATTCTCAACGAGGAGCACAAAGGTTTCTTGCTTCAGAAATACAGCGAAGACCCTAGAGCCACTGTAAATGAAGCAATGGAAAGTCTCGCCAGCCAATTTGAAGGACTCAAGATTGCAAAAACTGCTGTCCATGATTTTATGGTCAATGATTGTGCTCTTACAATTAAGAAAGCCCACTTTGAACCTAAAGAAAGAAATTCTCCTCGCAGCATTGAAGCACGCTTTCAATGGGCAACCAATTTGATACAAACAGACATCGACTTCATGAGCAACTGTATTTTCATTGACGAGTCTGCTTTCCATATCAACTTGAGCCGTACTATGGCCTAGTCAACTAAGGGTACTCGAGCTAGAACAATCACTATTCTGGGAGCAATATCGTCGCAGGGTGTTATTAACATGAAGGTTAGAGTACCCTATCAAGAAAGCTCAAAGAAAAGAAAGGTCACAGGTGAGCCAAAGGCAAAAAAGACAGTAGGAACTGTTCTTGGTCATTATTTCAATTTCATTTCTGATACATTGGATGTACTTGATCGACATGAGCAATTCAAAGGGCATTACCTTATTATGGGCAATGCTCCTATCCATTTTTCAGACCAGATTGAGAAGCTGATTGTTAGTAGAGGATATGGATGCGTGTATCTTCCACCTTATTCCCCTGAGTTTAATCCGATTGAGCAGTTCTGGTCTGTGGTTAAGAGTAAGGTGAAGAGAGAGAGAAGTTGCTGAAGGAGGAGACTTTGACTTCAAGAATAGTTGATGCTTGCAACAGTGTCTATTTGGAAGATCTTCGTGGCTTCTGTCGATACTCTGACTCTAAATTACAAGTATGCTTGAATAAAGAACCTCTTTGAGATTGCACATTTATGCAATCTATTTTGAAGAAATGTGCAATGTCTTTTCTTCAAGCGTGCAATACCGACGTTGATGAGACGAAGACTGAAAATGTGGTACATGCTCTCTGAGCCACGCTTTATTTTCCTTTAAATATGATAAAAAATAATAATAATAGAGTAATAATAATAATTAAGTTGAACTGGCTAAACAGTTCAACAGAATATTGTACGGAAGAGCCTTTTGCTTTTGGACACCTTCCGACAACTCTTCAAACGAGTTTGCTTTGTATAGATGGTAAATGTTTACCAAATCCTCAAAAACGGACACCAACATTGTTGCCTGCGCCTTGTTCATTGGCAGAGCAAACAACAGAAGTTTTGTGGCAACATAAATGCCATCATGCATTAATTTCATAATGTAGATTACTACATTTGGTCCAACAATGGTCATCGACATGATTCCATTTCTGTTCTTCTTATCAATCACATTCTTCGAGAAAAGCAAGACACGATACAAATCCAAGTATTGGCCTTCTTTCTTTGAACCGCTGCTCTTAAGCTCGCCAAAGAGATTGCTGTACAACAATCGGCCTTCTTCGTATATATCACATCTGAAATCTGGACGAGAATTGTCCGTACGACTTGCATCGAGAAGCACGCCATTACAAGGCAGAGGGTTTACACCGGGATCCTTGAAGAGAGACATAAAAAGAGGGTGTACAACAGTACCTGCAAGCGTGTACTCGTTCATCGTCTCTTCACTGTCAAAAGGTAGAAAGTCGATGCTTCAAAAATAAAACAATTAGTTTTTTATGTATAATAGACATGAGAGCATACTTACAGTGACTTGATGGCACCGATAGCTTTCTTGACAGGCTTGCTGCTAGATTCCTTTCTCAAACCAAGAAAAATCGCATCTACTTCTTCTTCTTCTTTGTCTTCAATGTTCTTGATGCACTGCATCAGCTTGATTACAGTCTGGGCATCAACATCAACATGATCAAATTGGCCTTTGAAGTTTTCAAACATAGACTGGAGGTCACCAGCCGAAAAACAGTCACCCATCGTATCAGACGACTTCTTGTTATCTTGCAACAACAAGATGCCTGACAAAGACAACAACTCATCGATGTCCTTTGACATTTTCAACTTGCCATCGTTCTTCAAGCAGTATTGATATGATGTCTTCTGATATGTGAAAAACTTGCTCGACATATCAGCATCATTCAATTTCCATTTACCAAACACAGAAGTGTCGTCCAAGCAGTAATCCTTCATGCGCAGTACCAAATCTGCTCCGAATTTTCTTTTGATGCCTGTATTGGCGCTGGTACTTGTTGCGATGGCTCTGCTTTTGAGCTCAGGATTGTGCTAGTAGAAAGTGTTGATCCAGGTACGCTTGTCAAAGTTGTTCTTTGGCTGCTTATCTGGATAATACTGGATAAATACATCGGCATATCGAGACTTCCACACAGCAAGCAATGCAACATCTGGGACTTTCCACTCTTTCATGAGCTGGAGCTCGTATCTTTTAACAAACGCCTTAAAAGAAGGGTTTTTGCCTCTTATGAAGCTATGAAGGTCGTCGTGACCGCGGTAATTTGAATTTATAGAAAGGGAAGATGAGTTGGAAGTCATTTCAAAGGCAATAAGAAGTATAATGAGAATAAAAATACATAAATCAAATTGTGATTGCTGGTACAGTGTGGTTGGAAATAAGCTGCGGATTTTGTAAATTAAATTTAAAGAGTACTTTACATCATGAAGGCTGTTATGCATCAGTACAGCTTTTGCCCAATTCAACCTCTCTTTGATCCAAGCTAAACGCAATTGTTAACGCGTCTGCTTCAGAGCAGGCTTCTTATGCCGCTATACGAGATTTGAACTTCATACGAGTCAATGCATCTCGAAAAGCGGACAAAGAGACCTTCTTGCCTGAACCCAAAAATCGACGATGCTGAGCTCTAATTGACTCAGTAAGTCGACGACGAACGCTTTGACTAATCGCGTTCAAATCAGTTTGAGAAAGAAGCCTTTTTCTTCCAGTTGAAGTTTTGGGAAGAGTGGTTTGTGTTTTCTGAAATCTTTTATAAGCTGATCGTACAGTTGATTCAGGGAGGTCGAGATCTCTTGAGATTTGAGCAAAGTTTCCTTTGTACAAGAAAGTGCCTACTAATCTACCATATTCGTATTCGGAAAGGTGCTTATTGGCTTCTTTGGTAACAAGAGTAGTAGTAGATGTGTTCATTTTATTACGTTTATTAAGAAAAAGGTGATGGGAAGATCAACAGAACAACAATGGGGTAGATAATCAAATCGCGGAGTTTACAAAATCCGCAGCTTATTTCCAACCACACTGTACCAGCAATCACAATTTGATTTATGTATTTTTATTCTCATTATACTTCTTATTGCCTTTGAAATGACTTCCAACTCATCTTCCCTTTCTATAAATTCAAATTACCGCGGTCACGACGACCTTCATAGCTTCATAAGAGGCAAAAACCCTTCTTTTAAGGCGTTTGTTAAAAGATACGAGCTCCAGCTCATGAAAGAGTGGAAAGTCCCAGATGTTGCATTGCTTGCTGTGTGGAAGTCTCGATATGCCGATGTATTTATCCAGTATTATCCAGATAAGCAGCCAAAGAACAACTTTGACAAGCGTACCTGGATCAACACTTTCTACTAGCACAATCCTGAGCTCAAAAGCAGAGCCATCGCAACAAGTACCAGCGCCAATACAGGCATCAAAAGAAAATTCGGAGCAGATTTGGTACTGCGCATGAAGGATTACTGCTTGGACGACACTTCTGTGTTTGGTAAATGGAAATTGAATGATGCTGATATGTCGAGCAAGTTTTTCACATATCAGAAGACATCATATCAATACTGCTTGAAGAACGATGGCAAGTTGAAAATGTCAAAGGACATCGATGAGTTGTTGTCTTTGTCAGGCATCTTGTTGTTGCAAGATAACAAGAAGTCGTCTGATACGATGGGTGACTGTTTTTCGGCTGGTGACCTCCAGTCTATGTTTGAAAACTTCAAAGGCCAATTTGATCATGTTGATGTTGATGCCCAGACTGTAATCAAGCTGATGCAGTGCATCAAGAACATTGAAGACAAAGAAGAAGAAGAAGTAGATGCGATTTTTCTTGGTTTGAGAAAGGAATCTAGCAGCAAGCCTGTCAAGAAAGCTATCGGTGCCATCAAGTCACTGTAAGTATGCTCTCATGTCTATTATACATAAAAAACTAATTGTTTTATTTTTGAAGCATCGACTTTCTACCTTTTGACAGTGAAGAGACGATGAACGAGTACACGCTTGCAGGTACTGTTGTACACCCTCTTTTTATGTCTCTCTTCAAGGATCCCGGTGTAAACCCTCTGCCTTGTAATGGCGTGCTTCTCGATGCAAGTCGTACGGACAATTCTCGTCCAGATTTCAGATGTGATATATACGAAGAAGGCCGATTGTTGTACAGCAATCTCTTTGGCGAGCTTAAGAGCAGCGGTTCAAAGAAAGAAGGCCAATACTTGGATTTGTATCGTGTCTTGCTTTTCTCGAAGAATGTGATTGATAAGAAGAACAGAAATGGAATCATGTCGATGACCATTGTTGGACCAAATGTAGTAATCTACATTATGAAATTAATGCATGATGGCATTTATGTTGCCACAAAACTTCTGTTGTTTGCTCTGCCAATGAACAAGGCGCAGGCAACAATGTTGGTGTCCGTTTTTGAGGATTTGGTAAACATTTACCATCTATACAAAGCAAACTCGTTTGAAGAGTTGTCGGAAGGTGTCCAAAAGCAAAAGGCTCTTCCGTACAATATTCTGTTGAACTGTTTAGCCAGTTCAACTTAATTATTATTATTACTCTATTATTATCATTGTTATTATCATTGTTATTGTTATTATTAGACTAGAAGACATTTTATTTTTCGCTGACTTTATATAAAAAGAAGATAAAGCAATCATATTTCTTATTTTGTATTCGAGTGTCTCAATCAATTCTGTTAGAATTCATTTCGACACTTGAATTCCGGAAAAGGTGTACTTTCCCAGTTGATGGGTATGAATAAAAAAGAAACTCCACTCTTTTTTTTTTTATATGTATATAATTTAAAAATCATCATCAAAAGAATAAAATTAAATGTTTATTTGCATGCCAAAAAAGAAAAAAAAGGCTTTACCCTGAAGTACTTTATTTTAGAAAGCCGCTTAAACAATAAAGTAAGCGATACATCATGCTGTTTAATATCCCGTAGGGTGGAAATCGATTTTGTTTATTTATCTTGGTACCCTCTCACTCTCTTTTTTTTTTCTTCTTCTTCTTTTCTTCCTCTCTCTTCATTTGTTACTATGGAGAGCGACATCACAACGAAACCTAATCCTCTTTTTCGACATCTCGGACAAGCTTCACCAGCCGTTTTAAGCTCAAGTTCACTCTGTCATGACCCAGCCAGTTCACCCTCATCCGATGCTTCAGCTCCTTCAGAAACTGACATGAGTGAAGTGTTTGATTACCCTATCCGAAAACAATGTTCTACCTCCATATTGCAGTTATCTAGCCGTCGTCTTGGCGGATCAGCTTCTCATCCCAACCTGGTGACCAAGGATGATATCCATCTTTCGCCTAAAATATCACGTACTCCTTCACCTCCATTATCTACCACACCACCTTCAAGTGGTCAAGATATTACAGAAAATGATGAAGAGCCTTACTTGACATTAGACCCATTGGATTTATCTCATTTTCGAGAATGGATTGTGGGATTTTGTGTAGTGAATTTTGATCTGGAAATCGGACAAGGTAAGAGAAGAAAAATCTTGATTTGATTGGTGAATTAAATCAAGATATTATAGCATTAGATTATGTTTATCCTGCCATGGACCTGACGAATTTGGAACAAAAGAATATGCAAGTTTTTTTTATAAGACAATGGAAGGAAATGTAACAAAAAATAATTGTTTTTAGTATAGTTGTTTTGCAGCATTCCCAGATTCCAATGTATTTGAAGTAGGAGACCAAGTATTCAACATAAGAGTCAAAGCAAGCACATCTAAATTTGCTGCTTCAGGTATGGAAATAATAATAAAGAGGAGACAGAAGGAGGTGATAGAAAGGAGAAGAAAAAAAAAACAATGCAAATAGGGAGTCTGTAAGAAGGATGAGCTAATCTCTTGCTTTTTTTTTTAGGTCCAACTGCCGATGCTGGATTTCTGTACGGATATGTGTTCTTTAGACAGAAAAAAGATGCTAGTATTCGACGAGGTTATTTTCAGGTAAATCATGGACAGTCAAATAAACAAACAAAAGACTAAACTCAACCTATGACAGAAATCACTTGTGCTATTATCACAACATCCCTATGTAGGTCTGTTTTCTAGAATCATTTCAATACTTGGCCCTGCTTTCTTTGATACCGGACAACCCATGTTGGAAGCTGCCTGTATGAACATTGCTCAATGGGCATCACCTGAAGACAATCGAATCCTCGATCTGCCGTTTTTGGGCCGATTATTGCAGGTTGAACTGCCTTCTCCTTTAGAACCTCAATTGTTAGAAACAACACCCTTTGACATGAACAAACTACAACCCGATGTTCAGATCATGGCTTCATTGCCTGTAGGAGGATTGTATCATCATTTCAGAGATATTCTCAAAGACTTGTGGCTTCTTTGGGAACTGATGTTATTAGCTGAGCCTATTGTTATTATTGCCCCAGATCCATGTGTATGCAGTGAAGCTGTTGTTTCTCTTGTAGATCTCATTAATCCTGTAAGTTTGTGCTTATTTGTTGATAGTTCAGAAACTGATTTGATGTTGTCATTAGATACCTTATTGTGGTGACTATAGACCTTATTTCACAATTCAAGATTCAGATTTCAAGAGTTTTGTTACGAAAAACAAAGTAAGTGAATAAAACAAACGAGTGGATCAAGAAGCTCATTGCTGTTTAGCCATTATCAAGTCTTGTATTGGGTGTGACCAATCCATTCTTTAATACAGCAGTTCAACATTGGCCAAATATTGTTCGTGTGGGTCGTCAACAACCAAGGTAAGAGACTCAGAAAAGACAGGGGATGTTGATTCTAACTGAAATGGATAGAAAACCCGATGGCACCTTGATCACAACTCATATTCAACCCATGCATCCCACAAAGACCAAACCTGGACTTGGTAACAAATCCAATGTGTTGTTCAATTTTGTTCAAGGTGTGACATCCAAACGAAAATCAGTGATTTCAAGAGACCGTGAACTTGTCAAAATGCTGACAGAGGCTTCTGTGAGAGGATATCCACCAGGTAAAATGGTGTATATTTAAAACAATAAGCAAAACACTTCTTGACTGACTTCATGTAGATTGGGTATTAAACAATATCCTAAGAAGGCATTTCGTTGATTTGACAGAGAAATTCCTTGTACCTCTCAATAGATATTTCAGTACACTTATACCAGTTGATATGTAAGCCAAACAAGCAGATGACTCAATTTCATCATTAACCCTTTTGATGCTAGTTCCCTTCGTGGCGATGTGCCTCGATTAAGACCATTCCAAACAGATCAATTTATGAAATCCTTAAAAGAACATGGACCACAGCTACCTTTTAAATCTACCTTCAAGACACGTACATCAACATCAGATCCTACAAAAGAACTTTATTCTCAGTTTCTCAAATGCGGTAATTTCGCTACTTGGCTTCAACAGCGAACCATCCGTGCAGAAGCCGAGATAATGAAACGCAGAAACCAAACACGGTAAAAACAGAAACCCCTTTCCCTTTCCCCCTTTTTTTTTCTTGAACAGGATCATCTATGCTAGATCTTGTGATTTGTAAATACAGCTCTCTCTCTCTTTTTTCTTTTATCTCACTTCCCTCACTAGTGTTTAATATTGCTAGCCATGTTTACTATTGTTTGTATATTAAACAGATGGGCTATTTGTAAAATAATAATAATAATAATATATTTCAAAAAAAAAAAGAGTCTCTCAATCATCTGTGGATCTAAATGACAGAGTTTTCTGTAGCAATTTACAGCTAAGCTAAATTCCAACAGAAGCCTGTAGGATGATGTCGTCATAAACCATCTCTTACATTTTTCGCTTGTCCTACTCTTACTTGACCTTTAATATAAAGTTTAGCTTTACGATAATTTTTTTTAAAAACCCATTTTTCTTCTTTCATTCTTATTATTATGACAAAGTATCCTCAGCTTGGCAAGCACCTTCGCTCTGAATTCTTGATTGAGCCTGAATTCACACCACTCAATCATGGTTCTTATGGTGCACTTCCAAAAGCGCTTCTTCCTATCATACAGGAATTACGGCTGAAAGCTGAAATGAATCCTGACCGTTGGTTAAAACGCGAGGTTTTCCCTTTGATTGAAAGAAATAAGGCAGCTATAGCTGAGCTAATTCATGCTGATCCTAGCGAACTTGTATTTGTTTTCAATGCCATGACTGGTATCAATACAGTGGCCAGGAGTCTTCCTCTTAAAGCAGGTGATAAGGTGTTGTATGTAAGTCATTCTTTATTGTACATGTTTGGAACAATCACTCAATTATGATCTAGTTCAATACAGCTTATAATGCAGTAGAGAGAACGATCCAGTTTATCAATGATTTTGAATCAGTCAAGTTGGTCAAAATTGACTTGGCCTATCCTATGAGTGATCATGCTATAGTTGAACAAATCAAAGAAACAATCGAATATGAAAATAGCTTACAAAATGGGTCTATCAAAGTATGCTTTATGGATGCCATCAGTTCTGTTCCTGGACTCTTGTTTCCTTTTGAGGCAGTCGTCAAGCTATTAAGAGAATATTCCGTTTTGAGTTTAGTGGATGGTGCTCATGCTATTGGTAAGCCTATACATAGTATCTAAATATTTCAATATTAAGACAAACACACACACACAGGTCAAATTCCTCTAGATCTGCATGTTATTGATCCTGATTTCTTTATCACCAATTGTCATAAATGGCTCTATGCACCTCGAGGATGTGCTATACTCTATGTACCTCTAAGAAATCAACATCTAGTTCATCCGGCTATCATCAATGCTTCCTATATGCATCATCCACAGCCTGGAATCAATACGTTTCAATTGGAATTTAGTTGGCCAGGAACTACAGACTTTACAAACTTTCTTTGTATAGAAGCCGCTTTGGCTTTTAGAAAATCCATTGGTGGAGAAAAGGCCATTATGGATTATTGTCATGATCTGGCTGTCAAGGGAGGTGAACTGGCAGCTACTATCCTTGGTACTGAGATATTAGAAAATGAAGAAAGAACATTGACGACAGCCCTCGTGAATGTGAGACTGCCTATTGATCCAGCTAAAGTGCAACAAGATGCAGCCTTTGTTCAACTCTCAGTAGATGAATTAATCTATAAACATCATTGTATGGCTTCTGTCTTTAAACATCATGGTCAATGGTACGCTCGACTCAGTGCTCAAGTCTATAATGATCTATCTGATTTTGAACATGTTGCTAAAGCTTTACTTGATTTATGTAACCAACAATAAATTCCTAATATACAAATAAAGAGAGAGAGAAAGGGGAAATAATAATACAGATCTTTTCTAGTCGCGACGCATATACCAATCAATGGCTAATGAGAACATGGCAAAACCACCTGCACCAAGTGCCATTGCCTGAGGTCCTGCCTTTGCAGCCAATAAACCACCTGTAAATGCACCTGCTGCCACACTGTTGGCTAAATCATTTTTTGCACGATACTATATACAATCTATCAGTATACCGCTACTTATGAGGGACTATATCACTTACGGATTCAATACAGCACTCTGTTCCGGAATAGATCATACCGACAAGACCAAAGTTTTTAGCCATCGAATAGGATCGAGTACCCATATCTTTTGCGACATGTCTTAATTGTTGTCTTGTTGTCTGTTTCACCAGTTCTTCATTCGTCATTGGTCCCGAGTATTCAAAGGAAGACATGAACAAACCGAAAGCTGCACCCATACCGAAACCTTTTGAAAACACCATTTAGACTCGCTTCTTTTTTTTTTCTTTTTGCTTTATTACCTGCAACGCCTGACATGGCTGTCTTGACTACACAAGATTCAAAGGCACCTTGTAATAACTGAATAGTTTGTTGTTCTTGAAGAGACATGCCATTGTTTTGGCCCCTCATTCCACCAAAAGGACCGTTCATTGGTATATATGTTTAATAAGGGAAAGAAACGCAAAAAAAATATTAGTTGACAGCCAGGGGATTTTAAGCTACGACATTGCTCTTTTTTTTTCGGGTAACAAATCAAACTGTCTTCTTTTCTTGCTTTTTTCAGGCCGTATGAGACTTAACAAACCAAAAAAGACAAACTTGGAAATAGAATATCATTACTCCATTCTTTCTCTTTCTGATCAACCATTGAATTTCTTACTCTGAATTCTAAAGTATCACAGACTGTGCAACTGAGCTCTTTTTTTTTTATTTTATTTTTCGTGACTTCAATCACAGCGTAGTTTGGTTATGCGTTCAAGCAGATAGACTGTTTCCCCCTTTTTACAACTAAATAACTTGTTATGGATTCCCCTACAAATACACACTATACTCTCAACTATTTAAACAACTCACTAGGTAACAGTGATTCACCTCCAAGACATAAAAGTGATACTCATCTTATTCTTTATAGGCATCAATCTCGATGAAGTATGACTTTTTTTTTATTAAATAACAAGAAAAGACGTTCCTTATACGTTTTTTTTTTTATAGGAAGTCAAGCTATTTACAAACAACAAAGAAAGAGACAAATATGACAATATGGCCGACTTGTATTCCATCATTGTACTCATGGAACATCTTGAAAAGGCATTCATTCGAGATTCTATTACTGCAGAAGAGTAAGTAAACTATGCTTAAAAAAAAGAAAAATCTCGAGATGAATTAAATTTGATCAAGATATACACCTCAATGTGCGAATTTGATTGCTAAATACAAGACAACCATGAATTTCTTATCAGAGTCTGTAGACAATCTAGAGACTTTTATGAATGAATACAAGGTAAAAAAAAAAGAAAAGAAAAAGAAAAAAGAGCTTATTTAATGATGACCCTTAGTTATCATGTCCAGCTGCAGTTAATCGATTCAAGATTGGTGTTCCAGCTACCTATGAGCATGCTATTGATGATAAACAAAAAGAAGTAGGAAAAGCCGCCAAGTATATTGCAGAAACAGTATTGGTAAGGTTGAATGAATAATCATATTGTTATATCTAATAATCAAAAAAAACACCTTAGCATTTCATTACATTGATGGATACACTCCGATTGAATCGATATGCTGTGGATGAACTTCATCCTATTCTTGCTGATCTTATTCAATCACTCAACAAAGTACCTGGGTTAACGCCTGATTTTGATGGGAAACAAAAAGTACGTCAATGGCTAATTACACTACATTCTATGAAAGCAAGTGATGAGATTACCGAAGAACAAGCACGACAGATGTTGTTTGAAATGGATCAATCTCATTCCGAGTTCCATCGACTTTTGAGCGGTGATCATAAAAATGAATAAAAAAATACCTTTAGGGAACAACCTTAGAATATAAATTTCTCTTCCTATAGTTTTCTTATAGTAACAGCACTCTTTTCCTTTAGTATGAATAAAGAGAGGGAAAAAAAGGGGTCCTTGATTGAAACGTTTGAATCTCCATAATTTGGCTTTGTCAGTCATCTCTATTTATGTCCATAGATTGATCGGAAAACTAATGATTAGTCAAGCAGTACGTACCATTGGCATGATCTTCTTAAGCTCAGGTTTATTCATAGTAGAGTGACTTTGAGAATAACTGAAGCCTGTGACAGTGTTTATCCAAGACTTTGATTGAACAAAGATCTCCTCTTTTTTTTTTTCTGAGTGTGTAATGTTGGTGCGATTTTTCCTTGCATACATTCTATTCCGAAAATAGTGGCAAGCAAATTTTTTTATTTGTCATCGATCTTATCAGATTTTATTTCATTTTTCTTTTCTTTCTTTTATTTTTTTTAATTCTTACACACTCTCTCCCTCACAACAAAATGCCATCCATACAAGATTTGACAGTTGAGCGCTATCCTCATGTAACACAATTTCTTGACAAAGTCAAACCCTGTCTTGAGCAACGTGAAATCGAAAACACATTTGTTATTCATATGGCACAACAACATGTAGACAAGCAGGAAGACCGATACTATTGTGGAGCTGTCTGGAAAAACCAAAGCGAACTCTTGTTTGCTATCTTTGCCGAAAGCGAGGGCTTTTTGTATGCTTCCTGTCTATTTGATGACACAAGACCTGAAGCAATTGTCTTCTTGTTCAATGACGTCTTATCCTGTACTACATTGGACGATATTCAAGGTCTTCATGCCTATCAACCTGTCTTAACCACACTTGGTCGTCTCTGTCAGAAACAGCTAGGTGTTGAACTACAAAAGAAGAATCCTGTTTGGAGTCATCGTCTCAGTCAGGTCAACTGGACACCAAGGGCTCAGTCGATTGCTCGTCAGCCTGGCACTATCTTGAGAGTAGCGACCCAAAAGGATATTGAGCTGTTAAGGCCCTGGACCATTGCATTTGTCAAAGACGTCTTTGGTGACACCTATGTGATCTCAAGTTCAATAGAAGGTATCTGTCGGGACATGATTGAGTCCAATTCAGTTTACCTGTTATGTCTGAGTGATGGTACAGCCGTTTCGATGGCCAGGAAGGTTCGACCATTAAGGCATGGCTGTTCACTTGCCTATGTATACACACCTGAAGAGCATCGTCATCAAGGTTACGGTGAAGCTTGTGTCTCGATGGTAAGTGATCTGCTTCTGAAAGAGTTCCAATACGTTACCCTGTTTGTAGATATCGAGCGTGACCCTCATGATAATCTATATACACGCATTGGCTATGAGCATTATGGCGAAGGTGGTCGTCTTGTACTTTTAAAATAAAATATGATACACACTTAAAAAGAAAGAATTTAGGGGAGCATACTGTTTTTTTATTGTCGTCATTCTTGAGAATGTCATATAAACATACAAAGTGAAATTATCATAAAATGATGTAGCATAAATGTGTCTTGATTCCAATAAAATTTTGTTGTGATCATAAAATTTGGTACAGAGTCCATTGTAAAAAAAAAAAAAAAGAGTGTGTTATTTTGCCTTAGATTTCTCTTTCTTTTATTTTTTTTGCCTTGAAAGATGTGATGAGCCAATAATTCAATTCATTTTGATATAAGAAAAAAAGGAATGGAATGAAGAATAAAGAGAAGAAGAAAAGGAAGCTATGTCTCCCCTTTAACAAACAACATTTGTACTCATATTTAGTGTCACCTAATTAAAGATGTTTAATATCTTCAATTGTTGTGCTCTTTTTAATTAGAAAAATAATGAATTTCGGGATTAAATTGATTATAGTTCCTCATGAGCAATCACTGGCTTCTTTGACTTGGGTTGATAAGGCGCAGGTGTGGGCAATGTTTCATTATGATGTGCATACAATGCCACTGCTTGGTTACCACGAATTTCAAGTGCACCCTTTTGTCCGCCATAAGCACTCGAAATACCGATATCAATCAAGATGACCTTACCACCACATCGGGTATGAATAGCTCCGTCATGTTGAACAGTATGTCCCACTACCATGCGGTTTGCTTCCATATAATCGAGTGCCTGATCCAATAAATTGCACACAATATCCTCTTCATCTAATGCGTAACCACGGTACCAAGTGGGTCCCTCTGCCCCATAGATACCGTGAGGGTCCCCATGTCGACCAAATGACTTCATAAAGGGCACGATGGTTGCATGTGTCTGATTGTTTATCCAGTCAATCCCAAGTTTGCCGAAATAAGGTGTGATACCACCGTGACAAAAGACGGTAGAACCCACTTTGGTCGTCATGTTCAACATCGTCAAGTATTCACCAATAAATCCATCATGCTCAAATGCCTTACGACGAGCTTCGATGCCACCAAATGTCTCTGGTTCTCCTGGATAGACGTAGCGCCAGTCACCAATTAAATTCATGATTTCATGGTTGCCTAACAACGGAATGACCATGCCGCCCTGAAGAGGTGCTTCATCACGCAAATTCTGGATCAATTCATACAGTTTGATGGTATCTGTGCCTCTATCTACCACATCACCCTATTTTTCATATTAAATTGTCATGAAACCAAAAAGAAAAAGAAAAAAAAAAAGTCTACCCCTCATCAGCTTAAATTCTTTCCCCATCTTTCCCTTCTTTTTTCTTATATGCACTTTACCGTTTGAACAAAGATAGCATCACCACCTATCCAGTGATGATCATCATCAATGAGATGTGCAAACTTTAGAATCTCGAGCGTATTTGGCAAATCTCCATGAAGATCGCCTAAAGCAACAATACGACGATCAGCTTCAATATCTGCACTCCCAAACCAGCCAGTCAAAGCTGCATACGTAAGAAAGGTCAATGCAGTGGCAATTTTGACCATAATAACAATACACACACACACAAAAAAAATAAGCAGAATAGCCTTTTTCTTTTTTAAAAATTATTTTTTAGTGGCACCCAATCTTACTTGCAAATAGAAGGTGAATTTGTAGACTATATGAATCAAAAAAGCACTATTTAGAGTGTACATCATTTACTGCATACCTGCAAGTAGCCTTCAACCAGGCTATTTATAATCATTTTGTATGTATGAAAAAGTCTTATACTATGGCTTTCAATAAAAAAAAAAAAGACGATTTCAAAGCAAACAAAAGTCTGTTCAAATTATACAAAAAAAAAAAAACGAGTACAAGAAAGAAATAAGCGTCAAGTTTAGATTTTCCTCTTTTTTTATTTACATATGAACGCTAGATCATATCTATCATTCATATTCTTATCATGCTACCTATTTATTCTAATTTCGAAAAGATGAATGTATAAACTTTTCTTTTTCTAGGATTTCTTGATCAAAGAGTCATGATTGACTGTAGCAATAGTACCTCCACTTGCCATACGTAAAAGTTTACTCAGTCTTTTTTGCTTTTTGTTTGTATTGCTCTCTGGCTTGATGATGGTGACTGGTACGGGTGAATGTTGAAGACAGTATTTAGAGACACTACTGAGCATCATCCCTTTGAAACCAGATAGACCTCTCGTACCAACCACCAAGAGAGAGGGCTGATACATACCCAGCATATGGTAGATTGTATCCTGTACTTTTCCCACTACAAATTCAATAATCACACTTATCTTATAGAGTACATGAGTAAACAGAAAGAAAAAATGATAAGCCTAGATTACTTTTTTCTCTAAATGAGAGGCAGTCATCATAATATGGTTCATCACTTGATTAGCATCTTCTCTTGATTTCTTTGCGCCTGAAGCTAATAAACTAGCCTTTTTATCTACACTACTGTTTCAAAAAAAGACGAAAAACCAAACAAGCTAGATGGGGAGCTTACCATGTATATCCAGTGTGACTACCCTTAATATCACTATTTCATCAAAATCATCCATAATATTCTAATATAAAAGAGAGAAAGTATAAGTCTTGCTATTATCTCTCATTCAATATAAAACCATCTACATCTGTAGTCCAATCTAAAGCATGTCCACTATAGTCTGCCAAGTCAGTGGCTACCATAAATGTACGAGATCGCCTTGTATGCTTATAGCCCAATGATTTCTTGCGCAGTGTAAATGAATAATCAGGTAGATCTTTATCTGTCATTGTATCGAATGATACCACTCGACAGAACTTGTCTTCTAATGCACTCATTTTGCTTTGGTGAAAAAAAAAATGAAAAAAATGAGTTTGACACTTGGTTTATGCGATTTAAGCTAAAATGGGTGGGGAACTATTGACTCAGTTTTAAAAAAAAAAAGAGGCAAATTTCATTTATTAAGCGACATGCGTGCGTCATTGACAATTTTGGTGTTTGATTACTTACTTTCACACTCCATTTTTTTTTTAACTTACTTTGCTTCATTTTTTTTTTTTGTCTCTCTTTTTTCTTTGTTTTCACACACACACATATATATATATTGACAACATGGTAACCATAGTCATCCACATCATCTTTTACACTTTTCTAACTCATGCTTACCATAGGATGAAGAATACGATGTTATTGTCTTGGGTACTGGTTTGACCGAATGTATCTTATCAGGTCTTCTCTCTGTTGATGGCAAGAAGGTGCTTCATATGGATCGTAATGACTACTATGGTGCTGAATCTGCTTCTTTAAACTTGACTACAGTAAGTATTCAGAGAGAGAGAGAGAGAGAGAGCAAGAGAGAGATTTGATGTTGTATACATATAAATGACTCCTATTCTATTAGTTCTATAACAAGTTTAGACCCGGACAAACACCTCCTGAATCCTTGGGTCGTGATCGTGATTGGAACATTGATTTGATTCCCAAGTTCATGATGGCTAACGGTGAAATCGTCCGTTTCTTGACTCATACGGATGTCACTCGTTATCTTGAATTCAAGCAGATTGCTGGTTCTTATGTCTATAGTGGTGGTAAGGTCTGTAAGGTACCTGCTAATGCTAGTGAGGCACTTTCTAGCCCCTTGATGGGTATCTTTGAAAAGCGCCGTATGAAGAACTTCTTGGTCTGGGCTGAAGGCTATAAGGCCAATGACCCTAGCACACATCAGGGCCTCGATATCAACCGTGTCACAGTAAGCGATGTCTTTAAGAAGTTCGGATTGGCTGCTGGCACACAAGAGTTCATTGGTCATGCTATGGCTCTTCATTTGGATGATAGCTATTTAAGTCAACCTGCTCGTGACACTGTTGAAAAGGTTAGATTGTATGCTGTCTCTGTACTTCGTTATGGTAAATCTCCTTACATCTATCCTTTGTATGGTCTTGGTGATTTGCCTCAAGCATTTGCCAGGTAAGCTCATCTATAGATAAGAAAGAGAGAACATGTACTAAAGCATAGTTAATCATAGACTGTCTGCTGTCTATGGTGGTACCTACATGTTAAACACAGAAGCCAAGGAATTGATCTACAATGAACAAGGTCAAGTCACTGGTGTCAAGGTGGGCGATGATACTGTGCGTGCAAAGATGGTGATCTGTGACCCATCTTATGTTCCCCTAAATGTCAAGAAGGTGGGCTCTGTTGTGCGTGCCATCTGTCTCTTAACACATCCTATCCCCAGTACCAACGATGGTGATTCTTGTCAGATTGTCATTCCTCAAAGTCAAGTTGGTCGTCAACATGATATTTACATTGCTTGTGTCAGTGATGCCCATATGGTTTGTCCCAAGGGTTATTATTTGGCTATTGTGTCTACCATTGTCGAGACATCAAACCCTACTGAAGAAGTCAATGAAGGCTTAAAGCTGTTGGGTCCTATTCAAGACAAGTTCATCTTTGAATCTCCTTTGGAAGTCCCTATTGAAGATGGCAAGCAAGACAAGGTCTTTATCTCTCGTTCTTACGATGCTACATCTCACTTTGAAACTGTCTGTGAAGATGTTCATGATATCTGGCGTCGTATTACTGGTGAACCTTTGGTGCTTAAGAAGAGAGAAGATCAAGATCAAGTCAATGCTGCCTAAAAAAAAATATATATATTTATACATAGTGTAACATAAATTCTCTCTTTCTCTCTCTCAAATTATAAACCAATCATATTTCATCCTTTATTTTGCGTGGGAGAGCAAGTAATAGATGAGTAAAAAAAAAAAAAAAAAAGGAATGTGAGTGTTTATTCGTATTTCACTCAAAAAAAAAGGGAGAAGAAAGGGGGGGGGGTATTGGATTGAATTCTAGACACTATCAATAGATAGTTGATCAAATTGTTTCAATGTGGTGTCGTTTTCGTTACTATGATAAAAGCAATATTTGTCCAGCATTTCTAAATAATGACTAGAATTGATATCTAAAGGCACTTCTTCCTCTTCCAGTAATGACGATGTATGCGAAAGTGTTGGACTAGTGGTGGTAGAGGATGGAGGTGGATGAATGTATTCAGATGATGTAATCGGCAGGAAGTAGTCTTTAGCTCCCACAAATGACGCTGATGTATCATGATGCGGCGACTGTTTTGCTAAAAACAGGGATTGACTAAAATCATAGCGTGCACTAAACCATGGCTGACGTCGTTTAAGGTGAAAGGGTGTGGCAGGCTTATAGTCCTTGAGGGCATTGGCAAACTGACTGTGCTTCTCCTCTTCTTCTTCTATCTCTTCCTCCTCATCTTCACTTGTTGTGTTGTCGTCATAATGATTTGAATCGTTCTGCACTGCTTCTTTCTCTACCCAAGGGTCATAAAGTGGGTCGCAAATCACTCTTATTTGATAATGCTGGCCATTGTTGTCATCGTAATAATCCATATGACCTGCCGTATATCTTATTGAAAATTCAACTTTGCCGCGTACTTCGCCACGATCAGAGAGTGTGTTGAGTTCGAGGGTGAATTCATAGATATCGAAGGCAGTGTTTTTTGGATTTGGGCCAAAGAACACACCATCCACATCACTCACAGTGGCCCAATGATCGAGTGTATATCGAATCAAGACAGCTTTGTCTAATGCCAAATTACGTACCATCACTTTACCTCGAATGTATTTGTTGTCAATCATTGAAAAATGCTTTCGATTGAGTATCACTACTTGTTGGTCATTCGCATGATGGGATTCTTGTCGTGGCCAATGAGGACAGAGGATGCGAAAAGAGGGTTGAGTCAGTTGTCTGTCGTGTGCCTCTTTCAGTTCGATAGGGCATTGTGACTCTAAAAACAGACAGACTCGTTCTAGACAGACAGGATCAAACTGCACTTTTGTTCTATTTGGCTGTTCTTGGTGTTGTTCTTCCTCTGGTTCGGGTGAGGTGGTTGGGCTCTGAGGTGTTGATTGGTCAAACTTGTAATTGGCTGAGGACTTGGTTGAGAGGTGTAGTTGAAAAGTGCTTCGTTTAAAATTGCATGTGGCTGGTTTCTCTTTGAGTTTGGGTTGTTTCGTGTCTTGTTGGCTTTTGCCAAACACACTAAAACGAGGTTGTATAGCATTAGGTTTAGACTCCTTCTCTTCTATAGGTTCTTGTTTTACTACTGTAAAAGTAGGTCGAGACCAGTCTGTTCTTTTCCATTTATGTTCGTTACCAGGAAAGGTGGTAAAGCCCATATTACAAAATAATCTATATAAAATAAAATAAAAAAAAGGGAAAAGAAAAAGAAAGGAAAGAGAGAAAAAGCGCTATTATTTTTCCCCCCACCTTTTTTTTTTTTATATATTTTATTTATATTCTTAAAAAGGGTTTATCATTTACGCTTTTCCCGCAATGAGTTGCTTGATTTAGTGTAACTCTGTCTGACCCTTTTTAACCCGAAACTTTATTAGAAGAGAGAGTTATTATTGTTATTAAAACCAGTCATCATTGGCTGTTGAGGGAAAAATTGCTGCTGCTGCTGCTGTTGTTGTTGTTGTTGTTGTTGTTGTTGCTTTTGTTCTTGCATCAAGTCCAACAAACTCTTTTGAGGAGCAGGTGAACTTGTGTTTGTTGGCATTTGTCCAAAAGGGTTTTTGTTTGCCATCTAATTGGGGGGAAAGTCAATCTTTTTTTTTTGTTTACGTAATGTCGATTTTTTTTTGACTTACAAAAGGAGAATTAGTTGATGTTGATGCTTGTTCCACTGGGTTAGAAGATTTGAAACTGCTGGCAAATCCAGTACCGCTAAGATAAGCCCAGAATTAGACTTTTTTTTTTAAAAGAAAAAATGTGTTACTTGATAACTTACTAAGGGATACGTAAATTTCCTTGATTACCAAACGTATCCAAGCCATCACTAACAAGAAGAAAAAAAAATGAGTGAGTCAAAGGACAAGCTACAAAGAAAAGAAAAAGTGTGATGAGAACTTACTCTTTGTTGGCCAAAAGGGAATTCAATTTGGCATACTTCAAATCTTGCTCCTTTGGTGGTAATGCTGGTGCTGCTTGTGGTGAGAATGAATTTGGAGGATTGCTATTAGCAAAACTAGCAGCAGTAGGTGTAAACGTATTGGCAGTACTTGAAGCATTGAAGAAATCAGGCGCATTAGAGGCAAAACCAGAAGAAGAAGTTGCTGGTGCCATAGTAGGAGTAGAGGTTTTTGTACCAAAGAAATCGGGTGCATTTGTAGCAAAAGCAGGTGAGGGAGCATTTACAGTAGCAGGTTGTTGACTAGCATTGCCAAACATCAAGTTACTGTAATCGTATGACTTTGTCTGTTGTGGCTGCAAGACAGATGGCTGGGATTGAGAGAAAGGGTTTGTACTTCCTGTTTGCTGAGGAACAAAGCCAGTGACTTGAGGTTGAATGTTCTGTTGAGAGAACAAGTCCATGGTTTGTTGCTGTTGTTGTTGAGGAACAAAACCAGTCATTTGAGCTTGAAGGCCAGTAGCATAAGGGTTTTGTTGTTGCTGCTGTTGTTGTTGCTGTTGTTGTTGTTGAAAAGGATTCCATTCAATCTGTTGTTGCTGTGGTTGCTGAAATTGCTGATAAGCATTAAAGCCAGTGGACATGGCCTGTTGCGGGAAAGGTTGGAAAGGGTCGTTGTTTGAACCAAACAGATTGGCTGCATTTTCTTTTTCAAGTCTTTCTCTCTCTTTCCTTTCCTTTTCCATGGCCTCTTGTTGACTGAGTTGAATGGCCTTTTCGAGATCGTCATCACCTTGTCGTCGATTTCTTTCTTCTTCATCAGCAACTCGTTTACTTTCAGCCAATGCTTTCTTGAGCTCATTCTCATCATCCCATTGTTGTCCTTCTCCCCCTCCATTCAGACCATTATAATAACGTACAGTCTCATTCAGGTAATCGCCTACATTGGCCATTCTATCGCGCATACCTTGTCTCATACGTCTTTCTTCTCGAAGTCGGTTATCATCTGTTAGCAGATTGGTGATATCTTTTGCCTTTTGACGCACTAATCCATATATCATGATAAATAGAGAGTGGATATAACAAGACAATCAGTATATGCTTACCGTTAGCACCCACATCCTTGCCATTCTCTTCAACATGCTGAAACTCCTTGAGTGTCTTTACAACATAGATATTTTCTTTGGCGTACAAAACGACGTTTTCAGACCCCACGTGCAAGCAGTAATCTAGCAAGAGCAATGCCTAAAAGAAACTCCGAGGTTATTGCAAAAGACGATCGTCATCACTGTATTTAGGGTTACTTTGAAGACATGACGCCAATTCTTGCCCTTATCATTCAATCTTCTATCAATCATGTCCATAATCTCGATGAAATCAGTTCTACGATCAAGAGAGTCAACAAAGAAGTCCTTTTCTATTGTACTGCTAACTTTACTCATTGTATGTCAACTGAGCAATTTCGTTCATAAGAGTACCGCTTGGTCCCCATGGATCATTCGAGGTTGCTTCTCGTACTTTTATTTGGACATCACTAAAGCCTTTGGCTATATTTTTACTAAGGTAGAATGGTGAATATCTCCTTTTTTGGTTCTTTCTTTCTTTTGAATACTTTGCTTGTTTCCTTACTCACTTGTTCACCTCCCCCCCTCTCTCTCTCTAATTTTTCTTTTTCTACTTACTTACATACTACGTACAACTCCTTTACCAGCCATAATATCAATTATAAAAGGAGAAAAAAAAAATGAAGAGAATGAAGAAAAAAAAAAAGCGAAAGGAAATTAGAGAAAAAAAAATATAAATGTGTAATTTTAGGCACGAGGTGATTGATCAGTTTTAGAAGCGGTCTAGCGGTCACATTTTGAAAATTAAGCGCATTAAAAAGGATTTTTTTTATTATGATGATGACAAGACACGCTTATTGTTAACATTAGCAACATCACTAGGGGTTACTCTACCTGATGAAAAAGTATCTTCTTGGCTTTCTTTCACAGGTGGCCAAACCAAATCAACATCCATCACATCCAATTCTAAAAGATCGGCTGAATGAATTTGACCCACTGTAGCTAAACTAGGCTGTGATCGACCCAGATCACCATGCACATATTCTTTGATGTAAGTGCCTGCCTGTGTGTGCAATCGAAGTACACCAAAACGTGCTTCAGGACTGTTCATGTCTACCTGAGGATGAAGTCGAGCAATTGTAGAGGTATGGATTGTTTTGGGTCGGATAGCAGCTGATCGACGTTGGAATACACGTACAGGTGTCTTTTGTTGAACAACAAAGGGTGTAGATCCTACCTGATTGATTCGATCCACTAATTCGTCTGTCAAGGGTTCAGAGAGCCAGACAAGAGCTCTGTATTGCTTTGTCTTGGTCTCTTCGCCTTCCTTAATGATCTTCAAATGTTCTTGTTTCACATGGCTCAGATGTCTCACTTGAACAAAGTCTTTGTGTTGTGGTTGGTTATTGATTTCATCTTCCATCTTTTGATAGTCTGAATCAGCCAATCGAGGTACTCTAGGGTTGACTACTTCAAAGTAAAATGGGCGACCTGTACCCAGCATACGGACATTGGCATCTTCACGGCCTGCTGTACAGAACTTGGTATCATCTGCACGATGGTATCTTTTGATGATATCTGAAAAGACCTCAGAAACAGAGTTCTCGGTCAATTTTTGTCCTCTCACAATCCATGTTGTCTGACTGTATTCTCGAGAAAACTTGAGATAACGACCTCCAATGTAGCATGGGTTGTTTAGAAAAGTAGCTGATTCGAATTTAGCTCTCTCGTTTGTCAAGACAGGAGGAATAGCTGTCAATCTAATGGTTGAGAATAACAAAAGGAGGTGAATTTATGGAGAAAAAAAAAGAGATGGCATGTCATTCAGACTTACAGTTTAGCTTCATCATTATCTAATTTTTTAAGCGCTTCAGCAATGTTAGGTCTTGAATCACCTACAGTCATTCTCATTTTCTTATTTTAAGAGTTGTTAATTTTTTTGGCTTCAAAATAATAATACATTGGGGAGGTACCTTGTGTCGAATGCTTCTGACATTTAATAAGGGTTGCTTTAGTTGTGTCAAGAACATGTGTTCCTTAGAAGAAGGCTCATGTCCAATCACCACAGTCATACGCAAAGGCGAATCAGCATCCAAAACAAAATCGATCTTTTCTTTCAACTTTGAAGCCAATACATATCGAAAGAAATCTTTAGGGTCTCTAGGGATCATCTCCTTCCAAAGTCGTACAAGATCAGCTGTATATTCCTTGGGACTGGCAAAAAGAGTGTTGGTAGCATGTAGCTTGAGGAAATGATCTCTATGTAAAATACTGATAGGCAATGTACAGAACAAAGCACTGCTGTCTACTTGGTAATCTTCTTCTTTGATTCTAGCGGCTACTGGATCTGCAAATGATTCTGCAAATTGGACACTACCAACACAGGCAGAACAAGTTCTTGTATCATCAAATTCAAATGTCTTTTGACGTTCAGTCTTTAATATATCGCAGATAGTTGAGTGAGTTTCCTATAGACTAGGTTTAGTTCAAAGCCAATTCTCTTTTCTTAGTTTCTAGTTACAGCTTCATCAATCAAATAAAGGCTAAAATCTGAACAACCAAGGTATCGGAAACAACAACGAGAACAGCAACGGCTGATGACCAAGATCTCAACTAGATCTAAAGCTGACTGAAAAGCTAACTCTCGATCGCCATTAAGGCGACAGTTGTAAAAGAAACCTCGGACTTGTTCAGCAACAGTGGCCATTTGAAAGGTAAAAGAAGAAGGTTTGTAAAAGAAAAAAAAAATTTTTTTTGTCATTGATTTTGTTGTTTCTTATTTCAAGTTGAGCTTTTGGGTTTCCGAGTAGGTTTTATTGTGCCTGATAATAAATAAGGGCAATCATTTTATTGATGAAATAAACACATATCATTTGTTTTGTTTTCATAAAAAAAAAAAGGCAATCAAAGAGATTGAAACAAAGTGGAGTTGAACAATTTGAGTGAGATTTGATTAAAGCTGATGGATGGTTACAATGAGACACAATCAATTATTCTAGTGAAATAGAAATGCAAAGATAGAGCCAAATAAGGCGCATTATCAGACAATATTTTGGTATAGTTATTATGACAGAAAGAAAAAGATAAGAGGAAAAACAGATAGAGAAGCACAGAAGCAGACAATGGAGATGGAAGCAGAAATAGAGACAGAAGCAGGGACCCAGTAAGACATCAGTAAAGGCATCAGTAAAGGCAAGTCTTGAGTTGTTTAGTAATAGAGTCACCTCCAACAACAAAGCAAGACAAGAAAAAGTAAGAACGCAGAGGGTAAGCCTTCCTTGACTTACTTTTTTTGAATAAGCCAAAGAAGACTCAGTTCTGTTCGCACTATCCCAAATCCTTAGCAAACCTCATACCAGTCAACTAACGAGGAATAGTACAAGTATGTCTGTACCCGCTTCCTCTGCCCAGATCCCTACAGGACACGCTCATAGTGTTAACAGATCAGGCGGCGTAATTGCCCTCAGTCATTCCGACTTCAGTCCCAATACTAGAAAACGAGGGTCGTTCGCGAAAATGGACTAGATTCCGGTCGTAAGCCACTTTATATAGGATCAGGAAAGGCAGCATCAGTCTTTGTCCTTACCCCCCATCAAGCTTGGAGTAGAGGCAGAAGCACCAAGAGAAGAAGAGAGAGGCAGAGAGAACGCGTAAAAAGGATTTGTAGAGCTTCAAAGCATTTGTAGTTTTGTAGTTTTGTAGATGGAAAGGCACGCGTATTTTCTTCTTTTTTCGTAGATAATGTTTTTTTGCTCTTGGTGCAATAATAGACTTGCGTAGATTGCAGATTTTTAGGCTATGCACGACAAAGCAAGTTAGATAACAGCATTATTAAAGAAGAGCATTTTGTTACTTGCCTTTGAGGTTGTCTGGGTGACGAAGTTTCAAGATGTAGTTGAGATGAGAGAGAGAGAAAGAGGGAGAAAATGATCATTACGTTTTGTTTACTTTAAATACGCGCTAAAAAACAGTCATCCAATCAGAGACTGGCATCTCTATTGCATTTATCTATCAGTAAACAAAAGACATGTGAAAGCTAAAAAGATCAGCAAAATAGAGGGTGTTAAAAAGTAAAGATGTCATGCTATTTTATGCCGATATGAACTCTCCTTTATTTTTGATTGTGACAGCTAAACTCCTCTTTAATTTGCAGTTATACTTGTCTTACAAGCCAGACAAGCTTAAATGATGACAAAAAGCTTGTTGACAAAGCATCATTCATAAAACATTACCAAGCCCTTGAAGTGAACTGTTTGATTATTTCTACTGAAATAGATTCCTGTTCCTGTCAAGTTCGACCTATAATTGCTTAGCGTAGTCTCCCTTCCGTTTTATTTTTAATGTATAGTTGAGCCTACATACTATGCTCTTCAAACTTTCCAAAAGACGCATATAAGTGTAATGTTTCCTATGTTTGAGGATTATTTGGACCATGTTTGATCAAAACAACCTCTTTTTTGTTGTTGTTTTAAATGAGAGACACTAAGATTAATACCAAGATACTTCAAGTTCTGATACATGTTGATCAACATTCTGAGCTTGGTCGCATCTTTATTTTTGCCATTGACTTGAGTAGCGACAAAATTAAAAGAAATCTAGCACGCTCAATCTTCGTTTTGTATGGTAGCAAAAACAGTTGCTTTTAAAAGCTTGCAAATTTGCTAATTTTTTATAATTTTCATCTTTCATATTGACCTATAAGAATGTTTATAGGTCTTGGCTCGAGCAGTATGCTTAGTGTATCTGCAGCTCAATGCTCTTAAGCATCCATGCCTAATACGATTCAAAGTACGGCTTATATCAAACACTGGTAAGCGTCATGGCAGTCTGTATGAATTGATGTTCTGAAATTATTTTTTTAATCAAATCCAGCAGACTTTTCACATTCTCAATCTAGCGGGTTGTTATAAAGACGCCACAAAGATCTGCTAAGAAAAATTCCTAAGCAAGTAAACATCTAATACTGGCTCAATAGGTGTTCATGAAAGAGGCAAGTGGCAAGGAAACATGTTTGAAAGACAAGTTGAAATTCTCAAGAAGATTAGTGCAGCAAGCAAGTATGATTAATGCAAACAATTAAAATACATCATCATAGGAGGAAACATAACAGCATGAAAATCGGTATTAACCAAGACAAATTAAGGATCCCATGTAAGGTCTAAACATTTTAGTCTGTTACATAAATTACACAAGAATGGTACAATCAGCCATTTCATTCACTTTCACAAAAACAAGCTTTGTTTTAACACTGTCCAATTGTCTTTACGGAAAGAAGCTAAAGAAGAATTACATATTCCTCTACTTGGTCAACCCTGTTTCATGTCAGCAACAAAGTTAGCTGGCTCTATCGAAATCAATTCAATAAATGGAGACAATGCATCTACTAGCTAAACATACTTCAGTTCGGGATATTTCCAAAACTGAATGCGAATAAATCATAAGCTTCCGTATCTACTCTTTGCACTTAAAAAGGAGATGGATCTTGTTTTGAAACGGATAAGGGTATAGACAGCCTAAAGATCGTTTTCCTTTAGAGGCTTCAGGTAAGCGATGATATAAAATAAAACAATCATGAAACAATAAGCCTATTGTATGCAAATAAAGGAAAGAAGTGCTTTCGGTTCGGCTTTGCTTGATTTAGACCGATCAAAGGATAATAAGGCTCAATTAAGGATACACAACAATCTATGAGTGTGATACAGTGTGTCTTTGATGTTCCTTTACGCTCTACCTTATGATGTTTTGAGGGCTTTCTTGATTTCTGTATAGATCCATCTACCAAGCACCAAAACATATTCTTTGGAAAGAAGAAGAGCAGGAAAGAGTTGGATGAAGCTTGTCAAAAGAAAAAGGGAAAAAAGAGAGACTTTCATAAGTCGGAAAGAATATACTCAGAAAAGCCGAAGACATGTTGCCCAAATGGTTGGCCCTTGCTTTTTTATGCTTTTGTGAAACATAAACAAAAAAATGAGTTCCTGAAAGGCGCCAGCTAGTGAGTTTTGTAGACAACACAAGCTATCATTGCCGAAATAGGATAATCCATAGTAACCAAGGAAAGCAAAACCAAATTATAGATAAAATCTAGATTGAATAGACACGTTTCGGTTTACTTTTTATGCGCACTTTGCCACTACACCGGTCCGAACGAGACATGGTCGTCCTACTCTATCCATCTTGACAATGACGCCATCTGTATATGTCTTGTTTACAGTCGAATAAGACATTTGACTTTCAACCATACAAAGATGTATTGACTTACTTTGTCTCTTTAGTTTCTTCATCAAGGTCAAGGAACAAACAATAAAAATACGCTTTGTTTTTGAAAAAAATTTAACAAATGACAATTTATTTAGATCATTTCCATGAAAGCCCTCTTCTTTTAAAAAGAAAGAAAAGAGGTATAGATGTATATGTACAAGCTTTTCACTGGGTAATTAAATACACTTTTTTCTCTCTCTTAAGAAGCGAAAGTAGCAGGAGGAGGAGGGTTGCAACGAAATTGACTGTACCAGACAGGTTCGGATATACACTTTTTCGAAGTTGTAGATTTTGGTTTCATCAGCTTCCAGAGCTTCTTAAACCATGAAGATTTTTTTACAGTCTCGGTGTAATGGTGTTCGGAGATATTGCTACTCTTTGATAGACCTTGTTTCAACTTGAGTGCCAATTTACTAGTACTTTGGCGTTTCTTTTGTGACACCATCGTTTCGTCGTCACGTAATGTTGAAAGTGATGGTGGTGTAACACCATTATATCTGCGTCTATGACTGAATTGGCTAGATGCATCATCGGCTCGGTTCTTACTATAATTTCGTCTATAGTAGGTTGCTTGCCCTGAGAGACTTTGAGCTGTATGGCTTGCATAACTGTTCAAGCGTTGACGAGAATATACAGAGGAGTTGAATAATAAGGAAGATGTGTCTGAATTACCTCCTGGGTAATCGTGCTCGGCTGTAGGCAGAAATCGAGAGTCATTATGAAAGGGGAAGGACATTATTTGAGGCGACTCGACTACTTCATGAGGATGCATCTGTTTCCTTGCTGATTTATATGTATTGGATTCAGTTAAGCCAACAGTATCTGTGCCAAATTCGTTACAAAAACGAGCAAGAGGGGTATAGGAAGCATCCACTCGAGAGATTTTCGAGAGATTTTCAGAAGTCAGCGGCAAAACTTTTGGACACATACTACTCATGCTTTGTTTATGAACAAGTTTTTTACGATAGTAACAGGGATCTGCCGGCAGAGGTGAATCAATTGAACATTGCATACTACTTTGAGATTGGTTTTGAATCATAAACATAATTGCAATAGTAATATGCGTGGATTTTGACTTTTCGAAATGCAAGGAAAGAAAAAGGGAAATGAATCATTTAATTCTTTGTCATGGCGCATTTTATATAATGTAAGGACTGAATGTACAACCATCCTTCCTGTGCAACGAAGGACCTTGTACGCATGATTCTGAGAGGGGGCCAGCCTTTTAGTGCGTCTCGGTACTATAATTGTCTTGTTATTGTTACGTAAAAAAAATTTTTTTTATAATGAATTTAATTCGTCAAAAGACATAAACACCTTCATAAAGACTATAAGTAATAGATTGATAGAGTATAAGAATAGCTTCACTTTAATAAAAGAATGTATAGAAAGTAACTTGGTTGACCTCAACTAACCATATCGAGAACAAATAAATTTAGTGAAATATAAATGCGTTGAAGATGATAGACCTTCAGTATTTAGCGTACAAGACGCATTCAAGCACACTAGCCGATCATACCAAAAACAGGCATTTGAGGCCACTTTTAGCTTTCATGCTTGAAGATAGTTATCTTTTGGGCAATGGTAAGGAGTTGAGTATTTATGAATGAAATTGCAAAATATTTCAAACCATTTCTAGAAATGGATTGTGCTATTATTATGAAATGAAAACTTTACATTTTAAGAATTCATTGTCCAGTTTATTATATTGGAAATTCTGTTTTTGATTTCTTTATGAAGGTAGTGAGAAAGAAAGTTATTGCTATATTCTACAGCAGAAAAGCTGTACTATAGAATTTGAATATCTCTTGTCTTTGTTTTCCTGCTTATACATGTAAAGGAATGAAAAACATATTTTCATAGCGAGTTGCTTTTGGTTTAAAACTATTAAGCCTGCAAGTTACTTTCATTATCAGTTATGAATTTCGAGCAATTTTAAGTTTTGAAGAAAGCTACATCACACGACGCGATAAGCTTAAATCAAAAAGTTCTGTAACATTGGAGCGATTGATACCGCAAGTATAATTGATAGGAAAATCACAAAAGAAATTGTTTAACTTTGTGCTTGCTGGTTGAATTTGTGCATAAATTGTCTGTAATGAATAAATATTTAATTGCAAGAAAGCAATAAGTGCGATATGTCTCAGTGCATATATGAGTACTCGGCTTGTTGATGGAAAAAGCTAATTTCCATGTTGATATTTTCATTGGTTCACTCAAAAAAGTGATGGGTTATATCATATTGTTTGGTAGCTTTATTTTTGTGTGACAAGACATTCATCAATTCTAAAGAATGGTATAGGCAAAGCTTAGGACGGTCTGTGCACAGCAAGCAATATGGTCTAGTTTTTCGTTCATCAACTAGATTCTTTTTTTTTCTGTATTCTCACTCTTACTAACATGACAAAGAAAAAAGGAAGGAGGGAGGAGAAGAAATTTAAAATGGGTGAGCATGAGCAATATAGATGTAATAATCCTCCTCATTTTTCTATATGAATATCCTGCAAATGCTATACTTTCAGTCAAAGCATATTCTAATTGATAATAAGAAAATCTTTTAATTGGCAAATTTGTTGCCTTTTTTTTTTAACCAAAGTAGTTGTACTTGTTATTTCATACTTGACTTGCGCCCTGAAACTCTATTCAATGATTTTCTTTGTAGGCATTGTAATGATCAGCACAAAATAGGTGAGCTCAGCCATTTCTCCCTTACATTGATCTACCATGTTTTGATAAATGGTAGACAGTGTTTCGAATTTAATTAATTTAGAGAAATTAATGCAATGTTGAATATCCTTTTTTTTTCTTGCATGTTTGTTGCTTACGATAGCCGAAGTATACTCTTTTATGGCTTCCTCGAAACGCCTTTCCGAGAATAGCTTGTTGCCTTGTACAAAAGACGGTTATTGACAGGCTTTTGCAAAACTGCTGCTGCTCTTGACATGTCAAGATTAGAAGAGAGAACAGTCCTTATTAAGTTTTGGCTTATATGCTTGGCATAAGACTTAGATTTATGACAACCATGTGAAAGGAAAAGGTGAATGTTGTGCTTCAAACAACATAAACTTATCCATCTTCGGACGGCTTTATTTGTGAGCTAATTTTACGCTGGTTTGGATGTGATAAACTTATTCTTCTGTCTTATTATGATCAGTCAATAAACATTATAAGAAACAATTGGAAAGGTGAGTTTCTTTGTCTAATGATACAAAAGACAAGGTAAGCCTAGTCTACAACTTTTCAGGCACATCACAATGAACCATCTTGGCCAGAAATTTGGCTTAGAACTAGCATCAGTCTGAATTTGCTTTAAGTAAGTCCTTCTTTGTTGCTTCTCCAGTTGTTTCGCACGCAACAGATGAATTATGTATGATTACAGGAATTAAACAGGCTTATTGGCTGTCTTTATAAATGAGACTTTTACGCCTATTTTTCAGTCAATTACGATCGTCCTTTAATTGGGCTGTAACTGACATTTCGGAACAAAGGAAAGATGAGTAACTGGATAATTAATTAAGCTGCTGAAATCTTTATCACTGCTTTTTTTTTCTCTCTTGCATTTTTTGATTACTAATCTTGACATGTCAAGAGCAGAGGCAGAACAACATAAAGCAAATGGTAAGGACAGCTCGTCATTCAACAGCGGTAGTTTTGCAAAGGCCTGCCAATAACCGTCTTTTGTACAAGGCAACAAGCTATTCTCGGAAAGGCGTTTCGAGGAAGCCATAAAAGAGTATACTTCGGCTATCGTAAGCAACAAATACAGAGAGAAAAGAAAACAAGTGCTCAAATATTGCATCTCTCAACTTGCAACAGATTAAGGATTCGACTGTTGGTGTGTATTATACCAACCGTGCTCTATGCTATTCCAAGGTACGTTAATGGATTGAGAAAAGAGTTATTAGCTAACCTTTTCTTTTTAATAGTTAGAAAAGTATGATCAAGTAATTTCGGATTGTCGAAAGGCAATTGAAATTGATTCTTCTCTGGGTAAAGTTATGATGTTTCTGTATTATTAATTTGAATTAATATTCTGTGTCATTCTAGTGAAAGCCTATTATTTGGTAAAAGAAAAAAAAAAGATCTTTATAGGCATCACAAAAACATAACCCCCCCAGCTTGAATTACAATAGATAGGTCAAGCCTTGACTGAAAAAAAGCAACATGGTGAAGGTAGGAAAAAATCAACTGATTCTCGAATAAATGGCTAATTTCTTCTATCTCAGCTTTGAACAAATTGAAAAAGGGTAATGCATAGCAAAACATGGTTTACATTTGTTATTTATGAGGTGGGAACTTTGCTTTAGGTTATGAATTGGCAATTGTTCAAAAGGTTAAATATGTCAACGATATTCTACAAGCCTTGCTTCTGGCAAGAAAGAGAGTAAGTATTTTTAACTTGGGCTTCTTATTGCGATAGTACTTATAACATGCTGATGATAGAAATGGGAGGATGATGAAGCAGTTCGCCTTGAAAAGGAGTCTGAACTGTTGCGCTATGTAAAAAGCTTGGTTGAGAAAGATAGAACAGAAAAGTTGGCTACTGTAGAACCAGAAGATGAAGAAGCCATTGAGACAGTCAATTATCATATTGTAAGCAAATTGGTCAGTGTATAGCTTGCATGGTTACTTATTCTATGTCTCTATAGGATGAGCGTTTGTCGAAAATTGAGACAGTATTTGTACAATCCAAGGAGAATTCTATGGTAAACCGACTTCATAAGAGGTTACTTGGCTTAACGCTGATTTCTTATTTCTCTTTCTTTCCCTCCTTTAATAGAGACGTGAAATTCCAGAAGCTTATTTAGACAAAATCTCATTCAATATTATGCATGACCCAGTTTTTACACCAGATGGTATTACTTACGAACGCCAATCACTCATAGACCATTTCCAGAGAAATGGAAATTTCGATCCTATCTCAAGAAGACCTTGTACTGAACAGCAACTTATACCCAATCTGTCTCTTCGAGAAGCAATCGAGGACTTTTTGCGAGATAATGGATGGGCAGCAGGTAAGTTTAATTACGACAGCATATGTTGTTTTCCCCCCTCTGTTACTCAAGTCACTTTCTTCTCTCTTTTTCTCTAAATAGATTACTAGAGGTCTTTTTTTTTGGCAATAGATTTATTCACATCATGTATTTTGGCTTGATGGAGAAGGCTTATTGAAAAACTGAGTAATCTTTGGTGTCTTTGTATTCTTCGATTGGCTGTCTATATTTCCTTTCCTTTTCTTTTGATCCAGAGTAGGCTATTTTTTTAGAGAGAAAATATCACATTTCATAACTAAGCTGATATGTCTTGATATGAGAGAATCTATGTTTTTCTTACCTTTTCTTTTCTATCGATTTCTGGAATGAATTTGTTTGATTCATCATGGACAGTTGATGGCTTAAGAAAACGAGAGATGGAGTCTTTATTTTGATCCAAAGGTGTAATGAGATTAGGGTAGTTTGGCTTGGTTGAGTTGACTTCTGTAGAGACACGATAACTTGAAAGGAGAGGAAGACAATAGATTAAGTACATGTGTTATTTCAAAAAACATTGCTTTTACTCACATCTCCAGTTCTCCTTCAAATGGCTTCAACACCTCTTGAACATGGCTGGTAAATCGTTGTTGACAGTCAATCCATGTATGTGCGTCTTCAGGATCTAGAATGACAGGCACTCGATTATGTATTTTACTAAATTCGCATTGACCTGGTTCTGTGGTAACAATAGCACAAGTAGTTACTGTTTGCCCTTTTTATATATAGAGAAAAAGAGAGTCAATACAGGTAATTGTGCCTGAGTGCGATTTGGCATTTACCTTCCACAGTTGAAGTGGCATAAAGTCCAGCAAACAACATCAAACGACCATCTCTCCTCTTGATATAAAAAGGTTGCTTTTGTTTGTTCCATTCATAGAATCTAATTTAAAAAGACAAAAATACATATAACTATTCTAGGATGACCGCCTTAAAGTGTATGCTTACCCTTCAGCAATAACGATGCATCGGTATAGGTTTTTCGATTCTTGGAAAAGACCATGCTGGTTTTCCATCAAAGTCTCTGAGCGAGCATTAATTGGTCTTTGATAGCTATGTTGCTTGATCCAAGAAGCAATGAAGCCCCAGCGCTAACAATTTGTTTTCATTTAATCATTTACATGTAATTTCCGTAATCAATTTCCTCATTTACCATAGGTGCTAATGTCTTTTTGTGGGTTTGTCCGTGTTCTAGTAGTGTAGGGATATATTGCCAAGGGCTACAATTGTAACTGGCTTGATATTTGTCATTATCGTCACTCCATTGGGTATCTGATTGATCAACCACTTTCTCTTGATACAGTTTCGACTGTATTGTACTGGGATCAAGTGTGCAACAAAAGCGACCACACATTGTGTATATATTTAGAGGACAAGTATAAGAAGAAGAGAAACCAAAAAAAAAGAGAGCTTTGCGCGCAGTTTTATGTCAAATGCTGTTTGTGCAACTTTGACGTATTTCTTATTTCGGAGTTATTGGCAGGCCAAGGTTTCATTTGCATTATCCAAGTTGTATGAGAGGTCCCTTATTTCTTCTTCTTCTTCCTTAATGAATCTATGACTAGGGTTTTGATCCAATGCATTGGTGTTATGCCATACACTAATGATATTTATACTCTATCAATTTTTCTCTTTTTATCAGTCTTATAACAAGAAAATGTCGAATCAAATGTGTTAATATAATGCAGAAATGGAAAATGATTAATTGTTATTCGCCTTGAGAACATGGCTTCTGATAAACAAACAAACAAAGTACGAAACTGTGATGAAATAGATTGTTCTTTATTAGCGTTTATGTAAAAAAAAGTGTATCAGTTTGTCACTGATAAGTTCAAGCTTATAGTTTAGAAAAAGTATGCATACATATATACATATGAAACATTGGCATAAATTTATGAATAATTGGACCACTTGCTGATAGATATCAGTGCATTCTATCATTGCATTTTTATGGGAAGCAAATAAACAAAAGAGAAATGAAATAAAAATCATTAAATATATTTGTAATATCCAGCCTATAGAGGAAAAGCCTTGTATGAACAAGAAAAGACATTTATTTTTCAGCTTGAACAGATTATTTATTTGGTATTATATATTGTATATTAATGTTAAATGCAATGATGTATGGAATAGAGTTTTGTACTTGGCGTAAAGAAAATAAAGAATAGCAAAAGGAAAATAGAAGCGCTCTTTTGTATTAGAACTTAATCAACTTCTTCCATCTTGGAGTTTTCAGCAGATTCCTGGTTAGATGAATCATCGGGACCGGTAGAAGAGCTTTCGCTGATATCCATTGGTTCTTCATCAATACTGAGTCCGAGAGAGATCATGCGGTTGATGCGAGTAGCAAAAGAACTGGGATCATCTAAAGCGAAACCTGATGTCAACAGAGAAGTTTCATAAAGCAGGGAAACGAGGTCTTTAAGAGTACGGTCATTAGCATCACTTGAGGCCTTCGACTTGAGTGCCTTGATAATAGCATGGCGAGGATTTAGCTCCAGTGTTTTCTTGGAAGCCATGTAACTGGACATGGAAGAATCGCGAAGAGCTTGTGCTTTCATGATACGCTCCATATTAGCAGACCAACCAAATTGACCAGTAGTCAAGACACAAGGAGAGTCAGTCAGGATATGAGAAAGAACAACTTTTTCAACCTTGTCACCCAAGATATCTTTCACAACTTTGAGGAGACCTTCAAACTCTTTTTGTTCTTCTTCACGAGCCTTCTTTTCTTCTTCATCTTCCTCGATCTCAGTACCCTCCTTGGTGATGCAAACGAGCTTCTTGTTGTCATATTCTTTGAGTTGAGTAATGGCATATTCATCAATAGGATCAGTCATCAAAAGCACCTCAATGTTCTTCTTCTTGAAGCCTTCCAAGAAAGGAGAGTTCTCAACAGCTGTTTTGGATTCACCAGTAATGTAATAAATGTTCTTTTGCTTTTCAGGCATACGAGTAACATAGTCCTTTAAAGAGGTAACTTCACTACCGGACTTGGTAGAATTGTAGCGTAATAAATCTGCAAGCTTAGCGCGGTTCTGGGAGTCTTCGTGAATGCCCAATTTGATGTTCTTGCTGAATGCTTCGTAGAACTTGTCAAAGTTTTCTTTATCTTCAGCAATTTCCTGGAACATCTCAAGGCACTTCTTGACCAAGTTCTTACGAATGACCTTCAAGATCTTGTTCTGTTGAAGCATTTCACGAGAGATGTTCAATGGGAGATCTTCAGAATCAACAACACCCTTGATAAAGTTGAGCCATTCAGGAATCAAATCTTCACAATCATCCATGATGAAGACGCGACGAACATAGAGCTTAATGTTGTTTCTCTTCTTCTTGGTTTCAAACAGATCGAAAGGAGCTCGCTTAGGGACAAAGAGAATAGCGCGGAACTCAAGTTGTCCTTCCACAGAAAAGTGCTTTACAGCCAAATGGTCTTCCCAATCGTTTGTCAAAGCCTTGTAGAACTCAGCATACTCTTCAGACTTGATATCTTCAGGGTTTCGGGTCCAGAGGGGCTTTGTCTTGTTGAGTTCTTCATTTTCAGTGACTGTCTCCTTTACAGTCTTCTTTTTCTTTTCATCCTTCTTGTCATCTTCATCTACAACTTCTTCTATCTTGGCACCTTCTTCAGAAGCAGGCTTCTCCTCCTCTTCTTCTTCTAGCTCTTTCTCGATTTCTTTTTCAATAACCAATTGAATTGGATAAGAGATAAACTCAGAGTGCTTCTTGACAATATCCTTGATTCTCTTTTCTTCAAGGTATTCCATCTGATCTTCCTTCATAAACAAACGAATTTCAGTACCACGCTTGATAGATGGGTTCACAGTATCGCGAGTAATAGTGAATGAGCCACCAGCAGCTGATTCCCAGATATACTGCTCATCATCATTGTGCTTAGTAATGACCTGGACCTTGTCAGCTACTAAATAAGCAGAATAGAAGCCAACACCAAATTGACCGATCATAGAGATATCAGCACCAGAAGAGAGGGCTTCCATAAAGGCTTTGGTACCAGACTTGGCAATTGTACCCAAGTTATTTACCAGGTCAGCTTTGGTCATACCAATACCAGTATCACGGATAGAAAGGACCTTGTTGTTTTTATCAGGTGTGATGCGAATGTATAATTCCTTTTCTTCATCAAGCACACTAGGGTCAGTCAATGATTGATAGCGTACTTTGTCCAAAGCATCAGAAGCGTTTGAGATTAGTTCACGAAGAAAGATTTCCTAATGATGTCAAATGGCACATGGAAAAGAAGAATATCAGTATATGATTGGAATCAACAAGACCTTCTTTAAATTACCTTGTTTGAATAGAATGTGTTGATGATCAAACTCATCAACTGAGAGATTTCAGCTTGGAATGAGAAAGTTTCTTGTTCTGCGCTCATCTATTGCTTGTTTCTTGCTTTGTTTGAGAATAAAGTAGAGATGTAGAATGAAGTGAGAGATAGATTCATGCTACATTGGTTCCTTTTTATATTCATTTGATTTAAAGTCAGCTATTTTTTTCGAGTAAGTTCCAGCACACAATCTACCCAGAGAGAAAAATACAAAATGCCTTCTAGAAAAAACCAGAAAAAGAACCTTCCTAGAGAAGAGGGGGGAGGGACTGCCAAGGCAACAGGCCCATCTGGACAAGGACACTCTTCTGCCTGGTCATGCAATGTCCGCCTACTTGAACGGTTTGCTTCCTCAAGATTTACTAATTTATCACAGCAATATTTAAGCATTTGATGAATTGATTACAAGAGGCATAAACTATCAAGTGATCACTCTATTGTTTTTTTTCCTCTGGTTTTATTACTAAATCTTGCCATATACTAGTTTGCTCCCCATAAAAAAAAGGGGGGGGGGGACATTGACTATACAAAAATAAACCCATTATTCCGGTGTTTACCGATATTGAGCATTAAACTAATAGATACTTTGGATAGGCAATTTACAAAAAAGAGTGTAGGAGAAAAAAAATCAACTTCACAGTGTTTACATAGAGCTTTCTCTCAATTTAGATTAGCTCGCAAGGCAAATAATGTTTACAGACGCATGTGTTTTTTATGAAATGTATTTATTTGTAAATTTTCATTTTTTTTTACAGTCATTGATCTAAAGCATTAGGAATAAATGATTTAGGCCTTGACAGCGTACTTGCGGATGGGGAAGTAAGCTTCCTTCTTTTGTTGACGAACAGTCTTCTTGGACTTTTCGAAAGGAGTCAAAGCTCTGCGCATAGCACGAGTCTTCTTGACACGGAGATCCAAGGGAGTGAAACGCTTCTTTTGGTAGAAGAGACGGAGTTGTTCACGTTGAGTTTGGTTGATGACAGTCAAGACACGGGCAACGTTCTTACGGGCTTCACCACTATACATGTTGCAATTGAAAAAGATAAGTCATTCATTGTAATAAACAAATCGAATCCACATATGCATGTACACACACACACACACATATATATATATATATATACACACATAATCCAAGGTATGTATGTGTTCACTTGAAGAAATAAAGAGTGTATATCCACATATCAAAATATACATGTAAGTTCATATTCCCTCCAATCTAATCTTTTCCTCTTTCTCTTCTTCTTTCTACAAGTCGCTTTCATGTCTATATGCTTTCTCGGTGTATGCATGTATGCGTGTATGTATGTACATATGTGAAGCCGTATATTTCAAGGAAACTTACACTTCTTGGACACGACCACCAGCAACCTTTTGAACACGGATGTTGGCAAGTTGTTGCTTTTGTTCATCGAGAACCTTGAGGAGCTCGGCCTTGTTCTTGTTACGGAGTTCGTGAGCTTTGACGGCAACCTAAAAAAAAGTACCAAAAAGAGATTAATACATCAGTCAAACTTCACTTGACATCAGAAGCAAGCAAGTTCAGTGGTAGCTAAAAAAAAAGTGGTGCGTTCAAAGTAGGCTGCATCTGCGTTCTTTCTTTCTTTAGTATAGGTCTTTCTCTATACAAAATGTCAAGTGCTGTATTGTTGTATAATGCTGAGAGAGAGAGGGACTAAAAGTCAATGTAACTGAGATTGGTTGTATTCAAAAGAGAAAGTCTTGGTTTTTCGTAGGTGTTTGGACAGAAGCAGAAAGGTTGGTTCTAAACTAAGCTGAATACATCTTTGGCTGCAGCACTGACTGACTTGACCTGCTTCTAATGAATGGATGTCTGAACTAACCATTTGGATAGATGGATGATTATTAAGAGGAGGATTCTAATGATTGCTACCTTCTAGGCCTATAGTCAATCTTTTTTTTTTTCTAAAGTGAGTGAATTAAGGAAGAGTCCGGCCATGTCAAATCCGGACAATTCGGGGCAAGTAATATTTTTATTATTTACAAAAGAAAATTCTACAACTTATCCCTCTATATCATCTTGTATGTTTTCTATCATATCATCATCAGTCACTGTATTCTGCTGTTGTGATAATTCTACATGAGGCAAGGGATGCCTCTGCTTTACAATGGCTGCATTCAATGGCACATCGTCCCAAATTTGAATTAAGATAGACGCTGGTAACTGACGAAAACCAACAGTATGTGAGACAGCACCAAAGTATTTAAAGATGAAATGTAAAGAGGCCTGCTGAAGACCCCTCTGTTCAGACAGACTAGCAGCATGATAGATTTTGCTTACATTGTCTATCTCCATCTTCTTGAATAATTGTCGAACACTGAGAGCCAGTAGCCGTGGTAGTAAATAGATATGAGCCATGACCATCAGATCCGCAATCAAATCAGCTGTAAAGCTAGGATCATTCAGTGTATCTGTGTACAGATAACGCACAAAGCTCTCCAAGGTGGATTTAGGCTCGGACATGGTAATTGAATTGTTGAATGATTCTGCCATGCCACTCTCAATTAGATGGACAAAATGAGGCCAACGCGCATAAAGCACAAGGCGATGTACATAGATAGGCGGGGATTGAGGTTCAGTGGATGAATAGATGGCAAAGTCTGTATTCTGTTTTTGTTGTTGACCGAGCAAGAGACTGATGAGATCGGTACCTAATTGTGGTGGTGGTACAGGCACAATCCCAAGTTCTTCAAGATCCACCTTGAGCACCATGCCAAAGAACTCGTCCGGATCTTCTTCATTTGTACCAAACAGATAAAAGGAAGTATGGTGTTCAGCCATGGAGAAACAGTGCCAGTTACAAGTCTCATAACGAGCACCCGACTCTTTAAACTGCCATTGCATGGAGGGCAAATCAAGCGACCATAGGCCTGTCGTGGCTGTCTCAAGCATGATGGCCTCACGAAAGGGAACGGTAATCAAGACAATCAACTGATCACCACAGATCTGAGCAAACCGCTGTCCTATTAATGAAGGGGCAGAGGGTGAGCTGATGTCTAGCTGTGTAACGTGATCGGTCTTGTTGAGGTCAATAAATGCCAAATGATTGGATCGACTCATGTCTTCCCTTAGCCCGCCAAAGAGATAGAGTCGTGAATTATAGACGAAGCTCATATGTTGAACGCGTGTCACAAACGGTATGGGCAATTCCCATTCCCAAGTAGTCAGGTCAAGCGTCAATAGGGTATCTGCAAAACGCACACTGGATCCTACACACATACCACCTGCAACATACAACTTATTTTCATAGATTGTGGCTGAATGTCGAATACGCCCGTCTGGTATAAATCCATGAGGTTGAGGATGCCACCATGTCATTGTGTTCAGGTCGAGGACGATAATGTCATTAAAATAAACATCTTCTTCTGAATTACCACCAAAAATCACTAGCTTGTCATTGTTCCACAGAGTAGCTGAATGGTCGTTTCGTTTGGCTGGTGGTTCTCCCTTGGTATAGATAACTTGAGTCCATTGACAGGATTTTTTGTAGTCAAGTTTAAATAGCTTGTTGTTGATCTCGTCAGTATACTGATCGAATCCGCCAAACACAAAGATGGCATCGTTCACTGTAGTGAGTGACGCGCCTACAAGAGAAGCCAGTCTTTCGCCTGTTGTTTTTACAGGCTCTGAGTAGTGTATGATAGGTATACCGTTAGAAGAAGGAGTTCTATCTCTTGTAGGTGTATTGACTGCTGTACGAGGTGAACTAGGTCGAGACATGTAATATATATACAGAAATGCAAAAAAAAAAATAAGAACAAAAAAAATGGAATTAGCATTGCTCTAATTAAATTTTGATCTTTGATTATTGTTGTGAATTTTTTATATATAAAAAAGTATGAACAATATATAAAGACATGGCAAAAATAAAGGTAAAAATATTAAAGACAATACAGCCCTTCTTTTTTTTTCAGAGTTTTTGATACAATGACAAAGCAGGCTAAGAAGGGCAGGAGAAGGGGGGGAGGGGGGACTAACCTTTCTCCTTTATTGTATCTTTTTTTTTCCCCCAAGTATGTTTGATCATGCAAGCTTTCCTTTCAATTGTCAGTCCGATCAAAATTTTAGTGTCGGAATCATCTTGACTTTTTTTTATCCGACACGTTGCCGGACAACACAAGTTGATTCTAAAGTAAATGGCTAGCTCTCCTCTCCAAGTCTATATCTCCTCCTCTTTGGTACTCATTCAAAATGGTAAATATAACTAGAAATCCATCCATCCGTCCGTCCATGTCCATGCGTGCAATAGATCTATGCTTGGATGAATCATCTAAACAGACTTGAAATCGACAACTCACCGAAAAGAGAAAGACGACGACGACGACGATATGGGGATGCACTCTAATATCCGTTACAGACGAGAATTGACCTTTATTTTGTTATAGGTCAAGCGCACTAAGAAGGTCGGCATCACTGGTAAATATGGTACCCGTTATGGTGCCTCTCTCAGAAAGACCGTCAAGAAGATGGAAATCACTCAACACTCCAAGTACACCTGTACTTTCTGTGGTAAGGACGCTGTCAAGCGTACCGCCGTCGGTATCTGGAAGTGTAAGGGTTGTAAGAAGACCTTGGCTGGTGGTGCTTACACTGTCTCGTAAGTCTCGAAAATTATGAATGGTTAATGCATTGTGACTTATGTTTTTCTTTTCTAGCACTACTGCTGCTGCTACCGTCCGTTCCACCGTTCGTCGTCTCCGTGAATTGGCCGAAATCTAAGGTGGTTCATTACTTGTAATCCTATACAATAAAACAAATTGCCTCAGTTTTTTTTTCCTTAATTTATTTGTCTTTATTTTTCGAACTTCAATTGCTTGTGTATCTACTTGATTTGGGCTAGTGATGATGAACAAGGAAAATCGAAATCAAGAAATAAGCATACTGTTTTTTTTATGACAGCTTCCAGGGTACACTTAACCTTAAATCAATAGACTGTTTTTCCTCTTGCTCCAATGTCCCTGAAAGTAATTGATACTGTCTATAAATAATAAAATAAAAAGTCTAAAAAGTTAACTAGGATATGAGTTGCCAGGAAACAGACTGTTTTATTAGGAATAAGATCTGTTACGTTTAAGCAGCCTAAATGCCAAATCAAAGCACAAGTCATCTCAGCAAATGATCGCAATACTTGCTTTGCAAGAACTACTTGCCCTTGTTTAGGATTTAAATGAAATCGCCGTTTGTATTATATCCTCAATCCTTCATAGCTCCGTCTTAATGAAGGGTACAAGAAAGTTAAAATGTGACATTCAGTTGTGTAGATCTCTTTTCAAACTTGTATAGCAACTACAGTCTAAATGAACAGAAATTAGCACATACAACACAGATGTATCTATTGAAATTTTAAAAGAAAAATATCCCTCAAATGACAACATTTACACTTGAGATCATTACCATATAGTGCCTTTAATATACAACAAGACATTAGTCCGTTTCAATGCTGTTCTGTCTTTTGAATCATTTGCAACTACAAATAATTACAATTTTTATGTTGGCTGTGTTAAGAGAGCGTAAGAAATATCTACTTATTACAAATAAACAAAGCCCAATTCGTTCTAATTGAATGCCTGATTCCAATCCAAATTTATTGTGAGATTGAAGAAATTCAACTTGCACATCGATCCAATGAGACCATCTCTCGCCTTTTTTTTGTTTTCATAAAGACGCATATGTCATTAAAGAGATGATAACAAAAAAAGAACGAAAATCAATCTTTATTTTTATGGTAGTGGCACATCCATTGTTGAAACACAGGCTTATTTCTCTAGCTAAGAAACCAACCGAAAAGACTCATCTGTTCTATGCCATCGTTGCTCACTTTAGCTTTCTTTTCTTTCAAATGGATTGGTGCTATTGGTTTTCATGTCATCACTAAGCTTTTTAGGTCATCACCATAGATGGTTGTGTAAGGTTTTATGAAACTCTATTCGAGTTTTCGCAACATTCTGAGACAGATGAAGCTTTAATCGCCATTATAAAAGGCATATTTCAGTCTTTTATAGTTGCTTGTCTTTATTCTCTACTAGATTAAGCCATACACTTTCTAGAGCAAAGCTGATAGACTACAAGCAGGCATTTGTAACTTCAAGGTATAATTGTATATACTAAACTATTCCGTTTCCTCTCTAACAATTTATTAGAATATCAGGTAGTTCTAAGCGAGAAGCATAAAGAGTGCTATAGCAAGAAAGCTGACATAAAGTGCGAAAGGTCATGGAACAGCATCTCAAAGTATAGTAGAATTGAGAAAGCATTATCTAGTGAAATACAATTTTTCACTTAGGATGCAAATAATTTGCGTTAAGTTAGCGTTTTTCTCTCTGCCATAAAAAATTTAAATACCTTGCTAACTAAGCATGAGCGGCCTCCCCCACTCCCCTCGACCTCCCCTCAGTAGGTGAATTTTTTCTGTATTACAGTGAAACCCAGCACTGCTCCGCATATATCGGATATTGGACATGTATTACATTAATTGTAGAGGAGTTGATAACAAAAGTCTATTGGCGGCATAAACTTGGTAGTCTTTGCACTTCTTTACTTCTTTTACTTTATGTCTTCCCTCTCTTTCTCTGCCCTTATCTTCCTATGGGAGAAAAAAAAGATAAGGAACAAACTCAGCTTTGTCGTGCACGTATACGTGACAACATTGGGACTGTTATTGAAAACAAAAATTTATTTTAGCAGTCAAAAATATCATGTGATAGTATGCTGTCAAAAAGGTATATAAAGGGTCGTTTTTTCTCTTGTTTTTCTGTTTCCTTATCCTAACTCTTAGGTGCGCTCTGTCTACGAGCAAGCGTGCTGACGGGTTGAACTCGGCTTTATGCTTGAGTAAGTTTGTTCATTAGGTAGAGATACACCTGATCTTCTAACATAATGAGTTATGGTTCGCTCTTGGCGACTTGCCTAGTTTTCTTCCCACGAAGCGCTATGGCATGTAATTATAACCGAAGATGTGATGGTGAAAGGCTCCTTTTGAGCAGGGATCCTCCCGAGGATCATATAGTTAGGGCTAGACTGCGTGGGCAGGATAACCTAGCTATATGTGATGGGCGCAATTTAAAGAAAATGAAAACATGAATGGGAGAAGGGGATATAGTGTGTGTGTTTATGAAAGAAAAGGATGGTTCAAAGACGATTTTATTGAACTCCCTGTTAAGTGAAGTTTCTTGACAAAAGAGAGGTCGACATAGGAGTCATTGAGAGACTTGTGTTATGAATATACCAGTCAGCATTAAAATGGCACGATGATGCCAATGATTTCAGTACTTTAACAAAGCTTGTGGTTCTCATTTAATGACTTGACATTTAATTATTGAGTGCAAATCTGAACATTTGGTCTATCTTTGATTACTGTTCATAGATCATGTGATCAAGAACAAGCCTATCTTATTTTTCAGCCAACTTCTACAAAGCTCATCTTCTTTTATTGATAACCCAAATATTCATATTGGCAGCATGTTACTATTGGCTCTTGCACTGTAAGCATAGTGCATCCCTCTTAATAACACTTAAGCATGACTCATTCAAGGTCAGATATTGAATAGAATCCATATTTCGGCTAAACAGTCAATAAGCACGCCATTTTTTCTTTTTTGATTCATCATTTATCTGATCCTTTGCATCATTTTTCAAATCAATAAATAATATATAATTTTTGATTTTTTCAATTTTTTTTTTTTTAATTTTCTATTCTTAATACAGTAAAATGAAGGTGGTTCGCGTTAATATTGAAAACTTTGATGAAGAAGTAAACAAGGCTGTTGAAACAGGCAACCCTGTCTTTGTTGTCTTCTTTGGTAACGAAACACCCGAAACCTCTGAATCTTGGTGTCCTGATTGTGTTATTGCCGATCCTTTGATCCGTAAGACTGTCTTGTCTGTTGAGAACTCGATTTTGATTGAAGCTCCTGTTGGTTTCCGTGATCAATGGAAGGGCAACACAAGCCATCCTTACCGTGTTCGATTCAAGGTACCTGCTATTCCTACTTTATACAAGTGGTCTGCTGTAAGTATTGAGATATTATATAAACATACTGTATTTTGGCATTAGACTTATATCTATCTTAGGCTGGTCCTGGAGAAACCTTGGTTGAAACTGACTGTGCTGATGTTCAGAAGCTCACTCAATTTGTTCAAAACTAGAAAAAAACAACATCTATTGCATTGTAAATAAACTCTCTTTTTTTTAAAATGATTTTTCACTGGGGTTATTTGCAGCCTTTATTTTTTTGAAATTTATCATCATTTTAAGCGCTAAAATGATCATTCAGTGTAAGAGTATACAATATAAGAGTAGCATTTCTCAAGAATGACTTTTTTTATAAAGAGAAAAGAAATGTCACTCTATAGATGTAATATAGTGAGTAGTTTATGATTTAAGAAAAAATAAAAGTAGCTGAGATACTAGATAGCTTGGTCAAGAATATACAAAATAAAGCAAGTCTCCTATAAAATCAAAGAGAAGCGAAATCCTTCTAATGTAGCTTATTCAATAACTGTTATTTAGCCCTTCGCTTGATGAATGTCTTGTTTAATGAATTTATTGATTGTCTCTCTCCCTTTTTTTTTTATTAGGCAAAAGGGCACATTAAGATGATAGCATCGATGAGGATATGAAGGGTATATGCCAACAAGGAGAATGATGCTTGCAACATTATCTTTGACAAAAGCAGAAAGCAGACCTCTTTTTTTTGTTTACGAATAAAGCTTTCTGAAAACTTGAGCCTCTCTACAAGACAACAAATGCAAGAGTTCAAACAGCTACTAGATACTTCAAAGAGACTGATGGAAAATGAAGAGGAACTAAAGATGAAATGTATTCAATGAGGAAACTAAGCCAGGAACTATGAGTAGAGTTGGAATATATTTCAGATAGAAATAGTTTGAGCAAGAGGGACACTTTAATCATCAATCTTGTCTTATAATCAACTGTGACAAATCATCTTTTTCCATGACAACAAATGACAGTGACTACAGCCAGTGGATGATCTCTTTTTTTTTCTTTTTTGCTGAACAGACTCTGTTGTTGCTTAAAGTCTTTCTTTGATCTATCTGATGAATTTCTTGTTCTACTTGACCTTCTCTTAGATGATTGGTTGTTTTCTTCTCCTGGCTCACTGCAGATGTCTTCCCCTGTTGACATGACATTTTTATCCCAAAGTAAAAGGGGATTTCTTTTTTAGCTTCTACTGCATTTCTTTCAAACTGGTTTGAACATACCGAATCTTAAACTATATGTTCATCGCCGTTTGTTTCAACAAAATACGTTTAAATCTTATGCACCAAAGTTGTTATTATTACATAATAAGCGGTATAGCAGCCAATCAAAAAGAATGAAAAGAACGCTTAATTAAAATAAACATTTTGCTCAGTCCTTACAGGGTTAAAATTCCATTTACATTTATATGGTCAGAATGAACATATATAAGAAAAAGAGGACGTTCTGGAACTCATTTAGAGGCCTCGTTCTCTTAGTGTTGCATTTCTTTTTTTTTTGTTAGAGAAAGACTTGGGGTTTGTTTGGTTCAGTGGAGATTTGTTTTATAGTTAAGATATTTTCTAACTACAGTCTCCTCATCCAAGAAAAAAAAAGAATCCTAAATATGTGTCTTGGTGTCTACAGATCAAGGCATTTGTATAAAATTAAGATATGCATTGACAGGCGTGGCTTTTTGATTACTTCGTGACGCTTTTTCATTCTGGAAGATCATGACACAAGAAAAAAATAGGACTTCGGCGACAAAAAAAAATAGAGAGAAGCCGAGAAAGGGTAAAGAGAAGCCAGCTTAACCTCTCTCTCTCTTTTCTATATATATATATATATTCCTGTTGACCCTTTTCAAAACACACTATATCAAAAGAAAAGGAAAGAGTACACCATGTCTGCTAACTATACAGTTGAAGATTTAAAACCAAGAATTATCGAGAATATTGATAAACTAGAATATCCTGCAGCCTATGCCTTCTGTCAACGTGCTTTGGAGCTTGAGCCACATAATGCAGAACTCTTAGAAATAACCGGACAAGTAGAGTTGGAGCTTGAACAGTTTGAATTAGCAAGAAAGGTAGGCCAACCATACCATCACGATCCGAGATCCATAAAAAAAAAATTGTGTTAGACTCATGCGTTCTGCTAGCACTTGTTAGAGTCGATCCAGATTGCACCTGAATCAAACTATAGTAAATACATGTACTTGGGTCAGTTATCAGTAGAAAAGGAAGCTATTGCTGCTTTCCAAAAAGGTGTTGACTTGATGGTAGTCGAGAGAAACAAATTGTCTGCTGAATCAGAGGAGGCCAAGTCACTTGCCTCCAAGATTTCTAGTGCTTTATGTTCCATGACAGAAATCTATCTGACTGATTGTTGGTAAGCATTTTTTGGATGTTTAGAATAGAAACAAAACAAAGTTAACGAGAATCGACTAGTTTTGAGCCTGAAGCAGAGCAGAAATGTGAAGAGTACTTGAGTCAGGCACAACAAGTGGATGCAGACCATGCAGAAACATATCAGTTACTTGCTTCTGTTAGATTAAGTCAGCAACGCAATGAAGAAGCTGCAGCAGCCTTGAACAGATCAATGAAGCTATGGATTGATAGAGAAATTGGCGACCCAATGATACCCATCTATGACACACGACTTGCCCTTGTCAAATTACTGCTAGAATGTGGCATGTTTGAGCATGCCTTTACTGTCTTGGAAAATCTACAAAAGGAGAATGATGAAGTAGTCGATCTATGGTATCTTTATGGCTGGACTTACTACTGTCTGGGTGATGATGAAGAAAGAACACAGGAAGAAAAAATTGGATTATGGGCAGATGCAAGAGACTGTTTAGAGACATCAGTCAAGGTAAGGAATGAGCAGATGGATTAGAAACAAGTTTTCACACCTTGTTTTCAGTTATACAGCATGTTGGGATCTGACGACGATGCCATGTTTGAGCATGCTAAAGAGTTGATTGCTTCTATTAATGAAGTTGTTCCTGCTCAACTAGAGGAACCTGAGGAAGAGATTGTGGGGGATGAAGAACTTGATATTGAATCTGATGAAGATGCTATGGAAGAATAGACTGTTTTCATACATTGTATTGTTATCTCATATGAACAGCACATACTTACATATTTATATATATATATATACACACACGCACAAATAAATACATTTAATGACAGTAATGATAAATAGAGAAGCAAGCTTAGGCTGACAACGTTTTTGTTTTTTTTTAATCTTAATAGGGTGTATGTGAAGAGAGAGAACGATTAAACAAAAAAAAAAAGAAGGGACAAGAGAAAACAATGTAATAAGAACGAGATACACTCTAGATGAGAGTCTGAGTGTAAGTCAAAGTGTATCTATTTGTGTGTGTGTACGTGCATGAAAGAATAGAGGTGCATATCACATTCTATAGAGCGCGCGCTCCCTTCCTTCTCCTATCTTTCGAACACACACTTTTTTTTTCCACTTGCTATCTCTTGTTACCTTTCTACACAGTTAGGGGATAGACTAAAAAGAAACTTAAGGTTTTCAAATTCTGCTAGAGCTTTCATTTCCTTTGTTCTTACCAGGTGTCACGGACATCTTTGTACTTCTTTATTAAGCAATTATCATTTTTTAGTGCAAATAGATATTTAGGTTCAAATAAAACAAAAGTTAAAGAATGATGAGATTTTCTCTATTTTGATTTCAATAAATAAAAGACAGGATCATTTATTACATTCCTCGACTGACAAGCTATTGTAACTATCTTCTACAACAGAAACAGTCTGCATCATGATGTGGTCGATTAAACATGATTTCTTTTTTTTTTATCCATATACTATAGTCTTTATTACAAAAACCGAACAATTCATTACCTCTATAGGGACCTGAATAAAAAAAAAAAAAAAAGAAAAAGTATAGAGTTACCCTACATATATTTATCTATCTCTGTCTATATGCACACACACACACACACATTTAAGCACACAGTATCATTTTGGGTTTACTCCTGCTCTACATGCTCCTGAAAAATGGTGTATAGATTTAGGTTTTTCTTTATTTATTCATTCAAACTTTGTGTCGTTTTCCTAAGTACGTTTTGCTGTCAAACCTGCAATTGATTTATCACATCTACATTTATCTAAATACAGAAATTGACTTAATCCCTTTATTTTCTTGGATCACTATCATATAAAATGAAATAAAATAGAGTCTCGAAAGTCTCTTTTTTTATTCTTATTCTTGTTTCTTTCAAACTACATCATTTCTCTCACTTTAAATAGAGTAAACGAAATCAAATAAAATATATATATATAAAAATGAAGAGTAAGTATGACTTTAGATTATAAACAATAATCAGCTAAAGAAAATTTTATTAGTCGCTGATATGTTAAATCCGGTTACTGTCAATCGCCAACTTTCTTCCCCTCCCCTTTCACCAGAAGAAGATGAAGAAGCTTACTACCCATCAAAAAGAAGCAATAGTATCAATAACAACGGAAAGCCTCGAAGTCGTTTTTCAGATATCGAAGATGCTATCATCTGTGAAGGTGTGGCCAGAGGATTGACTTGGGGCCAGATATCAGGTCAATTGCCACACCGCAAACGTGCCACTTGTTTCAATCGATATAGAACACTTCAAGGCATTCGTAAATCCCGAAAAAGATCTTTGCCGGACATGCGATCGCCACCTATCACTCCACCTCACTCTAATTCATGGCTGCCTTCTTCACCCAGCTCATATCATCATCCTCCTACTCCTCTTCATCGTCAACACTCACTTCAGAAACAGTCAGCACCTTCTTCCCCAACAAAACAATCATTGCCTGTTTTAGTAGCCCCCTTACCAACACGGCTTCCTTTACCTTTCACATACACTGACCGTATTCATTAAGCACCTTATTGTTTTGTTTACAAGCATCTCATTTCTTATGCCAGCTCATTATTTTTTTTTCTTCTTTATTTTCACTTACGCATCCATTCTCATCATTTTGCATTTATCATCAGTTATAATCCATTAGCATTTAAACAACTTCCCCTTCCATCTCCTTTCATTCCATACTATAATTCTGTATATATATACGCGTAAATCATAAACATTTCATACATATTCATTTTATAAAAGAAGAAAAAAAAAAAGACATCAGCTCCTATAGTAACACATCTCTCCTCTTTGCTCTCCTCCCCCCCCCCTTTTTTTTTTCTTCATTAAATTTTCCTTATTATGCTTTAATAATAACAAATAATAAAAAAGTTTACATAAATAACTTTTTCTCTTTCTCTTTTATTCTTGCTTAGGAACAGATTGAGTCATGATAATACCACCATCAACAATGTTGCCACTTTGATAGACACAGACAACTACACTAGCAGTAATGACGATCAAAAGAACACTTGTCCAAAACAACAGCTGGAAGTCTCCAACAGCATTTACATATTGACATGCTTCACCCATGTAAGAAGTAGATTTACATTGACAAGCAAAACAGTCCTTTTCAATCTTGATACAGTGACCATTACCACTACAGTCAGAAGTGTTCTTCTTACAGACAGAGAGAGTCTTGTGACAGACTTCTTCATTTCCAGTAGCAATCAATTGACGGATGGCATTACGCTTGTAACTCTGTTTAATAGCAGGAGTCAAAATGAAAGAAGAGACACCACGGCTGTATAATCTTTGGAAGTCTGGAATAAGTGTGTTTTGGATAAGATCACTGATGATACGTTGTGCTTCCTTATATTGCTCAGATTCGATACCATATGTGTCAACAATAGCCTGAGAGAAAAAAAACAAATGTTGAGAGGTTATAAAGAAAAGAAAAAAAAAAAGGTACGAGAACTAAACAGTAGATTTCTTTCTTACCTGCAAAGAATTAATCTTGACAATGCGAATATCGATTGATCCCTGTTTTCTACCAGTTGCATATAACTGTCTCAAGTCTTCCATTTCATTTATCAACATCTTGTCAGCTTCGTTCTTAATATCGAATAACTCGGTTTCGAAATCCTTATTGAATGCGTCTTGATCATTGACACTTTGAGAGCCCTTGGCTGCGTTAGAGCCTTGTCTAATCTCCGTCTATCAAGCAAGCGCGTTTCAAAATAAGTTTTTTTTTTAAAAAAAAGAAAAAGTTGAAACACAAAAGGAACAGAAAATTACCTCTTGTTCATCATAAGAAATAACAGCAACTTCACTGTTCTTTTCGGTGATATCATGAGCTACTTCTTGAGCCATAGTGAAATAGGATTCAGGCTCATCGTCAGATACATAAAAAGAAGCATCTTGAGTAGTGAAAATGGCTAATATTGAATATGTTAGTATCATCCCATCCTACAATTTCCCTTGGGACCCATATGTGTTTTGACTCAACAAAAAAAAAAGGAATCTAACCTTCAGGCACTTGAGCACCAGATACAACAACAACCAAGTTACCGTCCAACTTCTTTTCAAACAAGTCCTCTGTTTGAGGTAAAAAAGCGTTCATGCTTCTGCTGCTGTCTTGCAAGCGCAAGGCAGAATGGTCTGTATGTGTATTGTCCATCAAGTCACTATAGAACAAGGAGAAATCATCCAAAGATACTTCAAGTTGTTTATGTTCTGTTGGTTGCACTGTGTTGGAAACCATGTAGACTGTTGAACGAGCTATATATCATGCTATCAATAAACCAAATTCATAACGCGCGTAGTTTGAGTTATTACCAAGTACGCCTGTCAACAAGCTTGCAACAATTGTAGTTAATGACAAGAGCTTCATAATCCAGATAATTATGAGTGATGTAAAGTTGGTATTAGGATTTTCTTGTTAAATATAAAAAAGAGGGAAAAAAAAAGAGAAATGAAATGAAAGAGAGCTACAGTACACCTTTTCCGGAAATAGATTGCACTCCAACAGAAAAAGAGTGCACTTAAAAAATTTTCGAATTGCGCTGACTGTTTTGTATTTATCCTCTCTCCATCCTACTTTACCTTCTCCATCTCTACCTTACAAAAAAAAAACTCATCCCTTGTTAATGGCTGTAGCAACACTGTCCCGTGCTTCGGATCCTGACTTCAGGTGGCGGGGTGATACAAAGAGGCAAGACGTGGCGAATCTCCCCTCTTAACAGGGATACATGAAGGCTTCGCCATTCAGCATGGAAACATGTCCCCTTTTCCTCACTTTTTCTCAAGAGTAACAAGCTCTTTGGTATTGTAGGACCCTTTTGAACTTATCGCCTCCCTTTCTCTCTCTCTCTCTCTCTCTCTCTCTCTCTCTCTCTCTCTCTCCTCTCTCTCTCTCTCTCTCTCTCTCTTCTTGCTCCCTCTCTTTCCTCTAACTCCCAACCTTTTGGGAATGATTGACAGAGCCTCCTCGTGGCCATTCCTGGATACAACAGAATAAAAGATTATTTTGATTCATTTTATAGATGATGTTACTCTAAATGCAAAGCATTTTTTTTACTCATTTGGAAAAGGGGGCGGTCTGTTGAACCAAGCAAAAAAAACGTATACAGTTTCAACACTTGAAGCAGAAGTCTTCCCGCTTTTACATTTGACAGCAGAGAGATACTGAAAGAGAGGATCAAGACATTGATCGATGTCTGTATTATTCGCTTGTCGATTCGCTCTACTCCTAATGTGAAAAAGCCACAAGTTGTTGATGAGTGTTTGTAGCCTTTTCATAAACACTCACCTCCAAATGCTTCAATCCTGATTAGTTTTGATTTTCTTTTAACCAAGATTAAACATGTATATGGTTGTGAGTGTAAATATAATCTAGTTAGAGAGAGAGAGAGAGAGAGAGAGAGAGAGAGAGAGAGAGAGAGAGAGAGAGAGAGAGAGAGAGAGAGAGAGAGAGAGAGAGAGAGAGAGAGAGAGAGAGAGAGAGAGAGAGAGTTGAGCAAGCATCAGGCAAACTGATAGTTCTCTTTGAAGAGGTAAATGAAAAGACCAGTCATAATCAAAGTAAGAGCATGAATAATCTAACTCAATTTTTTGCGCGTAGCAAACATCATAATATAATTAAAAAAAAAACAGGCAAAAGACAATAAACATATATTTACAACAACAACAAAAAAAAACAAATCAATTGAAGCGTCTCTTTTTGCTTTGGCTTAATGAAGGATGAGGGGGGGAGGGCAAGCACAGAGGGTATTCCATTTCATCATTTTCATAGGGAATTACAAAGTCACTGTCGTCGTTTCTCTTCTTCTTTTCTGTAATTAACTTGGCTGTTTCCTCACACACCAACTATAAAATAAGGCGTCAGTATATGTATGTATTTCCATGAGCAAAGCGACATACCAAAGCTTTCTTTACCAGCAAGAACCATTTGACGAAAGTGTCAACAAACTCATCTTCATCGAAACAGATTGTGGACGTCTTGGTGACACGAGCACAGTAACCCTTAGGCATATCCATATAGTATGCCTCCAGATTAAATCCTGGTGAAAAAAAAAGGTTAACATAGTACTTTAGCAACAACAACAACAACAACAAATGGAACTTACTGCTAAATTGAAGCCCTACGGTTCTTAATCTGGGTATGGTGTCGGGCTCAACTTTCTGGCAGAGGCAATGCAACATGTCTTTCAATGCCTTCTTGGTCTTGATATTTGAATCATATAAACTCTTCTTGTCCATGTCCGAAGAGTTCAGACTTGCCTCGCCATACAAGAACTCGGCATCACCTTTTCTCACCAACAAGTCTGACCTTCTTCCCATCTTCTTGCGTTGTTCGGTCTGCTTTCTGTGCTCTTGCTTTCTTGTTGCTGAGCTGAGAGACGTGATCTCTGGGTAGCCAAAAATCTTGAAAATCCCACCCTTAAATAGAGAATACCCTTAAATAGAGCGACTACTGTAGCAAGCAAACTTGCTCGATTTCATGAACTGAATGTCTACAACATTCTTCCAAACATTCACCATGATGTCGGTCTCGCTCAGATCAGATCTGCTGAAAAATCCACTTTGCTTGACTTGGTACATGTTTATAAAGCTCAAAAAGAAAGTGCATACTTCTTCATTGTTCTTGTTGACCTTCAACTGGTCCAAAGCAAAACCAAGAACCTCTTCAGATGACTTATGATAACAAGTAAATAAAGGGTCATAACTTTGGATCTAACCAAGAGATATACAAACTTACCTGATTTTTTAAATCATCCATTGCTTTCTTCAATGCATCGCTTATAGAAGGCAAAGGAGACAGGCCATGAGCTGCTACGCTCTTGATTTGAGAGATTGACAAGTGCGTCTTGTAGCACAGGTCATTCATATCAACAATGAAAGAGTGACAAATGCTAAAGCTCTCTGTTAAGAAATTGCTCTATAAAGTTGCGGAGATAGATAAGAAAAAAGCCATACTTACTCTTCTCTTTCCTTTGCTTGACCTATTTTGAAGACAATGTCTTCGAGGTAAACGTCTTCAGCAATACACCATTTCTTTTCCTGATTCATAGCACTGAACTTGTCCATGATATCTTGTCGGCAAGATGGAGTCAGAGGGAGAAAACAGGAAGCCGTGGTAGAAGAAGTAGAAGGTGTAAAAGTCACCAAAGAGTTGCTGCAGGAGGGTGACTTGGCAGCAGCCATGATTTCCCAGAGGAACTAAATTCTCCAATGTTAGTATAACGTTAGAGAGAAAAAAAAACTTGTATACAGATGCCCTCTCACCTTTATATACTGGCTCTTGGCTTGAGACCAGTTTGGCTGAATGTCTTTGACCTAACAAAAGAGACGTTTAAAATGTATACATGTGAAGTACATGGGGGCATGCTTACAGTTATCTCATTGGCTCTAGCTACTTCATTGAAAGCATAAGACCAAAAGCTCTTCAAATCATCCGAACCCGTCTTCTCAAAACAGAAATGCTTGTTTTGAGCAAAAAAATTACATAGGCTTCTCAGTTCGTCAGAGCTGTCATTCATGAATGATAGTATTCCTATAAAAGGTCTGTTAGATTTGCTAATATGTATGTCTTTTTTTTCTCTTGCTACTTGCTGGCATAAACATCGCCGTCAATTTCGCTAATTGCGGGAGTGGTTGAGCATAATGGTTCTGAATAGCTTGTATCAATAGACATTTTGAGTAACGAGATAAGGAAGAGGAAGAAGAAAGGCAAAGTGAAAAGGGAACAGTTCAAGTACTTGAGTGACCGTTACATATAGCGTTGACTCTTTCTACATGGACAAAACACACGGAACAATTCCGAAAGCACAAAAGAATAAACGTTTCGTTTTAGACAATGTGAAGGAAAGTATAGACTTCCACATAAATATCTAGAGGCCTTGTCCATTTGCGGATTGCGAGAATGAGCATCATACCAACACCTTTGTATTTGAATCTCTCTTGCTATCATCGCCTTTTTTTGCATGCTCTTTTGTTTTCCTTCTTTTTGTCTCTCCTGTCTAGACCAGAGCATGTAATACATTCATGCTTACTTATATAATCACCATATGGTCGATGTTTGTGCTACAAATATAGCTGCTATAATCCGCCAACTTTGTTTCTTATTGATGCTTCAAGCACTCTGTGTGCTGTAAGTAATAAAGAAAAATGTAGAGAGGGAGAAAGCGAAGCAGTTCCTTAAATATTCTATTATAAATTTATCACAAGTAAGGCATCTGCCTTGATTAAAGCAGGATGGCTTCTTGATTAAAGCAAGATAGAGTATTACATTCCCTTTTTTTGGTTTAATCTTTTTCGCAGTAACCAGTCGTTTTGCATATAGCCAGAAAATAAAAAGGAGTAGCAAAAAATGTTGTACAGCATGTGACCCATAGGATATCTCTATTATATGGAAAATCCTTCATGGCAGACTGCGTTCCATATATGGTCATAAAAATCTGGCAACTGGTTACTATATATGGTTTAGTCGCTTGTTCCGAATTGGGTTTTATAATTTAGGAAAAAAGTCCTTGGGTGTGATACGTATTTTTTTTCTGCAAGCCCTCCAACCAACGCCCTCCTGCTCCCCGTCTTCCTCGCCCTGTCCGTTCCACTCCTGCCCGTAGAGATGCTGCGGCACGTACCTTCCTTCCCGTATCCGAGTCTCAAGGTTTCAGCTTCATCCACCTTCCTTGTCGCAGCAAGGAGCCTATCTTTAACATGCGAGAAAAACTTCGCACCCTCCGCCTCCAAAGCTCCAGACTGCTAGACATCCACTACCCTACGAACAACATCATGTCTATCCTTGTTCACAATGATTACCTTGAGGAAGCATCCAACCTTCTCCGTCTTCACCAGATCGAACTTGTCTCGGATTTTGATCCTACTTCGCCCAGCCTCCTCCGTGACCCCAAATATGCCGACTATACTGAATCTCAACGCACGGCCACAGCCATCGAGATACACCAAAACCGCCTAGTCAACATCGCCCTTCGTGTTCCCGTCGCCCAACGCAAGATTTCCATTGCCCGCTCTTTCCGCAAGCAAGAGTGGATTACAGAGGAACAATTTTTGCAGATTCTTCAGACCGTTCGCCCCTCCTCTCAACCTCCAGCTGCCGACTCCTCAGCCATGCAACTAGACTCCACAGACTCCAACCTAGCTGATGGCTCGACCTCAGCCCCCACTAACTAAAAAGAGCCCTTTCACTCCTTAAACTTTTCCTATGCCCCATTATGATACTAATTCCTTCTCTCCTTCCAGTACTACTAGCGCTCTTCGAATAGGTTCCCTTAACTGTCGTAGCTTAGCCAAACTTAGTGACTCTCAACAACGCTCACATTTTATACGATTCCTTCGCGATCTTCGCTATGATGTTTTATGCTTTCAGGAAACCACCGCCGACTTACCTTCAACCCAATCTATGCTCAACACCCAATTCCTCACTCATTCTGCCATTTGGTCAAAACATTGCGGCATTGTTTCCCTCAATCCTTCCATCCTCATAACACCCGACTTTATCACCATAGATCAACGGGTAATTGCCTGCCACATCTCTCACGTCAATCACCTTTTCCCACCCACATTCGTCTTAGTTGGTTTATCAGGTGTCAAAAGTGATTAAAATCAGATAAAGAATTACTGTTTATTTCAAGAAATATAGTGTCTATTTATATTATACTAGTCTGTGTCATGGATCGTTTATTCCGTTTTGTTTCTAAGTCAAAGTCCATTGGAAAATAAGAGTGGATCAATTGTATCATTTGCAAGAGTTTATACCGACACCAAGTCTTGTATACGTTACTTGTTTCACTGACAAGTGCATTTGTTTACATTATTTCTCCACGTAGATTATTTCTTTATTTATTTGCTTTTACCAAGTAAATTGGCTGTTTGTTATGCTATGTTGTACACTTGATACAACATTAGTCACCTATGCGCCCGCTCAGAGGGTCCAGCGCGGTCTTTTTTTCGATTCTCTCCTTAAGCTCCCCTTACTCCACCACTACACTCCTTCTACCGACGACTTACTTTCCTTCAATACTAACCCCTCTCTCCCTCCTATGCTGATTTTGGGAGACTTCAACTCTCAGATCACCGATTATCAGGGTAAGCCTGTAGAGACCTATGACACTAACCTTCTACATCCACAACATCGTTGGTATCGCTTCTTAGCCTCCTCCTTTTATGAGTGCTCTCAACACTCTGATCAACCTACACCTGCCCTACCCACTTTTCGTCGCGGGGATCACAGTTCTACGATAGACTACATCTTTGCCTCTCCTGTTCTCTTCCGCCATCTTCACTCGTCGACTGTCGAGTTTATCAACTCTGCCTGGACAGATCATGCTTTCTAGGGATGTACATTCACATTTCAGTCGTATGATCAGGGGCCTGGATTGTGGCGCGCTCATCCCAACCTTGCTCAGAACACACACTTCAAAGATACTCTCTTTGCCGAACTCGACCAATTCCACTCCTTCATGCAATCTAACTCTAACCCACCATCTCCTCAGGAACAATGGGACACCATAAAAGATATTACTCGCAAGATAGCACGCAAAACTGGTCGACGTAAGGCCGCAGCCCATCAACGCCTCTTGGCCCGCCTGCAACGAAAACGCAACCATCTTCTTCGCGAGTATAAGCTAACTAACATTCTTCCTTTGAGACTAGAGGCCATCGAAAAACAAATAGGCGCCATACAACAAGACCGGGTAGACACTCTGGCCCTCAGAGCCGGTAAACACTGGAGAGAGAATGGTGAGACTTCTGCCGGATATCTCAAATCTGCTGTTACCTCTCGTGCTGCCAAACGGAATATACCCATCCTTACACACCCTCACACCCAGCGAATTTGCACCTCCAATTCAGATATGCAATCAGCGGCTACCGCCTTTTATGAAACCCTCTACACTCCTTCTCCCATCAACCCAACATCCCTATCTACCCTTGCCGACACTATCCCTCCCTCTGACCGCCTCACCCCCTCTCAACAACATGACCTTACTTTACCTTTCTCACTAACCGAACTACAAGATGGGGCTCATCGATCGCCCAAACATAGTAGTCCCGGCATCGATGGGCTTCCTTACGAAATCCTTTCTTCACTCCTTCAACATCCTCCGACAGGTAAATTAGCCGTACGAGTGTTTAACGACGCCCTCCTCCACAGCATCTTCCCTCCCAGTTGGCAGCAAACCTGCATGTGCCTACTACCTAAAAAAGGTGATCTCTCTGACCTCCGGAACTGGCGCCCCATCTCGCTCATTAACACTGATGCCAAAACATTCACTCGTTTACTAAATCAAAGGCTCATGACCCATCTGAATACTGCCATTAGCTCTCATCAGTTAGGCTTCATGCCCAAAAGGTTCATCGCCGATCATGGCCTCTCTCTCCACCTCACACAAGCAATCGCCACCCACACACGTTCATCCACTATCGCCCTCTTACTCGACCAGGAGAAAGCTTACGATCGGATTCATTCAGGCTACCTCTCTACCATCATGACCCGCTTCGGTATTCCTCCACAAATGATTGACTGTATTCACTCCCTCTTTTTCTCTACTCAAATAGCCATTAACATCAACGGTCATCTTACCTCGTCCCCTGTTACCCAACATCGTGGTCTCCGTCAGGGTGACCCTCTCAGTCCACTCCTTTTCAACATCGCCTTCGATCCCTTCCTCCGATTGATCCATCAAAACCCCTCCTTTATAGGCTTCGACTTTGCGAAAGAGGCCCCATCCCACCAACAATTCCAAGATGACCTCGACACCATTGTTTCATCCATCCCCAGCCTGTTCATTTCCCAACCTCCTTCCCCAGTACCTTCCTTACCCCCATCTTCCGCTTCTCCTCCCCCTCCTTCTTTAGCCATCAAAATTTTAGCTTACGCCGATGACACTTTAGTCTTCCTTCGCAACCACCGGGATCTGGATCACCTTTTATCCGCTATCCACATATACATCTCAGCATCTAATGCCCATCTCAACTTTCACAAAACCGAGGCCATCTCTCTGTCTAGCCGTCCCCTTCCCCAATGGCAACACCTACTCGCCCAACACAACATCCTCTCCTGGCATGACCGTACCTCACCTTCTCCCTCCACTTACCTCGGCTTTCCCATCATATCCAGTATAAAACAACGATCCATCGCATTTGAAAAGCTTGAAGCTTCCATCACCTCCGCCTGTCACATCCATTCCCAACGTAACCTCTCCATTCGGGGCCGCGCTACTGTCCTTAACACACTCATTTTCTCCAAACTGTGGCATGTCTTACGACTCACCACATTTACACAGCATCAACTACAGCGACTTTCCAGTATTGGCACACGTTTCATTAATCATCGTATTTTCCCGCCCCTTTCCTTACATACCATCCAGCTTCCCCGCAAATTAGGCGGCTTACAAGTCATGAATCTCTTCTCTCAACAACGAGCTCTTCAATGGCGCTGGGCTTCTACTCTCCTTCTCTCTACCCCTTCGTCCAACCTTTTAGCCACCGCTTCCTTCCTTAGTTACACTTTCGCATGGTTTTACCATTCCCCCACGTTCCCTGGTTCCCAATATTTTCTCCTCTTTCCTTCTTGTCGCCAACCCCACTACTTCCCTCACCGTCCTTCTAGCTCCTATTCGCCCCTCAACATCCTTTCCTCTCTGGTTCAGGTTATTGACGCTATCCCCAAATCCTTTGACTCTTGTTACATTGACCCCTTCACTTGCCTATCACTTCCTCTGAGTGCGGTAATTTCCTCTACGCCGTCCACCTCCTCTTCACACCTCTCCTCCGCCCACGTGGATACATTCCGCACACCCAACCTGACACCGTTACTCTGCTCCGACCTCTTTCACTTCGATTCGCTCACCCTTCAATTAGAACTTCGCCAACCTCCACTTCACCAATCTAGACATCCGACTCTAGCTCGTCAAGCCTTACAATCCATCCTCTCTGGCTCCATTTCCTTCCTTCCTTTCCTTCAACACAATCGACAACCAGCCCCCCGCACTGCTCAACCGCCTTCTTCTTCCTCTGGTCTTTCTCCTTTCATTGCCTCCTTCACCAGCCTCACATCTTCCTTTCGGCATCCACCTTCCTCTATCCGCTCTTATAAGTTTCTCACTCGTTCTCGCTCTCCCCTTCAACCCTCGTTACTCGCCACCCCTACCTGGAAGACTTTTTGGTCTCTAGCTATCCCGTTGCAAGCTCGGACGGTTTGGTACCGCCTCCTCCATCGAAAGATTCCCTGTCGCTCATTCCTTCATCAATTAATTCCGTCCTCGTTCCCCTCTACTCTCTGCCCCATTTGCTCTGCCTCAGACGATACTATCGACCACTTCTTTTTCCTCTGTCCGGCTAAGGCCTCAATCTGGTTGACCATCCTCACCACCTACATCCATCCACTCATCCGCTTTGTCCCCTCTGATGTCCCTCGTCTCCTTCATTGCATTTACCGCTTCCTCCCTGTCACACGCATTCGTGATCCCTCTCTCCCGCTCTCCTCCCTCTCACAGGAACAGATCTTTGCCTGTACTCTTTTGGGTATCTGGCAAATGCACTGGCGCTCCATCTTTGATAACAAGCCCTTTTCTCCTACCGCTACCCTGAATACTAACAATAGACACCTTCATTTCCTTGACAACCAACGCTACATTTAGTTCACCAATAGTTTCCCTCGCCTCCTTTTACTATTTTTTTTTTAATTCTATATATCTAGTCTTTTTCTTCCCTCTTCTGACATTTAAAGGACTTTAAATAAAACCGGACTTGTTCCCTTAAAAAAAAAAGTATTTTTTTTCTGATGTTTTCATAAAAGGAAATATATACTTATCATCTATCATTCATCACAGACATTTACATCGCTTGGTGTAAGACACTACCCCTTACTCTCTTTTCATTTCTTGGCTACCTGTGAGATGATTGACTGCTATAGAAGAGACTAAAGAAAAAGCAATGCAATTTTCTGCCTTGGGTTAATTAAAAGAAAAAACCATCTAAATCAGGCCATGTATTGTAAGATGTCTTATTTCATGTGCGTGTTACACATGTATATAGTATAATCTATCAACTGTTTTTTTCCCACCTCATTTCCTCATACTTAACAATTCAATCAAGCTTTGTTTGATAAAGCCCTTGCATCTCTTGCTTTATTGAGTGATTGAGGAAAAGACATTCACACTGATGCTTAATGGGAGAAGTATATACTGCCTCAAACGCGATTCTATTCAGTATAAAACTGTACAGCTATGAGAGAACAATGACGAGCCTATGCATCACTTCATTTTTGACAACCAGCTCTAAGTTAACTGGTGAATGAAGGTAAACAAAAAAATAATTGTTGCACGAAACGCATAAGCTTGTGCTGCCACTCACTACTTGCATTAAAGCTACTACTCATTCGACTTGAAATTGAGCTTCATGAATCAACAAAAGTTGAGATTTGATTCAGTCTAGAACTCATTCATCTTCATATACCCTATTGATGAAGATAAATGCAACAAGTAAGTTCTGAGTCTAAGAAATTAATTTGGTCCCCATAAAAAATAAAATTAAAGCTAAAAAACCTTTTGTTCTTTTTGCATGTGAAAAAAAGGCCATTTGATAATGCTAACAATGAAAGCTTATTTATTGTTATCAAACTTTGTTTTAAATATGAAAGCAGGATCTGTGTTTGCTCCATTCTATTCTTTAAAGTAAAGTGGCAAACTAATAGGAATCTGTACTTGTTAAACTTCTTAGGCCTCGATGATAGCAGAAATCGATTCATATCCTTGCCTATCTTCTCAAACACCAAAAAAAAGAGATGCCCCGAATAGACGGAAACAAAGCAATCAGTAGACGGAAACCAATCAAAAAATAGTAATAGATAAGAGCAATAGATCAAGTATCCAATAGTATGCTTGCTACGCAATAGCATCATTTTCAGGCGGAAGAGACAAAAAGAAGGAAAACAAAAGAGCATGCAAAAAAAGGAGATGATAGCAAGAGAGATTCAAATACAAAGGTGTTGGTATGATGCTCATTCTCGCAATCCGCAAATGGACAAGGCCTCTAGATATTTATGTGGAAGTCTATACTTTCCTTCAATTTGCCCAAAAACATTAGCAAGCGATTTTTTTTTTGGTTGGCCGCAACAGAGCAATTGTCGTAGTAGCTTATTGAGTGTACCAGCGTATCAATTCAAAATAACTTTGTAGTATCAGTAATTTCTTTAAGTTAGCTACTCCTATTTTCAGATTACTGATAGTACTATCCACTTCTTTTTCTTTAGAAGGCGTTCCTTATGTTTTCTAAAAGAAACCCATAAAACATTTTGATAAACATGATCTTGATGGCATTGAGTTTTGCCCAATGGAATGAGAAGGTGCCTCTTTCTATTTGTATTAGAGGTTGTAAACAATTATAGCTAATTTCATACAAGCAAGTTCTCTTGACATGCCTTGATTCTGTTCCGACTACTCCTTCATGCAACGAAATCTTTTCTTTTTGTTACAAAACGGACTTAGAATGACCTCATATGAACTTCTTAAGAATATAGTCTAGATGGTCTCTTTTGATCATTATTTTAAGATACTCATGGTAAACTAGGTTATTGTTTTATTTGATTGACTTTGATATGTGCATATAATACAATAAAAAAAAAGAATACATATACTCTAAACAGCAGATAATGGTCCTATTTTCGAATAAGAAAACAAATGACGCATCATCATCTTCATTTTGCTTTTTGATTTCACCATGCGAACCCTGTCATCACTATAGCCATTGTCTATATCATCCTCATTGTCATTCAAGCAATTCAGGTTTGGCGACTCAAAACAGAGATTGCATACGAGTTCATGTTCGTTTACTATCCTAGGCCATCCAGTACAAGCCAACCGACATTGCTCACATTCAAACAAGATCTCCAATTGGTCATTTCCCCATATACTCAATCCTTCTGACTCTCGGTCGCCATACTCAAAACAAGCAAACCGAAATGTCTTGAGCCACACTTGATTGACATCAAGTGATTCATGACTTGAAGGTTCTATTCTCTCTCCCAGTGCAGCCAAATACTCTGCAGATTCCAATACAACTTGTGCTTGATAGTCATCAAATTCAGTCCAAAAGATGGAGCCTTCTTGAAGGAATGTTAACTGTTGTTGTGTCATTTGAATAGCATCAATCGATCTTCTACGATGCAAAGCCAATTGATCCTGTTCAATCGATTGCCTTGACCGAGTGTTCGAAATGACTCGAAGTTGACTCTTGCATTTCTCAAGTGCTTCCCGAGTCTCGGAGAGTTGTTGTTCGGCTCTTGCGTTTCGATCTTGTGCTTCAAGATAGCGTTTCTTGGATTTAGATGAGAGCAGAGGAACAGAAGCGACTCGATGGTATTGTGACTCTGAGCGAAGTTTCTTATCTCTGCATCGCTCGGCCAAGACTCGCATGGACTGTAGTTCATGTTCCATACGAGCTTGACGTCTCTCTAGTTCTTTTTGTTGTGTGTTTACTTTGGCAAGACCTTGATCCAGTCGCTCTTCGCGGTCATTCAGGTGGCAGATCAATTTCTCTAACGATCGATTTTTCTTGTCAAACTGCAATGATAAGATTTCGACAATCAAAAGATAATTTTTAATCCAGTCTCGGCGTTGATGGACTTGATGAATCATTTTTTCCAACATCTTTCGTCGGGGTGTTGTTTTCTTTTTGTCAAACAAATCAAGCACCTGTTCCGCAGTAACAATGTCGATCATTCGAGTAAGTCAATCGATTTAGTAATACGTGTTTCTAATAAAGAAGAAAGAAAAAGTACACGTAGCATAAGAAAAGAAGAAAAAAGACGGAATTTTTATAGCACAGAAAAAAAAAAAGAAAGCTTATTCTAATATAGTTGGAAACTTAATCCCGAAAAAAAAAACTAAGCGTATCACTTTCTTGCCTTTTTTTTAGGAGGTGAATTATAAGGGGGTAAGATCTTTCTTTTTCTTTTTTCTTTCTATTACATTTCATTGAGATGACCAATAGTTACTCTGCATTTTTTTATGGCTCATTAATGTCAAAAAACGTACTTTTGAGAGGTAATTGCAGTAATGAGATACGGCCTATTTCTTCTTATTGTTTTATTTTACAACGACCAAATTAGTGTTGTGTGGTTTAGAAGCAAGTGAACAAACAAAGAATTCAAAATATGACTCAATCATATCAAGACCTGTCTTACTCTCAGTAAAGTCATAAAGAGATCCTCCCCCCTTTTTTTTATGTTATCAACTTAACTTTTATCCTCTTTTTTTAAGGGGTATAAACGAAGTTCCCTGAAAGGTGAACAATATCCAGGCATGGTTTTCACTGGCAATATTGGTGATCAATTTGCTGGTGTACTCTGTGAAGGATTAGATGCTAAAGATATCAAAGCACTTGATACATTTGAAGGCGAGGTAAGTAAATAGACCAGAGAGATACGTATAAACTACTGATCAACTGACATTAGGATTACCAACGTATTCCCATTGATGTAACTACAGAAGATGGCATTTCAGTGGCCACGGAAGGTTATCTCTATATTGGTGATACTTCACTTATCACAGGCATTGAATGGGATTTTCAAGACTTTATTACCTCTGGCAGAGAACAGAGCTGGTTAAATGACCGTTGTGAGTTTTATCAAATTGATGTCTTGAATCGAGCTAGCCAATCATTGGCTTAGGGTTGTCACTAATAAAGTCATGCAAAACTTTCATGTGTGTATTTTGGAGTATAGCAAGTAATACAATAAGAGGGGAAAAAGAAGGGGGAGAAGATATTTATTTTTCAACTACAGTGTATGGCTCTGACGTCTTTTTTTCTCTCTCTCTACTTGTTTATCAACAATAGATCTTTACTTGATCTTAATAAATACAGTCTCACTAAGCTAGTGTAACCATTATCTTCACATGCTTTCCTTTTTGTGTATTGTCTTAAAATTTTCTTTTCAGCTAATTGCTTTTTTTTTTCTTTCTTTAATACAACTATGGCAAAAGCGTTTTCAGATACAGACGATTATTCTGATCAAGGATTGAATGTAGGCTAATTTCTCTTGTATATAAGCAGTCTACTCAGTTATTGTTTTAAGCCTGATTTTCATGTTGTTCCTTCTTCGCACTATTCAGAAGATGAAGAAGATCGTCCATCGACAGATGAGCTCTTGAGACCTGTTGCTATAGAACAACTTCAAACAAAGCCTATTGAATGGCACCCGTTGATTGCCATGATGGCCAGGTTCTTCAAGACCTTGTTTACACCTATTGTCAAACTTGTGTTTGCTCCCAAGACTCAAAAGACAATTGTCAAGAGCCTTGTGCTGACAGTGATTATCGGATGGATTCTGTTGACTAGTTTCACAGCTTATATTACTTTCTATCAACGCTACATACCAAAAACAGCTCATGTGGAGCCTATTTACTTTCAATATGACCGAGAAAATCTTCATCCTCAAACCACAGTTCAACTTAAAGGATCTCATCCCGCCATGGTAATAAGAAAAAAAAAAGAGGAGCAAACATACAGCTATAGCTCTCGCTAACAAAGTACATAGCCTTTGAGGAATGAACAAACTTATGATATCTCTGTTCAATTACATGTACCTACTTCTGATATCAATTTCGATATTGGTAACTTTATGGTTCATGTTCAATTAAAGACACAGAATGGTACCTGTTTAGCAGAATCAAGTCGACCGGTAAAGAATAAATTGCACAAGTGAGATGACATGTATTTAATGATAATACAGGCTATCTTAAGATATCAATCTTATACCCACCGTATATTGCATGTATTTGCCAAAGCCATTCCTCTATTAATAGGCTGGACAGAAGAAAGTCAACATATTCATGTCCCATTGATTGAAAGTTATGTTGAAACCAAAGTAAGTTTTTTTTTTTTAAAAAGAAAGTCTTGTTATCATAGAGTAATATCTTGTTGTAGGCAGCACCTTTTACTCAAGCCGATATCACTATTTCGACACATAAACTTCAAATCTACAAAGCACAGTTAAGTGTGATTGCAGACTTTAAGGGATTGAGATATTACATGTACCACAAGCGAATGACAACTGCTTTTATCTTCATCTTCTTGTTTACTTTTATCGAAGTCATCTTTGCTTTTATTGCTTGGAACGCGTTTGGCAAGAATCTTTGGGAAAAACTACAAGAGGCATTTTCAACAGATGAATTACCAGAAGTTCAATCTCAAGACGATTTACCAACTGTAGAAGATGAGGATGGTTATTTAACAGAAAATGAATAAAAAGAAAATCGTGTTTTTTTAATGCTTTCATCTCTTTCTATGAGATGGAGATCGATGACGATGATGTCTATGGCTACTTTTATGACGCTGGCTTTTGTAAGATGAACGATCAGGAGACGAAGAAGGTGAGCGATAGCGTTTGGAATGATGTGTTGATGAGGAGCGGTGTCGAGGTGAAACGGAACGACGACGTCTTCTTTGTCTATCTGAGGAGCGAGAACGATCACGTCTTCGATCTCTGTCCGAAGAAGGAGAACGGTATCTGTCCTGCTTGGTGTGTCTCTTGGGTGAAGGAGATCGATGCCGTTGTGGTGGTGGCTGTTCATCATCAGATGAAGAAGGAGAACGATATCTTCCTTGATGTGATTCAGCCTGTTTTCGTGTAGGTGGTTCTGGTCTTAGATAGGTGTGAATAGGCAAGCCTTGGTTTCTTGCTAGTGTCTGTAAATGTTCAATCTCCTTTTCGTTTTCCTTCTTTCTTCGGTCTTTTCATCCAATACAACTATTTCCAAAAAAAGTTGTTAGATGAATCAATAACCAAGTTACAATCTGATCTTTTTACTTTGTTTCTGAAGTCCTTGGCGCATCTTGAGCTTTAATTTCTCCATTGGCGTCAACTTCTTCTCTCCTGTTTCTGTAGGTGTAGTTGTGGTAGTAGAAGGTTTACGTCTAATTTTTTTTTCTCTCTTGATTAGTTTTCAGTTACCAAAGAATGAAACGAATCACTTTTTTTTTTACATTGCTTGTGATGCCTTATCATCTTCTTGTATCGGCTGTTCTTCAGGCACATTTAATCCGAACTCAATCACGACATCATCCAATCCATCATGATGTCCTTGAGTCTTTTGATGGTTTCTATTCTCCTCCTCATCATCAGTATAATCGCTACTACTACTACTACCTGAGCTTGATTCTGTCTCTGATCCTTGACGATAGGGTTCATAAGATGGACTATGCCGACCACTTCGTCTAGATCGATCCATTCTTCCGAAATCATCTTCACTGTCTTCATCTCTATGACGTCTTCTCTTGCGTCTTCTTCTTCGCTTTTGGTCGCTCTTCTCGCTTTTTGGTTTGCCCTCCTGCTGCTTACGCTTCAGAGATCGAAGTTCATCATCACGATCTTTTTTGGCTACGCGTAATAGTCGAGCATAACTTCGAATGCCATATTTAGAAGACATGGCATTCAGTGTCTGTTTATCGTTATCGGTCAAGTCATCGACATGTTGTAAGATATCCTCTTGTTTCAATAGCTGAGTGGAGTCTGAATGGTGATGATCCTCTATTGTTACTTTACGAGTACCATAATCAAATCCATAATTGCCTCCTCGTCTTGAACCTTTTCTAACACAAAAAAAGAGAGAGAGAAAAAAAGAATAAAAGATATAACCATGAATAAGAGGTGTATAGCCTTGTATATATATATATATATATCTTTATAGCTTACTCTTGTTGGCGAATCATGTTTAATTTAGCTTGATGACGATCCAACAGTTTTGTCCACTCTTCTTCTACTTCAGTCAAACGTTCTTTCTCGCTGACTAGAGATAAACTGAAGCATCAATACCCTCTTCATCTTCTTGATATCAACTGGTTTTACCGTTTAATCTTTCAGCCTCAATCAAATCATGATATCGTTCAAAATTGAGTTCGTCTGCCATATCCTCTTCTTCTTTGTTTGAACGATTTCTCAACGGAATCTCGGGCATATAATCCAATAGAGACCGTCCATCAAATCTAGAGGAAAGGCATCGGTTCAATTTCACCTGTATCCTACCAAATAAAGCCACTAACCTATCTATCTTAATATCTGGATTGGCTTGCCAAGGCATACTAAAAAGAAAACATGTTAGGTTTATCATTATGAAAGAAAATAGTGTGTTTTCTTTTTACAAATTATCTGTATTTTCATGATAATAGAATTGTTCTGCATCAGGGTATAGTTTAGAGGCAGATCCAATAACTCGGATAAGTTGGAGAGGATCGCCCAACTGATAAAGAAAGAAAACTGTAAATCTATGCTGTCTTCAACTATTTTCTTGTGTTTACCCTTGACTCATAATAAGCACGTCTTCTTTCAGCACGCTTCTTATGGTCTACCATAAGTTCTCTAATCTTGAGTTTGACTCTATATCAGTTATATCCATCAAGCCATAACAATTCAATCATTTACTCTCTTATCGTTCGCTTTTGCTTCTTGCCACATAAGAATTTTTCATAAAGAAGAACAAGAAAGAAAGAAAAAAGAGAGAGAAAAAAAAATTTATCTGCTAATTTGATATTTTTTTCTTTTGCATATGCGTAGATTTATATTTACAAATTAAGACTACTACTAAGCATTTGAAGGTTGAATTTCTCTAGTATAAATTTGCCTTCTTTGTATTTCTGATCATCTTCGTAAGCTTTGATCTTGTTTGTCGGAAACAGGAAAAAAAATGAAAGGTTATCAAAGAACCAAAGAAAAAAGAAAAAAGAAAGAGAGGGGGGATACTTACATATTTCCATCCAATTCGTTCTTCACAACCTTGACAAGTAACATAACTGATGCAATGTCTTCCTGTAGTCATCATTCTATACCATTCAAATCTATCTTAGTTCCCCTCCCAAGAGTCTTCATTTATCTGTTCATTCTCTATCACCTTTCTTCTGTTCGAGTCGCTACTTTTACATTTACACTGTACATTAAAAGAGAGAGAGAGATGTTCTTAGAGTCTTATCATGATTCACTTTAAGCCAATTTACACTTTATCAAAAAGATAAGCCTTTCCATGCACTCCACGAAAGTCCTTGAACAAATTGAGTGAACGTTTTATTTGTTTCGAGGATAAGCTAGCTTACTTTTGAGACAAGTAAATTGTTTGTACTGAGATGGTTTTTACACTTTGAACAAGCATAAATTCGATAAGGATAACTATTGTCTAGATAAGTGCGATATTGAATTCCCATATTTTTTATTACAGAAAAAAAAAGAAAAGAAAAAAGAGAAAATGATGGCCCACTTGTAAAAAAAAAAAAGCGTGTGATTATAAGGTAATATAACACTTTCAGCATTGTTTCAAAACGGTCGCAGTTGCAGATGAATTTTTCTATTTTATTGCTATGGCAACAAAGGACCAAATCTTTTCTTTTTTTTTCTCTCTCTCTCTCTTTGGCTTATTTTTTTTATTATGACAGTGGTAGCTAACCTTGTCTGCTTGAGCTTCACATTCATATACGTTGCAGGTTTCTATCTGTTCAGTGTACAAGGTGATCGTAACAGTCCAGACGTGATTCGTGCACGCATGAAGTCTGTTATGTTGGCATGTCTCTTGTCAGCCTTGATGGTCTGGTGCTATCTAGAGATGACAAGTACCGATGTCAACCTATGGATAGCCTTAGGCATTCAGTTACCTAAACACTGGCATCAAGTCATCCATCTGCTTGATCCTCTCTTGTTGACTATTTTGTTATTCTCGGGTCCTCTTTCTGTTTTGTATTTCGATAGAGAGTTACCCTTTCAAACACATTGTTCATTAAGCGATATCAAGGCTACTTGGACTAGCCTTATAGGTCAACGTAATTACTTTGTGGTAAAGCGTCATTCCATTCATCATTCCATTCATCATCTTGCCACTTGCTTCTATTTTACTGACTTTATTAGAAAAGGGACCTTTGACTGAAGAGTTTGTGTTTCGAGCATGTATGATTGCTGTTCTTTTCCATGCTGGAATGAGTTCGTTTCAATTGATATTTGTTTCCCCTTTCTACTTTGGTTTTGGTAATGAAAATGAAGAAAAAAGAGAGAGTAGATAGCAAATGTTGACTCTCTATCTCTTTATGAAAAAAAAACATTATAAGCACATATACATCATGCTTGGAATACGTATACTAAACTAGGCAAGACACGTCAAGCACTTAAAACAGCCTTACTTTCATCTTTATTCCAATTCATCTACACAAGTGTATTTGGATGGTATGAAAGCTATTTGTTTCTCAGATTAGGATCACTTTGGCCACCTGTTCTTTGTCATTCCTTTTGTAATATGATGGGTTTTCCTGATCTAGATGGGTTCTCTTACCGTTCAAGACAACAGAGATATAGTAAAATAGCTAAAGAGATTGACCAATTATACAAAGACTCACACATAAGGCAACTCCTTTATTTTCCTTTTCTTTAGTTATTTCTATCTGTTTTGTTTTAGGCCTTGTATCATTCGTCTACTGCTTCTCATGGTTAACAAACCCAAGCTTAGTAGGTGGCTCCATCTACTGGAAATCATAAACTTTATTTTTTATCACTTGGCTTCTTATCATGTCCAAGTGCATTTTCAAACAATCTCTTTGTACTGTCTTTCACCAAGTAAAAAGCATCTCCCTTTTGTATACTAGACCAAAATTTGCTGAAAAAGGCCTGTTGACTACCATCTTTCCAAGAATTCACATAGCGTTCAGTCAATCGTTGTAATGGACCAAATGTCTTTTGGATAGCCTTTGTCACTATTTTATGTTTTATTTAGACAACATAGATGGATTGCTCATTTTACAGTGTATAGCTTACCATGCTCGCCTGAATTACTAAGTTCTTGACCTAATTCCATTGTATAATAATCGGGAAAACTCTTTTTCGTATCAATGTTGTTTACTAAATGTATTAAAATGTGAATAACTATAGCAACAGGTTATTCTTAGAGCTTTCATTACCATCTAACAAATGTTCTTTGCATCGTTTAGGTGACTTTGCCACAGAAATAAACATGCCCGCAAAAGGGTTTAAACTGAATGAAGATTGTGTTGTTTCTGCTGCCTTGGAAAGTTCTCTGCTTGTCCTTAAAAAGCACACCATACTACAATCTTTGGATCGATCAAATATATCTAGTAATTCTCTTTGCGTATCTTTTGCGTCTGTTGTCTTCTTAACGATGGCCTGTTCTTGTTGTTGTTTTTGTATTTCTGTGAATGCCATTAACATGCAACGCTCTTTCCATTGAAACTGCTTTTCTTTAGAAGACGATCGACTGAATCCCAAGACAGAGATATTTAAGACGGAATTTTGGTGATCGTCTGGCTGTGGGTCAGTATCATGGTGATTTTTGTCACCATCGTGATGATTTACAAAAGTTTCTGAGGTTTGTTCTATGGGATGTAAAGGTTCTTCTTTCTTTTCTGGTGGTAGATTTGTATCAGGCATTGTATGTTCTGTGTGTGAAATATCTTCAGAGACCAAAGGACTTTGTTCGTCTACTGACTGAGGTTCTTCTGACCACCAGGGTGACAACAATGTAGACGTATCTTCTGTAGTCGATAATGAAGGTGCAGGTGTGGATAGTAAAGCCTGTGGAGGCAATAAGCCTGGAGCATCATCTGGGTCTTGTTGATGCTGTTCTTCTTTCTGTTGCTTGCTCTTGTCTAATTCTTCTTTTAGCTTAGTTTCAGCACTCATAATTTAAGTTTATTCTTATATTTATTTATATTTAACAGAAGAAAAGAAGAAAAATAAAAGCAGAGCGCTGCATTTTTATTGACTTACAAAAAAAAAAAGAGAGAGCTGAACGAATGATATGTGAATAAAAAAAAAAAATACTAGCACTAAAAAAAACACAGAAACGTTTCCTTTTGTGCAAAGCAGGCGCACTTTTAAAAAAGAAAAAGGAAAAGCATATGTCAATGCAAAACACAAAATTATTGCTTGATGCGTTTATGATTTTTTATTTCTTTATGAAATAAAAAGAATAGACTTTGAAGAAATCAGACTTCGTCCTTTTGAAGAAAGCAGAAAGAAGCAAGCATTTTAAAGAATTTAGTGAACTATCTTATCATTATAAAATTGATGTGTTTTGCTTTGTAGTAGAGGAACTTTTACGCAAGAGGTCTTTCAAAACTCGATCTTGTTTGATTTATCATTGGTACCCTACACCAGTAGGCCCCCCTAAATAACTCACTGAGTAAATAAGGCGTTGATTAGAAAAGAGAAAGAACATGGATTCATCTTGCTTTGTTTTTGTGTGATTACTATATACTATTCTCGCTATTCTGTATAATCTGGTGTGTATTACAAGCGGTATAAACAAAAAGAGTTTTCATTTTTTGGAACCTATTCTTTTTACAAGGAAAAAGGTTTATGCCATATGGATAGCTAGTCGACATCATCCAAACAAGAAATAAGCGAATTGTTTCAAAAAATATTCCTCTGTTGTTCATTATGTACTTTATCCAGAGAGAGTATTCCATAAAGCAAACCAAAAAGCATGATTGTAAAAATTAAGGATATACAGTATTCAATCGATTTAAGAGTATGTAATGTAAGAGTAGTAATTCTTTAACTTATCATCACTTCAAGCGCCAAAACAGCTATCAAATGCAAAAATATATAATGCAAGAATAGCATTTATCAAGAATAGAAATACTTCTTAAATAAAGCGACTGTTGTATGCAGCAGTTTAGAAGTGATAGGCGAGCTTGGCACAAAATCAGTGTGAATCAAGTTCAGAAACTATAGCGCAAGAGTCTGTAGTATTTGAAGAATCATACATAAAGAAATTCTTAAGCTAAGAGAAAAATAGGGGCTTTGTTTGGCATAATTTAGAGAAACAGGACATTTGTAGTAAGATCATTTCTATCTGTTTATTCAATATCAACTTTTTTTTTAGCATTTGTGAAACAAAGAGAAGGTGGCTATTGGTTCTTTCTGGCAATTTTATCAAGAAGCCCCAATACGAAATTATGCAAATTTTCTTCTTTTTACAACTTCTATGAGCTCAAACAGACTATCTTCTTTCAAAATACATGTAGGCATAAACTTAGCAATTAGCCAAATAGTATACAATTGTGCACATGTTTGTCTGTTTTTTTATTTCATTTAATTGCAGTAGGTCTTTCTCTTTCTTTTTTCTATAAACAAACTCGATTTTTCTTTTTTTGTAAATCTTCTGCTTCCGTTATTCTCTTCTTTTTTCTTGCAAATAGTATTGATATCTTCTCATGACAAAAGAATAGATGAGCAAAGAGTACAGTTCTATACATTGTTTTGGCTACCAGACCCATTTCTGACTACTAGTCTTTGTACTGAAATTTGCACATGTAAACCCAGGCTGAGCTGAATACACAACTAGCACTGAATGAACGAATACACCATGAATCAGAGACAAGGCTTATTTGTTCATTTTCTAAAGACTCAAAACGATCATATATCGATTTCCTCCTACACAACTCCTTTATTATAGTATGTCTCTTTCGCTTATTAGCACACTTTAAGAGCTTTCTGGTGAAACAGCTATCTCGCCTGAAACTATTATATTGTTCACAAAAATGGAACAAGCCCAAATAGGTGTCAAGCTCACTGGGCCATCAGCGCTTTCTTCTGAGAATAATCTACATTTGTGTTTCTATAAAGAAAGGCTCAATAAATGATTGCTTTTCAAGCTTGTCATCAAATTCCCATAATTTTTTTCACCAACTAACATGGTCTTTTTTTTTTTTCATGAAGAGTGTTGTTGGAAAAAAAAAGGTTTGATATGTTGTCTACAAGGTGAGATAGGCAACTTTTCTTTTTAGTACATTGTGCTATCAAAAAAATAAAGATTGTACACTCTTTTTTTAATGCGCAACTTAAAAATTTTCTTTTTGTGTAATCTAATTCCGAAAATGGTGTAACTAATCAGAGAGGACAATCTCTCCTCTTTTTTCCTTTTTTTTCCTTTTAGTTAGATTTTCTTCCTTTTTTCTTTTCACTTTAAAAACCTAAAAGAGAAGGGGCAGGGCTGACTCAAAAAGAGAGAGAGAGAGAGATCAAACGCAGGTGAAGAATGGCAAAAAAACAGCAGCAACAACTTTCACGACTTCCATACTTTGATTTGGCTAATTTCCCAGTACTGGAAACAATCAAGATGTTAACGTGTCTCTTGGAGAAAATTACCAAAGCAAATGATTCTCTTCATGGACCACCTTCTTCGTCCTATACTTGTTTTCATGCTCGGTCTATTCCTACCATTGACATCCAAGCGTATCTGATTCGCATTTTAAAGTATTGCCCCTGTGCCAATGAATGCTTTCTTAGCTTGCTAGTCTATTTTGACCGAATGTCACAGAACAAGGAACATGCCTTGCGGATTGACTCATATAACATTCATCGATTGATTATTGCTGGTATCATGATATCTAGTAAATTCTTTTCTGATGTATTTTTCACCAACACACGCTATGCAAAGGTAGATAAAGAAAAAAATTTTTTTTTCTTAATTGATTTATTCATATTTAATTTCCTCTTTTAGGTGGGTGGTTTGCCAGTCAAAGAACTGAATCTCTTAGAACTAGAGTTTTTGCGTATGAGCAACTACAACATTAATGTTCCTTTCGAGGAACTACAGCGTTATGGAGATCAACTCTTGATGCACTCAATTAAAGAGAAAGAGGCTGCTTACAGAAAGGAGAAAGCCAATTTAGATCAACAGTTTTTGTACTCCAAACAGCAGCAACACAAGCAAAAACAATCTGCTTATTACCAGACACATAGCCCGCGTTTATATTCTTGATGCATGTCATCTCTTGTACATTTGTATATATTTATGTAATATTTATTATATATATCTCTCTCTCTTTTTGTACTCATGTTGTTTTCTCACTATTGTTCCATAATATCAGTAAGCAATATGGTATCTCTATTATTGATGTTCATCCTTAAGTAAGTTCGGATCTTGCTTTGGTTCAAAACCAAAGATTGTTTTATGCATGAAAATATATCTATATATTTACAACGAGATGAGTCATCCCAGAAAGCTATTGATAGAACATTAAAAAAAAAGTAATAGAAAAATATCCTTTGCAAGCTTTAACAATCTAAACTTCTCTAAATCTGTCTTTTCTCTCTTTTTATATATGTGTTCAGCGTTTTTTTTAATATACTAAAAGAACATTTGAATTACCAAATGTATTCAAGGCAAAGTTGTTTCAATTGAAGCACCTATAGGATTGGGTGATTAGATTCAACTCAAGCCTTATAGTTTCAACAGGTATGGCCACATCATTCAACTGAGTAGTAACAAGATGTTCAACAGAATCTTCTTGAAACCTTTGATTAGGTTTTCAGGCACCTAACGATAGACTATCAAAAGAATGTATTTTGAAGTAGAAAGCTGCCCTGAAATTCATAAAAGATCTCTTGTTTATAAATTATACCATATTTGACAAAGCACAATGTAAACAACAATAAAAGAGAGGACGATTAGTTGTACACTTGAAACAATCATCAAAAAGCATTTTGTAATATTTGTATGGATATTTTATACAGACATAACTTATAAAAAAATGTTTCATAAATCATTACTATAGTTTCTCTCTTAAATTTACTCCTATTGTGTATATGCACAATTTTAAGGAACTGTAGTAGTACAGTTTCTGTCTAATTTTTTTAAGCTTTACTCAGATTTTATGATGAGACACTGTTTCTGACGTCTGGTGCGACTATGACATAATACTATCACTATATCTATCGTTAGTCTATCCTCTTCCCTCAACTTATATAGTTAATTTCTTAATTATTAGTTGCTATTAATGCTCTCACCTAAAAAATACAAACATAGACCTTCCATTGCTCTTTCTCTCGTAGTAGTTTTATGTCAGGCTACAGCTAGACCCAAAGAGATGTGATTGATTACTACATCTTATCTATGAGAATGCACTCTAATTCAGTTATTGACTACCTAGTTATCTAATTGGTCTAACTACCTCTCATGTTGCTTGATGCAAGAAAAAAGATACTTTTACAAGCTTACCACTCTCTTTTGTACTTTGATTTCATGATTTTCGAGGCATTTGAAATCAGATTCTAAGTCTAGGCAAGAAAAAAAAAGCAGTGCCCTTCAATTCATAAAAGAAGTCATTTCATAGTGCTATACTTCTTCAGTAGCTAAACTTTGAAAGCTTGTCTTTATTCTGCATTATCTAATGTGTCATATACTTCTTGTAGGCTTTCAAAGTTGAAAGTATAATCAGACAGAGTGAAATTCATGCAATCTCTTTACTGATTGAGCTGAATCTCCGCTCGTGAAGTGACAGCCCTTTTTTCTTTTTTTAGTGTCGTCTTCATCTCCGAAGTCGAAGATAGACTTATTTCAATTCTTACAACTTATGGACGTATTGCCTAACCAGAGGCAACCTGCTTCCTCCACAAAAACTTCACTTGTTGCAGGCGTTAACCGCGATCAACAAATAGAAAAACTGCTAAAAGAAGTTAAGCAGTTAAAGCAGAAAGTTGATATCCTAGACAAAGAAAACAGTGCCCTAAAAAAGAGTATTTACGATCTGTCGGCACGGTATGCTGCTTCTATATCTCAAGGAGGACTACCATACCGGACTGGTCCATTTGTCATTGACAGTGAATTAGCAACAACAGGCAAAGCGCAAGAGGTGATCAGTAAAGCAGTACAGGAAGTAGGTGGCGACATAGAACCCTTTCAATCAGGCAAGGCTTTGTTTTCTTTTGTTGATGAAAAGTGATGTTGACATTTACATGAACAGTATACCCTCATGATGCACGAGATGGAAAACCTTTTCAAATGCGCTACGAACTTAAAGTAAGGCATTCAGCCATCATGAACTAATAGCAACTATTTAGTTAAACAAACATATATAGGGCCACACAGGCGCTGTATACACAGTAGAATTTTCACCCAATGGCGCATTATTAGCTTCGGGCTCATTCGATAAAACAGTACGCATCTGGGATACTGCATCGGCACAAAAGGAGGTAACATCCGTAAAAAAAAACAAGAGCTGGCTAGAGAGATGATTAAACAGCCATGATGCAACTAGACACTTTGCTTAAAAGCACATACACTAAATTTGTCCAGTCTTGCTTGGGCTCCAGATTCTTCTATGCTTCTATCAGGTGCTTACGATGAGACATGCAAAACATGGGATGTAGAAAGTGGTAAATTATCTACCAGTTATGATACAGATGGTCTTGTTCAATGTGTAGGTTGGGACTTTATGGATTCCAATGTGTTTTATTATGGTACTTCTAGAAAAGTGCTAGCTATGGCAGATATTCGAGCAGAGGGCACTGCTTCGGAGATCCACAACGACTCTATGATCAATACCTTATATGCATCAAGGGATGGAACACATGTTATTACAGGAGATGCACAGGGAATGTTGAAAGTGTGGGATGTTCGCTCAAGTAAAGTATCATTAGATGGAATATAACAAGACAGCCATTAATTGCTTACAATGGCTAGAGAAATGCATTTCCTCTATTCTTAACGATCCTTCAAAGATGCCTATCACCCATATTTCAGTGGGCAGAAGAAGCACAGATGCGTCTAGGAGAGCAAGTAAATGAAAATGATATAGTTGAATGATATACGATGCTAAAATTCTCTTTTTTCTTTTTCTTTCTTAGTTGATGATTACGATGAGCCACGCTATATGGCATTGAACAGTTACGACAACAGTAAGTAATAATATGAATTTTGTATTTAGCTAACTTATCCATATTAGTATTACGTGTCTACGACCGAGGTATGGACCCTCCTAAATCGGATCTTCGTCTAGTCCATTCTCTGAAAGGCTTCAAAAACAAAAACTGGCCAATCAAATCATCATTTTATTGTGGCAGCGGATGTAAGTAATACATTCAGCCTATTTACTATCCCTCGATTTATTCACCTATTTTTATGCAAACTAGACAACTCCTCCATTCTTAGTAAGCCGCATACAGTTCCTGAAGTATATGGAGATACAGACTTGGCACCAAATCCTAGTGATTATCATTCATTTGATGCACAGGAACCTAAAGAAGAAAAGAGCGTCTTGTTGGCTACGGGTAGTGCAGATCCTTACGCTTATTTGTATAATGTAGGTGAGGACAGTGCAGAACTTATGCAACGTCTGGAAGGACACACAGACCGTGTTTATGCAGTCAATTTCCATCCTACAGAGCCTATTTTGGCAAGTTGTTCAGCCGACTTTACTGTCAAAGTTTGGGGTCCAAGCTTACATAGAGGAAAGAAGAAGGCAATCAATTGAGCTTTTTGAATTTTTGATAAAGAACATAGATACAAATTTGAGCAAGCAAAACATTTGCTGAAAGAAGTGGCTGGACAAGAACTGGCCTTTTATTTCTCCATGTGTTTTGAAGTGTCTATGCGTACTGCTGCCATTTAAGATGTAGAGTCTTTTGGTATCTTCTTGTAGCAATAACCACAAATATCTCAAAACTTTCTTTCACCTGAGACTCCTTTTTCTCTTTCAAGCGCCTTCATCGGTAGTATCATCACTCGAGCTGTCTGTTGACATCTTTAGGTAATCCTTGAGGCAAGTTTTATGCATGCATCATCTATATTATAACATCTACTTCTTTCTTTGTCACTCTATATCTCGTGTTCTTTCATTGCCTTATATTTTAACTCTTATGGCTCCCTTTCATATTTGGTTTAAATTTGATTTGTTCTTTAAGTGTCCATGCTTTTCTTCTCTCTCTCTCAGATTTGCTTTTATATAAATATACTTAATAGTATAACACGGTTGTATAATAAAAAACAACAACAGAAAAAGCTGTACCCTATAATCTGTCATACAGAAAGAAACTTGAAAGCTGGAATAGATGGGCCCCGGAATAGTCTCTGCCGAGAGCTTTACCTTTTCATGGCCTTCGTCTTTCTCTTTGAGTCTTTTAGATATGCTTCTGTTTCAATCGAAAGAAATAATATCAGTTTACCTAGTCGAGAAATGTTTTCATATCAATATCAATTTTATATCCAAAAATTGCATTTTTGGAGTAAACTCCCAAGGAATGCAACTTTTTTTCTTCAGGAACTGAATATACAACACACACACATATATATATACACTTCTTTTCTTTTTTAGCCTCGTATTTAAACTTGGTCAATAAAGAAATAATCACAAATAAATTGTATTCATGCGTATTTAAAGCAAAAGAGATACTCGAAGATTGTTCCTTTTTCTTCACTTTTCGCAATATGGAAATCAGTACAACATTAAAATCAACAAGCGAGAGAGCAGAAAGTTTACTAGGCACACTTGGAGCTCCTATCAAACCTTTTTTGCCAATTTTAGGGCGGTTTCTTGTTATAGCTACCTTTTATGAAGATGCTCTACGTATTATATGGCAATGGGAAGATCAAATATTTTACCTTGAAAAAGGAAGATCGCTTCATTTATACCTGGCAACTGCGCTTGTAACATTTAATGCTGTGGTAAAGATGCACTTGACTCTATTGTCTAGACGTTGTTTTAAACATGTTTACATATAGTCCATGATTTTGTGCTCAACATGCATATTGTTCAAGCGATATGTAGGAGCTGCGGTTGCAACGTTATGCTTCGTCGTTTTTGATCAGGCACTTGCTTATGGATTGTTTTTTGATATGGTATGTAAACTGGTCTATTTTTTTTTGTGAATACAGTGTGCGTAAAAGGCTCACAAGAAACAAACCTAGATGTTTCTCTTGCGTAATTTATCGGTTACGGGAGGCTTGTTGCTCTGTATGTCAGAATCCATTTTGAAAAAGAAATCGAGCAACAAATCAATCAGCATGTTTGCATCGCTACCTCAAATTTCAGTTAATGATCGCCACAAATATTTTCAATTGGCCGGCCGAAGTCTTTTGGTTCTTTTGTTTGTAGGTTTCATTCTCAATGGCGAATGGAACTATTTGCGTATGACAGTATCTCTCATTGGCTTGGCTGCATGTATTATGGTAGTTGTCGGCTTCAGGGCTAAATGGTCAGCTACCTTTTTGGTTGCCATTCTTTGTACAATCAATCTTTTAGTAAACAATTGGTGGTCTGTTAACTACTCAGAATACAAGCGGGATTTCTTAAAGTATGATTTCTTCCAATGCCTCAGTATTATCGGTGGCTTATTGCTGTTGGTTTCAATTGGACCTGGTGGCCTTAGCTATGATGAAAGAAAGAAAGAATTCTAAATGACATATAATGCATCTCAATAAACATACCAAACCATTCAAGTCAATTACATCATGTACGAATTTTGCCTTTCATCCTTTTTGCTTACTATTATTGCAGAGAGAGGAAAAAAAAAGAGTGTGTGACACAAATGAAATCTACAAAAGCTAGAATACAGATAGTTTTGTAAGCTGCTCAATTAGAAGCAATACGCACCAACTATATAGGAAAAAATAACACACTCATCGCTACTTTGCTATGTATAATCTATATACATGTTTAGCTGAGGTGCAAGTAAAGCCTCGGTCTTAACCTGTTACTTAGTTGAAGGTCAGAGTTATGTAGAACATCAGCAAGCTGGTTACCATCTGCAAGTGATACAAAGATGAAAAGTATGGTATGCTTGTGCTCGGTTAGCACAAACAATCAGATCTCAATACTTTATAATTTTTGTTGCTATAGCATTCTTTTCATTGTATCAAACAAACTGACTTGCCACCTGTTTTCTTTATAAAAAAAAAAGCTAAATTGCTCGATAATCCAAGTATGAAATTTCCATAGCTTTATTATCTGAGCGACTTACTTTTTTTTTCTTCTTTACCTCTTGAATCTGTTTATGCAGACATACTACAGTCTTTATTTCTTTTTTACGAGAGTTCAGAATAATGGTCATGCTCTCAAAACCAAAGCACTATTGACCGGAAAAGGAAAGTAAAGTGGGCTTAAGCTGAAAAATGCAAGCGTTTAAATTCTGATTGTATTAATTTTTTGTCTTCTTTTTTTCTCTCTCTTTATTTTGTGTATTTTGCATAAAAATCAATGGAGCTCTTTATCTCATAAAAGGAGAGCAGAAAAACACCTTTGAATAATTAAACAAGAAGCTAGAGGAGATTGCGAATCCGAGAATTGATACTATATACACTATGACTGTATCTAAACAGCAAGATACTAAGTACAGTACAAGTTGGATTTATTGTTTACTTGCATTACATACAATCCATACATATATACAGTGTGGTTGGAAATAAGTTGCGGATTTTGAAAATTAAATTTAAAGAGTACTTTACATCATGAAGGCTATTATGCATCAGTCCAGCTTCTGTTTATTAAAAGTGCCTTCAAACTTTGAGGATGTGTAAAATAGAGTATACTATTTTATTTGGCTAAAAAAAAAGTGGATTTTTTAATATTTTGTATGGCCTCCATGCGCTTTTGCAATTGATTTGCATCTTCGGCTCATACTGCTAACGAGATTGTTTAGATACTCTGGCATCAGCTGGTACCATTCTTCTTTCAAAACCCTTTCCAAGTCACTGAGGGTGTTCAGCTCACTCTCGCGCTCATCTAAACGCTTTCTCAGCTGAGCCCAGACATTTTCAATTGGGTTGAGGTCTGGACTCTGTGATGGCCATCTGTCAAAGGTGTTGGTCATGGTCTTCATCTTGAACCACCTAGAATATGCTCCTACATGACAAGGAGCATTGTCTTCTTGCAATATGTAGTCAATGTTGGTTTTCTTGGACTCTTTCTCGATCCAGGGAAGATAGTAATCAACCAAACATTGGACATAGACTTCTTGATCAATTGATCCATGTTGCACGACTAGAGGACCAACACCATTTGCGTGAAAGCATCCCCATACCATCACAGAACCCAAACCAAACTTGTGAGTACCCTTTATGTGCCTCTCCTCGTACCTTTCTCCATCCTTTCTGATTACTCTAGTTCCAGCACTAGCATTCTTAAGGGTGAACTTGGCCTCATCAGACCAAACTACCTTATCCCAGTCAGCTTTTGCCCAATTCAACCTCTCTTTGATCCAAGCTAAACGCAATTGTTTGTGCGTCTGCCTCAGAGCAGGCTTTTTTGCCGCTTTACGAGATTTGAACTTCATACGAGTCAATGCATCTCGAAAAGTGGTTAAAGAGACCTTCTTGCCTGTGCCCAAAAATCGACGATGCTGAGCCCTAATTAACTCAGTAGGTCAACGACGAACGCTTTGACTAGTCGCGTTCAAACCAGTTTGAGAAAGAAGCCTTTTTCTTCCAGTTGAAGTTTTGGGAAGAGTGGTTTGTGTTTTCTAAAGTCTTTTATAAGGTGATTGTACAGTTGATTCAGGGAGGTCGAGATCTCTTGAGATTTAAGCAAAGTTTCTTTTGTACAAGAAAGCGCCTGCTAATCTACCGTAATCGTATTCGGAAAGGTGCTTATTGGCCTCTTTGACAACAGGAGTGGTAGTAGATGTGCTCATTTTATCATGTTTATTAAGAAAAAGGTGATGGGAAGATCAACAGAACAACCATGGGTTAGATGATCAAATCGCGGAGTTTACAAAATCCGCAACTTATTTCCAACCACACTGTACATGTATACAGCTTGTAACTTAAGTACAAATGTGCATAAATATATATGTGTGTGTGTGGACTGTATAAATATGAGCTATCATAGAGTATCGCGTTAACTTTGATTAATCAATATAACTCAGACCTTCTATACCTTCTCCACTATTATCCTATGGTCACCATCTTGGTACTAGCACCTTGAGATCGTCTCAAGAGCACCCAAGTATTCTTTCACTTCCAACCAATACCCTAAATAGCTTACATTCACCGTACTCGGCTTCTTCAGGCAGTCCTACAGAACTGGTAATACTAAACAACAATAGTCAACACAATCGCAATGCCAATGTTGCTTTGGCCAACAGCAACAAAGCTCCAAGCAATGGTCCAGATAGAACAATGCGTCCCACACTAATGTCTCCGACACCTTCACCTTCGTCAAATATAAACATAACGAAAGCTCATATACCTTTCTCACAGCCGATAGAATCACTGGTTAATCCTAACTCGCCTAATCACAGTGCGTATCGCCCTTTAAATGTAACACATGCTTTGGCCTACCTTGATCTAGTCAAAAATCGATTCTCAGATAAGCCCAATGTTTATCATAGATTTCTGGATATCATGAAGGATTTTAAAAGTCAAGCGTAAGACAGATTTAGCAATTATATGTGCAGTAGATCAGTTGATATTTGCCTTAGACCTTAGAATTGATACACCAGGCGTATTTTAGCTGTGATTCTCTTTACAGTAGCTGATGTTTTTAAACAGGAACAAGTAAAAAAAAAAGTGAAGATTCGGACAAGGGATGATAACGCTTAGCAACCGTGCGATCAGACAACTGATCGAATGTTCGTATCTATTACTTTGTCTGGAGTGCTTTCTAATAGATATGTCATTTATTGGTTCTTTTTTTTTTTTTTTTTTTTTTTTTCAAAAATACGCAAATAATTTTTCCGTTTGTTGTAAATCTCTTCTTTTTTTTGGTGTTTAAAAGAATAGGCAAGGACGATGAATCGATTGCTGTTATCATCGAGACCTAAGAAATTAGCTAATTGTAGATTCCTATTAGTTTGCCACTTTACTTTGAAGAATAAAATAGAGTAAACACAGATCTTGTTGCCATTTTTAAAATAAACGAGCATCTTACAAACCGCACCTCCGCTGCGGTAATAAAATTAGCACCTCCGCTGCGCTCTGGTTAATTTTCTTGACCTTCACTATGGTACGGTACGCTGCGCTTTGTAAGATGCTCGTGCTGCCGCAGGCCAACTAATTCGATGAGAAGATCAATGTGGGGGCCCCACCCATATTTTTTTGAACCTTCGCTATGGTATAAAATAGCCCCTTCGCTGCGCTTCGTGTATTTTAAACCGTCGCTTCGGTAAAAAAAAAAACATGTGTCCCGGGGCAGTGAGAAAGACTCAAGTTTATCCGAGTATTTGGTTTATAGCTAAATGAGATAAGTTTGATTAGGATCAGATCTGAGGGATTTTTAAAAAGCGATTTTATTGATATGTATTAGAAAGATAAGGACTATAAGAATAACAATGATAATAGTGATAATTAAAATAAGTGCAGAGGAAGTAAGATTTTTATATGAACACTTCTTTGTATACAACATTTCTTGTATGATTTTTTTGCATATTGGGCTGGAATGGAGTTTGATTTGCCAATGAGAATTTTGATAGATTCCTTTTGTCTGACTCGTGATAGAGCAACATATAACTGCCCATGGCTGAAGACTGGTTTTGGCAGATACAATCCAGCTCGATCAAGCGTTTGTCCTTGAGCTTTGTTGATTGTCATAGCAAAAGCAAGTCTTACAGGAAATTGAACCCGTTGAAACTGCATGGCATCAGATGCAGCAGAAAAGAGCTTTATCTTTGGAATGCATACAATAAATCCAGCAAATGTACCTGTTTCAATGGTTGCTTCAATCAAGTTTTGCATTAAAGACTTGACAATGAGTCTTGTACCATTACATAAACCATTCAGTGCATCAAGATTTCTTAAAAGCATGATTGGTGCTCCGAATTTCAATGTGAGCACATGGGGAGGTAAAGAGCCCGATTCGGTTGCATTGAGAACTTCCATAGGATACTGCAACGACTGTTGTTGATCTAAAGTCTCATCAGCACTGTAGTAGATGACAGGCTCACCTGGAAGCTTTTCAATCAGCAAATGATTGATCTCTGCAACATGCACATTAATTGGCGTCAGAATAGCAGAGTTGATCAAGTAGGATGCACTGCTTTCAATCCTCATGTTTGGATTGAACAGCTCTGGATAAATAGCAGAGAGAAGATTCAAAAGATTATCTCCAGCTATAAGCATTGAATCATGCAGCTTGACAAAGTCAGTGTCAGTGGCAATAAAGCTTGGATAAACTTGAACTCGAAGATTTTCTGCTGGACCATTACCAATATCCAAAAGCATATTAGCAAATTGTTCAAGTTCATGAGACAAAGATGGGTCATTCCTATTTTGAGCTTGCTGAACATGCATGTTAATCCGGAGCTACTTTACTTTGAAAGAAGGCCACAGGAAAGATCGGTTGATGCATGCATTGACAACATCTGATCTACTGCCTTTAGGTATAACAGGGAATTGCTCAAAGTATTGACACTCCATCCAGGTTCTCCAAAAGGAAACAAAAGAACATAACGCAAAGGATCATAAAACCGTTTTGACTCATTGACTCTTATGATAGAACTGTCTTGGTATTGAATGACAATATCTCGAGAGGTGTTTGCAGCATTATTATCATTATCATCACTAACAATCATAGCTGCAATGTGAGATCCGTTCGTAGGTCTATTATAGCGTCTACGATCTGGCACACCTTCAGCTCTAAAGACTAACTTCACATTTTCCATTGATGATAAGCCTTCATTTTGACCAACATTACTACTGTTGCCCTGTTGTTCAGCAGCGATTTGCGTCATGTTTTTGAAGATAGCAATGAAGGGGTTAACTCGATGCATCATATTTTGAATTGCTAATAAAGTTGAACGGTCTACATTCTGTGCAATTGCATGTCGATTTTCCAATTCATGCTCTGTATCAAAAATATAGATCTGTGCAAACTTAGGACTCGCATTTTCTGAGGGATTAGCAGATCCAATCAAATGATATGGACTGCCCTGAATTCGAAAAGTGTAGGAGCCATTTCAACTATTAGCTAAGTTCAAATCAAGTTTTACACTAAATGAAGTGAAGCTTAAAGAGCTGTTTTTCATTCTAATATCACTTCGAAACTCTTTGGAAGTATTATCATTTCCCTTAAGAAGATTTGCAATTTCTAACGGTGTTGGTTGCAAAGGATTTAAGATTGACTCACCCTTACAATAACACAACTGAAATACAGGATGAGTCATACTACTACCAGAAGCTCTTTCCTTTATCCACATCAAGGCACCACAATGATTGCAAACACAACTCATTGAACCACAATCAAATCTCATAGAAGGTACAGCACTCAAGTCTCTTGCGATATTCAAAGTGTTTTGAGTATTCAAAGGGCAAAGTCTACTGGTACTTCTAGAATGTCCTTCCCTTCCGCAGCTGACACAAACTTCGACAGCAGGGAGTTGCCCATCTACTTCCATATTCTGAAAACGTGGGTTCATTCTGCACCCAGCAAAAGTTCGGCGTGAGTGTCCAGGTTCATTGCAAGCTGAACATACAGTTATATTGCCTTGACGTTGATCCTGTTGATCTTCTTCCATCTGCACATCTTCATCTACTTGATTGCGAGGGTTCATTCGACAAAATCGGTATGTTCTGCGAGAGTGTCCCGGATCGTTGCATGCTGCACAGAAAATAGTTGATGGATCATTCATATTTTTGTTATATGTATCTGTCAAAGTTTCAATAGTTAAATAACAGTATAGGAAACTAAAAGTCCAAAGCCAAGTTACTTACTAATTGGAAATAAAAAGAAGAAAAAAGTAATTTTAGAAAAGCATCAATTTTAAATGATTTAAAAGTTAGTGACTGTTCTTTACAAACTGTATATTAACGAATGAACAATGATGGCTTCGCGTGAGGGGGAGAGATGACCCTCCCCCAGCTGGTTTATAGCTCATAACTTGTTGCTGTTTGAATCTTATTAGAGGATTTTGGGAGACAAACCTCAGATGTCTCGGTAGAACGTTTATCAATTAAACTCCGTTTGTTTCTAAAATTCATTGCCCTTCGGTCTTTGAATGAACTGAGCAATCAGATTTCATCCCTGAAGCAGTTTACATTTACGTTGGGATATTTGGCTGTAAAAGCAATAAAAACTAATATAGAAACGCAATGTTTCCACACAATAATCATTATACCACTTATAGGCAAAATTGGTGACAATTTGGGCTTATTTTGCTGTATATTTTGACTCATTTCTTGATATTTAAAGAAGTATGTTTCCATTGATTACATGATGTTAATGCAAAAAACATAATTCATGACTGTGCTCTACAATACTACGCTATATCAAGGCTATAATCTAGCTTATTTCATGCAATCTACTAGATTATACTTTACTTGAGAGAAGCACTTGCACTGTAAATGTTGTAAGATGTTCAATCAGTCCATAAATAAAGACACTAAAGCAATCAAATGCTCTGCAACAACCACATCTATTCCGTACCGCAGATGCACTTTTCTCTTTTGCTTCATTTCTATGCTCAATTTTTATTTTCTTATAAGGAATATGCGATACACCATTAAAGAAATTGAATAGTCAATTGCTTGATATATCATATAAAATAGCAAAATTTGGGTTGGCAGCAATGTAGACCATAGTCATTTAGGCTTATCCTCAAAATATCATGTCACTGCTAGCTAAATTAAGATGTTGCAACGACCATGCTCTTCCTTCTTCAATACTGATTTCTATTCATTGTTTGCTCATTTTTGCTCGTCGGAACCGAATTTTACTCAATAGAACTGCTTAGATTCATATACCGACGGAAGGGTGAACCTTATTCAGCACCCTTAGGAAGTTGTCCTGAATAAGGTTCGCTCTTAGATAACGTGACCTTTTGCGGAGTTATTTCTTTATAGGGTAACCTAAGGACGAATTTTTTTTTCCAAAATCCTCTATTATATGTCAAAATAACAATATATCAAATAATGTTCACAAAGTTGGAAAAGTAAAATCATTTCAGATATTACCAGAGGTAATCCTGAAATCAAACATCTAACAAGCATTGGTAAAAAGCGACGATATGACTTATAAAGCGTTCAATGTGCCTAGCTAACACACTGAAAGCATGATCAGATTTATAGTCATTGACTCTCTTCTCATCAATGCTTGAAATAGCTATATGACATGACACATGTGATAGCAGGATGGTTGCATAGGCCTTATAATACCAAGGTAGCAGCATCTAACAAAACAAGCAATGATTCTAGAGATTTCATTATAAGAAAAGACTAAATCATTACTTGGATAAAGATAGTTCTGAGACATAATCACAAAGGGCTTGTCTATCGTTATCACCTAATCTAAACTGATCTAAACATTCAACGAAACAAGTGAACAAGTATGAAACAGTTATGCCTGATATATCGAAACACTAATCAAGATTAAACATATCTTGTCGAGCATAATTAATATATATCTCCCCCTTATTCAAAGCGGGGGATGAAATCTGGCTACAGCCATCTTTCAATTAAGGTGACCAGTCATCCTAGTAGGAAAACTGCTCATACAGATAAAATTGTAACAGAGTGATTGATTGAGACCGAGATAGAAATAATATATAAACACAACATGGACTTGTAGTAGAATTAGTTCCTTCTCTTTTTCTTTCGAATAAAAAAATCGAGTTCCCTCTCATTGAATTATTTAGACCTGCAAATATCACATCGTTGTTGCCTACCGCGAAAGCTGGTCTCAACGTATGTTGAAATTCGACCGGAAACTTAAGCTGGGATTTTATTTTTTGCAAAAAGTAAGAAACCTGATGTCTGCAGTATTAAAAGTAAGAAAGCTGGACTTTTCATGTTCAGCTTTCCTAACGTTTTTGCAGTGTTTGTCTTAGGAAAGCTGAACTTTTTTCTCCAGCTTTCTTGCTTTTTCCCTAAATGATCTGGCGTGATGCGTCCTCATATCTGTTGCTTATAGGTTCAATTTAGGGGTCATTTATACATCAATTTGTATTATAAAATAGGTAGCATTGTTTATATATTATATTGGATTATAGAATAGGCAGCATTATTTATTACGTTGTATTATAAAATAGATAGCAGTGCTCATTTAAACAAACATTTAAGCTTAGAAAAGAGATACTATAGATGGCAGTACTTAACTTAATCATCATTATCAACGTCTTGCTTTGTCTCCAGTACGACGATATAACAGCACATATCGAGAAACACAAACTGGCTTCTTATCATTGCACTTACCAGATCTTATCTTCTTGTTGTTTTTAATCTCTTGGTTGTACTAGCTGGCTTCTTGCCTTTCTCTGTAGCAATACATTGAAAATTATTCTATTAAGAATTGATATTACAATTTTCACCTATTACATACAAATGAGAGACTCAGTTAGTAAAATCGATCTTCTCTTTTAAAAACAATTGTCAAGACATACCTTCAATGCGGTTAGACATTGAGGCGCTGACAATAGTGCTCTTTACACTTGGTTCCAGCAAAAGAGACAATGTTGCTTGGGGCAGGCTTCTATGATTAAAACATCAGTAACATGAAAAATCAGAAATAGGCACTTGTATCTCACAATTCAATATGGTTGCTCACTATCCCTTCTTCGTTTTCCTCTTCTTCAACCGCATGTTCAAACTCATGCCCGTGGTCTTCTTCATCTCCGTTTTCTGCTTCTTCTTCAATCACATACTGCTGTGAATGACGACGTCAGTATCTAATTAGAGGCATTCTGCCACCCCAAGTCTTGGTGCAAGCAGCAAGTGGTAAGAAAGAGGCAGTCTTTGCTTCCAACATGGCTTGTGCATCGTTCTGTATATGCAAAGGCAGCTTAGCAAAGTTAATACTTGCCTTTATCAAGTCATACTTTCTCTTGATGGCGTACTGTGGTGATTGCACCATATGATAAATAAAATTAGATACTGAAAATGATATCAAATAAAAGAATCATTTATTTAAAATACGATACACAACTAAAACTACTAGAAGCTCAACATAATGTAAAGAGTGAAAGCTAATATACACATAAGACAAAGTAAGCAGTAAATGCTTGCTCAGAAGCAAATGGACAGAGAAAATTACACAAGTTCCAAATTAAGCCATCCCAGATTTAAAGTCCTAAACCAACTGTATTCAGGAACGGTAAAAATACAGGACAATGGTAGAACACTGAAGGAAGACCTCAGCTGTCATATAAAGATCATTTCCCTTATATTTTATGAGAATAAGGATAAGTAAAATCCATTCACATTCGAGTAGACACAGACTTTAGAGATTGTATAAAAACCACTGTATTATTTAGTTTAGAAACATTATTCCACTTTATACAGTGACTGGAAACTGAAATTCGTATTTTTTTCATGATTAAAACTCAGCGTTAAAGATGTACAAACTAAAAGACACATTAATGATCCAAGACGATGTCCAATTGAGCTCTGTTTTTTGTCATTGATTGTTTTTGTAGTTTATTTTAATAATATAAAAAAAAAAGCGGGACTAGTACTTGGTTGTACCACCTTTGGCATCAATGACAGCTTGACAGCGGTCCTTCATGCTGTCCACCAAGCGAACAAGTAGATCACTACTGATCTTGTTCCACTCCTCCAGCAGCAATTCCTTCAATTCTGCAGTGTTATGGACAGCATGACGCCTGCTTGCTATGCGCTGCTCAAGAGCCCACCACAGATGCTCAATGGGGTTCAAGTCTGGACTTTGTGCAGGCCAGTACTCAAACCCCTTCATCAAGTGGCGGCTCTTCCAGAGACATGCAGAAGCTCCTGTGTGGCACGTAGCCCCATCTTCTTGGAACAAGAAGCGTCTGTCCTGCTGTGCTTGGGTTTCCAAGTACCAGAGTTGAAGTTTTTCTGATAAAATTTCAACATACTTCTCCTGGTTCAAAGTGCCTTCCACAAACACAAGAGGACCAAGACCGCCTCGCCAAAAGCAACCCCAAAGCATCACACTACCCTTACCCCACTTAGTGGTGGGTACGGTAAACTCCTCCTTGTACCTCTCACCTTGGTGTCGGAGCACTCTAACACCACCATCGGCTCCTTCAACGGTATAGCGAGACTCGTCAGACCAGACGACATCTGCCCACTGGTCTGTTGTCCAATCGACATGTTCCTTTGCCCATTTAAGGCGAAACTCCTTGTGCTTCTTCGTCAAGGCAGGCTTATGGGCTGCATAATAAGATTTGAAGCCCAACTGACGAAGATAGCTAACGACAGTCTTTCGACAGACTGTCACCTCCAACTTTTCCAGCTCGTGACTGACACCATCAATGCTCAGGAAAGGGTTGTGGGTTACAATCCTGTTCAGGTGTCTCATTGTTCTTTCGTCAGCTTTGGATGTTGAGCCAGGAGGAGCGCTGGGCAAAGGTGTATCTCTTTCTTGGATACGCTTCACGATGCTGGTTACAGTCGTGTAAGGGATCTCCATTAGGCGTGAGATCTCTCTCATGGAATGTTTAGCGTGATTCAACCAATAAACCCCCCAATAAATCTTCTCTTCACGCTTGTTGTATTTGCCACGGCTGCTTTTATTTTCGGTAGTAGACATGTTTGAATTGAATTGTTTTTTGTAAAAGAATGGAATGTTTATTATGATCATCATCATGACAGATATGCTTAATTTAATGCCCGAACGAATTTCGATTTCCAGTCACTGTATAAAGTGGAATAATGTTTCTAAACTAAATAATACAGTGGTTTTTATACAATCTCTAAAGTCTGTGTCTACTCGAATGTGAATGGATTTTACTTATCCTTATTCTCATAAAATATAAGGGAAATGATCTTTATATGACAGCTGAGGTCTTCCTTCAGTGTTCTACCATTGTCCTGTATTTTTACCGTTCCTGAATACAGTTGGTTTAGGACTTTAAATCTGGGATGGCTTAATTTGGAACTTGTGTAATTTTCTCTGTCCATTTGCTTCTGAGCAAGCATTTACTGCTTACTTTGTCTTATGTGTATATTAGCTTTCACTCTTTACATTATGTTGAGCTTCTAGTAGTTTTAGTTGTGTATCGTATTTTAAATAAATGATTCTTTTATTTGATATCATTTTCAGTATCTAATTTTATTTATCATATGGTGCAATCACCACAGTACGCCATCAAGAGAAAGTATGACTTGATAAAGGCAAGTATTAACTTTGCTAAGCTGCCTTTGCATATACAGAACGATGCACAAGCCATGTTGGAAGCAAAGACTGCCTCTTTCTTACCACTTGCTGCTTGCACCAAGACTTGGGGTGGCAGAATGCCTCTAATTAGATACTGACGTCGTCATTCACAGCAGTATGTGATTGAAGAAGAAGCAGAAAACGGAGATGAAGAAGACCACGGGCATGAGTTTGAACATGCGGTTGAAGAAGAGGAAAACGAAGAAGGGATAGTGAGCAACCATATTGAATTGTGAGATACAAGTGCCTATTTCTGATTTTTCATGTTACTGATGTTTTAATCATAGAAGCCTGCCCCAAGCAACATTGTCTCTTTTGCTGGAACCAAGTGTAAAGAGCACTATTGTCAGCGCCTCAATGTCTAACCGCATTGAAGGTATGTCTTGACAATTGTTTTTAAAAGAGAAGATCGATTTTACTAACTGAGTCTCTCATTTGTATGTAATAGGTGAAAATTGTAATATCAATTCTTAATAGAATAATTTTCAATGTATTGCTACAGAGAAAGGCAAGAAGCCAGCTAGTACAACCAAGAGATTAAAAACAACAAGAAGATAAGATCTGGTAAGTGCAATGATAAGAAGCCAGTTTGTGTTTCTCGATATGTGCTGTTATATCGTCGTACTGGAGACAAAGCAAGACGTTGATAATGATGATTAAGTTAAGTACTGCCATCTATAGTATCTCTTTTCTAAGCTTAAATGTTTGTTTAAATGAGCACTGCTATCTATTTTATAATACAACGTAATAAATAATGCTGCCTATTCTATAATCCAATATAATATATAAACAATGCTACCTATTTTATAATACAAATTGATGTATAAATGACCCCTAAATTGAACCTATAAGCAACAGATATGAGGACGCATCACGCCAGATCATTTAGGGAAAAAGCAAGAAAGCTGGAGAAAAAAGTTCAGCTTTCCTAAGACAAACACTGCAAAAACGTTAGGAAAGCTGAACATGAAAAGTCCAGCTTTCTTACTTTTAATACTGCAGACATCAGGTTTCTTACTTTTTGCAAAAAATAAAATCCCAGCTTAAGTTTCCGGTCGAATTTCAACATACGTTGAGACCAGCTTTCGCGGTAGGCAACAACGATGTGATATTTGCAGGTCTAAATAATTCAATGAGAGGGAACTCGATTTTTTTATTCGAAAGAAAAAGAGAAGGAACTAATTCTACTACAAGTCCATGTTGTGTTTATATATTATTTCTATCTCGGTCTCAATCAATCACTCTGTTACAATTTTATCTGTATGAGCAGTTTTCCTACTAGGATGACTGGTCACCTTAATTGAAAGATGGCTGTAGCCAGATTTCATCCCCCGCTTTGAATAAGGGGAGATATATATTAATTATGCTCGACAAGATATGTTTAATCTTGATTAGTGTTTCGATATATCAGGCATAACTGTTTCATACTTGTTCACTTGTTTCGTTGAATGTTTAGATCAGTTTAGATTAGGTGATAACGATAGACAAGCCCTTTGTGATTATGTCTCAGAACTATCTTTATCCAAGTAATGATTTAGTCTTTTCTTATAATGAAATCTCTAGAATCATTGCTTGTTTTGTTAGATGCTGCTACCTTGGTATTATAAGGCCTATGCAACCATCCTGCTATCACATGTGTCATGTCATATAGCTATTTCAAGCATTGATGAGAAGAGAGTCAATGACTATAAATCTGATCATGCTTTCAGTGTGTTAGCTAGGCACATTGAACGCTTTATAAGTCATATCGTCGCTTTTTACCAATGCTTGTTAGATGTTTGATTTCAGGATTACCTCTGGTAATATCTGAAATGATTTTACTTTTCCAACTTTGTGAACATTATTTGATATATTGTTATTTTGACATTATCTGTCAAAATAACTTTTGAAAATGATTAATTGAATTTCCGATTTTATAAGTCGTTCTGGCTTTTGTATATGCCCAAATACGACTTCACGTTCATGTCCATCAAAATAGATATCTTTACCTATGAGTTACTGCATTAGCTTATAACTCTAGCAATAAAGAGAAAAACATGTTTAGGTAAATCAAACTCACCTAATCGCTTGAAATGGAATTTCCATCAAACATGCTGTCTTCTAACAGATTCAGCGCTCAATTGCTGCTTGAATGTATCATTGATTAGTCTTTGGCAAAATCACCTCGCGAAGATAGGTCACCAAGGCAGGAATGCTCCTCTTACTCATTTGCTGCTCTCTAGACCATTCAATTGCCATCATTTTAACATCGTTGTCATCCTAGACGGAAATCCTCTTCAAATTCTTGCCTTAGGCACCTAAAGAAATGCTCCCTTTTTCGAGATATTCAAAAGCAAATTCTCTAATCTTTCTGGCCCTGTAAACGTTGACCATTTCCTTGTAAACTAATGAAACAGATTCTTCAGATGCTGCCATCTTGCGGCAAGTATCGGTTGTCCTCACGATTCTGAAGTAATGATACACACCATCATACTTTGCCGCTTCAGAAACATTGAGCTCATGCCGAATAGATGTAGCATTTGCGGCTGGTGTCGTGAATTTTTTGAGATTGTGATATTCAACACGTATAATAAAGTAAAAGTCAATCAGACCAAAAGAAAGTTGTTCTTTATTCACATCAAATTATTCTCTTATTTGTATAAAACTAAATGGATCCTTATGAAACTGAGAATGTTGGCTTATCTCACGGTTCAGGCACAGGTGCCTTCAGGAATGAGATTATTTATTTGGGTGAAAACTCATCTGACTCTGCATAAGTGTGCCTCACTGTTAAGTCCGTGTTTAGGCCCAAAGTACCACTTTGGTATGTGCTTGTTGTGAAGTTTTGATATAGGTAATAAGTAGATAAAATAAAGGAGACAGTATGAAATACTTTGAGACTGGTTATACGGGTTTTTTAGTTAAAGTATTAATAAAGAGAGGAGAGAAGAGAGAGATTCTATCTATTCTGACTTTTACAAGAGTATTTATACTAAAGAATTCTATAACGCTTTATCCTTGCTTTCAAACTAAGAGCGTTTGAAGAGGTAATTAATTCTGCATTTGATTTCTTTAATGTGTAATTTGACAGCTATTGTTGTTTGTATTGAGTTATTGAAGTGTCCGAGTCGAATGTATCTTGAAGCAGTTTATCTTGTAATTATTGCTGTATGTTGTTATATCTTGTAGAGTTGTTGCACCTTGAATAATTGAATATTATATATCTTGTATCAGTTGGATATGTTGTATTGTATGTTTAATTGTCATTTTAGTCGTGTTTATAAAGATACACAATTCATATTTTCAATTACAGATTTATATAATCTTATATTAAAAACTTGTCAGGGCTAAGTTTCATAATTGTTAATCGATGTTAAAGAAGTATGATATAGTTTTATATGAAGGTAAAGTAAGAGCTTTATTATGACAGATCATCACACTTGCACTTGTAACTACAAACAAGTGTTTAGTCATGTGAGTTTGTATGCAACAGAGATCCATCAATGCAGTAGCAGCAATCGTTACCTTCATGTATTCCTCAGCTCCAGATGCAACAGGAGGTTCATTGAACTGATTTGCTTTTTGAAAAAGCTATCAATCTTTACAGACTCTTTAGCTATCTCTATGTTTTTCTGCAAAAGTCGACACTTATGTCTGTCACTGATGGGGTCTGAGTGACTGTGACGCAAAACATCTCTCTGTGCATTTTGATTCCATACCAAGTTTACTCAACTGCTGCTTTACTCAAATTTCGGGAATCTGATTAATACCCATAACTTCGGTAACCTATTCATGTTGTTGAACAGCAACAGTGTAAGTCTTGCTAATCGGGAAGCAACAGATAGCTTAGCAAGCCTTTTCATTCTGGATCCAGTTGATTGCGCTTTAGGCATGATAGTTGAGTAGTTATTAAATAGAAGAAAACAATAATTGAGTTTGACAGAATCAATCAAAAAGCTTTTGATATTTACACAAGTAGCCAAAAATGAAATTCGGCAATTTAAGACAAAAGCAATATTACTGGATCAGATAATAAATAGCTTTGGACCTTTTATGACCCTTCCTGCTTAAGAACATTAACTTCAAAAATATTTTTTATTTTTTGCAGATGAGTAGTAAATGTCTCTACGTAGAGCTAGTAATACTCGCACCCCGAACAACCTGGCGTTGAAAGAATTCAAAAAATACAAGATCCCATCTCTTGAAAAAGAATAAAAAAGCGGCCAAAAAATTAACATTACAAAAAAAAAAAGTACTCTAAGTATCAACGCCTATGACATATTGCAGGGACTGAAGAAAAGTAAAGACGTGCTTATTGTTAGTTTATTACTCATGTATGGGTATGATGGCTGAAAACAGCTGCGAAAGATATCAATGATAAGGAAGTGTTTCAAAAGCAAAATGTTAAATATAAACTATCATATCCAGTGGCCCTCAAGTATTGTGGGGTAGCCATTTGCAAGTGGAGTCTCTAGCAAATTTAAAGAGATGCATTCGTTCGAAATAGCCAGTGTCGCGTACCACGTATCTGTATAAAAAGAAAAAAGAGCGTGTAAAAGACCCTTATAATCTAAACTACGAGACCATTGTAGACAAGAAAAGATTAGCGACAAGGCAGGGTAAGAAGCAGAGCAAAAAGCAAGTAAAGCAGAGTAACAGACAAGTAAAGCAGAGCAAAAAGCAAGCAAAGCAACAAGCAGAGCAACAAGCAGAGCAACAGGCAAGCAGAGCAACAAGCAGAGCAAAAAGCAAGCAGAGCAACAGACAAGCAGAGCAACAGGCAAGCAGAGCAACAGACAAGCAGAGCAACAGGCAAGCAGAGCAACAGGCAAGCAGAGCAACAAGCAGAGCAAAAAGCAAGCAGAGCAACAGACAAGCAGAGCAACAGGCAAGCAGAGCAACAAGCAGAGAAACAGACAGAGAAACAGACAAGCAAAAGAAAAGGAAAGCAAAAAAAAGAGAGATAACCATCTATTCTCTTACTCTCCAACTTGTTTCTCGTTGGAAGGGGTGAATCGTCTTGGTACAAGAAAGACCTTCCAAAAGGCTTGCTTTAGCTTCAATTTCTTCCTAGTAATCAGAAAACAATTAAAGATTGTGAGTAACCACATCATAAAAACGAATCAAGTATAGCTACCTTAAAAAGCATCATGGTCTGCATGTTCTTTACAAGCGAGCTTATATCGTCGTATGCTTCAGGAAGGCGGCCAACAGACATCTCACGAAGGAGGTAAATGCCATCCTTATATAAAGCGAGCTTGTAGTTCATGATTCTATTCCCATGAATCAATGTGCCATATGAGCAGGCAGCCTCCAAGGGACAACCGCGAGAGACAAGTTCGTCGACCATCACCTTCATATTGTTGGCAAGCTTGATAAAGTCTTTGTTACCCTTGTTGGCTTCGGGGGTCTTTGCTTCCATCTGGTAAATGTCAAGCTTTTCACCTTTGGCAGTGCATACAGAGAGAGTGAAGTCAGGCTTCAGCACATTGCAATTTGCTTGCTTGTCTTGCCTAAAAGCGAAAGCGTATCTAGAAGGAGAAGAAAAAAAGGATTTAATTTCAAACTTACTTGTCGTAACAGAATACATTCTGGTCAAGCTTGCACAATGTGCTTGCAACCATTGGTGTAAAATGACTTTCGATGAACAAAGTTTCTCCCAGGCCTTCTTTGCACCATTGATGAATGTTGGGTATCCTATAAAAATAGATAAGTTCCTATTGATAATATGTTGTACCAGTCACTTACGCGTAAATCAAGGCGCTGGCATAGGGCTTGCTTTGTCTATCTAGCTCAAGAATGCCTTTGGCAGCAATTATCTCCATCTCATCAACAGCATCGGTGTATCTTACTCCCATGTTCATTGTGGCCTATTTCAAATACGTAAAATTAACCTTTGCAGACAAAAGGAAAAAAAAATAGACGATTTACCTGTTCAAGTTTCTTTACAAGTGTGTTAACACTGGAATCTACTCTAGGCAATACAACTGATTCAAGAGAGAGCAAGCAGGCATGTTGATCGAAAGTCAGGTATTTTCCAACTGACTTGCTTCTTCGAGTAGATACAAAGTAGATATGGTTTAGACACCTATTATTTGCATTAGAAAGGTCATAATGTGATAAGCACTTTTTGTTTCTTACAAGTTCTGCACTGCATTCAACTTTTCTTCTTGCTGTCTAGAGCCATAAGCTGTTGCTCGGATACTTCTTAAAGAGTTTACAAGCTCATCCTAGTAAAACTCAAATTAATTGATGTTCACAAATTCTGCTGCCTTAAAAAATACGACTTACACTTGTACTGGCTGAAAGAGCGGATGGTGGTAGACTCTGGCGGTCAAGAGCAACTGTTGAGGATGTTGTTTCAGTGAAAAGCGAGCTAACAATAGACATGTCATCAGCAACAAAAGAAGACGTGGCATCTGCGTCGTCATGCTCTCTCTTTCTCTTTCTCAAAAGAGCTCGAAAAACGGGAATATCCAAATGGGCATAATTATTTTCTTTGGCGTCTGGTCTATCAATGTTGAGGAAACTTTGGTGTCGAGTCACCAGAACCTTTTGAAGCTTTTCGATGTCTTCTTCTGCTTGCTTGATTTCGTTGATGTATTCATGAATGAATATCATCAAGTATGGTTCTTTTTCATTGTTGACAAAATCTTTCTGAAGTTGTTTTACTATAAACAAATGTAAGCTGACTTGCTATTTAGATGTTAAAGATACGACTTACAATCAGGCATGTTGGAAGGTAAATGAAGAATAGAAGAGGTAAAAATTGGACATTTGTTTGCCTTTTATCTCTTTTTGAGATGGCTAATTCATGGTTCACAGACAGAGCACTCCGAAAGCACAAAAAGAACGATCATATGGTCGATGCTTATGCTGCTACAATCTGCCAACTTTTTTTTTGTTGGTGTTTCAAACACTCTGTGTGTTTTAAGTAATTAAAAGAAAATGTAGAAAGTGAAAGCGCAAAGCAGTTCCTTAAATATTCGTTTTCCTATTTATTTGAAGCAAGATATCATCTTGAATGAAGCTGAGTAACTTGATTAAAGCAAGATAGAATATTGCACCTTCTTTTTTTTTAGCTTTTTTCGCAGTAACCAGTCCTTTTGCATGCAACTAAGAATAGAAAGGAGTAGTGGATAATGTCGTAAGCCATGTGTTGCATAGAATAGTTTTTTTTTGTTGGCGTTTTCTTAATGGGAATTATATCCTTATCATCTATATCATTTGTCACAGACATCTATATCGCTTGTTGTGCGACACTATCCCTTACTCCCTTTTTATTTCTTGACTACCTGTGAGATGACTGGTAAATTACAAAAAAAAAGAAGCAATGCCATCTGAATCAGGCCATGTATTGTAAAACTTTTATGTTGGGGGCGTGTTGTACATGCAGATAGTATAGTCTATCAGCCGTTTTTTCCCACTTCATTTGCTTATACTTAACAATTCAATCAAGCTTAGTTTGATAAAGCCCTTGCACCTCTTGCTTCATCGAACGTTTGAAGAAAAATCATCCACTCTGATGGTTAATGTGAGAAGTATATACTGCCTCAAACGCGATTCTATTCAGTATAAAACTGTACAGCTATGAGAGAACAATGACGAGCCTATGCATCACTTCGTTTTGACAACCAGCTCTAAATTAGCTGGTGGATTAAGGTAAATAAAAGATAATTGTTGGATGAAACGCATAAACTTGTAGAGATATATGTTCAAAAAGTTTCACCCTGAAATTTACCTGTGATTGACAACTATTCTGCAGGAAATAGACTTGAATGAACCAGAATCGCATGGTTAGAAAGCTCTTTTTCTTCCCAAGCATACTATGACATCCTGTTTCATTCAAGTCTATTTCCTGCAGAATAGTTGTCAATCACAGGTAAATTTCAGGGTGAAACTTTTTGAACATATATCTCTATTACCACTTACTGTATGCATTAAAACTACTACTCATTCGACTTGAAATCAGGCTTCATGAATCAACGAAAGACGCTCTTTGATTCGGTCTAGAACTCATTCATCTTCATATATCCTATTGATAGAGATAAGCGAGAAAAGTAAATCCTGAATTTAGGAAAATGATCTGGTCTCCATGATACAAATAAAATTAAGGCTGAAAGAATTTTTTTGAATTCTTTTTGCATGTGAAAAAAGGCCGTTCGGTAATGCTAACAATGAGAGCTTATTTATTGTTATCAAAATCCCCTATTATTATTAGAGGATTTTGGGAGACGAAAATCATATGACCCTCCAAAACATTTATCGTTGGAACTCCATTTGTTTCTAAAATTCATTGTCCTTCGGTCTTTAAATGATTTGAGCAATCGGATTTCATCCCTGAAGCAATTTACATTTACATTAGAGGATTTTGGAAAAAAAAATTCGTCCTTAGGTTACCCTATAAAGAAATAACTCCGCAAAAGGTCACGTTATCTAAGAGCGAACCTTATTCAGGACAACTTCCTAAGGGTGCTGAATAAGGTTCACCCTTCCGTCGGTATATGAATCTAAGCAGTTCTATTGAGTAAAATTCGGTTCCGACGAGCAAAAATGAGCAAACAATGAATAGAAATCAGTATTGAAGAAGGAAGAGCATGGTCGTTGCAACATCTTAATTTAGCTAGCAGTGACATGATATTTTGAGGATAAGCCTAAATGACTATGGTCTACATTGCTGCCAACCCAAATTTTGCTATTTTATATGATATATCAAGCAATTGACTATTCAATTTCTTTAATGGTGTATCGCATATTCCTTATAAGAAAATAAAAATTGAGCATAGAAATGAAGCAAAAGAGAAAAGTGCATCTGCGGTACGGAATAGATGTGGTTGTTGCAGAGCATTTGATTGCTTTAGTGTCTTTATTTATGGACTGATTGAACATCTTACAACATTTACAGTGCAAGTGCTTCTCTCAAGTAAAGTATAATCTAGTAGATTGCATGAAATAAGCTAGATTATAGCCTTGATATAGCGTAGTATTGTAGAGCACAGTCATGAATTATGTTTTTTGCATTAACATCATGTAATCAATGGAAACATACTTCTTTAAATATCAAGAAATGAGTCAAAATATACAGCAAAATAAGCCCAAATTGTCACCAATTTTGCCTATAAGTGGTATAATGATTATTGTGTGGAAACATTGCGTTTCTATATTAGTTTTTATTGCTTTTACAGCCAAATATCCCAACGTAAATGTAAACTGCTTCAGGGATGAAATCTGATTGCTCAGTTCATTCAAAGACCGAAGGGCAATGAATTTTAGAAACAAACGGAGTCTAATTGATAAACGTTCTACCGAAACATCTGAGTTTTGTCTCCCAAAAGTCTCTCTTGTATTACAAGTTGTCGCATTCTGAAATTTAACTTGTCGCATTTTGTCGCAAAATCATAGTGTGAGCATACGCCTCCTTTATGTTCTTTTAACCAAAGTTAGATGAACATGATGCCAGCGGTGGGAACTTAGCAAAAGCTGATGACTTGCCTGGCGTGAAGTTTTTGTTTTTCTTGTATATCTCTGATATGCTCACGTCTCCTTTATGTTCTTTTAACCAAAGTTAGATGAACATGATGCCAGCGGTGGGAACTTAGCAAAAGCTGATGACTTGCCTGGCGTGAAGTTTTTGTTTTTCTTGTATATCTCTGATATGCTCACGTCTCCTTTATGTTCTTTTAACCAAAGTTAGATGAACATGATGCCAGCGGTGGGAACTTAGCAAAAGCTGATGACTTGCCTGGCGTGAAGTTTTTGTTTTTCTTGTATATCTCTGATATGCTCACGTCTCCTTTATGTTCTTTTAACCAAAGTTAGATGAACATGATGCCAGCGGTGGGAACTTAGCAAAAGCTGATGACTTGCCTGGCGTGAAGTTTTTGTTTTTCTTGTATATCTCTGATATGCTCACGTCTCCTTTATGTTCTTTTAACCAAAGTTAGATGAACATGATGCCAGCGGTGGGAACTTAGCAAAAGCTGATGACTTGCCTGGCGTGAAGTTTTTAGTACTCATACATCTTGTATGACTTACCTGATGTGAAAGCTATGCTGAAAGCGCATGTGATGATCTGACCTTAATAAACTATTCGTCTTTATCTTTACATATAAAATACATACATATCTATACCAGCTCAATAACTAATAAGGAAACATGATCCTGACAACTCAAGACCTGCCTTTACTGATGCCTTGCTGGGTCCCTGCTTCTGTCTCTATTTCTGTCTCTATTTTTGCTTCCAACTGTGCCTATCCAACTGTGCCTATCCAAATGTGCCTATCCAAATGTGCCTATCCAACTGTGCCTATCCAACTGTATCTTAACAGTATTTACCGCATCTGAACCACCATATACCTTCTCAGATTGCTTTAAGAAGAGTTTTTTATTGTGTTTAACACTTTTTCTCTTCACATAAATAAAAAGTCTATTTTCTATCTTGTTCCACAATAATACTTGCAGACATTACAAGTTTTTACAACTGTCTTTCTCTTTCTCTTTACAAATGACTCGAAGGACGTCAGCATTTATTTTGTGCTCTATGTTTAGCAGATAAGCCATCAAACAGTTCTTTAGGATCAAGTGAAACGCATGTTGTGGTCTTGCATCAGATGCTCTATCATCTGTCATAACATCTCTCACAGCATCCTCACATTGCTGTTTTTGCCACACTGTTTCTGATCCTCCTCTTTCTTTTCTATAACATTTCAGAAATGGCCGTACATTGATACAGAGAAGTACAGACAAGGTTCGATCCAGATCAAAAACATGCAATCGAGTATACTGTATAGCGATGTTATGTTGATTAGCGCTGGATAAATACAAAATAAAATACAATAAAATAAAATAAAAGTAGATAGGCAGATAGGCAGATAGATAGATATATGCTGAACTGATATAATTGTCCCCTCGACCATCCTTCTGTTCATCCATCAATATCCTCTTCTTCTCTCTCTCTTTCGCGCAATGCAATACAATGGGATGTTGTATTGCTCCTTGACTGGCTGCCCGTAATCCTTTCTTCTTTCTCCATTTGTTTCTTTGTTTCTTTGTTTCTTTCTCGAGCAACCTCGATCCGATCCTTCATTCTGTAAATCAACGATCTGATACTCAACGATCTGATACTCAGCACTCTGTTGTTGCATGCTTGCTGACTAAACACACTATTCCTGTTACTGATACTCTGTCTGTCTGTCTGTCTGTCTACCATACCCAAACCTCCAAAATAAAACTTCAAATTGACTAGTTGAAAGTAGATGTTGTACAGGCTAAAAGAAAGAGAAAGAGGAAAGACAAGGAGGAGAGAATCCACAGAATAGATTGCAGTCGATACCTTGGTGATTCTTCAACAACAACAACAGCAACAACAGCAACAGCAGCAACAGCAAACTAACAATAAATTAACAATAAATTAACAATAAATTGAAAAATGATAGATGGAAAACGGAAAAGTCATCTCGGACCAAAACCTGCACAGCAAAGCAACTCCAACCATATGTCTCGCTCTCATACAGTCTCGCTGTTGTCTCGGGTGAGCTCGTTGCAGCGTCGATTTGTCTTTTCTCGATAGCTTTCTGAATGACAGCTCTGTTTCTGAGTAACAACTTTCGGAACGATAACTTTCGGAATGATAACTTTCCAGGTCATAACTGCCGAGATCCATGACTACAGCAGCAACTGTCTCTCTTTATCTCATTTTCTCTTTTTTTTCGTGTGTGTGTGCTGCTTCTCAAAAGTGATTTGGTTGGAATAAATACAGTGATAATCTACGTGGTCATCTCGCCAAAATTAATTTTGAAGATAATAAAAATCCTAAAGAATTTCCAACGCCTAAAAAAACACATTGTGGCCTGAAAAAATTCAACGAATAACATTCGCCTAAAATTTTTCGGAGACACGTCAGTTACACCCAAATCTTTTTTTGGCTTATCTGTTAGACAAGGCGCCTCCCCCCGCTTCTTTTTTCTTCTTTTTTTCCTTCTTTAGTGTGTTCTGTGCAACTGTGTTAGTTTTATTGTTGCTTCTGTTGCTAAGATGGTCACAGGCATACTCGGATAGGTTTATGTGTAGTAGTGTACATCTGTTTAGTTGTTGTTCTAGTCTGGTGCTCGGAAGTCGCTACCCCTTGCAGGACAGCCAACGTACGCTAAACAATGTGCACCCGCGCGCGGCTATATATAACGCCTATTCTTCCACTGCAGACAATGTAAATAAGAGAAGCAACAGCAATAGAATAGAATAGGGATCTGAGGCAAACGGTATACTATTTCATATATGTATATACACGTATATATATACATAAAAAGACTATTGACCAGGGACAATAGTCTAGCAGTGGGATGATGTGGACATCTCATTAGCTAAAAGCATGCAAAACTAAGGGAGACGCAAACATACGTAACATACATACAAAAGACTTCAACTGTCGGGTCAGGTTGTTGTCGCAGCATGCAGAGTCAGAAGCTTGGGCAACTTCTGGCCAGTATTTGTCCAAGAGGCATTTACTAGAAATAGAGTAGTATACCGTCTTGTATATTCATCGACATATGTTTATATGAGAGAACAGATCTGGGGCAAAAAAAAAGGAATTGAAAAAGTCAAAAGCGTGGTGAACTTTTGGTAAGCTAGAGGAGTGACGAACTTCTAACTAAAGGTATACTACTGAATACATACATATATATTGTATTATACCGTCTTGTATATTCATCGACATATGTTTATATGAGAGAACAGATCTGGGGCAAAAAAAAAAGGAATTGAAAAAGTCAAAAGCATGGCAAACTTTTGGCAGGTTGGAAGCGTAGCAAACTTCTGACAAGTTAGAGGAGTGGCGAACTTCTAACTAAAGGTATACTACTATATACATACATATATATTGTATTATACCGTCTTGTATATTCATCGACATATGTTTGTACGAGAGAACAGATCTGGGGCAAAAAAAAAAAGAAGAAGCAGAAGCAGAAGAAGAAGATGGATCTGGGGGATCGGTCTAAGGGCAAACAAGTTGGAAGAGTCATGAACTTTCAACTAGTTAGAAGCGTCATGAACTTCTAACAGACACCTGTCTTTTCGAACCAGTTGTCTTTCCTCTTTTTCTTCTTCTCTTCTTCTTCTTTTTTTTTTTTTTTAATTTTTTTTTTTTCAATTTTTATTATTTCTAAATGACAAGTGAGACATAGCGATCAGCAGTCTACGCACCACGTAAGTATTTTTCAAAATCGAAAGTGATGATCTGTCCAAGGCATTGCAGGTGTTTACATCGGTTTGGTCAAACTAATCGGTGTCTTGGTTTCGTACTGAGGTTTTCGTACTGAGGGTCATATATATATATATATGTTTGTATATAAAACTGTTGTTGGTGGTTTCGGCTTGCTCTAGTTCTCTGGAGTTGGCTTGACCAGCTGCGTTTAGGATGATGGTCGACGGACTTGTTTTCTAGACAAGGCAGCCAGCAGCCGTGTGTGCATTATCGCGTATGTGTTTACTTGGACTCCAAGCTAAATATATGCGTGTGCGTGTGTACACGTTAAACTCGAAGAAGGCAAAGAAAAAAAAAGTTGTGTAGTTGTACGTCTCTGTGTAAGCGTTTGTGTGCGTGTGTGTGTGAGACTACAGGTGTATGACTTTCTTTCTTTTTTTTTTCTGATTCACCAGCTAGCTGCCTGTTTGATAGTGGGTTAAGCTTCATATAAGGTCTAAAGTACAAGTTAATATGGGAAGTGATGATCTGCACAAGGCATTACGAACCTTCTCATCGGTGATGCTAAGCACACTGATGTCTCATGGCTAGCTTCCTGCCTTATGGATTCTTCGGTTGTATGAGCTGACGAGCTGGCGACTGGCACATCAAATGCAGCTGCATTTGGATACACACAAAACACATTTTTATTAACAATGAAAATGAAAATGAAAATGAAAAGGACGAGAAAAAGGATGAAGAAAAAGGATGAAAAGAAGATGAAAAAAGGATAACAAAGAAAAGGATGGACAAAGGATAACAAAGAAAATGAAAGAAAATGAAAGAAAATGAAAGAAAATGGAAGCAAACGGATGAAATAGAGAACGAAAAAGAGCATCGGTTCAGTCATTGCTCTATCTAAGGGTAGCGAGAGAAATCTTAAGAATCTCACTCTTAAACAGAGAATATCCCAAAATCGAGGACATCCTTAAGAAAACTTAGTTTAGTGTAACCCATCTGCGTACAGATTTGAGGAATTCCATTTCGGATTCCTTGGTTTTTATTTTTCCATTTTTATTTTTATTTTGTTTTATTTTTTCTGTTGATTTGTCTCGAGAGATTTGTTTGGAGTTTACCGTAGTTAGTGATTACTGTGTTAGTCACGAAATAAGGACGCGTAGAGCAACTGATTAGTACGAGAGAGCGAGAGAGCGAGAGAGCGAAAGAGCGAGATTGAAAAGAAAAAATAGAAGAAGAATCAGGTAAGTTGTATTGAGAGACGCAGACTGATTGAATAGAAATGAAACGATATTTTTGCTTCATTTCATTTTATTCTCTTATTTTATTTCATTGCCTTGGATTTTTCCTCCGTATGCTTATGCTCATGGTGATTATTTTTCTCTTTAGATTGTTTAGACCAAAGCTCGAAATAAAAGCACACAAGTCTATTTTCTTTCCTAGTTGTTGTTGTTGTTGTTGTTGCTAAGTCACCAAGATGTCGGTTGCAATCTATTCAGAGCAAAAGAAAAGGAGGATAAACGACCTTTTTTTTTTTGGAACGGTAAGCTACAGCGAGCGAACAAACGCATAGATATTCAGCGAATCGGTCAGTATGCTCAGTTAGTATGCATACAACGGCAGAATATTGGATTGCAGAATGGAAGGTTGATCCGAGATTGCTCAGGAAAAAAAAAAGAGGGGATTTCGAGAAAGAAGAAAGAAAGAAAGAGGAAAGAAGGGTAGAGACAATCAACCAGCCAGTCAAAGAGTGATGCAGCATCTCATCCCATTCTACCTCATCTTATTCCATCTTACCTTATCGAATTGCATCGAGTTGCATCGTATTGTGTTGGATTGCATGATAGATCGAGAGAAAGAGAAAGAGAAAGAGAAAGAGAAAGAGAAAGAGAAAGAGAAAGAGAAAGAGAAAGAGAAAGAGGATGTTGATGAATAAGCAGAGTGAGCAGAGTGAGCAGAGTGAGCAGAGTGAGCAGAGTGAGTGGCAGGATGGATAAAAGAACGATTGCATCAACTGTCGATGTGTCTCTATCTCTGTCTAACGCAGACCATCATATAATTGCTGTATGGTACGTTCAGCTGCTTACTTTCAACTGAAGATCGAGGTCTATCTCCGCTATCTATTCAGTGTACGATCATTTCCAAAATCTTCGAGAGAGAAAAGAGATTGAATTTGAACAACTTGTTGAGTGTGGCAAATGTTATAATGTGAGGATCGTGCAATAATTACGCAACGTATCAAAGTAATTTGTGAGATTCACATCCAGCCCAATCAAGTATTGAGTGATTACAGTCTTGACAAGTACAGGAGGCATAACTTCATGACTACAGATGTATTGATGGGAGCGACAAGAAACTTTCAGAGCACTATACAATTTGTGACATGTAGGGTTGATCCGAATCTATAAGGGTGATAGAACATCAAATGCAAGCGTAATATACTTTTGTCTACCCGTCTTGATCTCTTTGAAGCTGGAAGGGGCTCATGTTGTTATATTCAAAAATAGAACAGGTACAAAATATAACGATGAAAAGGATAAAGACGAAATAAGTTGATTAGAGCCGATGATGGCCAACAAAAAGAGAGTGAGTGAGTGAGTGAGTGAGTGAGTGAGTGAGTGAGTGAGTGAGTGAGTGAGTGAGTGAGTGAGTGAGTGAGTGAGTGAGTGAGTGAGTGAGTGAGTGAGTGAGTGGAGTGAGTGAGTGAGTGAGTGAGTGAGTGAGTGAGTGAGTGAGTGAGTGAGTGAGTGAGTGAGTGAGTGAGTGAGTGAGTGAGTGAGTGAGTGAGTGAGTGAGTGAGTGAGTGAGTGAGTGAGTGAGTGAGTGGAGTGAGTGAGTGAGTGAGTGAGTGAGTGAGTGAGTGGAGTGAGTGAGTGAGTGAGTGAGTGAGTAAGAGTAAATGAGAGGTTCACTATCAATCATTGTCACACCCTCTTTACTATGTTGTTTAAGCATCTTAATGGCCATAATGCAATTACTGAGAGAGAAAAAGGACTGAGAGTAGCACATACTATCAAGTAAAAAGAATAAGCCTTGACTATGCAAACATGTATGAGATCAGTAGAGTGCTTCTCAAAAAAAAGCACACCTTGTTAAAGCACTATTGTTGTTCAACATGAGAGAGATAAAGGGCTGGAAGTATATGCATGAATCTTGAGGATGGGTCATGAAGCGATTGATAAGCATGATAGAGTGTGTAGAGGATGTTCATCATCCCATCCAAGTCAGGTAGAGATTAGGCTTGATCAAGCAGTAGATTTAGATAGGTTGATCACATAAGAGTAACAGTAATCGAGCAACCTAGTGTCAGTCAGTAGAATGTTTATTGAATGTAGGCATACTTTACTGAATTGATTGAACTTTTATTCATTCAACAAAATTAAGTGATCAAGAAATACATCTTTAGCAGTCATGGCTTCTTCCGCTAACCCTCACAAAGGGGTCATTCAATCTCCGAAAACATACAAAATGAACAGGAAAACATGGGCAGACGCTGTAAGCGAAGGCATGAGACGCATATCTTCCAAACCGCGTGGTCCATCTACTACTTTGCCTTCTGTTGAGCATGGTCAACTCGCAGATAGCGCAGTACGAGATGTCTACCACCAGATCGCGAGACCGTTCTTAACTGGCACGATCTCCAACTCTCTCTTTGTTGATGTCACCAACGTAGGTGATTAAAAAACTTTCATTCGTGAGCTTCAAGAGGTTTGTGGAGGAAAACAACACCTCTGGTCTGTCTCTAAGAATCTTCGACGACAATATTCTCGAAATTACGCTGAGATCTCTGTTTCTCCCTCAACTTATCGTCAATTCAAAAACGAAGGATTTCATCTTTCATCCTTTGGGGAGTTTCTAGCATACCCTTCCCTTTCTTCTACTGAGATTTTGAAGATTTCTCTTTCTGGTTTGCCACCTCAATATAGTCGTGCAAATGGTGGCTTAGATCAGCTTCATTTAGACATGGAACTCAATTTGGGACATTTTGGTCATGTCATTGATAGTGGTTTAGTTGATAGTACTGCGGGTTTTTTTCATGGCAACGGTTATGTTGTGCTTGAGACTAAGTCGTCCCAGTCATCCTTATCTCATCTCATTGATTGGTCGTACTATCCGATCGACTTTTCTGCTGAGGACGACAACACATTATTGGAGGATATTGATCGGATCCAAATTAAGGCTACGTGGGCTTCCATGCCACCCTTTTGTCGTTACTGCCATGGATCTGATCATGCTTTGGCCGATTGCTCTTTGAGACGTAAAGCAACCATCTGCTTTAGTTGTAACGAGGCAGGACATATCTCACGAGCTTGTCCTCGCAAGAACAGCGGCACGGGAAAGAAGCGTAAAACTGCTATTTCTCAAAATGTAGCGCCTCGTCTTCCTCTGCCTTCATCCTCTCCTACTGAGGAGTCTAGGTCCGATATTCCTGAGGCTTCCTCTAATGTAGATCGTTTAGTAATCACCCCTCATCCTTCGTCCCCTTCAGAAAAGATTCATCATTCAGTTCCAAAGTCCATTCTTCCTGCTTCTCCATTGGTCACCCGTCATTCACAGCGCATTCAGGAGCGTCAGGCTTCACCTGAAGTCTCCACTCCCGACAGTCAAATAGACTCTCAAGCTCCTGCATTATGCCGCCATTGCGGTTTAGAAGGCCACAGTCGCACGTCCAGTCGACATTGCCTTAAGAACCCTAAGTTCTTGGCTGCGGCTGAGATAGTGAGCAACTCATCCTTTTGCGAGACCGATGATACTGATATGATGATGGAGGACGACCTCCCTATGACTCAATTAACAACCGATAGTGTATTAGAGGCGGATACAGTGACTTCCATGCCCGCCCCACCCACCTATCAGTAATTAAATGAGTTTAGACACCATATCCACTCCACTCCTTTCAAACTCTGTCCCATCATCTTCTAACCGTACTTATTTTCCCATCAAAATGGGGTCTTTGAACTGTCGAAGCATCGTCAAATCAGCCCACCCCGAAACCCGCTCCTCATTCATTCGTCATCTTCGCTCTCACTCATTTACCCTTCTTGCACTTCAAGAAACACATGCTAATACTTCTCGCTTACAAGATTTACTACACAAGCAATTTCAGGCTAGTGATAGCATCTGGTCTCCGCACTGCGGCCTTGTATGTTTCTCTCCTGATATCGTTTTGTCTAATGCTTTCATCAGTCGTTGTGGCCGTTTGATTAACGCTACGATTATTCATCGCCATAATTTATTCGCTCCTTTCACTGTAACTGTTGTCTATTTGCCTGCTGATGGCTCAGAGAGATCTGCATTTCTCAAATCTGACTCTTTGAAACCATTCTTTCCTGTTCATCCTCATCGTCATGCCATTCTTGGCGATTTAAACTACTCTTATGCTAATCACTTCCATAGCACTCCAAAACAGGTGCCTTCCAGTTGGTTGGAATACATTGATCGCTTCTTTGTCGATTCAATAACTGCACCAGGCCACTTATCCGCTCCTACTTTTGAAAATCACATCGGTAAATCGTGTATTGATTACTGTCTGATTACCAAAGATATGATCTCTGCGGTCAATTTTTCGTCCAGTCGGGTCAAGTACCTTCCTCTTCAGTGGACAGATCACCGCCTGTTGTCTTTCGTCTTTCGTTTGCCCCCTAGTTGCGATGATGCCTTTTCGGCCTCTGCAGTGGGAAGGGGTTTTTGGAAGGCGCATCCGCGTATTGCACGGGACGTTGAATTCCAGACAAAACTCGCTTTTCATCTATCGCAAACAGTTCTCGCTTTTGATCCTGCCCTTCCAGCTTGGCACAAATGGGAAAAGCTGAAGCTTGTTACTGCTCAGACTGCTAGAGCTTACTCTCGCCGTCAGGCATTTTCCTTTTCTCGAGCTGAGTCTCTATTACAACGCAAACGGGCTAAAGTTGAATCTAAACTGATGAACAATCCCTTGTTACATCCCTCTTTGTCCCCTCAATTGCGAGTCATCCAGGACCAGCTCTCGTCACTACAGCAGTATCATGTCGAGACTCTGTCCCTCAAGGCAGGTATTCGCTGGAGAGAAAAAGGCGAGCTTTCTGCAGGCTATTTGAAGCGTACGGCTTCGGCCCGCTTGACAAAGACCGCCATTCCTCCTTTGTTCCACCCCTCTCTTAATCGAGTGTGCACCTCGAAAGATGAAATGCTAGACGCAGCCTTTGTCTTCTATGACAATCTTTATGCTCCTGATCCCATTGACCTCAATGCTGTTGACTCCCTTTTGGAAGCAATTCCTCAGAATACTGCTCTCTCCGCTGCGGACGCATCTCTTTTGACTGATCGCATTTCTTTCGATGACATTGCAGAGGCATTCTCTCGTTGTCCCCAACAGAGTAGCCCTGGTTTAGATGGCTTGCCGTACGCAGTTGTTAGGCTACTTGTTCTTCATCCAGCTTGCAGAGATATCGTTGTTCAGGTATACAATGACGCCCTTCATTTGGGGATCTTCCCACCTTCTTGGTTGAGAACCTCAGTTTGCCTGCTGCCTAAGAAAGGAGATCTGTCAGATTTACGCAATTGGAGACCCATCTCGTTAATCAATACTGACGCCAAAGTATTTACACGTATCCTGAATGCTCGTTTCCTCATGGTAACCGACCAAATGATCAATCCGTACCAATCTGGTTTTGTTCGTGGTCGTTTTATCGCAGATAATGGGCTTTTGATGAAGCTTTTGATGGAATACGCTCGCACAACCAACTCTCCTGCTATTGCTCTTCTTCTGGATCAAGAGAAAGCTTATGATCGTGTTCACCCTTTGTATCTTCAGCTCGTCCTTGAGCGCTTTGGATTTCCTTCCTCTGTTGTCCACAGTATTACCTCCCTCTTCTTTTCCACTCAGCTGTCACTCAATGTCAACGGCTTCCTCTCCGCCTCAGTTCTACAACGTCGCGGCTTGAGACAGGGTGACCCTCTTTCACCGATATTGTTCAACTTGGCTTTTGAGCCTCTCCTGCGGTCTATCCTCTGCCATGCTTCCTTGTCCGGCATATCCATTCCTGCACCTTTGACACCATCTTTCGGTTTGGAAGCAGGCCCAACCAAGCTGCTTGCTTATGCTGATGATATTGCCTGTTTCCTCCAGGATGCTACTGAGCTACATCATCTACTGAACCTACTATCCCTGTACTCTAGAGCGTCCAATGCCTCTGTCAATTACCACAAAACTCAGGCCCTTGCTTTGTCTGGCTCTAGACGTAGCTTTGCTCTTCACTGGTCCTCTGCCCTCCTGCGACACAACATCGTCCAATGGCATGACTCTTCTTCGATTGCACCTGTCACCTATTTAGGCTATCCCCTCTTTACGAGCAACGCGCAGAGAGATTTCTTTCTTTCTACTCTACTAGACAAAATCCGTGCGGCATGCAACATTCATCAGGGTCGATCCTTGTCAGTCCGCGGGCGTGTCACCGTCCTCAACTCTCTCATCCTATCTAAGCTTTGGCATGTTCTCCGGGTGGTCTCTGTACCAATGTCCTTTTTTGAAAGCACTCGCTCCATTATCTCGGCCTTTGTCTCCTACAGGATATCTCCTAGAATCAGCTTCTCCACCATGTGCCTTCCTCGGTTGCAGGGTGGTCTTGGATTACTTCATCCGCATCAACAACAGGGTGCTCTCCAATTGAGATGGCTTGTTCCTCTCCTGTCCGACTTCAGAGTGGATTTGGGTTCTTCTTCCTTTTCCATTGACCCAGATTCGTCTGCTGCCTCTTCTATCGTTCTGCCTAGAGTGTTCAATTACCTCTTCCACCGCTCTACTACACCTGATTATAGGTTGCTTTTCTTGTTCCCTGGTCTGCGTCCTCGAGCGCTACAAGACTTTAATGGCTGTCTCTCTTTAATCTTCCGCGCTATTGACCTCTTGCCCCACTCCTTTCCATCTGTTGTTGCCTCAGCCAGTACGTGTCTCTCACTCCCTGTTTCCTCTGTGGTTACATCTGCAACTTTGGACAAAGTGCCACGTCGACTTCGCTCCCTTCCGCTGTCCTACCTTTATCAACATCATCCTGACGAGTCTTTCTGCCTTCGCCCAATTGCTAGCCGTCAAGATCTGAGGAAGTATCCCACTCTTTGTAAACAGTTTCATCGGCTCATCAGCAACGATACTGTTCAATTCCTAGATTTCTTAGTCAGAACATTTATTCCTCCCCAGTTTGCCGAGTTGGGTCGAACTGCCTTTAAGCCAGTTTCTGACCATAAAGTATTTGACTTGGCCCCCTTTCTCCATGCGCTTTTTCTGGACCTGCCTTCCTATCTCTCCTTGCTCACCCGCAAGCGATTCCGCACGCTCTGCTCAACTCCTACTACCTCCTCCCTTGTCTCTCTTCCTCGGCTGAATACTCGGCAATGGTCATTCTTTTGGACGTTTCCTCTGTCGCAGGCTTGTCGCACAGTCTGGTATCGTGTCATCCATGAGAAACTTCCTACTCGCCAGATCATGCACAACTGGCTACCAGCTTCCTTTGCTTCTCCGGCTTGTCCCCTTTGCCAGCATGACGTCGAAACTTTCGAACATTTTATCTTCTCATGTCCATTGAAACTTTCAGTTTGGCAGTTAGTATGGAATACCTTCTTTGTTGGCCCTGTGGACCTTTCAGTGGATAACCTTCCATTACAACAATTGGTTTTATCACTCTCTTTTCCACCCCTTCTTCCTTCGTTCTCTACTTCTGAGGCCTCCGTCATTATTGGTTCCACTCTTCTTTGCCTTTGGCGCGCTCACTGGAAATTCATATTTGATGCGGTTCCTTTCTCTACCTCCACTATTTTCGGTACGCTTCTTCCCCTTGTTCACAAGTCAGCACAGGAATCCCTTGTACAAAAGGGCATTCCTCATCGCCCGCTACCATTTTTCGAAGTAGATGGTCTACTTTAACTTCTGTTTTATTTCTTTTATTTTAATTTTTCCTTTATATTGTATATAGCTTAACACAAAAAAAAACAAAACCCTTAACTTAAACAAAAACCCAAAAACATAGTTGTGACTTGCCTTGCAAGCACTCAATAAATTGTGCCTTCGTGCCCCTATAAAAAAAAAAATCTTTAGCAGTAACACATAGCCAACACCGAAATCATGAAATTATGCGAAGCAAGAAAGGAAAAGAAAAAAAAAAAAAAAAAAAGGTACTTCTAGCCGAGACCTCGTTATGTTCAAAAAAGAATGAAAGCATAGTTGGAACGAACAACACAAGACAAGCCAAGTTAGCCAGTCATGCTTGTCACTACAGTAACTGAGTATTTTTGAGAAGACACACATTCAATCTCAAAGTATTGATTGGTGGCTTATCCGCCAAATCTAAAGCATCAAATAAATGCTGATACTCCTTTGAGCCAGTTGTTAGGAAAAGAAAGAAAGAAAGAAAGAAAGAAAAATCAGTGCTGGGTAATAACATTCGAACGAAAGGGTTAGAGTGCGTCCAGTTTGTAATCGCCAATAATTTTTTAGAGGAACTTTTGACCCATTTCGTCGCCGATTAAAATCGCACCTTAAAATTTGTCTATACTGGATTTTTTTTTATTTATATGAGCTTTCTATGACTTTTGTATGTTTTAGAAAATTTTTTGACAAGCTCATTTGTCTCGATGGCATCATGACCTTGGCTATATGCTTCTATATACCGATAAGCAAGGTTTTGCCATTTTCTAATTGTCTTTGTACCATTGGTAACCTGATTGCTGTCTAGAAACTTATGGATATTATCTTTAAGGCCCTTAAATGTGTAGTCACACTCAAGACGAGCAATACGCTTTGACTCGGCCCAGTGTTGCTCAATCCAATTGGTTTCGCAATGATACTTTGGATAGAGTGTCATCATATGGCCATTGTTGATGATTGTTTCTTCTAGGATTGACTTTTGATTAACAAAATCATCTTGTGCCGACAGTATTTTCTCTAGACAACACTTGTCACCAGTATGCTCATCATTACACTTTTTCAAGAGCGAACAGTTTTTTTGAATGAGCCGTCTTTCCAAAAGGATTTGGAAAGTGCCTTTAAAGTACTCAACCTAAGATTATGAGTTAAAAGTTATTGGAGAGTTGATTTTTTGTAATTGCAATAAAAACTTACGGGTCTAGGGAACTGTAGCTTTTGTACCAAAAAAGTTCTCAAAGCATTCTCTGTTCCAAAACGCTTTCTTGGCCCTACTTGAGGCTTGAGTCTTTTAAATTCAGTCTTGAATTTTCTAAAATCAATATTGCGCATGAAGTACATGCTTTGCATCATGGCTTGGTCTGATTCTGGATCTCTGTAGAAGCCGTCTCGAAAGCGATAAGGTGATTCTGGTTTGTATGGGATTTCCCCAGAAGACATTCTACTCGCAAGCAAGGCATCATTGCCAAATGCACGATGATTTTGACTTTGATCAAACGCAAACAAACCAATACAGTCAGGATGCAACAACTCAAAGAGCGGAAGTACATCCTCCTTGAGTTGTGCATTGAGGTCCTCACATTTCCACCAGTTGTCTCCACCTGGATAGAAAATTGTTCTTGAGGACCTCTCTTCCCCGTTGACCAAAGCCTTCATAGTACCATGGCAAGCGCACATGAACTCTGACACCATGACAGACTTGCCCTGGCCTTTAGGCAAGATAGCCGATTCGGTAGGTAGTTGCCAGCGGGTCTTCTTTCCATCGTTGGCATAAAAGGTGCTCTCATCATGAGTGACAAGAACTACCTTCTTTTCTTCTTCTCGAAGGGTTGGTTGAACAACCTCTTCTTCATTACCATATGGATAAAATTCCATCCTCTTCTTCCACTCCATCATCTGTCTTGCCCACTGAAGACGATATTCTTTTACATCTTGTCTTTCATGGCCATCGATGTACATAAAGTCTTTGCCAGTACTCTTATAGTCAAAGCCCCACAGTTTCAGGTATTTAGAAACTGTGGTTTGGCTCAGAGACTTAAGCTTGTTTCCTAGCTCTTCACTTATTATACCTGTGCTCAAAACATCAGGCAAAATCACCTTTCTTACATGGTCAACTAAGCCTCTTGTTGATCGCTGATTGGGCTTTGTTTCTCTTAACCAGTCAAGGCATCTCTGCTTGATGTCCTCATCTGACAACAGAGACACTCGCTTAGCGAACTTGCCTTGTCTTAAGACAGGGATATCCCCAGTCTTAAGAAGAGCCTTAGTCCACATGCGAATACTCTTTGCGCGATAAGACTCGGATGGGGACAACCAGGTTATAGCTGCTGCTTCTTGGCTTGCCTCCATGGCACCTTTTCCATCTTTGATGCGCTTGAGGTAGGCAAGGACAGCTTGATAGCGGAAGGTATCATAATGTCCGTGCAAAGTTTGGACAACTCGAGAGTTTGCTACTGGCTTCAGCAACTCACTAAGCTTACTGATAGCACTGGAGATATCCAAGGCGTCAGCTTCTTCTACTTCCTCTTCTTCTTCATCGGCTCTGACTTCAGCAGACTGTTCCTTAGAAATCTGAAAATAATCAGATATTTTTGATGAGCCTTCTGCCATCATCCTATTTTTTTGCTTTCTTTTTCTAATCGCTCTGTCGGTCAATTGAAAAGTTCTTGCATGTTTTCTTTTCTTGTTGATTTCTGGGTTGTTGTTGTCCCATTTCAAAGTGTCATGCAAACACTTTGTATTCTGATCTTCAATGTTGTCTAACATTTCTAATTCGATCTCTAAACTTTCTTCGCCATCACTCTCTGAAATAAATTCAAAGTCGAAACATGATTCAATAGTATGATACTCAAAGTTACTGTTGTCTTCATAATCGAACGAAGTATCGTCGATAGAAGAGACGCCTTCATTTTCGATCTTATTGTTCTATCTTTAAATTAAATTGCACAACTCAAAAGACACTTGATTCCATACCAATGCTTTTTCAGCTTCAACTTTTTGATTATGTCTGTCTTGGTTGAACTTTTTAAGCTTCTGAAGGTTTTTGCTTGGACGACCCATATTGAACTTTGCGAAAAAGGAACAGACAAAAGGTTCTGCTAAACAATTTTAATGAACTAGGATTCTGACTGACAATGTAGCACAAACTACCATTTTAATATATCGGAGTTTGGTTGTGTAACACTAACTACTATATTATTGGTTGAAACTTATGTATGCCTATAATTAGACCTCAGAGGAACTTTCAGGTCGAAGTGAAAAAAAATAACTCGAGATAGAGACAAGATATAAAGAAAAGGAGGCCGAGGATCGATAGAGAATTAAATTTTGAATAGATTGTCGGCCTCGCTTTTTAATTTTGTCTGCAAAAAAAATTTGCTATTTTGGTCCAAAAGTGCCAAAAATTTTCACCACCAAGTTGCGGCAATTACAAACTGGACGCACTCTACATCTCGTTTGATTTACTCTGAGAAAAAAGGAAGAGAGATGAATTGTTGTCTCTAATGAAGATCTGGATCCAAGCACTGTGTAACTTTGTTTTCTTGTTCTTTTTTATGTTTGGGCTCTGAGATAGCTGTCAAGATGGCTTTTTCTCTTGAGAGAAAGATATATGCTGTACTTTTGGAATTGGAAGCACCAAGGATTTACTTGTCTGATTGTGAAGATTAGCTGTGTTTGATTTACAGGGTTGAGATACCATTGTTGTATACTAGTGTTCTCTTTATATTGACATTCTGCACTATAAGTAACGGTTTATAAAAATGCTGTATATCCCTATTAGAGAGGCTGTTATGTGGTATTTATTTCTGGTTATTATTGTTATCAATATGAACTTTCCAATATGCTTGTATTTCTGATTTTAAAGTGTATTTTGTTTGGCTCCAAAAATATCAGAATTCTGTCTCATTGTCTTCATTTGGCTGTCAAGCATGCTCTAAAAAAGTTATATATGGCATCAAAGCCAAAAACTTTCTTAAGACTCAATCCTCACACAAAGAACAGAATTTGATTGTCTCAATCATTGATTTCCTTTTTATTTTATTTTGTTTTGTTTTCACATATTCCTCAGAAAAAGAGCAAAAGAAAGCATACATGCAAGCCCAAGCTAATGAAGTTACAGAATATAACTTACATAGTACCAATTACTGGTACTTTGCATTTAACGGTCTCTACTGCCTACCATTAAAGGAACGAACGGCTTCATCTCAGTTTTCAGTGCTAGGAAGTTATGCTTGATAGCTTCTGTGGAATTAGATATAGCCTTTTCAACCCAGATGAGTACAAATGAAACTGCTTGTTATTATTTTGTTTAGATGACAGCAATACTTGTTCATTCTTCACTCTTCTTCTTCTTTTCTCGAATGCCATCTTTTAAGCTTATCTGACTTGTTGGACAAGTATCACTGCAAATTAAAGAGGAGTTTGGCTGTCACAATCAAAAATACAGGAGAGTGAATGTCGGCATGAAATAGCATGGTATCTCTTAGTGTGTTTACTTCTCAACGCCCTCTAGCTTACTGATCCTATTGGTTATCACATGTTTTTTTCTTTTTACTGATAGATAAGTGAATGGAGAGATACCAGGCTCTGATTGGATGACTGGTTTTTTTTTCAGTGTGTATTTGAAGTAAATAGAACGTAATGATCATTTTCTCCCTCTTTTTTTTTTCTCTCTCTCTCTTTATCAAAGTCAAATCAACTACATCTTGACACTTTGTCACCCAGACAACCTCAAAGGCAAGTAATAAAATGCTCTTCTTTAATAATGCTCTTATCTAACTTGCTTTGTCGTGTATAGCCTAAAAATCTGCAATTTACGCAAGTCTATTATTGCACCAAGAGCAAAAAAACGTTATCTACAAAAAAGAAGAAAATACGTGTGCCTTTCCATCTACAAAACTACAAAACTACAAAACTACAAAACTACAAAACTACAAAACTACAAATCCACAAATGCTTTCAAACTCTCTACAAATCCTTTTTACTCGTTCTCTCTGCTCTCTCTCTGCTCTCTCTCTTCTTCTCTTGGTGCTTCTGCCTCTACTTCAAGCTTGATGGGGGGGGTAAGGACAAAGACTGATGCTGCCTTTCCTGATCCTATATAAAGTGGCTTACGACCGGAATCTAGTCCATTTTCGCGAACGACCCTCGTTTTCTAGTATTGGGACTGAAGTCGGAATGACTGAGGGCAATTACGCCGCCTGATCTGTTAACACTATGAGCGTGTCCTGTAGGGATCTGGGCAGAGGAAGCGGGTACAGACATACTTGTACTATTCCTCGTTAGTTGACTGGTATGGAGTTGCTAAGGATTTGGGATAGTGCGAACAGAACTGAGTCTTCTTTGGCTTATTCAAAAAAAAAAAAGTAAGCCAAGGAAGGCTTACCCTCTGCGTTCTTACCTTTCTTGTCTTGCTTTGTTGTTGAAGGTGACTCTATTACTAAACATGTTTCCAAGAACAGAAATCATAATCTGAAACTGAATAAGTAAAAATTTTCATAATTACAAACTCAATACAATTACTACTGTCAAAATGAATTACAATAACATAATATACATACCACATACACTTTATAATACACGACAACATACAACACAACATATAAAATCCATCACAGCAATATACAGTAACGATATACAAATTATTTATAAATATCAAAGATATAAATCATACACTTCGACTCCGTAATTCACAGTATCACAGAAATTGACAATCAGCTAGTGAAGAATTTGACATAACAACAATAGCTGTCATTTTACTTATACAGCAAGTTAATCTTAAAGAAGCAATTACAAGATCCTTCTTAGATTGAAATCAAGGATAAACCATTATTCAATCCACTCATATAAATACTCTTGTAAAAAGCAGAATAGATAGAACTCTCTCTCACTTTTTATTCCTAAATAAACCGTATAACCCGTTTCAAAGTATTTACCCTTTGATCTCTTCTTTCTATCTTTCAATATCTCACGGCACACCCTTTAGGAACATTCAAATTTAGTTGAAATTGCACAAAATAGAAGCATGTTTTGCGTTACTTGTTGAAGATGAAAATACATAAAAGACTTTATGGTTATTTTATTGCTTATTGCTTGTTTAGTTTTTTTTTCAATAGACTGCTCAGACTGCCTAGTTTATAAGATTCTTTTCTTTTTTGAACGTATGGATGAACAAAATCATTCAACTAATGCAAGCATGGAATTCGTTTTTTTAGAATAAAAACGATATCATAATATACTCAAGCTCTGTGATTATTGGATCTAAAATAGTCCTCTAATCAGACGACATTGCTTATAGTGCCTACTAAACCACATACAATTCGCAAGACAGCCTGCATTGACTCCAGTAATTTGCATTCGCTTTGTCTCCCGCGGTTGTCCCTTGGAGGTTGCTTGCTCATATGGCACATTGATTCATGGGAATAGAATCATGAACTACAAGCTCGCTTTATATAAGGATGGCATTTACCTCCTTCGTGAGATGTCTGTTGGCCGCCTTCCTGAAGCATACGACGATATAAGCTCGCTTGTAAAGAACATGCAGACCATGATGCTTTTTAAGGTAGCTATACTTGATTCGTTTTTATGATGTGGTTACTCACAATCTTTAATTATTTTCTGATTACTAGGAAGAAATTGAAGCTAACACTGTGGTTTGAATTTCCGAGAAAAATTCTAGATTTCCTAGAAAAACTCTAGATCTCAGCTATAAAAATTCGAGAAGTATTTCCTCTTTTTTTTCTAAGTACATTTCAGCTTGAGCTTGAATGTTTTTTTTTGTTAAGGAAAAAAATAAAGAAAGATGTATCAGTGAAATACAAGCTACGATTGATAACAGATCGTTTATTAGTTTTGATTCACTTGGTCATTCTCAATTGGAAATTTAAGCCTATCATTATAATAGTTTTGGCATGGATATAAAACGAATACCCCCCATATGCTTTTTTTTTCTTTTCCTCTTTGTCTTTATCCAAGTATTTAATTCGATTAAAAATGCCAAAATCAAACGACAATATTCAGCTAAAATACTGAGAAGTTAGATGATGTGTCAAATGAAACAAGCAGTGTTATAACAACTGGCTTGTCAAGTCATTGAATTATACTGGGTATCAGAGTAGATTTCAAACCCCTTGTGGACCCATCATATATGAGGCATTATCACAAATTATATTACTTTGATTAACCGTAAAGCTCAAAAAATATAGGAAAGATAGAAATACCAACGACGACGACAAGAAGAAGAGTGATTCAGAAGAAGAAAAATATGAAAGTGAGAATAATGAAGCTGCAGTCAGCCAACCTCAAAAGAGAAAGTCAAAGGTAAGCATTTGGCAATTTGATATCAAATTGCATCACTGACAGCTGTATTTACTTTTGTTAGCAAGTGTCTGGCGAGACTTTCAGAAGCCATAAAAAGGTAACCCAAATAATTGTATTTAATGAGCTATTCATTAACCTGTTTTGCTTATTAGGCAAAAAAAATGACATGACTTTCCATTATTTTGCTATTACAAATAAAATTCTGATTGCTACCATATCATAGCTTTTGAATCTTTAGCTTTTAAAGTGTATATTCTTAAATTAAACTACCAATAAAGATCAATTAACTATCATTCATAAAATCCAAGAAATCCTAGTTTTAAGCAGTAAAAAATCCAAGAAATCCTAGTTTCTACTGCAAAAAAATTCAAGAAATTTCCAGTAGAAATTCTAGAAATTCTAGTTGCGTTGCAGACACCTAGGAAATTTTTCCTAGATTTGATCTAGAGTTTTTATAGGAAATTCATAGAATTTTTAAATCACAGTGTAAAGCAAGCCTTTTGGAAGGTCTTTCTTGCACCAAGACGATTCACCCTTTCCAACGAGAAACAAGTTAATACACAATAAATAAACCAAATTAGTACCATAAGCGAAAATAATGATCATTTATGAGTTTTGTGGTCTGACAAAAACTAGCTACTCATGCTAATTCCAGTTGGTCTTCTAAGATTAGCCAGCTTCTTCTCTCAGTCTATATCTATCCATCACTTTCGTCGTTTACATCATCTAATAATTCACGATTGCCTTCTATAACGCCTGTAATCCATCTACGATACAGACCAGCAGTTGAAAACAGGAAATTACGATAATCCAAAAGGAATTATATATGACATTGCTCTTGATAACTTCTGCTTGCTGGTCTATAAGATTACAGAAATCGAATATTTCGACTACTCAGTATTTCCTCCTCGACGAATTGTAAGTGAATTTTTTATGACAGCATCATTTTAGAATTATACTTTGTGCGCTAAATCAAACAAATGGAAAACGCAAGCTGCAAATCCCTGATCTAAATCTAACAAGCTTATTATACCACACTAATTTCTGTGAAATTAATGAAATCAAATGAATAAGTCTATCTCCTTAAATACTTGTGACATATTTCTCGGCACAAGGGACTTCAACACTGTTCTAGTTCTAATCAGCGACTGCACTTTCTTTGTCTACATTAAAGAAAGGGGGAGGGATAACTATCAAAAAAAAAAGACCATCCCGTTTCTTTATTAAATAAACGACTCCAACATGAAGAAAGAAATGCAATACCAATAACTAGATTGTCAATACTTTTGTAGTTTCTGCTTCAGGATATAAAGGTCTTGTAAAAGTGAAGAAAGAGATCCTTTTATGTTACTTCTGTAACTCACACAATCGAAAGTACATTAGATTTATCTTGCAAGGCTTAACTATATACAGATATAAAAAAAAATAATTTGGATACTGTACATAAAATAGCTCATATTTGCACCATTTCCAGAAATTATTAGAATCGGTTTGGAGCAGCGAAGAAGAAGTAGACAGTACTAAGACTTAATTTAATGTCAATAAGCTTGTCTGGAGATCTCATTGGCTTAATGTCCCCTTTAGTGTATCTGAACTGCTTCATGCACTTTTGATGTACCAGATTGTAGTGTGTAGTGCTAACATTACCTCTATATTCCTTGCTACTTTGCTTTGATACAACGATACATTGCTCAAGATAGGTAACAAGCATTTGCCCTTAGTACTTTAGCATGAAAATAGTAACCATTGGGTTACACCGAGTACAAGAAGATCGATGAAGCCTATCTGGCACATAGTCAACACGGTCCATGCTATAGCTATGACAAATTTAAACAGAAGCGACACATCAAAAGTCTTCTGGAATCGGCACTTGTTGCAATCATTACCTATAATCCTCCAAGCTATAAATATACTGTATTTCCGCACGTTCTTTTTTTTTTTCTTTTTCTCTCTCTCTCATTTCTGCTCCATATTGATTCCAATATTGGCCGGAAAAGTGTATGCCGATTCTCCAAAAATAACAGATGGGCTTTGCAGAGTAATACAAATGCACGCTGGGTTTAAAAATACGACAATTGTTATTTTTCTTTTCGAAATTAACTTTATCCTTAGTTTTCTTGTTTTTCTTTCGTAACAAGACGAATAAAAGGAAAAAGAAATGGAGCTTAATATAAAAAACTTTGAGAACGCTAAAGCTCAAGTGAACATCTCTTACAAGGTTCCAACTAAAAAAGAGCCCATACAAAACAGAAACGAGCTATTAAGCACAGTCTCGCCCTACAAGAATGAATACGTTCAAGTAACCTCTAAAGTGTCACCCCATACCGATGGTAAGGGTGGATACATCCTCTCTATTAGCATCAAGGCACTTCAAGACATTGAATTGGTTGGATTTGAAACAGCCTATACAGTTAATTTGAAAGATCAACGTATGATGGCTAATGGTTTTCAAAGTTGGAGTCAAGCGCGTGAGCTTACAAAAAATGACAAGATTTCGGCTATTCGCTCTAGTGTTGCTCGGTACACACAATATAATCTCCAAGGGTAAATAGAGAAAAAAAGGAGGGGTTGGGAGTTGATAAGTTTCATGAAAGAAGAGAATAACACCGAAAATGTAGTGATTATGATATCTTTCAGCACTCTGGGGAAAAGGGCATGATCCACTCAAGTAGCTATACCCATTTCCGTGATGTAATCAACGTTCTTACCTTTTTTGGCTCTGTATCCGAAAACTATGGATACACTTACTTCAAGAGCGATTTCAATTCTAACAAGTTTAGCATCTATAAAGATGTTGTTGGTAAAGCAATGAAACAGAATCAGGAGATCGAATTTGTACGCGTATTTATGGCCCAAGGAACCAGTGCTGAAGCTGCCATTTGGGACTCCTATGCTGAATTTTACGAAGATCGTAGAGCCATAAAGGACAATGAAATTGCTAAGCGTCATGTCAATGGTTGGACATCCTGGTACAACTACTATGGTGATGTGAGCGAAGCAATCATTAATGAAAATGTGGAGGCATTGAAGAACCATCAATATCCCATTGATATATTTCAAATCGATGATGGATTTCAACAAGCTATTGGTGATTGGCTTGATATTAACAACAAATTTCCAAGCGGCATGAAAGCAGTGGCAGACAAGATCAAAAGTGCTGGTTTTAAGGCTGGCCTGTGGCTGGCTCCTTATGCAGTAGGATTCAACAGTCAACTTGCAAAAAACCATCCTGATTGGTTGATTATCGACCCTGAGACCAATAAGCCAGTTGTAGCAGGTCCTAACTGGGGTGGATTCTATGCACTTGATATGTATAATAGTCAAGCAAGAGACTATTTGAAGAAAGTCTTTGACCAAGTTTTGCAAGTTTGGGGATTCGATATGTTGAAACTTGATTTTTGTTTTGCTGCTGCCATGATACCTCGTAATGGCAAATCCCGTGGTGAAATTATGTGGGAAGCTATGGAGCTAATTCGTGACTTGGTTGGACCCAACAAGCTAGTTTTGGGTTGTGGTGTGCCTTTGGCTTCTGCCTTCAGAAAAGTCGACTATTGTCGTATTGGTTCAGATGTCGCTCCTTGGTGGGAAGGTAAGAGAGCGAAAAAAAACTTATAGTTTTCAATTCTCATCTTTTTGAATGTTGCATAATTAGACACTAAGCTCAAGCTTTTGCACGTTCGAGAACGAGTGTCAACAGCCAACTCACTTGTATCCACTCTTTCTCGATGGATTATGTCCGACCGTATGTTTGGTAATGATCCTGACGTAATGATTCTTCGCAAGCAAAAAAACAAGTTGACCGAGGACGAGCGTTATACCCTATGTGTGCTGAACAACATATTAGGTGCTCTTGTGTTCATTTCAGACAATGTCAAGCAATATGGCCAAGATGAGCACCTATTATATGCTGCTACATTTCCCAAAGTTATTTCACGTGTTTATAGCGTGATTGAGTTCAGAACCAATTGTTTCGTAATCAACTTCCTAGTCGATGATAAGATTGGAAAGCAACGTCAATATACTACATTTGCCAACTTGAGCGATGACGAGCAAACAATTTACTTGCCTCAGTCTTCAGAAACTACTCATTTGTTGTTCGCTACAGACAATAACATGCACATGAGTCAATCTGATCCATCGGAATCTTTGTTCTATCACCCATCTTCTTCTGTCAAGCTCAAGATGCACGAAACAAAGACCTTTATGCATATTCCACCACCTTCTGAAGAATCAAAGCTTGTATTTATGGGCTCAACAAGCCATATCGTGCCAGGCGCCGAAATTGACGATTTTAGCATTGACGATAAGCAAGATATCAAAATCACCTTCAAGAAGGAAAACAAACGTCGTCATCGGGTCTTTGTCGGTTACGGTCCTTACCTCTTTCAGGGACGTCAAGCTGCTCCTCCAAAATGTACTATCAATGGCAAGATTGCTCAGCATGAATGGATCAATGTCGCTGGTGCCGGTGAAGCAAGAGAGAAGAGCGAAGTGCTGGCATTTATACTAGAAGAATATTAGGGCTTTCAACCATGTTGATAATGCTTAGAATAGCATGTATACACTAATGTAATAAAACAATTTGACCTTTATGTCCTCTCGTATGCTACTGATCATATTTATCAAGTAATCGCATTACATGACTTAATGAAAGTACATATAATAAAGCCTAAACATGCTAATAAGAGAAAAACCAGTTAAGCCCTTTAATACTTGTTAAAAGTCTTTATGTTTTACTTAGCTTTTGCTCATGTAGCTATAGTAATTCTCTAACTGAAGGTCAGGCAGTTTTTCTGAGAGATGATCATGCATTCCTAACACCTATTAAAAAGCCTGCAGGTTTTGTTTTTGTTTACAAGTGGAATATCAAATTCAATGACAAGTTTTCTTTTTTTTTTTTGAAAGCAACGTCAGTTACAAAAGAAAGAGTAAGCTCTATAATTTACTAAAATACAATGTCATTAAAGAAAGAAAGCGACGATAAATGGTAAGATAACAATAAAACTGGAACTTCTATATAGAGTTATTGGATTGTCCACTGTAATATTTGTTGTCATCTTGTGCAATGTTCATATCCTGATTTATGGATTGTGATCTAAAGTTTTGGTTGTTGAAATAGCTATTCCATTCATCAATGTCAAACGACATAGGTATACCCCAAAATGCAGTGCCTATGGGGTCAAAAGAAGACCGCTTTCTAGGCCCGCTAAATTCAATTGTGGATCCTTCTCGAGATCTGTTGTTGTAGCTATTATTTGATTGCTGACTCAAAAGAGGTGGGGTAGATCTTTGCTGCTGACTGTATGGTGAATCGACTCTGCCTTCGCAACTGACACCAACAGGAACATTGTTGGCATACTGAGTCAGGTACTCCAAAAACTTTTGTTCTGTACCATGCTTGACATCTATTGGATTTCTGTTCAAATTCAGCATCAGAGATTCGGAAGGATGTTCAATTGGGTTGATAGTAGGGGAATTAGGGACAGCAATGGATAAAGCTTCTGCCGGTTTCGAGGAGGGAGGTCTGCTATAGCTTTCATCCACATTCTCCAGGTTGATATCACGTAATCCAGCAAGCTCTCCCAAGATATTGCAATGTCGCGCAGAAGTAATCCAGGTAGTCTCTACTTCTTCCATGGCACGCATAATCTTGTTGATATTGATCTTTGCCTCAAATGCAAACATAGAATCTGACGATAAGGCGTCATTGATAAATATAATGCCAGCTGTAAACATGAAATAAAGAGCATAGTTGTTGACATTTTTTAAGCGTTCATCAGCCATCAAAGACTCAACAATATCCAAGATCTTATTTGCAGCAAAAGTACAGATAGAAGCCGAAGGGAAAACTGAGGGTGTTGCTTTTTGAGTAGGGCCTGGAATAAAAGGACGATGTAATAGAATCAAGCAAGTATAGAAAAGCATGTGAATTTGGCAGAGTTCCAGTTTAGGAGCTGGCGCCTTTTCTGCCATACGCGTATTAGGCGGGCGATACTGAATAGCTGGAGGAAGCTTGGCCATCCATCTGTTTAATGCACGATCTAGTTTTGAGATAACATCATCAGGAGATGCCATCATGGCTAATTGTTTCCTGCCTTTGACCATATAAAGTTGACAAAGAATATCACCCAAAATCTCACATAATTTGATCAACTGGTGAAAGTTGTCCATAATAGTCGGATTGTTGTGCAGATCATCTTCATCTACTTCAGAAGGATATGGTGCATCGAGATCGCGCTCATCAATCATAGGCGCTCTTCCATGCATAGCGCATGTGACTCTGTCTACAACGAAGCAACAATAAAACACTCGCTTTCTTTCTTCTTTCTCTTGATCGGATAAGTTCCAGGAATCGCAGTTTCGATTCAGACCTAAATTCTGGCACATACGAAAAGCCTACAAGGAATGAGCAAAAAGATGTTATGCGTAAGTCACACAAGACTAACAAAAGAGAATTAACATCCTACCAAACCACTATATAGCCATCCTCGTATATTCTTTAAAGCACCATTTTGATGGCTGCTGAGGAGTAGCAGCGATTGAACAGTAGATACACGATAATCATCCCATTCAAAGTCTAAAAGGATTCTAGCTCTCTCCAGAAAAATGTCGCCTGCGGTTTCTTTTAATGTTGGATCAGTTCTAACTCGAATATCAGGTGAAATACGGGAGGCAACTGCGTAAACAGCATTCAGAAGCAAAGGTGGAGGTGGTTTATCTGAATCGAGGGAAGCAAGAAAAGACTTTTTGTGAAGGAGAGGTAGTAACGGATAAAAGTGAGTAAAATACAAATCAAGCAGATGCTTTGACAAATCAGGAGGCGGTAAAGCATAGGGATCGACGGCTAATGGATTTGGCAGAACATTTTGGCCGTCTGATTTTTTTGTGCGATGATACCCTCTCGAATTTAGATGGAAGGCACCATTCTGAAAGGTTTTACTACTTCGAAGCATATAAAATCCTGATGATTTTCCATAATAACGGAGCTGTCCACTCTCATCTATTGATAGGTTTCCCAGATTATCATTGGCGCTATCCGTATCGTCATTGGATGAAGATGGAGGTGCTGATAAAGTTGATTTAATTGAAGAATCCTGCATTCTTGATAAGTTGTTATCGTTACTGAAATTACTGTCAAATACTTTTGGCTGAGATGGTTTGGGCCGAACTATCTCGCCGTAAGCGGTTTCTAATGGCGAGTTGAGTTCTGCAAGGATAGCTTGAGATCGCGGATCATCCTCGTGAATTATGCTTCCCAGCAATGCTTCAAGCCGATGTAACCTTCCCTCAATAGCTTCTATATAACCTTTTGGTGGCCCTCTCTAGAAAGCTATAATTTAGATTACATTCACTACATAAACGCGTTGGATTACCTTCTTGGTCGATTCTTTGTAAGTACATGGTAGGTTCGCAGAAGCACAATTGCTGCAAACTGCTTGAGCCCCATCACATTTTACTTTTTTACGTCGACACTGTTCACTTTATTAGATGGTTTAGAAAATGTTATATTAGAAAGGGATCTCATAAATTTACAATGTGTCTTGTATTTACCATGCCTTGCTCACTCTCTGTCGTTTATGTGTTTCATCTGACATGATTGATATTTCAGAGAATAGGAAACAAAGAAAAAAAAAAAGGGAAAAAATAAAAAAAAAAGAGATTGAAATGCCTATCAAAATATTTTACAATTCGACACAATTACCAAATCAGGATCATTTTTTCAAAGCACGATGAAGTTGTACATAGGATCTTCGCTTTTTCTCGACTCTTGAAGTATCATCTGAATAACTGGCAGCTAAGATGTAAGATGAACAAATAAAAACTAGCAGTCATTTACCGAAGCAATTAATGAAGCTTATCATTCGACTATTAGTTGTTAGGTGGAATGTACTAAGTGACATGTCAACACAAACGTATTCCATTAGGGAACGTGTCACAAATCGAAGGAGATAGATGGGCATGAAAACAATCGCTTTAAAATTCGTAATCCTGTCTGTACAGCATGCTTATGACAACATATACTTGTTGTTTGACAGCAGTCAAGACTTTATTTTATTTTTGTCATCAATGAGCAATTATACAATAAACAAAGTAGCTTTGACGAGGCACACGACTCCCTTTATATTAACAGGCGCTTACTGCTAGCACATTTTGATTAGGCTTGAGCATTAGTTCCAGTTTAGCCATATGTTGCAAATATAAGGAAAAAAGAAGATGACTGATGGATTGTATAGTATACAGTAGCTGCTTGACTCTAAAATACTTTTTTATTTAGGGTAGAATGTGGTATCCTCTGAGTACACTTAAATCAAGCAGCTACTAGTTCCAAAGATTGAAAACCTATGCATTGCTTTTTTTTTCGGATAACACGTCAATGCTTAGTAGTTCATCCAACTAGCAGCAAATTATTCATTATGTTTTCATTATTGTCTTCTATCTTAGCTTTCACAAATAGTCATTTAATTGATTTGATTTTTGGTGTTTATCTTTATAGATAAAAAGTTACAGCTAACTGCCTCAAGATAATGTCTAATAGGCTTGACAGTGCTTTGTATATGGTGGTTTGATAGAGCTGTAGTAAGCTGCCTTTATAAACAAGAGCAATAAGAAAAAAGATACTGGCATACATCATACGCAACCATATCCTTCTCAAAACATACAATATATAACAGGACAGAGCAGAAGCTTTTTTTTTCTAGATTCCCACTCATGCAAGTACAATCATCCTTAAGCTGTGGATCCATATATAAATCAGACTCCGTCAGATGCTTTTGTTGAAATTAACTAGAAAAATCAAGCCTCTTGCTTTTGGTTTTTAGTATGTAAAAGAAAGCTTCTGATGCCGAATTGGCTCTTGATTTTTTTGTCAAGTAAAATCCTGAACATGCTAACAAAGCTTACTTCAAGTTGGCACTATTAATGAGGACTCAAAGGAAAGCAATGCATTGTACTACCTTTTGATTGACCGAAACAATCAGTCTATACATGTCATTAAAATCAACTTTTGTTTGTTTGGCTTACAAAATAGTTTTTATTCATAGCTGAGAATAGAATACTGTTTTAATTCACATCAGATAAGGAAATCAGATGATTGTAAACTGCGATTGATCGATAAAGCACAAACGACTCTCTTTTTGCAACAATGCGATTTCTTGTAGTAACGATAATGATACTGATACACTGCTAAACTCGCCAGAAATAGTATTTTTCCTTTGAAATGTTCGTATATAATCAAAGTTGAATCTTTGTAAAATAGGAGTCGTATGAATTTGGAGCACTTTGACTTTGATCGCTTCTCTTTCTGTGCTGGCAAGTTACGATCTTGAACTATGAATAACCTAGAAACTAATGCAGCAATGCCCAAGATTTGAGAAGCATTTGGTGACAAGTCAGCTTGAGTTGGCTTAAAAGCCTTCGAAACTCGAGTTTTAATCTGGTGGTAAATTGCGTCACTTTTTTTTGTGACACGCATTCATAATAAATACTTTGTCAATCGACTTTTTACTTGTTTTTTTTCTTACTGTTAATTATCTTTAATTATCATACAAAATGACTGGTGGTGGTGAAATGCCTAAGACTAAGCAAGCTCCTAAGAACAAGGCTTGTCTTATCTGTATCGATGGTTGGGGTATCTCCCCTGAATCTGATCCTAAGGGTGATGCTATCCGTAATGCTGAAACACCTGTTATGGATAAGCTTGAAAAGGAAGAGCCTTTTGTCCCCATTGCCGCTCACGGTCTCTCTGTCGGTCTTCCCGATGGTTTGATGGGTAACTCTGAAGTTGGTCACCTTAACATTGGTGCTGGTCGTATTGTCTATCAGGTATAACACCGACGCATTCATATTTGACGCGTCAACTGAGTGTACTGATCTATGTTATTTAATTAGGATATCGTCCGCATTGATCTCGCCATGAAGAACAATGAGTTCGGTAAGATTGAGAACATCAAGGCCGCCTTTGATCGTGCTATCAATGGTAATGGTCGTCTTCACTTTATGGGTCTTGTTTCTGATGGTGGTGTTCATGGTCACATTGACCACCTCGTCTCTCTCTTGACTGCTGCCAAGGAAGCTGGTGTTCCCGAATCATACATTCACTTCTTCGGTGATGGTCGTGACACTGCTCCCAAGTCTGCTGCCAAGTATATGAGCCAACTCGTCGAATCTCTTGAGAAACTCGGCTATGGTAAGATTGCCGACATCAACGGTCGTTACTATGCTATGGATCGTGATAAGCGTTGGGAGCGTGTTCAAGTTGCCTTTGATGGTATGACTCAAGCTAAGGGTGAAAAGGCTACAGACCCTGTTAAGGCCATTGAAGCTCGTTACGAACAAGATGAAACTGATGAATTCTTGAAGCCCATCATTATCAACGAAGAAGGCCAAATCAAAGATAACGATACCATCTTTACCTTCAACTTCCGTTCTGACCGTATGCGTGAAATTGCCCAAGCCTTCGGTATCTCACCTGCTCCTTTCGATTCCCCTGTCCCTAAGGATATCGAGATCTTCACTATGACTCAATACAAGAGTGACTTCCCCTTCAAGGTTGCTTTCCCTGCTCAATCTATGGATAACGTTCTTGCTGAATGGTTGTCCAAGAACGATGTCCCTCAAATGCATATTGCCGAAACTGAAAAGTACGCTCACGTCACCTTCTTCTTCAATGGTGGTTCTGAAGCTCAATTCGAAGGCGAAGAACGTGGTTTGGTTCCCTCTCCTAAGGTTGCTACCTATGATCTTCAACCTGAGATGAGTGCTGCTGGTGTTGGTGAAAAGGTTGCCGAAGCTATCGAATCTGGCAAGTATCCTTTCGTCATGTGTAACTTCGCTCCTCCTGATATGGTTGGTCACACCGGTGTCTATGATGCCGCTGTCAAGGGTGTTGCTGCTACTGATAAGGCTATTGGCGTTGTCCTCGAGGCCTGTAAGAAGAACGGTTATGCTCTTTTTGTTACTGCTGATCACGGTAATGCTGAAAAGATGATTGCTGATGATGGTGAGAGCCCTTTCACTGCCCACACTTGTGCCAAAGTACCATTTGTTATGGCTGACAAGGATGCCAAGTTTGCTGAAGGTGTTGAAGGTGCTCTCTGTGATGTTGCCCCTACCATTCTCGCTTACATGGGTCTTGACATCCCCAAGGAAATGACTGGCAAGTCATTGTTGGCTTAAAATTTGTTTTATAAATAATCTTGTTCCATATACATACTTTACTATCTTCATTATCTTAGAGATACATACAGCATTTTCATAAAAAAAAACAAAATAAAAACGGTCTGTTTTTTATGTACAGAATACTTTGAATTTACCTGCGCTTAACTATCAATTTTGAACTTGAAGCAATAGAAGCTGCTTGAGAACTGCCTTCTAATAAAGAGCAATGATCAAAAGTCTACTTTTGAAGTGACAAGGCTATATGCGATTAAGCTTGATGAATCGAATGTTTTATAACAAGATTAGTTGACATACCATATCTGTTTAGATATAGTCTACATTCGTTTTTATTTCTAAAAGGGCAAGATTGTTTTGCACATCTCAATCAGCATAAAGAATGTATTGTGAGGGTTGTTTATTGCTCGCAGTCGGAGACAGTCTATTGGATAATGTCTGGGGCCTCATAATCACATTCATTCGATCAATCTATCACTGTTACTTAAAGCAGCTTCTTATACTGATAGCTGTTGTTTATCCTTGGTCACTTTAGAGATGGAGTTTTGCTTTATTGAAAACAAACAGAGGCTCATGCAGTATTCTTGTTCATCACATTATGCTCTGCGGTAATTGAATGCAAAACGCTTTAACGAAATCCGAGGTTTTTTATTTCAACTCGGAAACAAGTTTTATGTTGTGTCATTAAGTCTTTTCTCACATTTTAGATTCGCTTTTTCTTTTTCCTTCTTTAACTTGATTTTGTTTTGGCGATTCAATATGGAGGACCAATGGTCAATTTTCAAACACAAGGATGAGGCAGACAATCCACCTATGTCAAGCAACATGTGTTATAACTCAGAAGGATGGGTAAAATAGATCTTACTTTTTCTCTTTGCCAATTGTCTTATGCATTGCTAGGGCCCATATTCTATGATTAGACAACCTGATTTTACACCCTGCTTTGAAGACGCGTAAATAGTTAATACTACATAAGCACGTTCACATACGTGTACTGATGTCAGATCCTTGCTAGCGTCATCATGATGATACCTTCTGTCTATATACTGCTTTCAGGCTTAGTACGATTTTGGATCCTTTCTAAAAGAAAAACTCTATCAAAAGATGCTACTCGTAACTGGCTTTATTTTGTGAAGATGGTATTGTGATGCATGTCTTGCATATTTGCATTCTGTGTAACTAGTTTATTCCCTTTTTAGGCTGCTTTGATCTTTTTGTTTCTTGCAACTGTCACAAATTTTGTACTCTCAGTTAAGGATACTTATTCAGTCATTGATAACGCTCAAACATTAGCAGAAGGATTCAGAGTTTTGGTACTGGTATGTTGAACTAGTCTGTGCCTATGCTTGATTTTTTTCCACTTCATTAACAAAAGCCAAGGCCTTTATTATTTTTTTACATCATCTGGAGTATACTAGAAACACAATATCTTCGGGAGTATTGCTTTTCTTTTGGCTTTTTCAGATTGTTGCGAGCACCGTCAAGCTGAGAACTCTCATTATTAGCCATGGCGCAGCAGATACCCATCCTAACCATTTTGCTATGTATCTGATTCAGTACGCCTTTACTGTTATTGTGTTTGTCTTGGAAAACATCCCCAAACCAAAAAGCCAATACATATTACTTGATGAGGGCGAAGAGGTAAGGTTATCGGTTTTACTTGTTTCTTAAAAAAAAAATAAGCTTAAAGGCATCCATAGTAATACTATATTGTTTTTTTTTGTAGACTGATTGTCCAGAAGAAAAATCCAACATCTTTCAACGACTAACATTTAGCTGGATGACGCCTTTGATGCAGCTGGGATATAAGAATCCTTTAGTTATGGACGATCTATGGTAATTTTTTTTGAATTCAAACAGAAAGTCAAGCTTAACTTGAACTCTACAAAAGGAATCTCAACCATGAAGACCAATCTCAAGTGATCAACCAGAAGTTCAAGATGCATTGGCAGAAGGAATTAAAAAAGGAAAAGTAAGTGCTGTAGTAGGAGGAGCAGGAACCTTTGAAGTTAGATTTTTAAGCTCATGTATGTTTAGTCCATCTTTGCTACGCGCACTTGTTATGACTGTGGGTGGACCTTTTATTTTCGCTGGCGTGAGTAAAACGCAAAGAAAAAAATCAAATGAAGACACTTATGTAGGAGGGATTTTTTTGTTTCTTGATGTTTTCATAGGCCTTGAAAGCATGTCAAGATATTTTGCAGTTTACTCAGCCATTACTTTTGAGAGAGTTAATGAAATGGGTAACTAGCTACCTCTCAGAAGATCCACAACCAGGTTATAGAGGCGGATTCATAGCTCGTAGGTGCCAACTTGACACAAACAGATACTGGTACTAAAAAACTATTTCTTGTCTGTACCATTGCTACAGTGGCTATGTTTGCGACAGCAGTTGCTCAAACAATGTTTTTGCAACAGTACTTTCATTTTTGTTTTACGACAGGCATGAAGCTGCGTGCTGCTTTAGTCACATCTATATATCAAAAAACGTTTCTCCTTAGCAATTCAAGTCGACAACAATCGACCGTAGGCGAGGTACGTGGGCAAACAGGCTCATAGAATTGATCCTGTGACATAATGCTAAAGAAAGAAACCCTCTTCTGTCTTTTTATATGCCTGGTTTGAGTAGATTGTAAACCGTATGAGTGTTGATGCTCAACGATTGATGGACATGTGTACGTTTTTTCATATTATCTGGAGTGGACCATTTCAAATCGTCATTGCTCTCTATTTGCTATGGCAAACAATGGGACCTAGTATCTGGGCTGGCGTGAGCGTACTCTTGCTCGCTATTCCATTAAACATGATTCTTGCCAAAACAATGCGCAAATATCAAAAGGTTCAGATGGGAAACAAAGATGCCAGAGTGAAGCTGATGGTAAGTTTTCATTTGGTTTAGAACAAAATGTAAAAGGACACCATTGTCTAACTGCTTTTTGCTAATAAATTTACTAGAACGAGGTGTTGAATGGAATTAAAGTCATAAAACTGTATGCTTGGGAAGTTCCGTTCATGGAAAAGGTAGCAAATACATAGTAGTATTATAACTTGAGAAGACTAAAATTGTATTTACAAAAGATTGGGTTTATCCGAAATGATCTGGAATTGACTATGCTTAGAAAGATTGGCTTGCTTTCTGCCGCTCAAACTTTTACATGGACAACAATACCCTTCTTTGTATCAATTGTGACATTTACTGTTTACATTATTGTTTCTTCTACTCCATTAACCAGCCAAATAGCTTTTGTTGCTATCTCTCTGTTCAGTCTTCTTCAATTCCCCATGGCCATATTTCCCAATGTAATCACTTCTCTTATTGAAGCATCTGTCTCGCTTAGTCGTATAGAAGAATATCTTACCAGTCCAGAAATTGACCAAACTGCTATTAGAAAGGAAGATTTTAGGAAGATGCCTAACTGGAACCCTACTATCCCACTAGTGGAAGTGACTGACGCCAGCTTTAAATGGGATGAGAACAGCAATGGAATTGACTTAGCTGATGTTAACCTGTCCATTCAGAAAGGGGCATTGGCTGCTGTTGTTGGACGAGTAGGATCTGGAAAATCAACTCTTGTTAGTGCTCTCTTGGGAGATAATACAAAGGTTTCAGGCGAAGTTGTTCTTCGTGGCAATGTTGCTTATGTTCCTCAACAACCCTGGATAATGAATGCAACTGTACGACACAATATCACTTTTGGATTACGTTGGGATCCAGATTTCTATGATCGGGTGCTTGAAGCATGTTCTTTAAAGATCGACCTCAAGGTTTTATCCAATGGAGATATGACTGAAATTGGCGAAAAAGGCATCAACTTGTCTGGTGGTCAAAAGGCTCGTGTATCTATAGCCCGCGCTCTTTACGCTCGCGCCGATATCTATATCTTGGATGATCCACTTAGTGCAGTAGATGCTCATGTTGGAAAGCACTTGTTCGAGCATGTCTTGGGCCCAAACGGATTGTTGAAAAACAAATCTCGTATCTTGGTAACACATGCTATTACTTATCTCTCACAAGCTGACCAGGTTATCATGTTGCGTGATGGAAGAATAGAATCTCAAGGCACTTATAACAATTTGATGACACAAGAAGGCAGCCTCTATCAGCTTGTCAAAGAGTTCGGAAGTCAACCAACAAAGGACGATCAGGAAGCAGAAGAACTGATCGACGATGTCTCTGCGAACGAAATTATACTAGACTCGCTTGAAAATGATCATGCTGCTACAATAAGTCATTCTGAAGAGGAGTCCGTTATTAATCATGATATGATGAGGCAACATTCGATGGAGCGCAGAGTCAGCCTAAACAGTCTCCGAAGAGGCTCAGTGGCTTCCTCCATCTTTAAGAATCAAACTGGTAAACGAAACGAAGTCTCTCGTTCAGGTCAGCTTATGACGATTGAAGAGACAGCAAAGGGAAAGGTTTCTTGGGAAGTCTATAAGCAGTATGCAGTAGCATGCTCTTTTGCTGGAGTTGTGGCAGTCATTGGGCTGCAGTTCTTATCACAATCTTCCCAAGTAGGTGCTAATGTATGGTTAAAACATTGGAGCAGCAACAACCAGGAAAATGGGTCTAATGACCGCGTATGGCTCTATCTGGGCATTTATGCTCTAATTGGTTGGTCTGCTACCATTTTTGCTTTCTTACAAACAATGGTTATGTGGGTATTCTGTGGTATTCGATCGGCGACTCATCTACATAGTCATATGCTTGAATCTGTCATTCGCTCTCCCATGGCGTTTTTTGACACAACACCTCTAGGAAGAATTTTGAACCGATTTAGCAAAGATCAGCATACTATTGATGAAATCCTTCCTAGAAATTTCAACATGTATCTACGGGTTCTTTCTCAAGTTGTTGCTACCATTTCCATCATTACGTTTTCAACACCTTTCTTTTTGATATTGGTCATTCCTCTCTCATTTATTTATCTTGCTGTGCAAAGATACTATCTTGCTACATCCAGAGAGCTAAAGCGACTAGATTCAGTCGGCAAAAGTCCAATTTACTCTCATTTTCAAGAGACAATCCAGGGCGTGTCTACTATTCGCGCTTATGACCAACAACAAGTCTTTATATATCAAAACCAATCCAAGCTAGATACAAATCAACGTGCATATTATCCGTCTATCGTATGCAACCGTTGGCTTTCTGTCCGCCTTGAATTTCTTGGCTCTATCATTATTTTTGGATCAAGTATTTTTGCTGTACTTGGAGTACTTTACGGCAATAAATCCTATATTGATCCTGGTCTAGTTGGTCTAAGTGTCTCTTATGCACTCAGTGTAACACAAGCTTTGAGTTGGGTTATTCGCCAATATTGCGAAATTGAGACCAACATTGTTTCTGTCGAAAGAGTAAAAGAATATATTGACTTACCTGGTGAAAAATATGAGGCTGCTCGTAGTGTGGATCCTATGTGGCCTGCAAAAGGAAAAATTGAATTTCATGATTACTCTACACGTTACCGGGATGGACTCGACCTTTGTTTGCGAGACTTATCATTGACAATTGCACCCAAAGAAAAGATTGGCATTGTTGGTCGAACTGGTGCCGGAAAGAGTTCTTTGACTTTAGCTCTTTTCCGTATCGTTGAAGCGGCGAAAGGCAATATCATCATTGATGGTATTGACATTTCATCCATGCGCCTCTTCGATCTAAGATCACGATTGACTATTATTCCTCAAGACCCAGTTTTGTTTGCTGGTACCGTACGCGAAAACTTGGATCCATTTGGCACTCATCATGATGCTGAAATATGGCAAGCTCTTAAGAATGCACATTTAAATGGTCATATATCATCCATGGATGGCCAGCTGAACGGTGTTGTTTTTGAAGGCGGTGAAAACTTCTCTGTCGGTCAAAGACAGGTAAAAGACATAGGAAAATTGAAAATGAAAGTAATCATTGTTGACTCATAAATTGGACTTCATTAGCTCATTTGCCTAGCCCGTGCATTATTGCGTCGGACTACTGTACTCATATTGGATGAAGCAACTGCAGCTGTAAATACTATACTGATCTAAGAAAAACATCAAACTTGACCCTAATTAATTGATTTGCAATCTTAGATTGACCTGGAGACAGACTCTATCATCCAAGAAACTATTCGATCTCAGTTTTCGCATTGTACTATTCTAACAATTGCACACAGAATCAACACAGTGATGGATTCAGACAGGTAAAAAAGAAAAGAAAAAAAGGGAGGAGGAAACTGTTTGGTAACACTTCTATAATTTGTAGGATTCTTGTATTGGATCATGGACACATTGGAGAGTTTGATGCACCTAAAAAACTATTGGAGAACCGTGATTCTCTGTTTTATAGCCTCTGTCAGGAAGCAGGCCTAGTAGAATAAAAATAAAAAGTTTTGACATTACAAATATTCGCATTGTTTGATTTGGATAAAAATTACATCCTTTATTATATGACAAAAGAAAAAGAAGAGTATTTTACAGCATCTTTCTTGATCTTTTAAATGACGAATCAAATATATTAAAAAAAAAACTGGAAATGAAATGGTTACTTTTTACAGATACTCTAATTAAGCAGAAGAGAAAAGGAAAGGTAGAAAACAGAAAGGGAGATGACTAAAGAACTTAACGACGTTGAGAGTAAACGTGAGCGAAAGCACGAGTAGAAGCACGCTTCAACTTGGATTGAGCAGCCTTGAAGTCATCAGCCTTAGCATCATCAGCAGAGATTTCCATGAGTTCCATAGCTTCAGCAAGAGCAGTTTCAATGGATTCACGGTCACCACGACGGAGCTTCATGTTGACGTTGGGGTCGGAGATGTTGTTTTCAACTTGGTAGACGTAAGCTTCAAGATCTTGCTTGGCTTGGACAACGGCTTCACGTTCCTTATCGGATTCGGCGTTCTTGGCAGCATCTTCAACCATACGTTCGATATCAGCAGCAGAGAGACGAGTAGAGTTGGAGATGGTGACATCAGCCTTACGACCAGTGGCCTTGTCTTGAGCAGTGACCTTCAAGATACCGTTGGCATCAAGATCGAAGGTACAGAGAAGTTCAGGAGTACCACGGGGAGCGGGGATAAGACCGGAGAGAGAGAATTCACCGAGAAGGTTGTTTTCCTTGGTCATCAAACGTTCACCTTCATAGACAGGGAAAGTGACAGTGGTTTGGTTATCAGCAGCAGTGGTGAAAACCTTGGACTTTTGACAAGGAATAGGAGAGTTACGGGGAACAACAACAGCCATGATACCACCTTGCATCTCAACACCGAGAGAAAGAGGGACAACATCCAAAAGGAGGAGGTCTTGGGTCTTTTCGTTACCGGCTTGGTTGGTAAGGACGGCAGCTTGGACAGCAGCACCGTAGGCAACAGCTTCATCAGGGTTGATGGACTTGTTCAATTCCTTACCATCGAAGAAGTCTTGGAGGAGAGATTGGATCTTGGGGATACGAGTAGAACCACCAACAAGAACGATTTCGTCAACGTTCTTCTTGTTGATCTTGGCATCCTTAAGGACACGGTCGACGGGTTCAACGGTACCGTTGAAAGCGGTGGAGTTGATTTCTTCGAACTTGGCACGAGTGATGTTGGATTGGAAGTCAACACCATCGAAGAGAGAGTCAACTTCAACAGTAGTTTGGGTCAAAGAAGACAAGGTACGCTTAGCACGTTCGGAAGCAGTACGGAGACGACGGAGAGCACGAGCATCACCGGTAATGTCCTTCTTGTGCTTACGCTTGATTTCTTGAACGAAGTGGTTGACAAGGTTGTTATCGAAATCTTCACCACCCAAGTGAGTGTTACCAGCGGTAGCCTTAACAGCGAAGACACCACCAGAGATGGTCAAGAGGGAGACATCGAAGGTACCACCACCCAAATCGAAGATGAGGACGTTACGTTCCTTCTTGTCGTTGGCATCCAAACCGTAGGCAATGGCTAATTAGAAAGAAGTTATTGTTGTTTTTCTTTAGTATATCAAAGCTCTTCAATCAAACAAGTCGCTTTGAAAACTTACCAGCAGCAGTGGGTTCGTTGATGATACGGAGAACATCGAGACCAGCAATGGTACCAGCATCCTTGGTAGCTTGACGTTGACCTTAAAAAAGTGAAATATTAAAAATCCGCAAAATAAACAAATCCAGAAAAAAAAACTTTTCAATACTTACTGTCGTTGAAGTAGGCAGGGACAGTGACAACAGCCTTGGTGACCTTCTTACCGAGCTTGGCTTCGGCAATTTCCTTCATCTTGATGAGAACCATAGAAGAGATTTCTATCATGTAAAAACTCAATATTAGACTTTTTTCAAGGTAAATTTCCAAATAATTTTCTTACCTTGAGGAGAGTAGGTCTTGGCTTCACCTTCAAAGTCAACTTGAATGAAAGGAGCATCATTCTTGTCAACGAGAGTGAAGGGCCAGTTCTTCATGTCTTCCTTGACTTCGGGGTCATCGAAACGGCGACCGATAAGACGCTTGGCATCGAAAACGGTGTTCTTGGGGTTCATGGCAGCTTGGTTCTTGGCAGCATCACCAATGAGACGCTCGGCGTCAGAGAAGGCAACGTAGGAAGGAGTAGTACGGTTACCTTGCTCGTTGGCAATGATTTCAACACGTTCGGATTCCCAAACACCAACACATGAGTAACTAAAGAAAGATATCAAGAAAATGAGTGTCCTGTCTAGCTAGAGAGTAAACAAGTTTGGAAGGTTTAATACTAACGTTGTACCCAAATCGATACCGATGGCACCCTCGTATTCGGCAGACATATTAATAGATGATAAGAAAAAAAGGAAAGAACCATTGATTTCCGACTCACTTTAGTTATTAAATTGCCAACGGGCATCGAAAATTTTTCAATAAAAAACAGCCAAAACATGAGACGCCTGTGACTATCTTCGTTTGTGGCTTGGTGTAGTCTCAATGCATATGCGATGATTTGTAAATCAGCCTATAAGCTTGTCTCCTATTGTTTGAATCAAGAAAGTATCTTTCTTTTCTGCCTTACAATGTCTTGTGTTATTATACAAAATGTAAAAGAAAAACTCAATGTTATTGCCAGACACAAAAAAAAAAGAGAGTTAGCGAGTAAAAATGAATAAATTTACATGTTCAATGTTTCTATTAAATGTATAAGAGATGTGGTTTTATTATGTGAAAAAAAAGGGAGTAGATGTATGCAATATATAGGTCTTTCTTCTTTATTCAATGATTTCTTCGCTCTCTTCAATAACTTCTTCGACCCATTCTTCAATAACCTCAGACTTGCCTTCATCTGCGTGTTGCAATTCTTTACCCAAGGCCTTACGTTCTTCTTCAAGTTTACGTTCGGTAGCCTTTCTCCAGGCGTACCATTCTTCGATAGCCTTTCTGCGCTCGGCATGAAGCTTAGCAGCAGTAGCATCACCCATAGCAAGATCCTCTTCATCGAATTGCTTAGAGTATTGACGAAGGTTCTTCTTGATCTTCTTCTTTTGTTCGGCAGACAAGAGACTGGCAGGACGGGGACGCCACAACAATTGCTTGAAGTTTTCGATGTTTTGCTTGAACAACAATTGACCCTTGAAATCCCAGATACAGAAACCATGGTCAGCAGAGTGACGCCACATGCTAGAGCCGGTAACGACATAACGACCAGTAGGATCCCATTCAACATCACTGACACCATAATGATCTTGTGTAGCCAACAATTGAACACTGGCACCGACATCGCTCTTGCTCTTCTTATCAGTAGAGAGAGGTTCAAAGTCAATGTCGTAGAATTCAAGATCAAAGACAGAGGAAGAACGCAAAGTGGCCAAGACAATGTTGTGGCCCTTAGGAGACCAGAAGAGGTAATTGGCAGTCTTCTTATCGAGTGACTTCATCAACTTGAAACCAGCATTTGCCTTCTTGGAAGTATCAAGATAGAAGAACTTGACATCAGTTCTGATGGTAGGAGGGTTTTGGCCTTGAGTAGGAGCAGCACCATAGTTAGGATCACTAGTGGTGATGGTAGCAAAACGCTCACCAAAGGGCTCCCAAGCAAAAGCAACCATAGGATCCTTGAGTTCAATAGTTTCAACAGGAATGTTCTTTTCCTTGACACGGAAGATTTCGATATTGGAGAAGGTAGACTTCTTGGTCTTGGTATGACGATCAACCTTGACGGCCAAGAAGTGACCTCGGTTTTGCCAGTACAACTTACATTCGGATACATTGAACAAGTTCTTGGTGGCAATGACTTCCTTGGAAGGAATGGACATCATACAGACACGAGCAGGTTGGTTGCCAATTTCAGGAGTCCAGTAAGCCAAGACTTCTTCCTTTTGATAGACCTTGATATCGGCGTTCTCACCAGACTTGGCAGGAGACCACTCGAAATCAACAATACCTTCAATCTTGACAGACTTCTTACCAACCAAACCCATGGAAGGAGCTTCGTAGATAGACAATTGTTGGCCAGGGATGACACGGGCAAAGTACTTTTCGGAAGCGGACCACTTGAACATGGGCCAGCGAACTGTCTTTTGTTCTTCTGAAGTTTGAGCAAGAGGGAAACTACGGAGCAAAGAACCAGTCTTGATGTCCCAGACGACAACTTGGTTGCCCTCATCATATTCAGTGAATGGATGACCACTTTCGGGCAATCTAGCCAAACTAATGGGTTCGTTAGACCAAGTCACAAGGTAGCGTTCGTTGGGAGAAAAGTCGATCAACTTGACACCGGGGTGAACGAAACGAACAATCTTGTTCCAAGAGGGGCCACCCCAAAGAGCAATACCTTGAGTGTGGAATGTAGAAAGGTAGGTACCTTTAGGTGACCATTGTACGTAGGTTTCTGTCCAGTTTGTTCTAGTATAAACGTGTTCAGGGGATTCTGACTTTTTGTTCCAGAAAATAGAGACATCATCGCCTCTGTACATAACGAATTGGTCGCGTGCTTGAGGATCCATCAATGCGCTCTTCAAGTGCTCCTTTGGTGTGTAAGGAGGAATTTCAGGCTCAACATATTCCTCACTCATGTCACTGTATTTTTCGACATCGGTGAACTTGTTGACAGACAAAGTAACGGTCTTACTTAATTTGTGACCATCCAAGTTCTTGACAGCAGCATGGGCAGATTGAGGTTCTTTAAAGTCAATGAAAAGGTAACTAAACAATGAGGGAAATTGTATCAATAAAACATAAAGGGAGTTCTTTTTTTTTCTTTCTTTACCCTGAGCTGGTCTTCTTGCCTTCTTCGTTGGGTGTCATGGGCATCCAAATACCGTTTTCTTTGATTTCACCACCACCTTTGCTGAAGAGTTTGTTCAAGACAGTCAATAGTTTTTCTTCCTTGGCTTCATCAACGATAGGGGCACCATCTACAACAACAATAGTGTCGAAATCACTGGTGGCATCGATTTGGTGCTTCTCGTAGATGTCGTCAAAGCTGATGTCTTCCTCGCGTTCGGGAAGGTTTTTCCAATCGATACCAGGCATGCTGTCTAATTTATTTACAAAGTATTAAAAGAGGAAGTTACGAAAAAAAAATTGTGTTGGAAAGAAAAAAGTGACTGCAGCCAGTAACTTCCTTATTTGGATGTCCTCTAGTGGCTTGGAGCACTAGTGTAAATGAAAGATCCACATCAACAGACTAGTAACGGGTAAGCTAATGAATGATGAAACTGAGAGAACAGATTATGCATAAGAAAATGAGGCAGATGCACTGAATAAAAATACATGCAAGAGAATGACTGGATTGCTGTTACTAAATAATGGCGCATTTAAATCTATATGCTATGAAGCCCCTATGACACTTGAATTAAACTCTTTTTTTTTTTTTGGTTCTTGAATTGAGATTATCCCAAAGAATTGGATTAAAATGAAAAGACATGTTGCTCCTTCTCTGAGTCACAACTCTTTCATTTTCTTTTTTACTCTTTCTTATCCTATCTTTTCGCGCCAAGTTTACTCAAATGTCGATAGAGCGATGGCTTTCAGTTGTGGGCCCGCCAATGAGAGCCGAATGAGTTTGTTTCTATGCAATCAATACAAGTTGCACATATGAGGTGAAAGAGAAAACCACTCAAAAACCAGAACGGATTCTTAAAAAAAAAGGACATGTTAAAAGTATACAAAACAGAATCACCTATATCCTATGGCTTTGAATAAATTTGCCTATGTAAATTTCGTTAGATTTATTCGGCTTTGAATACAACTGAAAGAGATGTGTTTGTCAGCATAAAATTGGCTGCGTACAGACGTTTGTATGATTTGTAAGACTGATTTGCCTTAACAAAATTTATTGTAAAATTTTGATTGGCCAACGATTTCCTGCAACCTCTAGAACTCGCCAGAAAACCGGAGTTTCGCTCGAGAATTTGTAATATGCTGGTAGGTGCGCGAACTTTCCATGACAAATACCAAATTTATATAAAATGATTCAATTTTTTCTACAGGATGTCAAACTTTACTTTTTTTGTTAACTTACAAACTTAACTTTATATTAAACAAACATTTGAAACTACATCATGTTTCCTCTCTATTTCGAACAACACCCTTCTTCCTTACGCTGCCGCCGTACTGAGCCTCAACAATTCAGTGTAAATGACTATATGCAACTCGAATTGCTACTTGCTCAAGAACAAGCTCAACGCCAACAAGCTGCTTTCCGTAAAGCCTATGAAAAGCAACAGATGGAACAACGCCGTCTTGATCGTGCCATGTATAAACTTCAGGTAATGGCAGAAATTCAACGTCGCCGTGAAGAGGAGGAACTTGCTATTCAGGCTTATTATGCTGCCAAGCGTCAGCAACATCAGAAATGGCTTATGCAGCAACAGAAAGAGCAGGAATATCTGCGCCGTAAGCAACAACAAATGGAAGAGGAAGCCTACTATCAAGCTATGATTGAATCTCAACTAAAAGAGCAATACGAATTGAATGGCATGATGCAAAAGTCAACAAGATCTGTCCAAACTGTTCCTGCCAAGACTTATTATCGTGAAGAATCTGATGATGAATCTGACAACGATACTGAAGACAAACTCAAGGCTTTAGTCAAGATTATTTTTGGTCATCAAGAAGAAGATGATGACGATAATGAAGAAGAAGATGATGAAGAAGAAATGCAAGATGAAGATGAAGAACATGAGCATCAAACAATGACTGTTGATGAACTTGTCAACTATGTTTCCAAAAAAGTTCAAGAGCTCGATGATAGCAAACAAGAAGACATGATTGAAGAAGACAAGAATAGTGACATGGAGGAAGACGCCATGGACTTTGAGTTTGTTCGAGATGATAAATCTGATTCGATGGATGAAGAAAGTGAGCAAGAAGATGATGAAGATATGCCTGTGCTCGTTAAGTCTACAGATGCGGTCAAGGATCTTGTGCATAGCCTGATTGAAGAATCGGATGACGATAACAACTCTGACGAAGAATCTGTACCTCAAGATCCTGTCAAGTTTGCTAAATTAGACGCTCTTAATCGAATCGAAAAAGAACTAGAAGAAGTACGTCAAAAACATGAAAGTCATATTCTCCATGGTACCCTTAGCTTCCCTGAACTGGCTCAGGGCGATCGTGCTATTTCTCCTGAGACTTTGTCTGCTTCGTCCGCTGAAAACAAAGAATTCCTTGGTTATGAAGACCAAATCATGAAGCTACTTTTGAGACTGGATACCATAGAATCAGACGGTGATGAAGAGATTCGAAACAAGCGAAAGACACTCGTCAAACAAGCTGAAGATATGTTACATACACTGGATGAATTCAAGCAAAAAGAATGGGAACGTGTTAGCTGCAGTAGCCAAAGTGATCACAGTGAAGATGACTTTTAAGTCTAAATCCTATTTCATGCAAAATCTTCATACCCCACCCCCTTTGTATATACAATAGACACTCAGTATCTGTAAATTACAATATAAATAATGATCAAATTAGATTTGAAAATAAAATATATATATCATAAGTGTTGTTAAGAAGCTTTTTTATTATGTGAATCTTTTGAATGATTTACTTTTTCTCACTTTTTACACCAAACATGGGATATGTTATAAGAGAAAAAAATGCGCCAACTGTTCTTCCCTTTGCCCTCTTTAACCTGTAATAATTAATTTAGCCGTTTCCTTGCAATCGCCTGAGATGGCCTTTGAATGATTTCGCAAAGTAGGCTTCCTTCCTCATTTATTAACATACAAGAAAAAAAATTGCTTGGTTCTTTTTATTGGGTTATTTACAAAAATGAACTTTTACCATAACCAAATTTGGATCCTAATTCAGAAGAGTTCTTGAAGATTTCTTTCTTTTGCTTTCTATCTAGCTTTCTTCCACCACTCAACAAATCCTTTTCTCGGTCAAATGGACGTTTCGATACATCTTCTTCATCCGTGATTTGTTTGGTTCGCTTCTTTCTACCTTGTTGATGCATTTCTAGCAAGGACATGGGCCGTGTTTGCATCTATCATGTTCTATGTTAGACACTATAAAAAAACTCTTAATTGCAGCTACACTTTACATTATATTCATGTACGTTCTGTCTGACTTGCATCTCCTCTCTGGACATAGCAGATTGCTGATCGTGTGCTTTTCTCTTCCCGCCTGACTTTTGCTCTTCATGTAAACGACGTTCTTTTTCTGCGGGTGTCTCGATCCAAGATGTATTGTCTCGCTCTTCTTCTGTCATGTTTCGATTAGAAAACTGTCTTGACTTTCCCGAATGTGCTGCTTTTAGATAATCAACTTCTGGTGGTGCCAACATCCATTCAGGTCTTTCAATTTTGGTATCCTTTTTATCTTTCTATTGAGGAGAATATGAATTTACTTTCTTTGATACCCAAAGGGACAAAACACATTATGCTTACATTCTCTAAAGCTTCTCGGGTTTGTTTAGCGCGCTCTTCAATGGCCTGAATAGCTGAATATTTGGACTCTTCTTCAGGATTATAGTTTTGAGGTAGTGAAGGTCCCACTATATCATCATCGTCTGCTGAAGGGATAGGACCCATAGGAAAACTTGGTCCAGCAGGTCTACGTCGTCTTTTACCATGACTCTCTACTTGCTGTTGCTGACGTTCTACCAACAGATCAGGAGGAAGAGCTGGTGCAAAGTCATCTGCATTCACCTCTTCTTCTGGTTCAACTTGTTTATTCATTTTCTCTAGTATATGAGGTGGTATGACTGGTCCTGCTACAGCATCTTCATCATCCGAAATTGCGATCTCATCTGTATTTACTTTTTGTTGCTTTTCGCGATCTGGAAAGTGAGGCCCGATGACAGAATCTTCTTCTTGTTGTCTTCTCTGAGCAAGAATGTCAGTAGGAATAGTGGGCCCTACTGCTACATTCTGGGATGGAAGCTGAGGGCCAAATGCGTCACTATCATCATCAGATAGTGCAATATCAATCTCTGCTTGATTTTGACGTTTTCCTTTAAGTAATTCTTCGGGAATAGCAGGTCCTATCATAGTATAATAAAGAGAGACACTCGCAACGCATTGCATGAAAAGTTTTTTTAGTCGATAAGCATTTGCAATCATTTCAAACTCAATAAACATCCAAATAGAAAAAAAAAAAAGCCAGACAAAGATCTTGATGAAGTAAGTCTTTGAAGGAACGTTTTCGCTTTACATAACATTCACTTGTTGAAATATTGTACCAAATATGGAACAGACCATGATGACTACTAAGCGATACTGTCTTTGCAGTTGAAAATTGTCGTTTTGACTTCCCAAAGTCGACTTATCTTGTATAATCATAAAGCAAAGATTCCAATATGCTACTTAAGTAGCACACCATACTAATACAAACAAAAGAAGGAGGTGCGCAATTCATCAAAGTGAAGCAAATTGAAAATTGCCATCTTATGTATCCTCCTTTGACTTCATACACATCTTTAAATTTTTTAGACATATTAATCACTATGTATAGTGGTTGTTCAGGAGAGACAGAGTTTCACTTATCCTTCAAAACCTCTTCTCTGACTTTGCCAAATTGTTGACCTCGCTCTCGCAACGATCTGCATGTCGTTTGAGAATGCTCTGCAAGTTTTTCAGTCGAATCCGAGCCAAGACTTCGGTAGGCCTATACTCAAGTGTCCTGATCTATAATGCCCTTTTGTAACATCAACAGGCTCAAACCATTTGTGTAAAGACAGCCTCATACTATAATGGAGTCCTTTCCGGACTGAAAAGTGCCTTTAGGTATGTTGAGATCTCGAGCAATCTGGCGAGTGCTGCTTCGATACATAAAAGCGCCAGTAACAATGTCATGTTCTCGATCAGTCAGTTATTTTTTTTGCTGGTTGCGTTGTTGAATGGAAGGAGAGACGATTGTATGACTCGTTTGAAGTTATATTGACAAAGAGTAAAGTCAAAGAAAGTCCAAAAAGAAAAGACGACATCTGCACTCTGTAGAGAATTCGAATGCGATCAGTCTCAAATACGAAAACTGCCCGCAAAACTTGTACTTTGGGATGCCAAGTGTTCATACTTTGTTTACGCTCAAGCAACACCAGTTTTTCAAGTTTGTTCTTTTTTCATCTTCATTTTCTTTTTCATAATAAAAGTTTGTCTTGTAAAAAAAAAAGGGGGAAGAAAAAGAAAAGCTGTACTTTACCACCTAGTTTTTTCTTCTTTTTACAAATACCAAGGTGTCACTGAGTTACTTTGTATGTCAAAAAAAAAAGTAAAAAGAATTTCAAGAAAAGAAAAAGTAGAGTCTCACTTTTGTATTTTGAGCAACGATAGTACTTCGATGAGTTGCCTTTAAGCAAGTCTGATAATGGCCAGATAACTGAGGCCTTTTTTTTTTCTTATGATGAACAGAGAAAAGATCTTGCATGCCATACTCAAAACATACATCTCATTAAGACAGATATCAAAAATATGCTCTTTTATCTAAAAGAATCCTTTTTATGTGAAACTCAATATTGCAAGAGGTGTCACCAGCATGTTTTTCCACTAGTGTCTTGCTTGTTGTTGCTCTGCCGTGGAGTTCATAAACTACTAATCTACATAAACTTAAAGTTCCTCAAAGAACATCACATCTGTCTGATGCCTTTTGCTTCTAGAAGAATGGTGACTATGGAAAGAGGAGATGCTAAAACCCATCAATACAACAGTTCTCGACACTTACAATCAATGTCAATGATACGGCAGGCCCTTGATTTAGTAATAATCTTTTTGTTACGATCCAATAGAGAAGCAATCTTTTCTCTCTCTTCTTTTTGTTCGCGTAAGATAATGAGTTTGCTTCTTGTTTCTAGTATTATAGAATGATTAAATAAACAGCTTCTGACCAAAAGCAACCAATATGAGGATCAACCTTATACTAGCAACAACCATGATAAACTCTGTATACTTTTAAGTGGCAAGTGTTTGTATATCATTTGCCTAATATTGCTTTCTTCTTTGACCGATTGTTACTCAACTAGGTTCAAAGTCAGGCAGTACCTACCAAATTGTTTTATTTTTTGAGCAGATTTGACTCTTGATAGTCTTTATATGATCCATCACTTAAAATGGGTAAAAGAAAAATAACTTATTTCTATTCGTTTGCATTTGTGTTTATTCTGAAACAAAAAGCTCCATTTACGTAAACTGTGTATCGTCTCCCCTGAAATCTCAAAAAGTAAAGTCCAAGCGTATTGTTTAATTTTAGCTTATTGTGTGACATATGTATTACAACGAAATGACTATCGCTGACTTATGAATGTCTTGGGCATGGTGTGTAACAAATGAAAGTTACTTTAAATAGCAATTTTTTCCGCTCCAAATTAATTTGCCATACAGACTCTCTCTTATTGCTGTAATTTTGTCTTTCAATTAGATAACACTAATAAGCAGATCGAGAATACAATTTGATCTTGCTGACCTTGATCAATAATCCAAGTATCAAGCACTTATATATGGTGGCTTTATCAAGATCCTCCATACTGACTTCAAAGAAAAAAAAAGAGAAAAGATAGAAAGATGTCTTGACTTGGTTTTTTAACATACTGGCTACAATTTGAAACAAACGACAAGTGTACAAACATTTAGATTTCTTATAGTCCGTTATCCTCTTTTGAATAATGATGCCAAAAGACGTGTAAAGCTCATATTTAGAAATTTACGCGATCAAAATGGATTTAGACACATTCAGTATCTTTACAGAGTCAGATGTTGTAGCCCTAGTTATTTTGATATGTGCAATTTGTCATCTGAACAACACATAAAGAGCTGTAAGCAAGTCTAAGAAAATCAACAAGAAAGGAATGACGAGAGTCGAATCATAAAGTTAAAAGGTACAGCCTTATCTATAACAGGTATATCATCCCTATCATCAGAAAAAAGTTCGCTATCAATTGCAATTTAAGGTGTTATGTCAAGACATACGCAACCATTCCTGTACGCGTTCATCCTAACTAGCATATATCTTGCTATCGCATAGGATCGACAAGCCAATAGAAAAGTGGCATAAAATCAAACTCTATAGCTGGAACCTTGCATATGGGCAACATATTAGGATCCTTTTCATACATATTGTCGAGACCTTGTTCCTTTTGTTATTTCTATGTGTAATTACATATATTCAATGTAAGGAATTAATGAGATATTATCACTCGAGCCATGTCTCTTATCACTTAAATGATACACTTTCATTCCTTTGAACCAAATAAAGAAAAGATTTTAGTTCTTTTTTTTTTTTAAAAAAAAAAAGGAGTGTACAAACAGTCAAATATATGTGTAATCACTCTAATGCAAAATAAGCTTCAAACCAACTGAGTAATTAGCTCTTTGTTTCTCAAATAAAGTGTCACCAAGCTCGAAACACTCAAAAAAGAATACATCTTTCGTACTTTCTTTTTTTAATAACTTGTTTGTTTTGAATATATATCAAAGAAAAAAGAAGAATAAACCCATTAACTCCTTCTACTTGATTCGCATAAGCATGCAAAGCACAAAAGCTTCCCTATGTGGCTTTATAAGGATTGCAGTAACAAGAATTAAAACGCAACGAATGGGAGTTTAAAAATCCCATTATTCAAAGACCTGACAAAAAAAAAGTAAATTGATAATTAGTGATAGTGAAAAAAGGGGGTACATTAGTGGCAGTTATTATTGTCTCAGCTTTATTGGGTTTGACTACTAATCAAGCAGCCAAGGCATGTTTAGATCAAACAAGTCATTCTGTTGCTTTGTTTTTGGCTGTGTTGTACTGAGGCTTTGTTTTCGTTAAGCCAAGCGTAGATAGGGTAACCTTTTTTGAAATCACACTATATCATGAGCCACTACTGCGTATATACCAATTCACCTGCTGCATCAGTTTGGTTACTTGCTCTAGTCCTTTTCTCTTTCATTGTTCTCTTCTCAGAAGCCAAATATCTTAAGCTTTGTTCAAGCAAGGGTTGTGGGCTCAGTGCAACTTGAGCAACCACTTTTAGTTTGTGACATGGCCAATTGTTGTCGATATCTACGCTTATGTATGCGCTTTTATCTTGTTTTGGAATATTGTGCGCCACATCATTCAGTTTTTGAATAGGAAGAAAAAAAAGGCTGTTGATTTCTCCAATTTTAATAGGAGAAAAGAAACCCTATCAATTTTATATTGATGAGTCTCTTCGATGCTTCTGTTATTTATGTTACCAGCTTCAAAATGCAATCAAGACAACAATATTGGGTTGTGATTGGGTATTTTTATTGGTTTTTTTTTTTCGGAAAAAGGGATACACAAACGTTAACTTTTACGGTACTTTCTTATTTTTTGTGGCTATTATATCAAATTCCTCGACTTTTCATGATTTGCACCCTATACCTTTTATTCGCAGAAATTAATACATTTTATTTCTCTTATCATGCTTAATAGTCTATGTTATACACATTGTAACAACAAGCAAGGTTTATTTTTAAAAGACGCCAAGTTGAATTAAGAAACCCGACTGGTTAGACTAGTAAACAGACAAAAATATAAAAGGCGACAATAGGAACACCGTTAAAATTAAAGACAAATAGATCTTTTTTTTTCCTCTCTTTTTTCCCTCTTTCTTCTTTTTTTTTGTGTATTTTTCTAAACATAAGAAAGGTGAGTACTCTTTAAAGGAAAAGAAAACAACCATGTTTTCCTATAAGAATAGAGAATAGGCTATTATAAAATAGGGGGGACAGGAGGGGAGAACAGGATGAAGTTCAATCGTTGTCGCGTCTTTATCATGTTTGATTGATTTCTGATTTATCGTTATCATTAGATGTCAAGCCCATTTAAACCAACTACTTGGGCGGCTATTAACAACGCTCCTCTTCCCGCAGAAGGTGCTGGTAACCAAACTTTTGACAACCGTGTTTTATTCGGTGTCACTATTGGTGTTCCTGCCTTTGTTGCTTACACTTTTGGTTTACCCCTCTGGTTTTTCCCTATCCTCGCTGTCCTCTTGTTTCTTCCTCTCTTGGCCTGTACTCTCTACCTCTATTCTCGTTTCGCTCCCCGTTACAGAAACCGCGTGCCTCTTCCCGGTAAGCCTGTTGAACACTACTTGGTTTTCCATGACCCTGAACTCAAGGCCAAGTATCATGGCCGTAACAAGATCCCCATGGAAACCTTTTTCGAAGCTTACTTTGTTGGTAAGATTGACTTCAAGGGTGATGCTTTGGAAACTATGGAACTTCGTCATGACTGGGCTGCTTTCGAATTCACTTATGGTCAGTTCAAGTTCTTCTTGACCCAATGGCTTCCTGAAACCTTCTGGCACTCTCGTGAACAAGATGAAACCCAAGTTCGTGATCACTATGACCGTGGTAACGATTTCTATGAAGCTTTCTTGGGTCCTTTGATGATCTACACCTCTGGTATCATCACTGATCCTACCAAGAAGGAATCCCTTGAAGAATTGCAAGAAAACAAGATGAAGCTCATTTGTGAAAAGTTGCATATGAAGGAAGGTGACAAGCATTTGGATATTGGTTGTGGTTGGGGTACCTTGGTTGCTTACTCTGCAAAGGAATACAACACTCGCTCTACTGGTGTCACTTTGGCTCGTAACCAAGTTGCATTCGGTGAAAAGCGTATTGAAGACTGGAACGTGAAGGGTAAGGCTGATCTCCTCTGTATGGATTACCGTGATATTCCCAAGAACCAAAAGTATGACAAGATTACTGTAAGTTACTTTATTGTCCTATAAAAAAAAATCAAATGCGGGAATTTAACTTTAATTCAATATAGGCTGTTGAAATGGCTGAACATGTTGGTCTTCGTCGCTTCCAAACTTTCCTTACTGAAGTTCGTGAATTGCTTGAAGACGATGGTCTCTTTTACATGCAAGTTGCTGGTTTGAGAGCTTCATGGCAATATGAAGATTTCATTTGGTAAATACATTATATAAAAGAAGAGCAAGAACAAGTCATAAACTTATCTATTTATTTTTAAAAAAGGGGTCTTTTCATGGCCAAGTATATTTTCCCTGGTGCTGATGCCTCTACTCCTTTGTACTGGTACATTAAGCAACTCGAAACTGCTGGTTTTGAAATCCACAATGTTGACACTGTTGGTGTTCACTACTCAGCCACATTGAACAGATGGTACGATAACTGGATGAAGAACAAGGAAGCCATGAGAGCCAAATACGGTGATAACTTGGTCCGTGTATGGGAGATCTTCCTTTCTTGGTCCACCATTGTTGCTCGTCAAGGTAGTGCTACTTGTTTCCAAATTGTTGCCAACAAGAACCGCAACTCCTATGACAGAACTCAATTGATCTGCAACCGCACTAACCCTGCTGCCTGGACTAGCAAGCGCGGTTAAGTAAGCGGTCATTATTGTATAAAAAAAATAACTGAAGACTACAATAGCAGCTTCACCGTACACACATATATGCTAACAACAATTTATCACAACTTGTACAGTTAAATAAAATAAAAAATGTATAATTTTTCCTCCCCCTTATTAAGATATAAAAGAATTTTCAGAGCAAAGCTCGAGAATTACTCCATTTTCTTTTCTTTTAATCAATTGTACTCCAAACAAATGCTGTATTGTTATTGTCTACAGCAACAATAGTACGTGTATCAGTTGAACAACATATATCACGAATAAGCTGAGAGGATTTTGGATGTGACAGAAGCTATTATACAGATTAGTCAAAGAGTTTGATACAAGACGCATTTAACTTACTGTGGTTGGATGAAACAGCTCCATACTGCCATCTTCTAATACCTTGCTCTTCTTTCCATCACTCATATTGTATATATGAATCTGGCCTTCATATTCACCAGCAATTAAAGCCTTTGTATCTACATCAACTCTATTAGAGAACATAATATAAACATAAGCTCATCATTCTTACCTTCTGTTTCTATCACTTTAAATCTTAGCCCAGTGCATTCAGCAGAATCTGGCCAATCAAATGATTTTTCTACTTGCGCATCCTTGGGTGTACTCTTTTCCAGATTCCACAAGAGAATCTCTAAATCATTTGCGCCGCGAGATACGATGTTATTGTACAATGGGTTCTTTGTGTCTCCATCTTGGCCTAGAATACAGATGTCGTCCACATACCCCGCATGCCATTCATCACCTGCAGGATAAGTCATGGTGGGTTCAATGGTCATGGCAGTAAACCATTTCTCAGCAGCATCTTGCTTTTTTGCTTGCTTCATCTTTTGACGGATCTTATCAAGCATTTTGTCCGAAAGATGGTATCGTATCATGTCACCATTGTCGCAGCCAACCATAACTGTTGACAGGTCAAATGAAATGCTTAATGCAGACGGGACACCTGCTTTTGCTGGAAGCGTAAATTTAGCTAAACACCTATAGATACATTTTTTTAGTTGGAAAAATAAAGAGGCTCGATTATGTCTGTTTAGGACTGAAGCGCGTTACATTGAATCATCTGTCCGACTTGTAGGTGAACCAACATCCCATAATCGAATTGTGTTGTCTGCAGAAGCACCTAAATAGATCCCTCTTATGATCAGACTCCAAACTTACTTCCCTCTCTTATTGACTTACTTAATAACCATCGAGGTTCTGATTTAGCAAAGGCGAGTTTTAATACAGGCTGTCGGTGACCAAAGAGATAACGGTAACATTCATGCTGCAATGGATTGATCAGTTTGATGGAGCCTAATCTTCCTGCTACTGCAAGAACATTACACTTTGTATCTGATGAGTCACTCTCCAATATGAGTGTAGACCATGCCATGGTATAAAAGATTTCTTGGTCTTCTGTATGAGTGTATTTCTTGATATATCTTCCCTGTTGAACATCCATAAACAAGACGCTGTAAGATCCAGCAAGCGCCACAATATCATTCGTACTCTCAGCTAATTTAGGCTCAAACTCGCAACACCAAATGTCTTTGGGATCCTCCAGATCATCTTTACTACGTACAGGCACATTGATCTCAGTATGTCCTTCAATAATCGTCGTTAATTTATAAGTAGAGGCTAATGCAATTTTATCAGTTTCTATAATCATATACCAGAAAACACACAATCCTTACTTAAAAGAGGAAGAGGTTGCTTTGGCTTGGACTTCTTTCGCGCTTCCTTGTCATCTGCTTCAGCTGCCCTCTTTCTTCCTGGTTTTGATTTGCTTGTAGTGGGTGGTGTCTCTTTTGCTGTTTCGCTTCTTGGCTTTCTGCCTCTTTTCTTAGACGCTTCTTTATCGGCAACAACCTTTGTTGGTGGCACTTTTGTGGCTTCCTTTTTGTCGTGATCAGCAATATTGGCTGGCGTTTCGGTGTCTTCAATAGTCGTCTTTGCTCTTGATCTTTGGGTAGGCGGCTTCTTTTCTTTTGGTGTCTTTACGGGTGCTGGTATCTTTTGGATACTATCAGAAGGCAAAGATATAGAAGGCGGAGACGGTTTAATGGTTAGTGATGTCTCAGGAGTGTTGGGTAGTGTTGCTTTTGTTTCTGATAGCTTTGAGCTGAGCAGATCAGTAGACGATGAAGTAGTTTTATCAGTTAAGGGATGAGTCGAGACTTGAGGCAGAGAAGTTGGTGCAGGTATTGGATTCTTGGGTTTTGGAGCTGATTTAGGTTTTGGCCCCCTTTTCTTTACAGGCTTTGGTTGAGGTTGTGACGCCGCAAAGCGATCTGTATATCTCCATCCCATATTCGTATCTTCTTTAAAGAAAAAAGAAAAAAGAAAAAAGAAAAAAGAAAAAAGAAAAAAGAAAAAAGAAAAAAGAAAAAAGAAAAAAGAAAAAATCAAAAAAAAGAGAAAAGGTAATTTTACTGGGAAGGAAATCAGACATGTTACATGTCAAGTTTGTAATAAATCAGATACATCTTTAATGAATCACTGTTACATGTAAGTATCTGATTTGCTTTTTGGCCTTTTCGCATTAACTCGTCTATCCTTCTTATATGATCATTCGAGCTTCGAGGCAAGACCAAGCTGCAAGGGTGACATAAACATCATGATTCTTGGCATTATTGATATCATTCTGGCAGACTGTACTAACCATTTTGAAGACAAGTATCCTATAACCTTTCAATATGAAGTATATCACAAATGACAGTATGTTTTCTGTCTTCTTCAAATCTCTATATATCGATTCTTTTTCTGTTGTATTAATGAGCTTTTTAATTTATGCGAAAAACAAAAGAGTCTGTTTTCATCATTTTTTGGCATTCAAACACTTTATGCTTTGTGTCAGAAACGCACGCAAATAAAACAAAAGACCTCAAGTTCACTTAGCTGGTATATCTCAACTAAATTTATTTACAGACGAACACGACGCAAGGCATGAATTAACCAAAAATTAGTAGTCAATAATGTAATAGCACCTGCTTGATGAGCAGCAGCTAATTCGATAGGCACCATATAAATCAAAGTAGAGATACCCAAAGTGACCTGAACTACAACAGCACCCATCATAGCATTGACAGCCATCTTCACGTTCTTGGGTAAAGGCAATCTTCGAGAATAAAGCCAAAGAGCAGTCGTCAGAGTAGCTGTAGTTTCGGCCAGAGTACGGTGATCAAATTGGACAGTAGTTGGGTTTTCTAAAAAGTTACGCCACTTGCCGTTATCTGTTGGTTTTACATAATGATCAGACCAAAGTTCTGCTGTAGGAGGAACAAGACCGTTGCCCATGTAAGGGAACTCGTTGTAGATTAAACCAGCATCCAAACCAGCCACAAGACCACCGGACAAGACAGTAACCATCATTAAAGCGCCCAAGCTATGGGTAGCAATACGGAATCGCTTAAGAATAGGGTTATTAAGCATGGATGTTACAGAAGCAGGGAATTGGCCAGTAGCAAGCTTGTGTTGACGAACAATGTCAGAGGCAACAAAGATGGTGCTGGCGTAAATGGCAATGGCTGTAGCCAAGTGAGCTGTCAGACGGTATTGACTTACACGAGGAACAGCGCCTGGCTCTTTCATCAAGGCCTCATTGAGACCTGACTTGACCATGTACCAGCCCATAAAGCCTTGAAAGCCAAGTAAACAAGTAATACCAAAAGTCTGTTTAGCTACACGTTTTGACATGTAACCTTTTTTGGCAAAATAAAGACCAGGCAATATGAACGACATACCAATAAAACGGCCAATCATACGGTGAGACCATTCCCAATAAAAGATATTTTTGAATTCATCTAATGTCATGTGGCGATTCAATCTATATATATACAATTAGAACAATGTCAATATGAACAAAGCAAAAAATGCTTTACATTTTGTATTCAGGAAATTGCTTGTATTTCTCAAACTCTTCGTGCCATTCTGCTTCAGATCTAGGTGGCTTCATGCCTGAGATAACGTTCCATTCAGTAATAGACAGACCACTTTCCGTCAGACGAGTCAGTCCACCAACAACAACAATGGCAAATACCATACCGGCATTGAAATAAAGCCAGTGAGCTACTATAGGCTTAGTTGTTTTGGCCTGAATAGTAGCAGTACTTGAGAACCGAACCGAATTGCTTTGCATTTGCATGAATCGAGATCGAAAAGCTGTATTGAAACCTCTCAAGTTTGAATTGACAGGCTGTGCCAGGTTCAAAAATGACCGAGATTGTTGCTGACAGGGGCGAGCCAATCGGCTGACATTAAGAAATGATCGTTTTAATGCTGTTCTAATCATAAGTGACACTATTCAATCTCTCAATGGATATGCTCTTGTTTTGCGAAGAAAGAAAACTAGTTTAATATAGTGAAGAAAAAAAGAGAGAGAGAGAGGGGGGGGGGGAAGGTAAGAGAGAGAAGGGTAAAAAAAATAAACCTCGAACCACCTTTTTTTTTATGTTTACAATACTTCGCTTTTCCGAATATCGATCGGTCACTTTTCTGAACCCCAATTGGTCAGCCAAAGGAACACAGTTTTTTTTTAGAGGAGCAAGTCCGGTTTTATTTAAAGTCCTTTAAATGTCAAAGCAAGGAAGACAAAGCTTGATGAAGAAATATATCTAAGTACTTTCTTATGTACTGTAAAGGAATAAGTACATAAGGCGACATTCATGTTGTCTCCTATTTCGCGCTGTATTATTTTTCTATCTGCAAACTACCTTCTGAGAGGAGGCAAAATGAGAATATAGCTCTTATAGTAGCGAAAGAAGCATTTCACAAAATTCTTCTCAAAAATTGAAAGCAGAACCTTCACCAGGTAGAAGGAATTCGACCCATGATACTTTCAAAGGCTTTGTTCTCGAAATTTATCTGAAAATATTAACTATAGTACAATGAGTGTTGACATGATACTAAGACTATCATTTGTTCCAAAGCATCTGCAGTACTTACAAAAAAAACTGATTTATGAAAAATAAAATTAAACAAGGTAAAACTATCTGAGCATGTCCTTAAAAAAGAAACTAGAACGATACGAGTCAAGTGGGACTAGTTTCACTTTTAGAAATTAAACTCAACCTGAAAGAAGCATTTGACCTTATCGGAATGGCTCAGTTCTATCCTTTATTTCTTGCTGCAAGACCTCTACTGTCTTCGTAATTGAAAATTGTCGATTTGGCTCCTCAAAGTTCACTTATCCTTCAAAACCTCTTCTCTGACTTTGCCAAATTGTTGACCTCGCTCTCGCAACGATCTGCATGTCGTTTGAGAATGCTCTGCAAGTTTTTCAGTCGAATCCGAGCCAAGACTTCGGTAGGCCTATACTCAAGTGTCCTGATCTATAATGCCCTTTTGTAACATCAACAGGCTCAAACCATTTGTGTAAAGACAGCCTCATACTATAATGGAGTCCTTTCCGGACTGAAAAGTGCCTTTAGGTATGTTGAGATCTCGAGCAATCTGGCGAGTGCTGCTTCGATACATAAAAGCGCCAGTAACAATGTCATGTTCTCGATCAGTCAGTTATTTTTTTTGCTGGTTGCGTTGTTGAATGGAAGGAGAGACGATTGTATGACTCGTTTGAAGTTATATTGACAAAGAGTAAAGTCAAAGAAAGTCCAAAAAGAAAAGACGACATCTGCACTCTGTAGAGAATTCGAATGCGATCAGTCTCAAATACGAAAACTGCCCGCAAAACTTGTACTTTGGGATGCCAAGTGTTCATACTTTGTTTACGCTCAAGCAACACCAGTTTTTCAAGTTTGTTCTTTTTTCATCTTCATTTTCTTTTTCATAATAAAAGTTTGTCTTGTAAAAAAAAAAAAAGAAGGATGGTTTCTCCGAAAAGAAACCACCCAGGTTCAAAAAATTGGCCTTAACGGAATCGTGCACCAAATGAGGGAGTACACTCCTTTGCCGTGTTGCATCAGCATTGTCACTCCTAGACAAGCCAGTGGTTTGAGCGTGCATATCTGCGACGACGCGTGAGTTCCTCGGGGGCCCGAAAGCCCTTTGACCTCATCCAGCGGTTGACGCCCCTAAGGCAGGCTAGCCATGTGAGGATCTATGGCCTGCAGGAAGAGCACTTATAAACCATTTGTCAATGCATTTTTAGCCAAATTGTGGTATTTTTAATCGGCACTTGACACTATACAAACGGAGATTGAATAGTCCTTGAGCAAAAAGCAGAATGCTTGTATTTGCAGAACAGAATATTGACATAACACTGACCCCTCTTGCCAATCCTGCCAACTTTCAGTGGAGATGAGTAACTATCTACTCAGTGAATAGCGTATCTGTACAGAGGCTTTCTCTCTTCTGATGGCTATACTGAGAATTTCAGTCTGCTGATGTACTGTGAGTCTTCCTTATCTGGATACGGTTGAGTACGATTTCCGCTCCCAACTCCATTATTTATGCACCACCACGGCCTTGGCTATCTGGCGAGCCCATTGGACTTTTGTCATAGACAACAAATCATTCAGTTGAAAAATAGTTTTGAATATAATTCACTGATTTGCTTTACCTGAGCACACTGCTCATCACAACGAATGGCTCATTATCCATTATCTTAATTAAATAGTTCTTGCAAGAAAATAGGTGTATAAAAATTACGAAAAAAAAGACAAAGAAAATGTGATGATATAAATACACTTCTTTGATTTGAGTAACATGAGGAAGCCAATATTCAAGTCATTCAAAGATAGTATGCTTATAAACCAAAGGACTGGTCAATGATAATTTAGTCTTAACGAAAAACTAATTCAGTAGGTTCTCTTACCCTATTAAAGCTTGGCCTGTTTTCTTTCTTTTATTCAGAAGCATGTTCTTAGAAAGAAGCCAACAATCAAAGTATAACTATCAAATGTCTAAGCTTATTTTCCTTCTCTCTTTTTAGAAGAAAAACAATATGCTTTTTAATGGTCTCTTATTAAAGTTAATTTTAGATTGCTTATTGAATGAAACCTTTAGTACTTCATATAATGAAAAAGCCAACAGATCATAGACAATGAAAGAGACAAATAACAAAAAGGATTATATAAATATGAAGAGCAACCTCTCCCCTTTTTTTTTAACTTTCTCTACAGCGTAATTCTCTTTTGCTTCTTTATAAATGGTACCTACTAGTCGCTCCATCAAATTTGGCCTGCTTATTCCTCGTCGCTTAGGCCGTATGATCACAAATGGTCGGGAACTGTTTCTATACCATGTATTGCTTGAATGTGGCAACTTTTGTGTTGTTTTAATAACTCCGGAGCTTCTGAATAACGTATTACCTCACTTCAATCAACCAACTCAACCCAGAGAAGGTGCTCGTGTGAACATATACGGTCTACTGAACCAAGCTGCTCTCACTTTCTCTTGTAACCCCGAAATTGAAATTGATGCTCTTTTTGTGGACGAAATGGATGTCTTGACTTCTCAGGTACCTATCTCTGATCGTATCTGGTTTCTTCAAAATGATACTGAACAACAACTTACTCGATGGAATGAATCTCAAGAAACTCAAGATCACTTTGTCCTGCTTCCACCTACGGATGAATCCTCGAACTCAACTACTCGCAATGACTCACCTACGGCTGGACCTTCCAACCCACCTCTTCGTATGGTCTCATCTACGGCTGGATTCTTTGATTCACCTCGCCGTAGACGCTCACCTTCAGATGATAAAGAAAACAAGGAATTTCAGGTGATAGAGGAAGAACCATTTAGTATTTTAGATGATAGACCGAGTCCTTCTCCTACTTTCGTTGAGACTGCTGATGCTGATGCTGATGCTGCTGCTGTTTTTGATCCAGCCGTCCATTTCTCTTCTCCTTCTGTGAATAACCCAACCGATTCCACCAGCGTTCACCCGTTATCTCCCACTGAAACAAATGTGGCGTCTCTTCCTGAATCAACCGAAACACACATAGCTCCTTCCATCAATCCATCTTCTCTCCTTAGAACACGTTCTCAAAGGGAACTTCGTCCTGAGTCTCAAGAACTGATCTGTTCCTCACACGCTCAAACCATTCCTATTGTCATTACTGTCAGGACAATGATTCATTCAGATCACCCACTTGTCCTAGAGGAAGTTCAAGAAGAAGCAGAAAGATCACAGGTAGCAGAAAGACCAGAACGATCAGAGGTAGTAGAAAGAGCAGAAGAAACAGAAGAGACAGAAGAAACAGTAAAAGCAAAGAAAGCAGAAAAAGGAAAGGGAGTAGAAAGAGTAGAAAGAGCAGGCAGAGCAGAAAAAGGAAAGGGAGTAGAAAGAGCAGAAAATCAGAGGTAGCAGAAAGATCAGAACAACCAGCAGTAGCAGAAAGAGCAGAAAGAGCAGAAGAAACAGCAAAAGCAAAGAAAGCAGAAAAAGGAAAGAGAGCAGGAAAATCAGACGAGAGTGCACCTCGAAGATCTCAGCGTATTGCAAACATGAACAAAAGAAAAAACGAACAGAAACAAGCGCCAGTAAAAAAAAGATCAAAGAGACCAGACGACAAGAAAAAAGGGAACAAATGAAGTCAACATTAACGTTAATTTCCTACACTTGACTCTTTTTTTTTTTTGAAATAAAGAAAACAATATTCAATTTAATGCTAAGAAAACTGTATTCTGAAACAATGCGTATTTGTTCCCATCTTAAACAATTAATCTCTTATGCTAAAATCAGTAGAGTCTTCGGATAGACAACCATATACAAAAAAAAACAAATAGATCTAGGTTTTCTTTGGAAATGAATCATAAGAGAGATGGCTAGTCACTATTGATGTATGTTATTTCTTTCATATTACAATAGATTCACTGGTTGAAACTTAAAGCCAGTTTCGTTGAGCTGACTTAATTGTTTTTGGTAAAGTACTTTAAATAATCGTTTCAAGCTAATGTTTGACAATAATCTCCCACTAACAATCAAAAAGACAATATCAATACAGTCAAAATAAACAAGTCTGACTGGATTGAATGCAAAACGTATAATATAATCAGCTACATTTGTAAATATATTTCATCAGGTCAAGACATATAGGTACGATTGTTTCTTTGTACCGTCTTTTGTTGTGAATAAATCAAGACAAGCCTATGGTGTATAATTCATTTCTAACTCTTTCTCTAGTTAAGCAGTGGCTGTCCAACAGGTGTCTTTGCAAACAACTCTAAAGATTGTCTTTCATAGACAGTCTGACCACGAACGATGGTTTGATCAACAACACCATAAAACGATTTACCAACATAAGGCGATAGCTTGTTTTTGAAATGAACATTAGAAACCTGGATATCAAAAGCGGAATCAGGTCGCCAAATGACTAGATCAGCATCATTGCCTAAACGTATTTCACCTTTCTTGTGATTTAGATTGGTACGTTTAGCAGGCACTGAACTCAACCATCTAACAATGTCTTGCAGTCTATGACGCAAACATAGTATTAGACATCAAAGAATTCTCGGATACAAGTATGTTTTGTAACTTACCTGACTCCTCTCTTACGACCCTCAGTCCATAAGACAGGCAATCCAAACTGAACACTGGCAATGCCACCCCAAGCTTGGCCAAAGTCGCCTGTATCTTGCTTTTTCAAGTTAGCTGTGCATGGAGAATGGTCACTGACGACATAATCAATTGCCCCATCTAAAAGCGCATCCCATAACAGTTCACGATTAGATGCTTCACGAATAGGAGGACAGCATTTATAGTGAGTTGCACCATCTTCAATAGTCTCCGCGTCAAAGTTGAGATAGTGAAAGCATGTCTCGACAGTCAAAGGGGCACCTGAAGCCTTTGCTTCACGAATGGCAGGAACAGCAGTTGCAGCAGAGAGGTGTACGATATGTGTCTTGACTGGCTTTCCTTGTGTATGGTATTCTTTTGTGAGTCGAATGATCATATCAATTGCATCTGTCTCGAGTGATTGTGGACGGGAGTGTAAGAAACTAGCGTAAGTGCGAGGATCTTGTGTTTGCTCGACTTGTGCTCTATTGCAACTATCCATCTCGGCGTGAAACAACAAAACACAGTCTGAGTTGATCATTTGATCCATGGCTAAGCGGACATCAGCTTCATTCACGCAAGGAAATTCATCAACTCCACTTTCAATTAAAAAGCACTTGAAACCGCGCACACCTTTTCCTATTAAACCAGGCAACTCACTTGCATTGTCAGGCACAACACCACCCCAAAATCCAACATCTACATGACACTGACCCTGAGCAGCCTTCAACTTGATATCAAAATTTTCCACAGTAGTAGTGGGAGGAATTGCGTTTAAAGGCATATCAATGACTGTTGTAATACCACCTGCAGCAGCAGCTTTTGTGCCTGTCTCAAAACCTTCCCATTCTGTACGTCCAGGCTCATTCAGATGTACTAAGGTGATATGATGTAAGTTTTCTTTTTTTTTGTTTCAAATTGTCCGTTGTTCTCTCTCTCTCTCTTATTTACCATGAGCGTCCACTAAACCAGGCATAAGTAGTTGATCTCGATCCAACTGAATTACCTTTATTTCTGTTTCGTTTGCTACAGAAATACATTTGTTACCATCAAGTGCTATTTCGACAATTTTTCCAGTTGTTTCATCGATGAGGACTTCAGCAGGGGCTTGCTTGTGCTCCGGAGAGAGGATAGCTGCTGGTGCTTTGATAAGCAAATATTGACGTTGCAAAGAGGTAGCCATATGAAGATATATTTGTTTAAACCAAGAAAGAAGGGGAAAGAATAAAAGAAAGGAAAACAAAACAAAAAGTAAATCATTTCAAGATAAGTAAATGTGAGAGAAACTAGATAAATAACAAAAAAAATATAGCATTTCAAAACACACTGTATATACACCTTTCATGAGTATAGATTAGATTAGTCGTACAATGCCTAAAATCATGGTTGGTGCATGAAAATCCAATCGGCGCATAAAAGTAAAAAAAAAGAGAATCTTGATTGTTCCCCTACTTTGATTTACTGTGCATTTAAAGTGGTCCTATCTTGTAGTTGATCTCTTTCTGAATTCTGTCTTTTACCTGTTAGTTTTGGCTTTATAAAAGAACCGTGGTAACAAAGAACGCGCTCGTCGTTTTCTGCTATAAACTTGATTTCCATTCGTGATTATGACCATTATAAGTAGAATAGTGTAATTGCATAAAATGCTATCAATCCATAGTGCATGTCTATCTGTGTATTAAGCATACATATTCTGAGGTATCTCTCTCGAAGCGCCAATCGTAAATGCAAGCGCTAAAGGTTCTCTCTTTCATTTTGTTTTCGATTTATACTTGAAATCACTACTCCACTCAAACTAAGTCTTTAGTGAATATTTAAGCTGCAAGTTACATTGGACCTTGACAGCATGAACATTCAGCTTTGCATAATGGATATCTTAAGATTCAATAGCAGTGAGTCAAAGAAAGACGTGTTTATTTTAATAAACATATACAGTCAATCGTTATTTATTTAGCTTCTTTCTCTACCAAACGAGCTTCTTCCCATAATGTATTACCATTACAAGCACACACTAGTTTAGTATTCTCAAAAGCACCAGCACTACGGGCAATAATACCACACAAGATGCCATTGCCACTATTGCCATCTTTTGTGGTACTCTTCAAGTCGTCTTCTCTTTCTGTTACCACCATACTTCTTCCAATAATATCCCACACTTTGATACGGTTACTTTCAACCACTAGGTCTCCCCAGCCATTCTGATCCACTTCAATATTGCCCAAGTCACCTAAATGACCATCTTGTACACCATCACCATGAGATACTTCAGTAGGATTGTAGTGATCACCAGTCGATCGCCATCCTTCTGAAATGTCGCCTGATTCATGAATATGTACACCATGTTTGCCAGGTGAGAGACCTTCGATCGTCAGGTCAATCAAGCATGTATCGTTGTCTACCTGTACAAAGCGTGCTAAACCTGACTTTCCTGTAGGTACTTTGGCAGTTGGATCTGTACCATAACAATCAAAAATACAGACTGCAGCACCAGAATGGCCTTGACCATCTGGAACTCCTTGTCCGCGAACAATGACTGTTCGGCCTGTAGCTTTTAATGCCTTGGATACCATAGAAGGTGGTGCTTGAGAACATGTTGAATTTTAGTCCACCTCATTTTTTTTCTTTCTTCTTGTTAGTCTGTTTATGCTTTACCTGTGCCTTCAACAAGTACTTTTTTCTCTTTAAGGTCAACGTCAAATGAAGCGACGCCTAGGATAGACAGAGTCAGTCAGTTAGTCAATTTTTTTCTCCACTGTCCACAAGCGATTTTGCTCCTACCGGGTATATCCTTCATGACGTTTGTTATATCGTTTACGCATGACTACCCTGGCTAGATTAACTTGCTGACTAAGTTAGGGTGCTGCGATGAAGTTTACCTGACAAGTCATCTCAACTGCAAATTCAGTCTGTTTAAAGCAATGACAAATAAAGAACAATCGCGTTTAGTTGAAGAGCTAACAGTGTTATGCTTTTTTCTTTTTACTTTAAACTGTTTGGAAACCATAATGTATATAAATTAAATAAATTCGAGAAAAAAAAATACACCCAAGATCCTCTTGCTTTTTTTTTTTTAGCTGACAAATGCATTTAAACTGCACAGACAGAAAACTCCTGCTCATCTTTGTCGGACTTGCTATCATCATCTGTGTTATCCGACAAGACACTTGACAGCTTGCTAGCTCTAAAGCTTGCCTTTGGATATCTTTCACTCATGGCAAGACTAAAGATCTCGTCTTCTCTTTCAGGATCGAATTTGACAACTTGCTTAGCTTTAAAGATAGGGTTTACAGAATCAGAAGAACGAAGTTCGATTATGGTTGCGACCTCTTCAGCGTTGTCGTCTGGATGCATCTCTACTTCGCATCTGTTTCTCTCAGATTGAGTTTCATCGATCTTCTCATCAAACCAATACGATCTCTCTCTATTGAAGTCTTCTCTTACATAAGTTTGATATTCTTGAAAGAATGCTTGTTGATCAGTTACTGCTTTGCGCAAAAAGAAAGCGTCCTTCAATGCCTCAGAAGCAGTGCATCTCTCTTTCGAATCTCTTTTTAACAACAATAGTATTAAATGATGGGCTATTAAGAAAAAGTCATGAATACCAAAAGATATTGCTTGGTACTCCAAAAAAAAAAGAAAAAACTTTACCTTCAGGACTGCATGCTTTAATACGCTCTCTTCGCATCAAAGGATCCTTATGGACAATACGGTCACGTACTTCGTCAAAGTTTTTGATATGTCGATTCCTGAATTCAGATGATTCTAAAAATGGATGATCACCAGAAAGCATCAGATAAAGCACAATACCAGCACTCCAAACATCAATTCGCTCATCATATTGTTCTTGGTTTACTATCTCGGGTGCATGGTTACTAAGTTTTTTTTTTTTTTTAGTCAGAATGTTACTCTTGCCTACAAAAGAAAAGCTGTCATTCTATGCTAGTCTCTTACTTCCATGTTCCATAATGTTCATCTGCCCATAAATTGCCATTGTTGCGTTTTGCTAAACCAAAATCACCAATGACTGCTCTTGTTCTATCACTTTGACTGCTCAGAAAGATATTTTCAGCCTAGGAAGAATGAAAGCTTTTAGCTACTATTGGCATGTTTTTGCTTTGTAATGCTTCATATCTTCTTACTTTAATGTCTACAAGATTCGTTTGATAGAAAGAAAGTCAATAAAGTACAGCTCAGAGATGATACTGTGTGTTATTTGTACTTACCACAATGAATAATACGTTGACTATGAATATACTAAAGTACCAAGAAATAAGCAAAAAAAAAAAGTCAAGCGAATTGACCCATTCAACACCTACTTTAAGGCCATGTAAGATCTGAAAGAACAGAAATGAAGCCTCATCTTCTTCAAGATATTCCTTTCTCTTAATACGTTCATATAATGATCCACCAGCATATCTGTGCAAAAAAGAAAGAAATGAGATTGTAAGCTTATTGATTTGTCTTTTTTCTGCTAACTTACAAAGGAAAGAAACAGCATTCAGACCATGTTGACTTGGGATTTGCACAATTTCCTATAAGAGACACAACATTAGGCTAACAAGTTGGCCTTGTATTAATAGATAGAATTGGAAAGTATAGCCTATTGAACCTACATGTCTTGTCCTTTTCAAGAATTCAGTTTCTGTCGCCAATCTATTGGTTATCTTTTTCCATGCAGCTTTCCTTAACAATTTGCAGACAATCTCATGCCTTGAATCACTAGATTCATAGGCCAACAGAATCTCTGACTCTGCACCCCTTCCAATAGGCTTACTGGTCACAGTGATGTATTTTGAATCTTTGGGTGATTCTCTCTGAAGGACCTAATGTGATTCGCAGATTAGATATAAATAGGTACATGAATGCGTATGTGACATTTACAACATCAAAATTATCTTCTCTCGAGAAAGGTTTATCCACCTGAATATATAACAAATCTATCAAATAGAAACATTAATACATATGAATGGCAAGAGCAATTCAAGCTTACTAAGGTGACTTGAAACAAAAGAGATAATGGAACCACTGTAGAGAATAACAGATTGGTTATATCCAATCAAAGAGCCATTGACTATGATACAAAAAAGGAAAAACTCAATAAGCATAAACGTTTCTTCTCTTTCTTTTTCTTTTTCCCCAATTCCACTTACAGAATGTGCCATTTTCACTCTTGTCCTATTGTCAAAAAAAAGTACAATAAGATGACTGTTATTCGTTGCATTCATTCTCGTCACTTACTGTAAGATAGACATTTGTTATGTCGCCGTTAGAACTCTATTTTTATGCAGTTAGTAATAATTTTTTTTTTCTTCTGATCTTTCTTTTTACTTGTTTTTGACAGATCTCTTTACCGTATGAATCTCACAATGGACATCGCTTATGAAAGGACAATAGACTGTTACATCGCTGAGAAGAGAACATTTAGCCCGGGCTTCTTTGAGTGCTTTCTCTTCATTCCATCTTACTTGTGCATATTTCTTCCTAGTTTCATCGTTTTTTGGCTGTCATGGATACCTGCCACTGTTAATACAGCTTTATTTAGCTTCATTCTCTCGCTTATTTTTTTTCCAAGTAAATTAAATGGAGTCTTACAAAAGTGCTTGTCGTTGGCATTGGCACCTCTCAACAGCCCCACAAGTGTCATGATACGCGTCAAATAACGAAAAAATAAAAGAAAAAGAAAAAGGATAAACAATGCTGCGCTTCCCTCATTTAAAGACAGAAGTAAGAAAAAAATATTTCAATCATTGACAAGGCATAATGAGTTTTGCCCTGAGGATATTGGTTTTCTTTTGATCATCAAGAGCCTGAACATCTATCTGAACACTCCAGACTCATGTTTCAAAGTAATGTGACCAAGTCCATTGTGTTTAAACAAATACATAGGCACCAGTCAATTGCATGCTTATCCTTCTCTGCATTTACATTTACTAGTAGTTATGCCATTAAAGTGTTGCATGGAAACAGAGCCAAACTACACAAATGTTGGCAGCTATAAATTTCTTTGATTCGACACAGATGATGGTTTCTTGATCTAATGATGCTAGTTATACATTGATCCCTAACACATCCTTCATGAAATTATTGTAGTTTGTATCAAATGAAAACTTTGGCTAAATAAAGGGCAGTGACTCAATGAAGTAATCATGGTATTTTCTTGCCAGGAATGGATTTCTTTCCTTTTCTTTAGGGTTAAAATAAACTAGTATGATTTGCCATCATTAGCAGCAAAAAAAAAAACGAAACTGATCTCAGGTAGCTCAATGAGAAAATAGAGACATCGCATGTTAAGGTACAAATCTAGGGGGAAAAGAAAAGTCAGCTCAATTACATGAAAGTTGGCAGAAATATGTTGATAAATATTACATCACATTCTCTTCTTTATTTTTTTGTTTATTATACTTTACTCAGTCTGATTACCTCCAGTTACTTTATAAAGCTACTCACTCAAAGGAACACCAGTCAAGACTCAAAGCGCACATACGCCAAGATAACGAAGGCAATTTGTATGGTTGTTTGTCATGACTTTTTTGCCAAAGGAAGGAAAATTTCTAGAGTTGCTAGAAAGTACAGACTTTCTGACAGTGCTGTGGATAGCATTAATACACGTTTTCGTCTCACAGGTACTGTAGAATACAAGAAGCGTGGTGGCGCAAGAAACGTCAAGATTCAAAACATCCATTCCAATTTCTTGAGGGACCTGATGGATGAAGAACCTGATGGCAACATCCTTAGTCTGGAAAAGCTCAAGGAAAGGCTGTTGGATGGTTTCCCTGAAGACTTTCCAAATGAAAAATCGATCAACATTGCTGCTATCCACAATCACGTCAAGGATCATCTAAAGCTCACCTTGAAAAGAACTTTGCCTCTGGAAATGGCTCAGCTGCAACCAGCCACCGATGAGAAGCGAAGAGAATACGCCGAAAGCTTGCAGTTGAATGGGATTAACTATCTCACCAACTGTATTTTTGTTGATGAAAGCGGATTTAACGCTTGTATGGTTCCTGGACAAGCTAGATCAAAGAAAGGTAAAAAAACACATGTCCTTACAAAAGTCAAACGAAGCAAGAACATATCAATCATTGCAGCCATGTCATCAAGACGGGTTGAATCCCTTCAAGCTGTTCTGGTCAATACCTCCACCAACAGGTTCATTTTCGCTGAATTTATCAAGCAATTGTTGGAATGGCCTGACAAAGAGTATGACCAGCCAATGTTCCTCATCATGGACAATGCAAGATTTCACCACAGCAAAGAGGTACAGGATCTGTTCAAAGCCTCAAAACATGCGTGTGTTTTCTTACCCCCCTTACTCGCCAATGTTCAATCTCATTGAAACATGCTTCAATAAGCTCAAGAACTTTGTTAAAAGATCGCCCAGAGAAGACAAAGACAACATGCTTGATCTTATTAAAGAAGCTGAAAAAACAATCACTGGTAATGACTGTGAGGCATGGACCAAGCACTGCATTGAAAATCTCAACAAGTGTATCAGAGAAGAGATGATGTTACTTATAACAATGAATAAAAATTTTCCCTCTGTCTGACCTTAACATATGATACTATAAATATGGTAATATTGGATTTTATATATGCATACATTCATATAAAGTTCATTTTTTATAGAAAACAAAACAAAGAAAAAAAAACTTATACAACAATAAAAAAAAAGAGAGATTTCTTTGTTTTCTTTTCTTTCTGCTTTATATTTTGTGTGTGTGTGTGTGTGTATTGTTTAATAGAAAACAGATTAGATGACTATGAGAGCAGAAGAAGATACAAAGAGAAAGGCTTCATTAGGCTATTACAATTCAGAGAAAATGTTGCTGGATCATCAGCAATTTCCATCTTTAGAAGCATTTGATATTGTTGTCAACAATTATCTGCAGAACTTGTCATCCAAAAAGAGGGATAAAGCTCTTGTAGACAACCATCGCTATTTGCTTATCCTACAAGTCTTAAAGGACCCACGAAACACAGCCATTTCAACTGCTCAATTTCGATTTTGGGTAAAGAAGATGTTTTGTCTTAGCATGACTCAGGATCGTATAGAGTTTGTCTGTCATGACAATAAACCAGTGGCCATTCGCGAAGATATCTATCATATACTGATTGCTGCTCATAAAGAGGCACATCATGGTGGTAGAGACAAGACATCAGCTTTGGTAAGTAGCCCCAGGGAAATTCTCTTTGTCTAAAAGAATGCAACATCTAAAATCAACCTTTTCTTTCTCTTCAATCAGGTACGCAAACGCTATTCATGGATTCCAAAAGAACTTATTGCCCGCTTCGTACGTCATTGTCCTTTTTGTGTATCTAGAAGAAATGGAACACAGCAACATACTCGGTCAGTCCATCTCTCTAAAAAGAAAAGCAGTAAGACATCTTTTCAGCCCTATTATTGTGATGCCTCCATGTCTATGGCAGTAACCGTAGCCACCTCTGCAGCTGTTGCAGCCGTCACTTCCTCTTTTCTGGCTCCTTCTCCTCCTTTGGACAGCCATTTAGACTTTTATTATCCTCATGCAGCCTCGACAACAATAACAACAACGCCAACAGGGCTCACGGGAACAACATTGACCAATCAACAAAGCTCTGACTCGCCCAAATCAAGTCAGTTATACAGTCGATATTTAAACCATTCGGCTGATGCTGCAGCTGCAGTAGTTGCTGCTGCTTCAATTGCTGCTGCTGCACGCCAACATAACACAAATTTCACTTCAACACGAAATTGTTTCAGTCAAGACAAGAGTGTAAATGATTTAAATTCATGCATTCTACCAACTTCTACTTCTTGCGCTTTTTACTCCTCTGACAAAAATCACTCTATACTCTTGTCTCCCGATAGTTGCTCTTGAATTTTTGTGCTCTTTTTTTGGTAATCTCTTATAAATATATATATATATATTGTGTACAATCAAGTCCCCTATGGAATTTACTCAAATAAATGTTGGAATTAGAAGAAGAAGAAAAATGTCACGAGTTTACATTGTTTGTGTCATTTCGCTTGACAGTTGATTCAAGCAGAAATGCAGCATTGTTGTTAAATAGCAAGCTATTTTTTTTTTGGATAAAAAGCAAAAGGACTTTGCATAAAAAAAACTCTTGTTATTGTGAATTTTGATAATTTGAATTGCTTTATAACAGTAACCTGCTCATTTTCTTTGTCTTCAAAAAGAAGATTGGGACTGTCAAAGAGATATACAAGGTTGTTTTAGTTTATTTTATTTTATTGGGAATCATTATATACAAATTAAGTTATTTTGTCTCATTATTTACAGTTTCTGCATTCTCTTCTTTAGCAATAGCTGTCTTGTCTTCATTCTCTATTTTAGCGTTTTCTATAGGTTTTGGAGCTTCTTGTTGAACTTGCTTGCTGTTTCTAATCTCATGGTCCTTTGCTTGTTCACGATCCATTTTGACAGAAGCCAAGAAACTTGGAATAGATTCAATCAAGTAAGAGTAATCCTTTGTCTTGCTCTCCTCATCATCCGTCTCATCCTCTCTATCCATCATGTTCATGATAAAGAAGTTTTGCAATTCAGCAGGTGTAACATATAAATCAGGAATCATATCAGTGAACTTTTGTGAAAGCAAGGTTAATTCTTCTGAAGCCACAAATGTCTTTTGCTCATCGTCGTTTTGGATATCATCGTCTTTGCCCATAAAGCGCCAAAACATCTTTTGAATCTGGTCTTTATCTGCATAGCCCAATTCCATCTTCATGTCAATACGGCCAGGTCGAAGCAGAGCAGGTTGAATGCGAGTAATATCATTGCATGTCATGAAAATCATGGAACCTTCTTGTGCTACCACACCATCTAGTGCATTTAACAGACCGCTCATTGTGATTCTAGCACTGTAATCATCGCCTGAAGAACTAGGATCCTTGATGACACAATGATCAATGTCTTCCATTACCAATATGCTGTTCCGAGGAACTTCACGAAGCATGACAGCAAAATTTTCATCATCCATCTTTCCGGACAGACTAATAATAGCTACATTCATGTTGACTTTGCTTGCCACTGATTGAACCAAGGAAGTTTTACCGGTACCAGGAGGGCCGTACAACAGATAACCACGACGATAAGGGATACCACGGATAGAATACCAACTCTCACGGCTACGGAATGTTTGAATGTCTTTCAAAATGTGTTCTTTTTGTCCGTTCTTCAAGATGACCGAGCTGAAAGGTCTCAACTCCTTTGATCCTACAGCTGACCATTCAAATCCTTCGTAACGGGTAGGCATACACTTGTATATCGTCAGTCTGCCTTGTTCGTTTTCAAAATGCGTATTGATCCATTCTTGTATAAATGACTTGAGTAAATTAAGGTCTCGGCCCCACATGGTAATAACGACACAAGGATTTGACTGCATCTGTCCAATGAAATCTGAAAGGTTGTTGTAATAATATTGGCTTGTGTCTTTATCTGTGTTTCCTTTCTTCATTTTTCTGACCCAAAGATTATGTCCTTTATATTGGATCTTGTATTCACTTTCATCCACTAGAAAAAGAAAAAGTATGAGTGAAAGTCCTTTTTTTTTGTATGAATCAGACTTACAGGGGAAGAGCTGAAGTTGAGGAGGAGGAGTTGCTCTTTGCATATCGGTATCATCATCTTCAACAATACAACGACCTTCTACATCACGCAAACGGAGAGTTTTGTCATTGTGCTTTGAGATAAATTCTTGAATAGCGTTGTACCCCGACTCGTCTTTAGATACTTGAATAGAAACATACATATTCTCCTTGACTTTGTTAAGACAATAGTAATACAGAGAAGTGAATTGATGGCCGACGATTGCTAATATGAAAAAAGAAAACATGATTACTTTGCACTTTTCTTGTCTTTGCTATCTCCTCTTTTACTTACGTGCAATATAAACAACAAAACCCAAGAATACAACATCACTTCCAAAGTATCGTTTCAAAAGGTTTAGTACACGTTCACCGAAAATACCATTCCAAAATGCTTCATCAGAGGCCTTCTCCAGAACACTTAGCAAAGTATCCACAATGTTTCCGAGGCGATTGGAACCCATCAAAATAGGAGGCAAGTTCTTTTTAATTTGTGTGGTAGCCATGTTCAATAAATGATTGTTGATTATGATAAAATAAAGAAAAAGAAGAAGTTTTTATATCATCAAATGTTAATGGACCGCAGTACTGTAGCGCAGTCTGTGTTACACAATTCAGGCACATAATGAATGTAATTAAATGTAACACTGATTTAACTTTGTGGCTGTTGCTATTTCGAAACTTTAATTCACAGGTCAAGTTCCAAAGATTCAATATGGTCATACTATGATATAATGATAAAACAAGAAAAGAGAAAGAATCAAAGAGGATAATAGATGCTTTGTCGCATTCAAGAATGAATTTAGTCATAATAACAATAACAAACTGAATGGTCTTTGTTTATATGGCTAATGAAAAGAACAGAATGTAAGCAGGAAGTTACAAGTATCAAAAGTTCTTTCCAATTAACCGAAACTCTTCAATGAATGATAGACGTGTTCAAAAATTGCATTTTTGCAAAGTCTCAAGTTCAATAGAGACAAGCAATTTTCCCCTTCACCTTAAACGTCTTTTTTTTTTCTTGACATTTTATTTCTCGGAGCGAACCCTTCAGCTGGACTTGGTGAAAAATGAATAAGGAATTGACCATGCATGTACAAGGCTTGATTGTCAGGACGTCTTCACAAACAAAAAAGACTTTAATTTTCTTAAATGAACAAAAACGACGTATCTCGTACTAGTTTCTTTTATGATTTATACAATTCTAATATTGGATTTCTCTTTCTTTCTTTTTTTTTGTAAACAGATGCTCTTTACACTGATAATTATGAGGAAGTTTCTTTCGAAACGATAATCAATATCTCACTAATACAGAGATATATTTTGTTTTCCCTAAGATACATGTCATTATCATAGAACTACTAAAAGAAAGAAAAATCTTTTGTCTCTAGCAAGTGATCTTGCCAGAGTGTTTTTGCTTTCATCTCTTGATAGATATCAAGAGCCTTTCAGGCCTCCAGAACCAAGGCTGAAAATACAACGATGTCTACATTATCTGATCTTCAAGTTTCTCTATACAGTGGGTCATCCTATGTTTAGTCTCTCTTTATTGTTTTTTTATCCTATTTACACTTTAACAAATAAAAAAATATTATTAATCTTCTTGCGGTTCAATTTCTGTTGTTTCTCGTTCAGAATCGCTACTATCAACACAACCTCTTTCATCGCATCTATGCGTTGATACATAAGAACATATCGCAAAGACACCTATTTTTTTTCCTTACCTTTGACTATTGATATATTTTGGATCAACCACAGCACCAGGAAAAGTGTAAAGACCTTGTCGAACAAAACTCCAGATTTTTTGTTCAGATCTAACTTGACCAGATTCATCTTTTATTTGCACAATATCGCCTGATCCTTCACGACTAAGACGAATACTTTCTTCACTAAGAGCGCTACCACCAGGTAATTTAGGGTGTTGTAAATCCCAGTTAAGCATGCGGCAGAGTTCAGGTACGATCACATCACTGTCTCCCAGTAATTGAATATCAAATGTCATGTGTGTAATAGGTGTTCGATTAATTAAGATTTGAGGAATACTATGTGGTATTTGAGACATGATTTCTGATACTGGAGATACTTTGAGTGATGAGCCCATTACAATCAATAGATCCACCTGATCTGTATCTACTACAAGTAAATCATCAAATTCAGCTGGAAGACGTTCACCAAAGAAAGTAATGTCCTAAAAGTCAATAGAGCATGAATACATTCAGCTTCTTTTCTCTCTTTTTTAAAAGATAGACATTACTGGCTTCATGATGGAAACACCTCTTGGACGAGGAATCACATTGTCGTCATCATCGTCCGAACCGTTTGTATGGCTGTTCGGCAACGATTCTTTTAGTGCTTGACATTTAGGACAGGGAGCAACTTTCTGAGCCATAATGTATTCCTCAATTTCTTTACCGTCCACTTTGTAACCACAGGTGACACATGAAGCAGTGGCAAAGCTACCATGACAATTCACCACCCTTTTGATGTTTGCTTTATGTTCCAAAGTGTCAATGTTTTGTGTATAGTTTCTCAATAGCTTGCCCTTTTCCTCAATCAACTTGACAAACATATGACCTGGACTGGGCTCATAATTGGCAGGATAGAGCTCCTTTGCAAAGGTATAGAATATCTCAGGCATCTCTCTAAAATACTCAATATCAAACATCTGCTGAGGATCGTCCAGCTCGTATTCCTGTAGGCGTGAATAGATGCCCTTTTCTGATCTGAAATCTGGGATACCGCATGAGACAGATACTCCAGCACCAGTGACAATCATAATATTGTTGGCCTTTCCAAGCAAATCAGCAACATCTTCTATTGTGTTTACATTCTCTAATCGACGTCTTTTACGCAAGCAACGGGTAACAACGCTTCTGAGGATAGGTAAAAGTTCAATGTCGGAAGCCAACGCAGCTGCTTTGGGATGCTTTTTTTTTTAAAAAAAAAATTGAAGCATGAATTTAGTTGCACTAGCTTAAGTCAAGCCCAGAGCGCATAGGTACCTTACCATAAACATATCAAATACTTCCAACATCTTTGGAACCGGAACTGATTCTTGGACAACGTATTTCTCGATAAATTTCATTAAACCCTTTTCTCTTGCCTCTTCTCGAATAGCTTCCATTTCCTCTTCAGTAAAACTTGTCCATGCTATCAAGTTATTGTGAGAAACATGCAAATAACTCAATAAATCCACTTACACAGCTGGTAACGGCTCTCCTCATCTGATCCATCCACATCAACATCATCTGGGCTGTCATCATCTACTTGGAAAGCAGGGTGTGACAAAATACCTTGATCACTTAAGCTGCTCTCACTTTCATCACCAGAGGCCCAATCTTGATCTGATTCTTCATTGTAATCATCAAACAACGCGTCGCTGATAGATATAGAAGCAGTGGCTACAGGATCATCTTGAGTTTCTTCCACCTGATCATCTATTACCAAAATTAATTTTATTATCCTTTCTTTATTTTTGGACTTTTTATTTTTCTTTTTTTTTTTTAGAAAGGGCCTACCTATTCTTGCTCTCTTGGCTTGCTCTTCATCCACTGAATCACTAGCAAATCGTTTCTTGTCAGAAGAAAGGTCCTCCTTACGCTGGTTCTCAACTTCGTCGCTCATGGTTATTTGTTATATTGGTATAGAGCACCTGCTTTCTTTGTCAAAAAATTAGCAAATCAAGCCCTACAAACCAAGTGTGACGCGTACAATGAATTGTGGCAGGCACGACCCACAATAGCCATATGGCTCACTCCGACTCTTTAGCCGCATTTTTATTCCCAGATTTAATACACACAAAAAAGATGAGTTCAATTTTAATTTTTTTGAAATGCCGAGAAGCATACTGTATCATGCAATAAACACTGTAAGCCCAAGAAGGGCTCTTGTTTTCTCAAATTCAGCAGATATGTAGCTCAAGTCATAGTACTTAAGAATTAAGACAAAAATATTTTTTTTAATATTTGGTTGGATCACCATTGGCATCAATAACTGCCTGACAGCGATCATTCATACTTTCAACCAAACGTGTTACAAGATCAACACTGATCTGCCCCCAAGCTTCTTTCAAAGCCGACTCCAATTACTTAACATTGTTCACATCGGGCCTCTTTTCTTCAATGAGCTTGTCTAAAGAGCTCCAGATATGCTCAACTGGGTTGAGATCAGGACTTTGTGGTGGCCAGAAATCAAACCGGGTAGTCTGTTATGTATCTTTCTACCATGTTGCATACTTACCTGTATGGCACGTAGCGCCGTCTTCTTGGAGTATGAAGTCCTGTTCCTCCTTCTCGCTCAGCTCAATGAACCATGGCATGAAGTTCTTAGCAAGGATGTTGACGTAAGCATCCTGATTTACAGAGCTATCACACAAGACCAAAGGCCCGAAACCGCCAGCCCAAAAACAGCCCCAAATCATCACACATCCTTTGCCCCACTTTGTTATGGGCACAATATGTTGCTCTTGGTACCTTTCGTCGAGCTTTCGGAACACTCTGGCCCCTCCACGATAACCTTCCACAGTAAACCCTGACTCATCAGACCACACAACACGTCTCGAACTCTCTAATGGCCAATTGACCCTTTCTTTGGCCCATCGAAGTCGTTTAAGCCTGTTTACTTCAGACAGTTTTGACTTATGAGCTGCGAAGTACGATGTAAAATCCATATCTTTCAAGTAGCTTATCAGGGTGTTTCCGTGAATGTTGATGTGAATTGCCTTGAGCTCGGAACTGATTTGGTTGTAAGAAGCGAAATGATAACGTCTTACAATCAATTCAAGATGATTCAAGTCTCTTTCTGACAAGACCTTGGGTCTTCCAGGTGATTTGTTTTGCAGTGGTGACCCAGTTTCTTCGATTCTGTTTACAACTCTTTAGACACTGGTACTAGCTACACCAATCATGTCACCTATATTGGCATAAGAGAAATTTGCTTCCTTGAGGCAAAAAATACCCCATAATATCTCTAAATCAAGATTTTTACTAGGCTTACAATCTTCGCTAGCTGGCTCACAGCTTGAAGTTTTGAGTTTCTTAAGAAGCATGTTGAGTTTTACGCGGAAAAGTAGATAAAGAATGTGAGAAATTTAATCAAAACGCATCTTTTTTAAAATAAGCGGCAAGGCTGTCATGTCTGGGGGGGAGAGAGAAGGTTTAGCAATTTAAAGCAATCAGAGTTTGTGTAACACTTACAACCTTGCTTATCACGCTTCGCGTGCAGCCAATACACCGCTTCTTGTACAGAAGGATGCTGTTTTGTTGTGCAGTTCAGTGTTGGAGTGACTGATGGTTCTTGAAAATACAGGGAGAGTTTCTTGGAAGAGCAAAGTTGTCATTCCGGAGATGGCAATAGCAAGGGCAGACACTTTATCTCTGGAGGTTGTGTTACGACCGTGACGAGCAGAAGGGCACTTGGAATTATAGCAGATAAAGGTACCTTTGATTTCTCTATAAGCTATTTTGTCTTGTTTGATAATGCGCGATCTTGCATGAGTGAGCTTGTTGAAGCAATACACACAAGTCTGGGAAGTATAGTTTTCGCTTGTTATACAGACAGTCGTATACCTTGCATGCCGATCTTGTTTCCAAATACCACCATATCTAAGATGTCCTCTAATTCTGGAACCTATCCCAAAGCCACGATCACCAATCATCATCAACAGTTTTTTTCTTTGTATTTCTTTCCCTTTCTTCTTGACATCTTTCTTTTTCGGTTTAGGATTCGTGAATTCCCTTTCGCGAGAGCAAAGGCGGTCTTTGATTTTCTTGGTAAAGTATTCCTGCTTCATGGCCTGTTTAGATCTTTGTGGAGAATCATAAAAGTTCCTGACTGTCTGTCTATTGGCTTGCAAAAAATGATAGTTTGTCTGGATTGCTTCTACGGAACTTGCATTGGATAAACTTTTTTCGGACAACACCTTCTCAGCTTCAATCAAATTCACATCATTTGCCTTTTTAGCAGCAAGCTTGTGTCTGTAGTTCAAGTTTTGGCTTCCAAAGTCAATGTCTTCAGCGTTGATGACAGTGGACGACGGCAAAGGCTGAAATTCTTCTTCTTGTTCTTCAGTAGTAGTCAAAGCAGAAAACCTGTTGTAGAGCTTCAGATGATAAACGTATTTTTGAATGGAAACTGGCACTGATTCAGTCATTTTGACAACACCATTGTCTGTGCCGGAGAAGGTGAAATTTTTAGCAATAGTATCAGCGTCACCCATCAGTTGCATATCTTCAGCTTTAGCAATCGTAGGCTGGCCCGTAATCTGCTGCAGTTCTCTGGTCTGTCTGGGCGCTTTTTGATCTCTTTTTGTCAAATTTAATGCTCTTCTGCGGATATACAGCTGGTATCGCTGGTCTGCCAATTCAGACTTGACTTGTTGAATAGCCAGAAACAACCTACTTCTCTCAGCCTTCAACCCATCAATGTACACCTTGATCTCATTTCTAGCAGCAGTAATCAACTCTTCATCATTATTGGCATGCGGACGTCGGATACGAGCTTGTATAGTTCTGACAATGTCTGCAATTTGTCTCTGAACACCAGTCATACATTCACCAATTTGAGGACAACATACACCTGCCTCTTCTTCAGAATCACTACCCTGCACAACAGCAACTTCAGGTTCAAGATTAATTGGGTTTTTCCAGCCTTGCTTGGCAGTTTTGATCTGCAAACTAAAATCTTGATTGCCGAATTCTTTAAATCTGTTTTTCAGCTGCTTTGACAAACGGTTGGTGTTCCCCAAGAGTTCATCAATTTCTTGTCTCAAAACTTCATTGTCTTTTTCGCGCTCACTGAGTATATCTTGCCAAGTCGATTCAGGAATGTTGTATTGACGCTTCTGGCCTGTTACATCAGCAGTCTGCTTCATGGGCGCTTTCTCTTTGATACCAAGGATTCTGACATACTTTCCACCAGGCAGCAAATGAAGATGATGAGCAAAAACCAATTTACGACGTCTGCACAACTGTTGTATTCTATCAATCTTGAAAAAAGCATTGAAGACAGCATCTTTATGATTGATATATTCCAAAGGGCCCCTAATGACTCTGTTGTCATAGCCAAAAAATGTCATTTTGTTGTCACCATGCTCGCAGAATGTCTTGAATAACGAAGGTGTATCCAGTCTAAAGGACTTTTGAGTTGCAATAGGCATTGGGCAGATTTTACGACAGAACTTAGCATAGCCAGCACAGCGCAGCAAATCATTCGCAAGAATTACAAAAGGTAGCTGGTAGCCAATATGAGAGTAGTTTTTCTTTGAAGGGATGTAAGGTTTTAAGCGTCGTAGTATAAGCAAACACACTTCTGCTTCCTTCTCATTCAAGTCAGAGCGCAGACCTGTCAAGTCTTGTTCGTTAGGCAAATCTTCATCACGCAACAGCAAGCTCTTGATAAAGCCTTTTAAGCCATTCAACCTGTGTCTAGGAGCATCATCATCAGCATCTTTTATAGCATCCTCTTCTTCGACAACATCATTTTCATCCATGCTTGCGTAGTCTTCTGGTGTAGCAGGCAGAATAGTGTGTGTCTCTCCTGTCATGGGTGGTTGGAAAGTAACAGGTTTCGGATCGCTTTGGGGATTCATTGGCGCTTTCCCTTTTCCTTCGTACGGCTGTGTGGGAATATCTAACTCCATGCGACTAGTATGTAGCATACTGGGACCAGCCTCAGCAGAAGCAGTAGAGGGATGTTGGATAGCAGGGATCTTTCTTGGACGCTCAGAACCTTCGGCGACATCAGGCTCAGAAGGTTGTTTTCTCTTGGCAGAAGTAGTTTTGGGTTCCTATTGAAAATAGTATAATAGACATAGATGAGTGACTGATTTCCCGTTGATTGTAGACATACATACCTTAGTTTCCAGAGCTTTTGTGTATGTTGCGATACGTTTCTCACTTTTTTGGGCTCGAGCTTCCCATTTTTGCTTCATATACGCAGATGATGAGCTTTTTGATTTTTGTCTGTATTTTGCAAGCCGGTAACGTTCTTTGCGGACTATTAACCTTCTTCTGCTTTGATGGAGCAGTGGAAACCAGTTGGTAGGATGACCTGCTTCTGTCTTACTTTCTTTTGCAGCTTCGTCTTTTCTTTCTTTAGAGGCATTTTTCATAGACTTGATATATTCTTGATGCTTTTTTTCTCTTGTAGGAGCCAAATGAATACGTAGCAACACTAACAAAAGCTTGTCTAGAAGAATGTTGATCATCTTGTTATCACCCCACATGACAGATAGATTGGTAATATAGTTAGTCAGTGCAGACTCATAGCAGGCCATATGAAGAGTGTTTTTTGGTTGGATGAATTGGCTGACTGAGTCAGAGATGGCTTCCATTAACAGGGTTCTCAAAGGATAATCTGTTTTGGTCTTTGTTTGCAAGCCACGAACACCATAAAAACCAGACTTCAAAAAATGAATATGTCGGTCAGTGAAGAGAAAAGGAATGTCATTAGCATCAGGAGAGGCAAGAAAGTTGGAAGCATATGGAGAGGCAGAAAAAATCAAGGTATCTTGTAGCTGAAAGTTACTTGGGAAGATGCTTTGTATTTGAAAGCCATTTGATCTATCAAAATACTGATTTTCCATTGCGAACAGCAAAAGTATGGCTTCGGAAACAGGACATTATCATAAACATGATTGTTTGAAAGTCACTGATAAAGTTGGAGGTCTGAGGCAGTAGTTCAGCAAGCTTAGTATCAAAGAGTTGTCTAACTTCAGGTGTAAGATCATCTCGTATCAACGAGGGAAAATACGCAGTACAGACTTCAAAATATTCTTCGGTAACAACAAAGGAAGCAGGTTCGGTAGGGAGCTCTTCTGAAGAAGGTTCAATGGCTTGAGTAGAGCTAGTTGCTTCAGTAGTAGGATTGCTTACAGACTCTTGGACGACATCAAAATTTTGTTGTACATATCTTCTCCAAAGATCAATTGCTCGAGACACTGAATTATCATTTTGAAATCTGTTTGCAGATTCTCGCAAACCGAGGTTAGCATGTTTATCCATATCAGCATACAGTCCTCTTGGAATTTGACCAGCAAGAGTTTTGGCTTTGAGAGCAGAGTAGTTTGGCTTCTTTTTGTTTTTTTCACGGATAATGTTATCGCGTAGCTTGGCTTGGGCTACGATATAAAACAGGTCATGGAATTCTTCTACAGACATTTCAAATGCACGCCTCATGCCAGGAGCTATGGTAGATGGTTGTTGTTGCACATTGACAGACAACTGGGGCGCAGGAGTATAACGACCGCCCAAATAGAATGTATCTTGTAGAGCCCTGCGGTAGGACATTGCCTAAGAGGGATTAGATCTATTCATAGCATATTAATGGGGCAGATATATCAAGGTCAGAATAAAATATATCTTACTCCTTCCAGCAATAAGAGATTAGATGTATTAGAAGAATCTAACAGATGAGGTAACAGAGACAAAGAGAAAAACAGAAACAAGTTTTTTTTGGCCTTTTATATGATAGATTGTATATTCTTTGTTCTCTTTGTGTAGCTCTCGGGTGAGACAAACATCTCAGATTTTAAAAATTGAAGCCTTTTAAATGTATGTTGCTGATGATTTTTACCCAAATAATCACATTACTCTGTAATCACAAACTTGATTCCATAAATGGGGCACTTTTCCATTTTCAGAAGGACTTTTTTCATTATGTCAAGCAAGTCAGAAGGTCCTCAAAATACTCGGCCAAAACGATGTTAATTGGAGGCATATCTTTCATTGACTCCTCTAATAATGTTCCTTAAACGAAATCCAGCTCTTGTAAGGATTGCAGGGCGTTACTGGCTTCGTTTCTGAGACAAGGCTTACTTCATTAGCTTGATTATCTTACTCACTTTCGTTTCTTATTTGTAGTCCAACAAGCTTGCAATCACTGGAATTTTCTTGATGAATTTCTTTGGTAGAAGAGAGAAAATTTTATAATTTTTAGTAATATTCTGTTTGAGCCCACTCATTCAAAAACCATTAAGCAAAAACTTAAATGAGCGACAGTAATAACAACTTTTATTGGCTAACAGTGTCCAATCGTATTGCTTATTACCGGCGGAGTAGCCCCCAGACACAGCAGCCCCGCCAAATAAGCTGGATGACGGACTTTAAATTGAGAGACCAGAGGTAGAGGAGGAAGAGAGCTGATGCAGATAACTCAGTAGATTTGAGTTAGTTGGGTGAATTGAGATGAGAATAAAGATAATGTTGTATTGATTAATATTTTTAGAGTATTTATACTAGATCTCTTAGTCTTCAGATTGAAATATATAGAAAATCTCTATTGAGATATGAAGAATACTTTATACAAGATATTGAGAATATCTTAAATGAGATGTAAAGAATATCGAAGGAGCTTAGGGGGAAATATCCTTATATGGAGAATTGAATTTCAAACAGATTGGCTGAGTTAGGACTCACAACATTTTGTGTATGACCGTGTTACAAGAAAGCTAGGAATTTATACGTGCGCGCCTTTATCGTGAAAAAAATTTTTTTTTCCTTTTTTTTTCTTTATTAACTTTTTATTTCTCAATGTGAACATGCAGCAGCGACTAGAGCGTTGTGGTTGTGGAATCATGCGTATACATCAAAAGTCGGCTAGATTTTGGGTCTAGTTGGTTTCCCTGCTCTGTATATGTCACTTTATCATCAAAAGAAATTCCTTTCCTTACTAACTTTTTAGTTCTCAATGTGAACATGCAGCAGCGACTAGAGCGTTGTGGTTGTGGAATCATGCGTATACATCAAAAGTCGGCTGGATTTTGGGTCTAGTTGGTTTCCCTGCTCTGTATACGTATATTTACGGGTTCTGAACGTGTTTAAAATCCAACTTTTACGTTTGTTACGTGTGCTATTAGTTTTTTTTAACAACCTCTTTGGTAATCGTTCCGACACCACTATAGATACAAAACATGTTAGTACTAGGGCTGGTTGCAATACCCAACATGAGTCTTGAATAAGCCATAAACACAGGCATTTTGATACTATCAATCTCATGATAAAACACATGTCATCAGGAGTGGCGTTCAAGTCAGCTACAACAGCATCAAGATCACCGATAATTGAGCTAGAGTCCACCAACATCTTATTAACCACGAACACCTTGATGTGCTTACCCCACACTGGACTGAATACCACTTCAGTAGGTGGATCTGAGAACACCTGTCGTATGTATCTGATCAAATCCGACTTGTACATAGTTATCGAAGCCTACAAGGCTGAAGCGAACTGACATTCTGCGTCTTACGTCATACACGCATCTGGCATAAAAGTAGAACACACATGCTTACCTACTCTCGCACAGATTGAACGTAGACCTAGACCTAGCATGATTACATATAAGCTGATCGGCAAATATAGGCATGACTCCAGCCCTAAAATGATCTCCAGTATTGATCGTAGTCTTTATGGAGAATGCGCGAGTTAACGAAGACGAGACTAGAACGTGGTAGCAAGTTTCAATAGTTACGCCTTATTTATTTCATACATAGACATACAAATCAGATATACATTGTTTCAATAAACTCAGCGCCTATTTAGCCTTCTTTTGTCTTTCATAAATGATACAATCTTTTTCAACTGAAGTGGCTAGTCTATCAGAAAGAGCTTGAAATTGTGATTAAGGAGGGAAGAAAAGATGCTGTTATGGAGAAGAAGAGGAGGAACCCGTGCACGAAGGCCTTTAAATCCTTTGTAGAGGAGTGAACAAGCCTTTTCTCTAATCCACATTCATTTACTGAACCTGGATCATCCTGTACCAGTCAAGCATAAGGAGCAACATGTTTGACGCATTTACATCAATAATGGCCACGAGTCGATGTGCATGTACGTGAGTAAAAGGTGTTGGCTCCTGTCAAAAGTACCTGCTTGATCTCTGTCAATAACCTTTAATTGGTACAAAGAGGGCACATTGATAACATTGTTCTAATAAAAAAGATAGGACCAAATGGTATTTGACCTTTGCTTTAGCCTGAATTGACTTTTGTCAATTTTTTGCTGTTTGTTGTCTTCCTCTTCTTTTTTTTAGTGTGCATCTCTCAGTCTAAAGACCAGCAGTCATAAATAGGCTGGATAGCTATAGTATTCTACAGAGCGGTTTTTTTTCCTTTGCTCGTTACTTTTACATCACTAAAAGAAGTTAGCATTATTTGCAAGAGAAGAGAAGAATGATAAACACAACAAAAGGAACAGAATGTATATATGTATATATATTTACAAGGAAAAGGATATTTATAAAAATGTATGTACAGAAAAGATATTTACAAGAAAAAAAAAAAAGGCAAGAGAATATATACAGTTTATGATTGAGCTTCTGTTGAAGAAGCTCCGCTGGCCTTGACTGTTGAAGTCTTTGTGCTACAAACATCATATAGTTCTTTTATGATGCTGTAGCTGACCAGTTTCCATTTATGAATGGTCAAACTATGATCGATGTTGCAATGCTTTTGATACAACATTGCAACATCGAACATAGTTTGGGCCTGGGAGCCAAAGTGGGCAAACTCCACGAAGGTGGAGGGGAGAGAGAGGGAGCCAACCTCAACCATGGCAACAATGCCGCCAAGGCGAGAACACAGGTAAAATGTGGTGTTCAGTCCTACAATTTGTTTAGTTATTTTCCGACTTTAATTACTTTGTTATTACTTACCAACCACTTGAAACACCAAAGAACTTTTCAACCTGTGTTCTCGCAGCATCATCAATCCAAATAGCCCAAGACGGTATGTGTCAAGGGCTATATACTCCTTGCTTGCATCCTCACCCTTTATCTCACCAACTACGTTGATAAAGGGTGAGGAGCTCCCGACACTAACAACAAAGTCAGGATGGCACCCGCTGACTGCTGCAGCGAGGGGGAAAAGGGCCTTGTTGTACCTATACTAAATGTCAACACCTGGTTTTGATGCGTTCTTGTTTTTCGCTATTGTGTTTACTTACCCTTTAGGATGATGATGCTTTGTGGCCTTAAAAAGGCGGCAAAGTGCAGGAACGAGACCGGACTGTAAGAACATCCCGTTCACGACTTCCCTCTCTGTCTCCATATGTTCGTAGCTACATACAGAAGTGAGTATTTCTTTGGAAAAGAAGAGAAAAACCAACGTCGAGCTTGAAGTTTACTTACAGTTCCATGAACACCTTCGTCACCTGGGCAACAGCGCCACCAGAATTCTTCTTCAACGCGAAGAGTTTCTCCTCCAATTCTTCTTCGCCTTTGTCTTCATCGTCGGTGTCTTGGTAGTCCTATATAACAACGACAATAACAAAGAGTGTTAGAAATTGTTTCCGTAATGAAGAAACCTGTCTCTATCCTTTGTATGTATAGATAACTTACCAACAGAATGTCTTCAAGCTCATCCTTACTGCTGCTTGGCATTCTGTTTGTCTTTCCAAACATCTTCTTCTTTATCTTCAACAAGGTGCTTTCACCCAACACCGTCTTCACCTCAGCACTGTGGTTCTTGGTCACCCTCAAAATACCTTGTACTGCCCTGTAGTCAAACAGTATAGTTAGGTTTAGGTTCATACAAGTTAAATGTTGACATTAGTAGCATTCATAAAGAAATCACTTACAGCAGTTTGTCAAGGTCAACATTTATGCTCTTAAGCATTCCAGCTTTTGGCAATTCTTTGATTGCTGCAGCTCTCAACTGATTAAACCTGTTCAGCATGTCATCATCTTCATCATCTTCATCATCGCCAAGCTTCTCCTCCAAGCCTTCAAATCTATTCAACAATGTCAATTGTATGTTTCTTTGTGACAAAGTAACCTACTCTTCCATCAAATTGGCTTTCTGCAAGCTTGGCTTGCTGATCTTGCTCTTCTTCTGGTTCATTATCTTTAGACACAAAAGAAGCAGTTAGTTTACGGTCAGAAAGAAAAAGAAAAGACATACCAGCTCATTCCAAATTGCTGCTGAATTGCCCTTGATCTAGTATATATATTTATAGGTAAGTAACAATAACAACAATAACAAAAAGCAATATCAGTATCACTATATTCATCTATAAGATTGTCTCTACTGCTAATACATACGACTTCAGTACCAAATTGCTTGGCGCATTCCAAGAACAAGGTGTACCAATAGTTCAGTGGATCGGTTTCTTGTTGGTTGATATGATTTTTTACAAATTTGTGATGACGATTTAAAAATTCACAGAACGAAGGAACAGTCCCTTTATCGTCACATCTTTCAAAAAATGTTTTAAATGTTGAATAATAGTTAGGAGACATGATATAAAAGTATAATAGAGATATAGAGAAACAGATATAGTAAAAAGCAAGTATAATAAAAGTAAAAGAGGTAAAGAACTTTTTGATGCACGCGATACTCATTTATCCCCTCCCTACTTTTTGGTTTGTTTATGTTACACGGACAAAATACAGGGCATTTCGTTTTCCAAGTACAATCACACAGAGTATACATCTTGTCGATCACTTCAAGATGGATGCTAATATCTTTCCATGGCCTTCTATTGTTTATTTATTCACATGGAATTATCGTGTTTTCAGGTCAAACCTAGGAAAATTTATATTAGCGCCGGGATTTTTGCCATACAGTCAGACCTATTGAATTTGGCGTTTTATAAATAATCTAATGGCCAATGTTGTTTCATATGCCTATTAAGATAGCAAATGCGCCATTGATTTCTTATGAAACAACAAAATTTAAAATAAATTTTGAGAGACAAAAGTCATATGACCCTCCAAAACATTTATCGTTGAAACTCCATTTGTTTCTAAAATTCATTGTCCTCCGGTCTTTAAATGACTTGAACAACCGGATTTCATCCCTGAAGCAATTTACATTCACATTGGGATACTTGGCTGTAATTCAAGAAAAACAATATAAAATAGCGATAATTTGACTCTATAACTATTAGAATACTTCTAGACAGCATTGCTGACGATTTAAGCTTAGTTTGTTGTATGTTTTGGCTCATTTCCTGATATTTAAAGAAGTATGTTTCCATTGATTACATGATGTTAATGCAAAAAGTATAATTCATGACTGTGTTCAGCAATACTAAGCTATATCAAGGTTATAATCTGTAGAGTATTTTATGCAGTCTACTAGATTATACTTTACTTGAGAGAAGCACTTGAACTGTAGATGTTGTAAGGTGTTTAATCAGTTCATTAATAAAGACACTAAAACAATCAAATGCTCTGCAATAACCACACTTATTCCGCAACGCAGATGCACTTTTCTCTTTTGCTTCATTTCGTTACTCTTTCTTTATTTTCTTATAAGGAATATGCGATAAACCATTAAAGAAATTGAATAGTCAATGGCTTGATTTATCATACAAAATATCAATATTTGGGTTGGCAGCAATTTAGGCCTTAGTCATTAAGCTCTATCATGTCATTATTAGTTAAATTGAGATAGTTCAACGACAAGACTCTTCCTTCTTCCATTCGTTTTTTGCTCATTTTTGCTCGTCGGAACCGAATTTCAGCCGATGACACTGCTTGAATTCATGTACCGATGTTTAGACAAACCTAATTTAGTGGCCTTAGTAGGGTACTCTGAATAAGGTTTGTCTATGGATATTGTAACCTCTAGGCAAGTTATTTTCTTATAGGGTAACCTAAGGACGAATTTTTTTTTCCAAAATCCTCCAATGTTGTACTGACCCCGAAAAATATTCAACCACTTAAAACTCAGAAATAAAGATATGACTATTGAGTTGTTCCTTAGTGAAGCTAAATATCATCAGAACGTCTTCATATTTTAATCAATGGTATGGTAGAGGATCTACTTTAATAACACAAAGTTAAGAAATGATTTAATATCTTGTGGGACAGCCTTCTGCATCAATAACTGCTTGGCATCTTTTATCACACTATCAACCAGACGGTGCATGAGATAACTCATCAGCCAGTATTTTGGTATTGTTGATACCAGACCTCACGCTCTCGAGAGCCCACCACAAGTGCTCAATTGGATTTAAATATGGACTTTGAGCAGGCCAGAAATCAAATCCCTTCATCATATGGTGGTTCTTCCAGTTGCATGATAGAGCCCTCAGTATGACACGTAGCTCCATCTTCTTGAAAGATGAAGCGTCCGTTATGCTTGAACTGGAGTTCCATGAGCCAAGGCTGGAACTTTTCTGATAGGACTTTGATGTACCTGGCCTGATTTGTTGCACCGCCAGCAACAACAAGAAGACCAACATCACCTTTCTAGAAGCAACCCTAAACCATTACTCCTCCTTTACCAAACTTGGTAGTGGGCACAGTGAGCTCTTCTTTGTATCGCTCACTTACGCGACGAAGAACTCTGACACCTCCGTCTGCTCCTCACACGGAGAATCTGGACTCATCAGACCAGACGACGTGGGCCCCATTGATCTGTTGTTCAATCCAGGTGTTCCGTGACCCATTCCAAGCGATTCTTCTTGTGGTTGTCTGTCAAAGCTGGCTTGTACGCTACATAGTAAGGCTTGAATCCAAGCTCGCGAAGATAAAACACAATGGTGTCTCTACAGACATTGATGTCGATTAGCTTCAATTCGTTTTTAGCTTGCTGGATGCTCATGGATGGGTCGCGATCTACAGCACGCTCGAGATGTCTCAAGCGAAGGAGAGGTGACCCTGTTTCTTTGATCATCTTAACGATGCTCTTTACAGTTTCTCTAAATGGCCCAACCTTTCTTCCAATGGTAGTATTATCATATCCTTCATCATGAAACCAATAAATGCCCAACGCATTTTGTCAGTAATCTCTATGCAATTACCACGCTTGCGTTTGTTTCTTATGTTATTCCAATTTTTTTATGTTAGTGGTTGTATGAGAAGTAAAAGGTTTTGATCATCATGAGAATAATGCTTGATTTTAAGCAACGGTTAAGTAGTTTTCGAGGTCAGTGTATAGTCAACTTGGGACTACTGTACCTGCTGTAAGGAATAAATTTAAGGAACAAACTTTTTTTTTTATTGCTAGGACCTTGTTTGGCCCTACTTTCACTATTTCCCCCCTTTTTTTCCTATCTCTTGTTATGCTTATGGCTGATTGGTTTTTTCTTTAACAAAAAAAGACCAAAACCTATGGATGATTGGGAAAGTTATACTGCTTCTGTGTTGTATCTAAACAGCCTAAATTGTTGTCTACTAACCTGCTATTGAGTATAACTTTCTTCAAATCAGTATTTTTTTTATTGGCATCAGCAAAAACAAAAAAAAGAACAGAGCTTTGATTACAAGCCGAAAAAGCTGCTGTCATTGCTTGAGTTTTCATTTTGCTCAAAAAAAAAGAAAATCCATCTTCATTACAACAAATTCATTCTTTATGTAAAAAGAGAAGGCTCCTTCTTTTTTTTTTCAGCCAGCAGAATAAAGTAATTTCATCCCCCTTTTTTTGAGCCTTTTCTTTTTTTTTGTATTGCTCATACAACACACACTTGAACATTGGATCCTCTATATAGTGATATTTAGATGAAGAAGTTTCCAAATAATGATAGTTGGTGCATACAAGATGATTTGTTTAAATTAGAAGATCATCGGCAGCAGCGGAGATCCTTTCCTAAATCTGTCATTTCACTCGCCAGAGCCAACGTTGACTCACACATTTGATTAAAAAGCGCAGAAAAAAAAATTCTATGCTTTTTTTTCTATTTTTTTTTCTCTCTTTTTTTTTTTTAATTTAGACTTATGCTTTCTTCACACCTAAAAACAATCACTCGTCGAGCTGCTTTATATGCTGTGGCTACTAGACCTACAGTTACAAAGACAGCCATCAAGAGTCTTCCTATCGCCTATCGTACTTATGCCACCAATGAAAAACAAGTTGCTTATACTGTAGATAAGTTTCCCGGCTACACTCGTAACGACCAATTCAAAAAGGTAAAGTTTTATGGGTTGTCCTAGAGAGCAAATGAACTAAATTCCTTGTTTGGCCTTGAATCTAGTTGAATGAACAAGACGTTGAATTCTTTAAAACAATTGTGGGCGATAGTGGTTTGATCTACAATAACGAAGATGATTTGTTTGCCTTCAATACAGATTGGATGCATAAGTTTCGTGGCAAGTCTCAACTTGTCCTGAAGCCTAAAACAACACAACAAGTATCTGATATCATGAAATATTGTAATGAACAAAAGTAAGTTTTGTATAAATTTCCCACCCCTTTTCTCAAGCATGACGTTACCTTACTGATTCCTATAAAAAGACTTGCTGTTGTACCTCAAGGTGGTAACACTGGTCTAGTGGGTGGTTCAGTGCCTGTTTTTGACGAAGTTGTCCTTAGCTTACAGGGCTTAAACAAGATTCGTGGATTCGATAGTGTATCTGGTAAATACATAAGATTGCATAGAACCAAGGGGGGGGGGACAAGGTTTTCTTGTTGGGATGATTAAACAATTTTTTTAGGTATTTTGACAGCAGATGCTGGTTGTGTTCTTGAAGTGCTTGATAATTGGTTGGGTGAAAAGGGTTATATGATGCCATTGGATTTAGGTGCTAAGGGCAGGTAAAGTATTATGAGAAAGAAAAAAAAAAGCAGCCAAGGTTGACTATAGCTCATCTACTTTCTTTTAGTTGTCATATTGGCGGTAACATTGCTACCAATGCAGGTGGTTTAAGATTGTTGCGTTATGGCTCTCTTCATGGTACAGTGTTGGGTTTAGAAGTGGTAAGAAATTCTATTTAAAGAGAAGAGGAAGGGGGAAAGTACTTAGATTTTTTTCCCTTCAATTCAGGTTCTTCCTGATGGTACCATTTTGGACAATATGTCTACCTTGAGAAAAGATAATACAGGTAAAATAAAGGGAAAAGAGGAAAAAAGAAAGCAAAGGATTTGGTTAAAGAAAAAAAGAAAAGTCTTATCAAGGTTGTATCTACAGGCTATGATTTAAAGCAACTTTTCATTGGATCTGAGGGTACCATTGGTATTATCACTGGTGTATCTATTTTGACCCCTCATCGCTCAAAGGTATAAAAAAAAGAAAGAAAGAAAGAAAAAAAACAAAAGAGATGGTGTGTTCATATCTTTTCTTATTTAGGCTGTTAATGTTGCTCTTTTGGGCTTAAATTCTTTTGAAGATGTTCAAAAAGCCTTTAAACAATCTCGTGTTGAACTTTCAGAAATCTTGTCAGGTAAAAAAAAAAAGCTCTTTTTTGATTGATATGTATTATAGGCACTAAATTGGTTTGAGCCTTTAGCTTTTGAATTCTGGGATAAGAATGCACTTCATATGTTCAAGAAACATGCTACACCCAAAGATGTCATGGAAAACGAATATCCTTTCTATGTCTTGATTGAAACAAGTGGTTCTAACAAAGACCATGATGATGAGGTAATATACACGAGAAATTTTACTTGTAAGCGGTTCAACTGACACTTTCGAAAGAAATTGACAACTTATCTTGAAAACATGATGGAAGATGGCGTTGCTGAAGATGGTGTGGTTGCTCAAGATGAAACTCAAATCCGTGCACTCTGGAGTTTACGTGAAGGTTTCACTGAAGCTCTTGGCAAGGAACCTGCTGTTTACAAGTATGACATCTCTATGCCTGTACCTAAGCTCTATGATTGTGTAGAAGATATGCGTCAACATTTGCGTGATGGTGGTGTGTTTGGCAAGGATGATTCTCCTGTCACAGATGTGGTTGCTTATGGCCATGTAGGTGATGGTAACTTGCACTTGAATATTGCTGCTAGCCGTCTTGACAGTAAGGTATCTGCTCTGATAGAACCTTATTTGTTTGAATGGGTTGGTAAGTCATCATTGTTTTTTTTGTTTATTTGTTTGTTACTTATCCTTTCTATTGATAGCCAATCATCAAGGTTCCATCAGTGCTGAGCATGGTTTGGGTGTTGCTAAAAACGAATTCTTGGGTTATTCCAAATCGCCTGTCATGATCAAGATGATGAAGACAATGAAGAACATGCTTGATCCCAATGGTATTATGAATCCTTACAAGGTAAGTTTATAAAGAAAATTAGGCATTAGATGATGTGTATTGACTGTCTTTTATAGTATCTTCCTTCCAATCAATAAATTAGAATAAAATGTTTGAATACACCTGTCTTTTTTCTTTTCTTTTTCTTTTTCTTTCTTTTTACAATGAATCTCACTAGTGCTTATATTTCAAACGTAAAGGCATTTGTTTGCTTATATCCAAGACTGGCTGTTGTTGAAGAACGTCATCCACACGATCATAGTGGTTGTATACAAACCAATCAAGCTATAGGCACAAACGAAGCAGTCGAATTATTAGCCAAAGGTTGTCTCAAGTAGAAGAAAAAAAAAAGAAAGCAAGCAACCATCTTAATCAAATTTAACTTAGATTATGATCATCAAATGTAAGAAAAGACAGTCAAAAGAAAAGAGTTCCCTATTTTTATTTATTCCTCAAGACATATATGGCACCTCGATAAATGTTTAAAGGAAACAGACCCATTTGATTTCAATAAAGAAAAAGAAGAATTAGCAGATCTTTTGTTCGAAGGTAGTCCAAAAAAACCAGTAAATCTTGATAGAAACTCATACAAGCATAGGTCATGATTCAGCCATTTTATTTATGCATGTCAGGTAAATCATACAAAGCTTACAAGTAAATTGAACAATTCAAAATCCTTTTTTAAAAAAGCGGAAGTCATACTATGTTTAACAAAAAGTAAGAAGAGAGAGAGAGAGAGAGAGAGAAAGAAAAAGATGCTTAAAAAAACAAAATAGATTGGAACAAAAGCAACAAATATTTAAGGAACTTGAAGGTCGACTAGACAAATCAGAGACAACAATTGAATATAGTTACTTTGGCTTTACAGATGGATATTCTTACAATTTAACGCAAGATACACTATGTTCCAGTCAGTACAATTCCCCACTATTTATTATAGAAATACTGATCCAGTAGGCTAGATGATTTACTCATCAATCAAGGTATTGATCATTGGATGAGTCCAGTTGATACAATACATGCCATATGGGACACAGTGCGTAAAGGATGCAAACTACCGAGCATATTGAAAATCAACCTATTTCATAAATCTATTCAAAGGAAAAGTAGTCTTTATCTATTTGATCTACTTCAACCTGCTTTGATTGCCTCTGACTCTGAATCCAAAAACATGGATGCTATTTACTATAGTTTTCAACGTCTTTGTAAGTTTATTGAATAGATGAACCCACCCATATTTATTTTATGTATAGGTAGATTGGTGAATTATTGTATTGGTATAGAATCCAACATACCTGTAGTGACAGACTATTATGTCTTGACCTACCTTATGTCTAAATTCATATGTGGTCAAGGTCAATTGTTAGTCATTTCTCATATCAATGCAAGTTGGATTCTGTTTATAATAACTATCAACTAAACTAACTTTTTTAATGATATAGCAATGCTTACGAACCAATCGATCTGAGACTATCTTGATGCTAGAGTTATTAGAGAAAATGAGAAAGATCAAGACGATCTCTTTAGCCAACCTACCTTTATCTGAACCCAGCAAAGCACACTCTAAAAAGGACTACAGAGTAAATATGCCTACTTGTACATTTCGCTCGTCTTCTTATGTTGCTCGAAATAGACAAAGTATCAGCAAGCCAAAAAAGTGATTGAAGCAAAGAACCAAAAGATATTTCAATTACAGTTAGAAAACGAAAAGTTAAATGATAGGATAAATGCCAATCATATTGAAACGAGTAAGAAAATTCTACCTTTAACCAACCATAATTGCTGACACTGTTTTATTAGCTCAAATTCAAGAGCAAGCAGAAGACCGGCTGAAAGAATACCAAATGCGTGTCTACAAGACATTGCATCACATGACCCAGATATACTTTCAAAGACAAGAGAAATTGAAAAAGATAGCTTTCTTTCGCATTTCATTTTTAAAATCCGAAAAGGTATTTATACAAAAAAGGAAATCATTTTCTTTATGCTCATGTTTTTGTTCACAAGAAATATCTCACAATGAGAATAGATCAATTCGCAAAAGAACAAGTAAGTCAAAATACAAACATGAAAAATCAAATAAATTCAAATATGCTGTAGAAGAATGACAGAGAAAAAATGAACCAATTACGAGCCAAAGGAAATCGATTGTCCATTCATTTTAAATCTGTCAAGGTAAAACAAAGGTTTTTGTTTGTTTGTTTGTTTGGTTGGTTGATCTCACTTTCCTTTTTTAGAAACAACTGTTGAATGAAATCCATAGTCTAAGAAAAGAAAAGAAGGAATTTCGGTCCTTGTTTTTAGACTTGAAGAAAACAATTGAATAATAAAAGTGAAATGGGATTGTTTATTATAACGATTTTGGGGGGGGGAATATAAGTGATAAGAAAAAAAAAGGGGGGTATTGGATTAGACTATTATAATGACTGGTATTAGTTAGCTTTTGATAGGTGCTTTTACATCTAATATCATGCCTCGCATACGAGCCCATTCAGCAAAGGCTCTGTTCTGTTGATCACACAAGGTCAGCAAAACCTTGCGTCGAACAAGTTCGGCTATGGCACCCCAATCATTGACATGATGACATTCTTTCATTTCAAAGACAGATATATTAGGACAATGTTCAATATAGTCATAGACAGTCTGATTTGTAATTTTGAAGCAACTGTTGACAGAGACACGTTCAAGACCGGTCTTTCGGTACTTGGCCAGGGCAGCCATACAGGCATCATCCATATCACATCCTGCTAGACCCAAGACAGCTGCCTGTGTGTATTTTGCAATCAACTCAATCGACTTGAACGTCACTCGTTCACGGTCCCTGATTCGGCCGACATTCAGGTGCCTTAACCACTGACAGTTCAGGGCAATGGCCGAAAGGGATCGGTCCGAGACTAATCCACAGGCGCGTAAATCCAAATGTTCTAGTCGTCTACAGGTCTCTGCTACTCTCAAGATAGCCTCGTCTGAGATATGATGACATCCAGCCAACGAAAGATGGGTCAGGTTTTGATGATCGAGAAAAGGATAGAGTGTGTCGTTTTCGAGGTAGTCGCAGATATAGATATCCAGGTGTTCTAATCGACTGGCCATCTTACCGATCCAGGAAAGTGGTTCATTGACTGATTTATCTTTGATCTTTCGTACCGAAAGTATCCTAAGGGCCTTTCGATAGAGTGTCAATCTGGCCTCTGTCCATTGTTGACTGAGTTCGCTTGATTCAAGAGAGTCTGGTAGAGGGGATGAAGGTGGACTGGGTGGCATGAGAAAGGTGGGATGGGATGGGATGCCACCGACTGCTAATGCTGTTGTTGTTGTTGTTGAATTCGAAGGTGATAGGATGGGCATGGATAGATTGGAGATGACTGAAGCGAATTTCAAAAAGACATCTGTATCATCCATGGCATCCTCAAAGGAAGCTCTTCTCCAGACAAGTCGACTGGCACAATCATTCCATAGATGATTGACTGTCAAACAGGCATAAATGTCGGCATGCATCTTCTTTTTTGAATCTTCATGATGAGGTATTAAGAAGGACAAGATATGACTGACCACCTCTGGCAAACATACAGCCAAATGAGGTTTTGATGGATAAGCATTCATATAGTATGATGAAAGAAAAAAAGAGAGGGAAAGAGAAAGAGAGACAAATGCATAAGGCTTGAAACATATTTATATATTCAATTAGGGGGGGAGAGAGAGAGAGGGAGTGAGGGGGGGGGGACACTTAAAAAAAAGTTAAATAAACGGAGGTTATTCAATCTTTTTTAAACATTCTTTCATAAATTGATGAATGTGAATAATATGTTTGGACCTGAAATTTGTATTTGTTTTTCATTCTCAAAACTTGGGTCGATATAACTGTCTTTCTTCAAAACGAATAGGCACAACCATCAATTGACGAATGGCATCTACCTCACCTTTAGACAGACCACATTCACGCATCACATAAGCTTCAATAGAACCATACGTTTGCTTCAATTGTTGGATAGCTAATTTCATACCACCATATCTATGTGAATCTATGTTAAATCGAATCCAACAAACACAATTCAACCAATGGCGCTTACGAAGCAGAAAGAGCAGCACGTAGCTGATCTATCGATACACCCAGCTGAAGAGATCTCTTTTCTAAATCTTTTTCAAAATCTATAGAATACAAGTCAACTTTTTTTTTCTTCTTTTATTGTCTCCTTGCCTTGACTATCTTACCAAAATAACCAAGATTGGTCAATTCATATTCTCTACAGATAATCTCATCATCTACTCCACAAAGACCTAACAGAAGCATAATAAAAACACCCGTACGATCCTTTCCAGCAGTACAATGGATGATGATGGAAGCACGGTCCCGGATAGAAATCGATTTGATCATGTACCGGAACACATCCCCGATCAATTTCTTTCCAGAATCTAAAATGACCCTATAACCTAATCAATCATCAATAAATAAAAAAAAAGCCCCCTCTCTTTCTTTTATTTTACCTTCAGCAAAACCTTCTTCTCCATTCAAAAATACTTTTAATTGTTTAAAATACTCTTCATTTGTCTTGACGACCTCCTTGTATAAATTACACCCAAATCGTGTCAAATCAGGAGTACTAATCAATAGAATCAGTTAACAGACCCTTATTCTGATTTCCTGCTTACTCTAAAAATCCATCCCGTTCAATTTCATGATCCAATCGAAAATCAAATACAGCCTTGACATTCAGGACACGTAAAGTGGTTTGTCCTTGAGGTGTGATTTTAGCCAAACTTGTAGAAAATCATGTCAATTCAATCTCCTTTCTTTCTATTTAAAAAAGCCCTTACTTTCCAGATCGGAATACAACACGTTCACGAATATAGCCTGAGCCATCTTGCACAGGCCAGCCACCGATATCACGAAAGTTACGGACACCTTCTACATCAATCCAACGAGGAATAGAGATACCAGCATGTTGACCCATTCGGATAGCTTTCAAATAACTGTTCATCTCATGTTGAACAAAGAAATCAACGACTTCTTTTGTAATGATCTCAAATCGACCTTTGAAATTATGATCTGCTTCCGGAATCAAGGTCAAGGTATGGTTGGGTACTCGATTGGCAAACATGGCTGCATTATAAGAGGGTACGATCTATAGACATGTAAGTTAAAGAAAAAGTAGGGTTTGGTCTAGATACAACTTGCATTATCCTTTAAACCATGACAGGTTAATACACTGGTTGTGAGTGGCATACGAGAGACTATAGTAGAAGGATTAGGACAGGCAAAATAAACGTTCCATCTAATTTGTACTTGCCATGTTCATTGGACCAACTGTAGAATTTATCGACTTGATCCTGTGTGACCTTGATGGTAACAATACGATCTCTTTGTTTGACATGCCAATCAAAATAACCCTTTTTAAGAAGAGAATCAGTCAAATGTCTATTGGCTATGTGCTTCTTTTACTTTTTCTCTTAAAGCTTGACCAATTTCAGGTCGACTGGTCTCTATCTGATTATCATTCATTTTATAACGACCCGAGATATTGACCATGATGGCCAAAGGTTTTTCGCAACTGGTAGCATATTTAAATGCAGCAATAGCCCCTATATGATCATGTCAATCTAAATCCATAGCATCCAATGCAATCTAACCTCTTGAATGACCAATGACAGCATAAATCTGATATCCTTTTGTTTCGAAATATTCAGCCACTGTATGAATGTCTTCTGTATCTTCCTATTAAAAAAAAGTCAATGTCTATGTGTGCCAAAATCTCTATTGTCTCAATTTACAAGCATATTGGCAAATCCGGGTGAACCTGTACTTTCACCATTGCCTCGAAGGTCAAATCGAAAAGAAGAAAGGGGTAACTCTTGAGCAAGCAGTCTTTGAAATAAATAATCCTTGTGTCCTTGTAGAAATTTAGTATTTTTTTCTTTTTTTGGTTTCTGTTGGTGATTACCTAATACACCATGTACAATAAGGGCTAATCGAGGTTGTTGAGTAGCATTCAAGACTGGTTTTTCTTGCAAGATGCCTACAATGGACTCATTTTGTTTTGTGGTAATGGTGATTTTAGACATGACAAAAAATAATAAAACAAAAAAAAAAAAAGAAAAATTCCCAAAACATGATTTAACGTGTCAGCAAGTATCACCCAGTTTTTTTTTTTATTATTATTATCTACCACATTGGCCAACCTTCTTCATCCAATGGAATTTCAGTTTCTAAGGGATTAACTACTTTAAGATACCGAGGATCTTCCATATCGACATTCATCCATCGTTGTACTGTCTTTTTCTCTACCAATGTTAAACGTGCCTTGAGATCTTCTTCGGTCAGATTCTCCCAATTGATATCTTCAAGAGGATCTAGCTGAACTTCTTCTTCTTCATCATCTTCATCATCACTCTGTTGGCGTACATTGGTGGTTGGTGTCTGGATAGGTTGATCCCAACCATCCACCACAGGCTGCTCTTGCTTTTCTTTCTTTTCGAATTCACGTTCGAGTTCTTCAAGATAGAGTTTATTGATTTCATTGGCTAGATCTTCCGGTGAGATGGGAGCAGGTGTGCTATCGGGTAAAGGTGTACCCACCCATTCTGTCTCGCTTCTTTGATCTGATACTGAATAGACATCCGATTCAAGCCAGTCACGATAGTCTTGATGAAAGGTAGGATCGAGCTCGACATGATCAGGTGGTGTGTCGAGTGTATAGGCATGGTCATGAAATAAAGTAGCTTCCGGTCCATCCATATCATCCAACAAGGGCATCAATTGAGGAAGATAGTATTGGCCCATATAGAATCGGGTCAATGCACGCAAATTCATTTCTTTAGCCTATATCTATTTTATCAGCATCTGTATACGATACAATCCTATCCACCTACTGTTCCTTCTTCGGTAGGATTACTGTCTTGAAGGGATAACCATTCATCATTCAAATAAGTTAAACAAGAGCCATAGATGGCAGAAATCGTCTTCATGTTATCTATTAGACTCATTAGCTTATTATGTTGTCTATCTAAATCATCTCTACTTTACTTGCTCTCCATTTTCTACCCATAAAAGGGACTTGATTCTTGAGGTTTTTTAGGACATAGAGATCCATGATAGGATGACCTACTTTGAGTAATCGTTTCAAGATGGCCTTTTTAATGCTTGTATTAATGTCAACGGATTCAATCTATCTCTTTTTCTAGATACTTACAGAGGACTTGTATTGAACTAACAGTAGAATACGATGTGTCTTTCGTTTGGTGATCATTTGTAAAATGCGTAACAGATGAATAGACCAAACCAGATTGCGTTTATTGGTATAATCCTCTTTGATATCTTCCTCCACATGAGGTCCTTTAGCTATAAACTGAGTAAAACTAAACAAGAGGAATGAGAGGTGCGCTATTGATTTTTTTTTTATTTATCCTTTCTTACCTTTGATTTGGATCATCTGTCCTTTTAGAGGCCAACATGGCTATTTCTTGCAATCCCAATAGCTTCAAAATAAGCAACATACAACCTGAATCCACCAAGGTCTGAGATAGATATTCAAACTTGAGTATATCTATAGACAATAGACTTAGTCTCTCTCTCTCCTTATCCTACACAAACTACATACGTGACCGTTTAAACCATTTTAACAAGAGCAACAAAGTACCCGAAGCTGCCTTTGAGATACTTTCCCGATTCCGAGCCAGATTAATATCCTCCAGAATCTCGGCTTCCTTATCCTTTCCGATCGAGACAGTCGAAAGCAAGAGTTTCAGCAAGACCACCACCATGGCCTGAAGATGAGGTGCTACATGACAAAAGAGGTGTTCGACTCGATTCATCTTTTCAACATGTTCTGGCTTCAACTGTTGCCATCGTTCATGCCAATCATTCATTGCCTCTGTCCAATGTTCCCATCGATGGACTGCCTTTTCTCGTTCATGAATCAGTTGCACATCCGCCAATGAGATATAGAGATGATCAAGCCAGATACGATTGGCCTCCATCAGACTGTCGGGTACTTTCTCTATCAGATGAACTGTCTCCATCGATCGTTTGGTGGGTTGAGAGACAAGAGGTGTCTTGGAGGGGAACAAGGTATGATAGGGTAAATCCATCTTTTCGGTTACTTTGGATAATCCCATAGCTGAAATCAATTCAGTTGAATAGGTGGCTGTGAGTGGATGTTGAATAGGCTGAGGTAAAGGTGTGGGTTGAAAGGCATGGTATTTCTGTTGTGTCTGTTGATACCAGTGATGTAGTTCCTCGGATGTCAGCTTGACTTGATTCTTTTGAATGGGAGGTAATTGACAGATGGTGCGCATATCTGATTTTATTGCTTCTTGTGAATCCAACGAGAGAGTAAGTGAGAGCCATCGATGTAATGTCATGATGAGCTTTAAAGAACAGTCAATAAGTGATTCAATCCAAGTATGTCTTGACTTACTTTCTTCAAGGGAAATGATTTGGTGAATCTATCTCTCAATCGAATGACAAGATCCAACAGGCATTCTACTGTCTGATCCTTTTCATCCACTGGATTATAGAGACTCACCAGATAGAGCACAGTCAAATACATGTCGATTTCTTGACAATACAGATGCATGCCAGGTGTTCTTTAAAGTGATATTAGGAATAGGCTATTGAGGGACTTTATTCTACTTACTCTAGATGTACTTCAATCGATTGACAGGCTGTATAGAGTGACTGTTGAATGATGGGTATGATGTTGAGCTGATAGAGTAATTGATTGTTCTGTTCTAGCCACTGTCTGTGATCACCTTGACATTCACCATAATGACCTATAAACAGATGTTGGTCTACTATTCTATCACACTCCTTCTTTTGACTCATACCCAAGGCAATATAGACAAGTTGTCGAATAGCAGTCATACGCTTCTGTTGTTCCTGAAGGTCGAGTTGATCCATACAACGTTGAATGATCTCTTGTTTCTGCTCTAGACTGGATGTAGACCAACCTAAGAAAAAAAAAAGAGGTGCTTTCAGTGTCAACATTTCCTTTTTTCTCTCTCTTTTTTGCTTTTTTTTTTACTTGGTAATGATGTATGATAGTCTGATTGATATTGACTGAATTCAGTCTTGATTTCTTGGTAGGAAATAAATTCATCTAGTGCATCTTGTGTTGTCTGTTGTTCGAAATAATCAAAATCAGCGTGTTGATATACTTTCTAATGTTGATAAGAAGAGGTGAGTAGCAGGTTTCTTTTTTTTTTATTAGTAAAACAAGTTGCCTACTTGCATTCTTTCTATTGTTGTAAAACTGTTGAATGGGATCTGACATGGCAAGAAAAGTGGAGGGAAAATAAAATAATGAAAAAATGAGTTTTTTTTTTATTTCAAAAATATAACGCGTAAATCAAAAAATAAATCTATTGTCTTTAATCTTCCAACTCTGAATCAGTATCGTTGGATTGAAAGATGGCTTTCTTTTCGGCTATTTTGCCTTCTTCTTTCTTTCGAATCACACCTGCATGTAGCAGCTTAAGTTCAAGGGCAGCTGTCTGAAAGCTATCGGTATTGCCTAAATCATCAAAGCCTACAATTCTTTGGGTGTGTTAATGGAAAAAGAAGATGAATGATAAATAGAGGATCTTTACTTTGTCTGTGCATAACCATTGATCCATGCCATCACACAGGGCAATACGCGTACTTGAAGTTTCTCTACTAGAAAAGGTGCATTTTGTACATCTATCTTGATAAATCGGGTATCATAATATTTCTTGGCTAAAGTCTATGCGTTGTATAGTGTGAATGAATGTGGCATCTGGCTTTATGTGTTCTATACCTCTAGATGACTATCCATAATCTTGCATCGTCTAAAGTCTCGATGATAGAAATGACCCACTACATATTTGTCTGATGTGGTGATGTTCATGAATTCTTTTTCTTTAGTGATGTCTGTATACAGTCCATGTTGGTTCTCTGCATGGGCATGACGTCGGTTGATTCTAAATAGAATGAGTATTGGCTCCCCCCCTTTTTTTTTGTGTTTCTATTTACTCGTGTTGAATCTCTTTGATGCGTCTTTCTCTGATGGCAGATACTTCTGTATCTTCTTCATTCTCCAACTCTGCAAAAAGAGCTTCATCATCAGAAAGGTCTTCTAAATCACGTCTAGAGGATGATGAGTTTATGATGTATTCCCCTCTTTTTTTTTTTTATTATTACCTTGACATCACTAGTAATAATAATAATAATAATAATAATAAAAGAGAAAGCGTCTTGTTAAATTTTCATTATTTTATTATTTTTTTCTGCGTGATTCATTTCCCCCCTTAGAAGTCTCTCTCTCTCTCTTTTTTTTATTTTTTTTTAAGACACACTTGTCTTGCAGTAGAGAATTTCTTTCGAAAACAACCTTACATCTTTGATTTTAAATAGCCTAAAATCATCCCTTTTTTTTTTTATTTTATCTTATTTTTTTTTTTGCCTTCACACTATTTTATAGTCACTTTCTTTCTTTCTCAAACCCCACACACAACATACACACATACACAACACACATTATGATGGATTTGACTTTTGATACATTAACAACACGAGTCAAGCATTCGGAAACTAACATGACAGGAGATGCTGTTCATATGTTACTGGCCAAATTAGACGAAGGCACACAAACAGTCATCAATCTACGTTCCATCTTGACCCTCAAGACAGCTGAACTAAACGAACTATTGGCTCAACTTGAACTAACAAACCAAGCTATTACCAATGTCGAGACTACCACCAGTCAGATTGAACACTTGTTAAGAGATATAGACCCTACCAAAGAAAGTCTGTTCCATGCAGAGGCCTCGCTTGATTCAGCCATCAAGTCAGCTGCCAGTATTTACCCACAACAATTCAAACAACAGTTACTGAAACGTAGACCTTCTAGTACTAGCACCAACAGTGGAAGTGCTATGGAAAGTGTAGAAGGCAAACGTATGGTAAAGTAAGACCATGGTTCACAAGAAACGAAACTGATCTTATTATTATTAGAGTAATGCGCGTTTATTAAGCACGAGAATTCGATATAAACCAGATACAAAGCATATCTTGAGGAAACTGAATGATCTATTAAGAGATTTGGATATGGATTCAGGCAAATTCTTTGCTACCATTGGCACTACAGGTAAAAAAACAAAGAAAAAACAAAGCCAACAACACTAAAAAAAGATGAGATCCATAGATGATTTTGAGGTATTACAAAAGGCCTATGTAGATCTAGATATTGCAAAGACAATTTCATTATCAGCGAAAAGTAACATGAAACGAAGAAATATTTTAATACGCAGTGCTAGAAGAAGAAACAATCAGGAGGAAATTCAAGCTGTAATATTTATAAATGATCTTTATGAACCTTCAGTTGATTTTCTGTTAGTTAGGAGACAAGATTCGTGAAGGTGTTGCTCTTTGGCTTAATTATACAAGAAATACACCTTTATTGATCAAGGGTGAAGATATCCTGATGATTCTAGAGCGAGAAGATGCTTTATTAGCAAAGAATGTAAGTGATCAAACAAAGAGCGATCCATAAAACTCATTCCTTGTCCATAGTTACCCATATCACCACTGGAAACAAATGTTGTCAGACAGAGTGTGTCAAATGAAACCAAACGATCTTCTTTGATCAGACCCATCTCTGTTGTATCACCTTCTCCAACTGTCAAACCTGTCAAGACAACCTCCAGCTCCATCACCAATAAGAAATCAGCTCGTCCATCAACAGGACCTCGTCTGACTCAAGTGAAAGCAAGCATAGGTTTACCACGTGTTCGCACCACTTCTATCACTCAACCACCAGCACCACCCAAGGAAGTCAAGACACCACCCAACAAAGAAACAAGCAGTCGCACCACTCATTTGCCTATCTCAAGACCTACTCATATTCCTTTACCCACTACTATTACCACTACTACCACCACCACCACAACAACAACAACATCACCTGATCAAAAGAAATCAAATCTAAAGACGCCCAATCAACGTGGTCCTGGTTCTACCTTAAGATTAAGATCCATGTTGGCTAAAAGAGGAGGAACTAATACAACTAAAAATTAATCACTTTGTTTATTGATGTCTAATATATCTGTAATTTAATCCCATAAAGAAGTTCTGGGTGGATAATGACTAGGTGAGGGATGGGTTGGCATGATACTTCTAAAGGCAGATAAGGCAGGTGTAGGTATAGAGGATTTAGTGTCTAATAAGGAAGGTTTTGAATAGACTGGATAGTCTTCAATAGAAGAAGGTAGGTTCTGAGTGACATCAAACACCACTTGTCCAAACAGATCTGTATCATACAAGAATTCAAGACTATTGAAATCAATCTCATTCCCTCCATTCCAATTGAATAAGCCAGAATCCTGTCGATCTAGAGGCAAATAAAGCCCTTGTTCTTGTTCTTTTTGTGCATCATCCTGAGTGTCTGTATGGCTTAATAACATGGATAAGGAAGGTGTTTGGATAGATTGTCTCAAGACAGGAGGAGAATGATGAGTGTCAGGATAGCTTAGTTTATAACCATGATAATCCATAGGATAAAGCTTCTGATGAGCCACCAAGAGTTCTTTTGTAGCATTGGCTAGTCGTTCACACATGGGCCAATAGGGTCGCATACAGTCAATAAGATCATACAGAATCCTTAGGGCTCGACTGCTCTTCTGACAGGACTCGGCTGTACTGGAGAAAGTAGAGGTCATCAAGACAGTAGCAAAGACATAGGCAGAATAACCTATATAGGGTAATGTATTATACCCATCTTGATCCTTGATCACACCAAACAGACTCATGGCCGTATCTACACAAAGACGACAGGTATCAATACTGGATTGAATACGACGATAGAGATCTTCCGAGACTGTGTTTGGCTTGAGATAGCTAAAGGCAAGACTACCTCGATGTAAGATCATCATGCTTGAACACCAGATAGCGTGTGCCGATAACCAGATATTGAGATACATTTTAGTGGCATGGTGACGATGATGTTCTAGATTGTGCAGGTTGAATTGAAAATTATCGGGCAATCGTTCTTTCCATGATTTCAGTTGTGTGTCCAGATTTCGAAATTCGGGAATAGGTGGCCAGACAATGGAGGCTGAATTGGATTTGGCTCGGTTCATGTATCGATTGACTTCACCATAGGTCTCGATGATACGCATATAGTATTTAGCAATAGCCAACAGTGAATCATCCGAGATCTTTTGGCCTTCTGAATTGCAATGATAGGTTGGATCTCTGAGGGTGATACAGTCTGCTATACTGGCAGGATTGGTGTCACAATCGGATCTTTCTATACATTGTGGTCTATGGGTACCTGCACTCACTAATCTACAAAGTTAGAAATGAGTATCATAAAAAAAAGCATAAAACTATCTTTCTTTACTTGTCAATACAAAAACAACTCCAAAAGACTCTTCTTCTGAGTGACATGGCTATTGTATCGATTGAACCATCTTTTGATAGGATAGGTGTACTCATGACTTCTTCTTTATAGAGACCTAATTCCTGACAAAACCTAGTGTGATGTGTTGGTCATGTAGTTTGTTTGTTAGTTTTGACTTTTTTTTTTTTTACCTAATAGCTAAACCTCCATAAATCCATGATCTAAAAATGAGGGGAGGGGAGGGGGTGAATCATTTTGAGTGGGAGGGGGTGAATAAATAGCCGGACTTACTTTGACCCCGAAGCACGGCCATATTCCAAACATGACATAATACCCCAGAATTGAATATTAGTCAGTGTAGGTTGTAACATATCAGCATCCACTAAAGAAATGGCTTTTTCTGCATATTGTTCTCCAGCTAAATAAGGTGGATTGGTTCGAATGGTAGGATCGTTTGAGAATCTAATCTGATTTATAAGCAAAAAATAAATAAATAAAAATATATAAAAAAAAAAATAGGTTTTTTCTTTTTACCTTGCACCAATAGCCATGACACTATATAATAATGGTCTCGAAACAGTACCATCTTGAATGGATTTCTTTAGTACAGTTGGATGAACAAAAGGAAAGACTGAATTGATATTTTGAAAGAATAGATCCACTAAATGATTCACAATGTCTAATGGTGGAAGATCTAAAGAATTCTCTAAAACAGTTGTAAGCCAGTCATCTAAACTACTTGTTTCGCTTCTCTTTTTTTTTTTACCTGTATTCTCATAAGATTGAATGGGTGAATGGATCGAGGTAGAAGGTAGATGATTGGGACCCAACAGTTTGCGTTCCATTTGTGCCAGTCGCTCTTCTAGCAATTGAACATAGCCTTTACGAGGTCCTCTTTTTTTAGGTGTTGTGTATTCGCATGGTACATTTGCTTCTTGACATTGAATACAGTCTGGTTTTCTTTCATCACATTTAATCTATCATGTTTTTCAATGAATTTAAAGAAAAAAAAAACCTTTTATTTTTCAACTTACTTTCTTCTTTCTACAATGAACACAAGCTTGACTTGCTCTCACTCTTTTCTTTGAATTGTTTGATTTTGTCTCATATTCCATACTGTACATTTCTAAAAAAAAAAAAAGGAAAAAGTAGTAAACAAAAAAAAAAAGAAGAAAAGAGACTAAGGCAAGTTTTACTACTTTTTTTATTTTATTTTTCTAATTAGAAAGACCGCGAAAACAAAATTTCGGAAGCGGATAATTGTTGAAATCCTTTTCCATCCTAAAAGTAAAGGGAATTTACTGACATTTCTCCTTAATAAAAGAGTAGGAGAGAGAGGGCATAACTGACTCTTAAAAAAAAAGTAAACTGTCAATCTCCCTTTTCTTTTGTTTAAAGAAAGAATCATATTATTTCCAAAAAAAAAAGTCTATTTACTTGCATAAACTTGTTTCCCAATATTAAGAGTGTAAAGCAAAAGTCAATGTTGAGCATAAATAGCACTAGTGCTTTCTCAATGAATCGGTTACATGTTCCTGATTTGTCATTTGCTACAGAGTCGTTTTCTAGAAAGTGACAATGATAAAACAAACCCTTTCAATACTCTTGATGCTTATTTTGGACATGTAAAAGAACAATCCATCATCTTCAAGAAACACTAGTCTTTCTTTAAACTTGTTTTTTTTTCTTTTCTTATTGAATTTATTGCAATAAATTATGAGTGGTTGAATTATCGATATAAAAAAAAAGATATGCAGCGTGGCTAATAATTAGTAGTTTGTAAGAAGAGTAAAGAAAGATGCATAGAGTACAAAAAAAAAGAAGGAATGAATTGTATGAGGCATATACAAAAAGGGCAATTATCGGCAGTAAATATATACATGATTCGAAAGCATAAAAATAGTTCATAGGGAGGTCATAAAAGCAAAAAGAAAAAAAAAAAGGGTTTGTTGTAATCAAGTTGTTATGTGGGGGGAGTGTTTTTTCATTGTGTGTGTGTGTTTTTTTTAAAAAAGTGCTTTTACTTCTTGATAGCTTTTTGTTGATGAGGTCTGTTGATTCTCCAAGGTCTTTGACAGATACGTTGTTGATAGACTTCAATTGCATTTTTGTTCTGAAGTGTCTTGAAACGACCCCAACAACAACCACGAGAGCGATGAGGTAGAAAGTTACATGAAATCATGGCCCAGGACAAACCCTGTTCATATCCTTTTTGCAACAAATCATCTTCTTCAGGAGTCCAAGGTACTCTTGTTTGAATCATGGGTGTTGAATTGGATCGATTTCGACGAGCATGTGTACTGTTAGATGACATCTTTCTGCCCTTGGGAGGTTGCGTCAAGACGAATGGATCCGAGGTGGCATGATGGAAGCTAACACTGACCATCTCACTGTTCATTCGCTTACGATAACTTGGTTTGGGCTTCTCTGGTTCAGTCGGATAATAGTGACCAAAGGTAACATCGTCACTTGCTGTGCTCAATAGGCGATGATGCTTCCAGAAATCATTGTCGTTGAAAACGACAGGGACAGGACGATGTACAAAGAAGGGTGATGAATTGGTTGTCTCGGGAGGTGTGATTGGAGACTCTGGTGGTGAGTCGTAAAAATTGCAGTTTGTCAATTTATTTGACATGTAAGGATCACAAGGTTGACATAGTAAATGGCTGATATCCATTACACCTAATTATAATAGAATAAACAATTAAGTGTTTTTTTTTTCTTTTTTTTTTTTATTATTTCTACAATTGATCTTACTGGGCATTATGTTGAATTGTCAAATAAAGGATTTAATATATAATACAAGCGTTAAAAAAAAAGAAAAGAAAAAAAAAGCAAAAAGAAGATGAAAAACAAACGAAAGAGATTTCTTGTCTATTCTCTTAAATATAGTTTTTTATTTTATTTTTACTAATAAGGGGAAAATGCATTGAGCAATAAAAGTGTAATAGGGGTTCTCTTGTTTTTTTTTTCTTTTCTTCTTTTCTCTACCGTTTATTAATATTAAGATGTACCTCTCTAGATTTGGCATATCTTTTTCTTAGCTTGACTAGTGTAAAAGAGGTAATGATCTGCCGCCAAAACTTAAAAAAAAAATAAAGCCTTTTTTTTGTATGTATTTTATTTTCGAAAAATAAAAAAGAAACAAGGAGTAGTAAAAAAAAAAGAAGTTAATTTATTATGTAAATAAAGAAAGAAACTCAAGTCTTTGTTGCAAAATAAGATACAAAACAACAAAAAAAAAGAAAACTAATCTCAAAGGACAACATCTATCGTTCATCAATAGCTTATTTTTTGCTCCTATTATTTTTCCTTATTTTTTTTTTTTTTAATAATAATAGTTACAAAATAGCATGTCAATTGGGGCCTACTTGAATAGGAATGCTTGCTTCTTTTTTTTTGTTGTGGGATATTTTTATTTGATCAACAAGATCAACACTTTTTTTTTTTTTTCTATAAAAAAAAGTAAGCCTCCTTGTTTTGCTGTTGCCCATTTAACCGGCCTTGAGGCTTTTTTTCTTATCCCTTTCTTGATTGATGCATGATAAAGTATGAAAGATGGACTTGTCTTTATAGTCTGCAAGGTACGCATAAGAGATATGCATTGAAGGCCCTTATGTTCCATACATGGCCAAATTTAAACGGCTATTTGACTTGCCTATTTTGTCTATTTTTGGACAATATTTGACATTGTTGTTTGAGCCTACTTGTTTCCATGACAATGATTTTTGTTTGGATTCACATTGCCCTTGTTTTTTTCTTTATTTAAAAAAAAAAAATAAGCATGGATTTAACTATGAAAAATCGTTTTAAAAGGGCAAAATTTCCATTCTGATTTTTTTTTTTTGGGCTGCACTTTAAATGTGCATCCATGCTTTTCTTTTTTTGTTTCTTTTTCCCCCCCCCCCTTTTTTTTTAATTTCATAAGACTGACTAAACATGAGTGATGTGGTAAAATAGACTTGTTGACAAACCATTTTAAAAAAAAAAAAGAAATTAGAGAGTAAAATCAAAAGAGAAACAGAAAAAAATAATTATTTAATTTTTCTTTGAATAAAAGCATGGAAAAAAACGTGAAAAGACAACGGAAGAAGTACTTCAAGCAAGAAAGCAAAAAGAAGCTGTCAAGATTAAAGAATATAACCAACTTGTCGAGAAGATTCGAGCCAAAGTAAAACAGCTTGTTTCTATTTTGTTCTTGCTGTTAATGAATAAATTTGATAGATGAACAACAAAGAATATGATGACGAGGCCTTTAGTTTAACTACCCAGATTGTTCAATGGAACCCAGATCACTACACAATCTGGAATTACCGAAGAACTGTTCTGCTGGAACATGTCCTTAAGCAGCTTGATCAAGAAGAGACTCAGAAAACATACCAAAAAGAACTCTTGTTATTTATGCAACTTATCCGAATCAATCCAAAGTCTTATTGGTTATGGAATCATCGATTTTGGTGTTTACAACATATGCCTAAACCAGATTGGAAAGCTGAACTCGCTCTTGTAGAAAAAATGTTGACATTAGATGCTCGAAACTGTAATTATAGACTATGTTTATAAGGCAAAAAAAAATAAGAGAGACAAACATTTCTTTTGACTAGTTCACGGTTGGAATTATCGACGTTATGTTGTGAGTCATCTTCGAAAGCAAGCAAAAGATGAAACAGAAATTGCCGACTTGGTCAAATATGAATATGAATTCACGACTCGAAAAATCAACCAAAGTTTCAGTAATTACTCTGCTTGGCACCAACGCTCAAAATTGTTACCTGAAATCGTGATTGAAATGACAGAAAAAGAAAGAAATGAGGTTGCAACAAATGGTAAGAAGAAAAAGATAGGAGACATACAGCTCTATGCAGATCAAACTAAAACATGTTTGTGGTTTAGAATTAGATTTGGTAAAGAACGCTATTTACACAGATCCTGAAGATCAGAGTGCATGGTTGTACTATTGGTGGCTATTAGGCAGAGCCCCTGATTATGTAGAATGTATAGGTGCATACTGTCTTGAGGAAGATCCTTCAGTTGTTTATATTGGATTCAATGACAGCGTCAAGTTTCTGACTATGCCTCAATTAGCTAACTCAAACTCTGTCCTTTCAAGTAAAATGTACCCTATCTGTAGCAGAGACAATGAGGCTGCCTCTACTTGGGTCATAGTGACTGATAAGGCAGATGGATATCCAGAAAAACTCATCATTCAATCGAGTACTATCTTGCCTAGTACAAGTGCCAAATCAGTTCCTCAAGAGATACTTTGGGAACTTGAGATCAACAAAATCACACAAGCATCAGGTAAAGTGAATCCTTTTTTTTTTTTAATGTATTTACTGATAAGTTTTCTTTTTTTTTTATTAGTGCTTCAGAAGCGTGTAGCTGAACTACATCTTAAAGAAGAATGGCAACCCACCTCTAGTAAAATGTACAATGATCCTACACTTCAAGATCAATCTGCATGGTTTAGTTTAGATAAAGTACAGTTGCTCAAGGATGAGATAGAAACAGTATGTGAGTTACTGGAAATTGAACCCGAAAGTGCATGTAAAGATAAGAGTCATCATGGTCCATTTTATTGTTACTGAATATCCTTTTTGTGTAGGGGCATTACAAACACTTGTGCATTTCTTGAATCAGCTTCAGTTACGTTCACAACAAGAGGATTCAGACAAAACGCGTGCTGAAATGATAGATATCTTGGACAAGCTGATTGAGATTGATAGCGATAGAAAACATCGATATGAAGATCAGAGTAAGCTTATGGTCCCATTGTATGTTTTATATGACTGACTCTTTCTTCGTTTAGAGACAAAGATTCTGTTTGACAAAGCCACACGCACTTCAGAGATAGAAACAATAATGACTCAATATAACAATGAACTGGACTTGAGTAGTCCTGAGAAACAAACATGCTTTATCTCGAAATTGCTGTTCGCTTAAATGAATAAACAAACCATTTAAAAAAAAAATAGGAGGTTTTCTCACTATCAAATTAGAAAGCTACAACCAATGGCTTCAAGCTACAAAAAATTATCAACGCGTTTTGTGAGTCATGCTGGGGCTTTCAGGATTAAAGAAAGTGGATTTGTTCTGTTTGTCTTGTTTTTAGACATGTCTTTTTAAAAAAAAAAAGTAGTCTTTTTGGTTTATGCTAGAAACAATATGTGATTCGTCTTGTTAGCAGTTTATTGAGGGCAAGATAAAATTAAAGGTTTCCCTTGTTCCTTGAAATAGCATAACTATATTGCTACTGAAGACCCAACAAGAAAATAAAGTCATCACTATAGGTTAACTTTAATTTGTTGATTGTAGTTGAAGCTTTTTTTTTTTTTTTGTATAGCTTGCTTCAATCTTTTCCCTTCTCTCCCGTTTTTTTTTCTAGGTTAAACATGTTGGGCATTAAAGATCGTGTTTCATTCACATAGAAAGCTTAATGCAATCATCAGCAGAATAAGTCTTTCACTTTCTCTTATTATTATATCAATACAATGGCTTGTAGTTGAAAAAAAAAGGGAAAAAGCCTATCCATCTTTTGCTGCGATAAGGAGCTCAGAGTAACTCAAGCGCATGAAAGAAAGAAAAAAAGGAAATTTAAATTAATTGGATAAGCAATGGATCTGTGCTTTGTATTTTATCATTTACTTTGTGTCAAAGCAAATCTATGCATATTTCGCATACCATATGATCCCTTTTTCTCGCTTTATTTGTCCCAGTAAGAGTGACAATCTCTCTTTCTTTCTTGACTCTGAAGAGATGTTCACTTGTAGACATCATGATATCGAATAAAGCAGCAATTATTTTTGATTACTCTAGTCAATGAAAACTATCAGAAGCCAGAATAGAAAAAAAAAGAGAGAAAGAGATGACAATGAGCTGTTTTTCTCCATCTTGTTTAAATGATTTACTTGCAAAGAATAGCAGGAGGTTACATAGAATGAAGCAAGAAAAAAAAGAGCGCGATTTAATTTTCTGCTTGTGCATTGTATCGAGTATACATTGTTTTAGCTTTATCAAAACTTTCAGCTTATGGTGCATCTACATGAATTAAAAAATACTTGAAGTGTTTCTTTTTAACAATAGCTCCTGTTTTTTTTAAAAAAAAATAAAAGTAAGCAATCAAATTATACTTGATGACTTGTAATTCCCCTCATAAAAATGTTCAAAAAGAAAAGAGAGAGAAATTCCAATGTTGATATTCTACAAGAGAAGAAGAAAAAAAGCTTTTAATTAAGTCTAGCTCGTTTGCAATAAATACAGTTGAAGCATTGTTTTAACACAGCCGGAAATAAACAACAAAGCGTGTGTGTGTGTATGTTATTCTCTATCCCATTTGACTTGCTGCATTAAATTCAAGAGTCAAAATGGTTCATGTGTAACATTTCCTTTAGAAAAAAATGTGTCCTAAAAACACCACCTGTCAAGTTACTCAAAACTGGCTTTTAATTCTGCCGGATGGAGTGCAGAGAGAGGGGGGCTCAAAAGGGTCTTAATCCAAGGACTATTGGCAATCTTTCCTTTAACCAGTTCAGCAAGTCGCCATGGTAAGGATGCATAGAGATCCATCCATTAATTTTGACAGAACAAAGAAAGCCATCAACAACTGGAACACACATAATATGTTATTGAAGCATATAGATGCAACAGATTGGGATGGATACGCAATTCTTTTTTTTTTATTTGAATGCAAATGGTTTCAAAAATGAAATGGATGGATCTTTTTTTTTTCTTTTCATGCATGTCAATTCACCATGTTAACTTTTCATGTCTATTTTCTCTCTTTTTTTGTGAATCTAGCCTTTCGTTAAGCAACAGAAGAACAAGGCTTACTTCAAGCGTTACCAAGTCAAGTACCGTAGAAGAAGAGGTAAATGCAAAGAATGAACGATCAATAGACAACAACTAACGAGCGATCTTAATTAGAGGGTAAGACCGACTACTATGCTCGTAAGAGATTGGTCGTTCAAGCCAAGAACAAGTACAACTCTCCCAAGTACAGATTGGTTGTCCGTTTCACCAACAAGGACATCATCTGTCAAATCATCTACGCTAAGCTCCAAGGTGATCACGTTCTCTCTGCTGCTTATGCTCACGAACTCCCCCGTTACGGTGTCAAGGGTGGTTTGACCAACTGGGCCTCTGCCTACGCCACTGGTCTCCTCCTTGCCCGTCGTACTCTCACCAAGCTCGGTCTTGCTGACAAGTACGAAGGTTTCGCCGAACCCGATGGTACCGTCCAATTGATCGAAGCCGCTGAAGATGCTCCTCGTCCCTTCAAGGCTTTCCTCGATGTCGGTCTCGCTCGTACCTCCACTGGTGCCCGTGTCTTTGGTGCCATGAAGGGTGCTTCCGATGGTGGTATCTTCGTTCCCCACAGCGGTAACCGTTTCCCTGGTTTCGATATCGAATCCAAGACCAACGATGATGAACTCCTCCGTAACTACATCTACGGTGTTCACGTCGCTGAATACATGGAATACCTCGAAGAAGAAGATGAAGAACGTTACAAGAAGCAATTCTCCACCTTCATCAAGAACGGTGTTACCTCCGACATGGTTGAAGACATGTACACTGAAGCTCATGAAGCTATCCGTGCTGATCCTTCTGCCAAGCCCGCTGAAAAGAAGGGCAAGCCCGCCAAGCCTTACCGCAGAGCCACTGCTCTCAACAAGAAGCAACGTGTCAACAAGGTCAAGGAAGCCAAGGCTGCTTTCGAAGCTTCTCAATAAGTTGGTCCAAATACCTCTTCTTGACAACCCTCTCTCCTTTGTTTTCTTTAATAAATCTATGATTTGACTTGTACATTCACTTGTTGTCGTACACATTTTAGATGGGATGATAGGATTAAGGTTTAACATTCAATTGGTATGCATTCGTCAAGTAAATACATGAAAAGCTTAATAGAACAGATAATGGAAGTACGACTTTTGTGTTATTGTGCTTGCAGTATTAAAAGTGTTTGATTTTATTTTATTTTTTTCTGAGGGAGATTATATGGATTGGTGGTATATCATGCCTGCATGTAAGAATTAGTAATTGAATATGTTTTCTGGTGAGAAGGATGTCAAGCCCAAACAATCTAGTGCTTTGAGTCCTTTGAGCTTCAAATGCTTCATGTCTTAAAGGTCATTGTATTTATTTTACTGCAATGAGTTAATTGGGCACTACTCAAAAATACTTCTGCGTTGTTTTTTGGCATCCGTCAGAGGAATGTACTATATTATATCAGGAAACAATGTGAACTTTTCGTTTTCACTAGCAACCAAGACAACAACTTACCATCACACCTAACCATTTTTTCTCGGATACGTTTCCATGTTCGTCTTTGTCATATATCATGATGTGTTGGCTATCAGTACCTACTGGAACAAACAATCTTATGGTGCATTTTCTTTAGCGAAATAAAAAGCTTTAATACATAGATCTTTATGTTTACCTTCCAGGTGATTTCAGCTGTTTGATCAATATGTCTGGCACCGTAGGAGAAGCGGCACCTACATGGCTAAGAAGAGACAAAGAAACAATTTCAAATGATTAGTCTTTATGGACTAGCTTATCCACTTGCTATCTAGACACTTTACATGCAATCATAGGGACCTTCTTTTTCATATCCTTCACGTCCATCGCCCTCAATAATTTCAATTTGTTTGCTCTCCATTTGCTCGCGATGGCTTTTGTTCAAGTTGCGTACGGATGATGTTACGAGTTCTGGAATATGTTCAACACCGACTACTTTGCCAGTTGTTCCTACCTATAATTATAATCAATTTGATAAGATACTCTAATGATTCTTTTTCTACAGTAACAAGCTCATGTTACCATCTCAGCCATACAGGCACAAAGGTAACCAGAGCCAGATCCTATGTCTAATGCTGTAGTTTAAGCAAAAGAAAAAAAAAGCGCATTACTTTAGTTAGTATAATCATACGTGTCTGTTTCTTTTCTTTTCTTATATAAACCTTTCATGCCAGGTTGAAGAAAAGACTCTAGGTTATCTAAAGCATAGCCGTGCATATGTCTGGAAATTCAAATGATCAATATAGGGCATGATTGATACAAAGCATGATTAATAAGAAAGTGAAAGCTTTTTTATGCTTACGGAGCTGAAATAGTGGCAGCATATCCAATTGTTTGTGGAGAATCCGCATATGGATCTCGGGGACAGAAGTCTCTTCTAGTAATCATCAAAGAATGTTAACCATGAAATGTTGGTGCCAGTTTTCTTTTTCTTGCCGCGCTAATTCTACCTGTCTACTTTTTTCATGGCCGAAATCACGCGAGAATTCTTTATGATGCCTGCATTAGCAAGGTTTTCGATCAAAGCCTCATTTGTTAGACCTCATCAACCAAAGACAAGAGGAGATAAAAGAAATAAGTCTCTTTATATAGGACTTGAAGATAGACAACCATTTTTTTTTACCAGAGCATCGCCAAGCCATTGTTGTCACAAAAAAAAAGAAAAGAATGAAGGAACTAGACTAAGCTGCATAAAACTTGTCAATGTCATTTCCTGAAACAGACTAGAGATCCAAATTGCGCCACACTGCAGCCTTTGAGAATGTCATTTCAACTCAGATAGAGCTGCTCCTGCAGTGTTCATGTAGATATACCTATAGATTTGAGTCAGGATAGAAGCAAATTGCCTATGCGTCTTTCGAATGCACCATGTTATGTGCACCAACTGCTGTAAGATTTATGTTCGATCCCTCAATTAAATGTTGCCCTTCATCTTTGCTGTTAGCATTGAGGCATGCTTCAAGTATTTGACTGCCATAGTTTTATACTTTTAAATATCCGGAACAGCTTTCTCAAATGCCGAAATGATTTAAGCTGTGCTACAATAAAAGTCGCTTTTTTTTTTGGTTTTTTTTTCTTGTATCTTTTCCCTTTATATTTAACCAACATAAAAATGACTGAACAAAAGAAAGCTATTGTATTTTTAGCAGATGGATCAGAAGAAATGGAATTCTGTATATCAGGTACGTTCTTCTTTTATTTTTTTGGTTGGCGTGTTTCTCATATCAAACATTATGCAGTGGATGTGTTGCGACGTGCTAAGATTGACGTAACTGTTGTTGGCGTTCAACTTGACAAGGAATATGCTGTTTGCAGTCGAGGCGTCAACATTTTGCCTGATGTCAAGTTTGAAGATATTAGCATTGACGCTGTAAGAAGCAAGAATGACAGCTATAGATTAGATTTCATTTAGACTCACATGCATCATACAGAACCAATATGATCTTGTCTTGATTCCCGGTGGTGCTGGTGGTGCCAAGACATTAGCTGCTCATGAAGGTGTACAAAAACTGATTTTCGACTTTTACAACAAGAAGAAATATGTTGCCTTTGTTTGCGCAGGAACACTTGTCGCAAAGGCTGCTGGTATTCCTTACAAGCATAAAGTCACCTCTTATCCTGGTGCTGTCAAAGAGCAATTAGTTAGCTGTAAGTCAAATTGTGATTGAAATTCTAGAAGAATCAAGAGTCTTGAACTAAACGGGTGTATTGCTTTTAGTGTACAATTATTCCGATGATAAAGTGGTGGTAGATGACAACGTCATTACTAGCCGTGGACCTGGTACTACATTTTTATTTGCTCTAACAATTGTTGAACAACTTCTGGATGCAAAGGTTAGTTATTAAAACAACATGACAGCATACTGACGATTTGAGCTAAATACTTTATCCGATCCTTTTCTAGACTTCTGAGTCACTTCGAGAAGAAATGTTAACTAGCGATAATTTGTAAACTACAACATACAAATAAAATGTTTGATAAAGAAAGAAAACAAACTAAAAAAGACACGAGTAAGGAACTGTAATTTATCTATAATCAAAGGATTTTTTCATTGTCAAACAACATTGCTTGAAATTTTTGAGATGAGCATTAAGCTCGTTTCGATCTTTGCTCTATAAGTAGTTTGTGTGTTTTTACTGAATATTTCTCAAAAATAAATACAGTTTTGTATCCCAGTGTTCAATCTGCATTAAATAATTTTCTTTTCTAAGTCTTAATGTCCATAGTATACTTTTGGGTAATTTCGAGCTACAGTAGATGACGTCTTTTCTTCAGAACTGATCTTGCGCTCATATCTGGCCCATTCGTCAAAGCGACGCATAGTGATGCCTGTGCTGTCAAATTCTCCTTCCCGACGACTATGATCTTCCTTGCCTTCTCCTTCTATCATACGTGTCTGACCCCAAGAGAAATCATCAAAGTGCCAATAAGCATAAGCAGGAAGGACAAAATTCCATATAGGTAAAGAAAGAAGGTAGACGCCCATCCAACCGATATATACCATTTTACGAGTAGTGAAGGCAATCAAAATGGCAGGGAGACCTAGAATAGCTGCTAGCAATAGAAGCGGGACAACAGGTACTGGCCTTACAAAAAATGAAATGATTACCAAATAGAGTGTAAATGAAATAGCAGCAGGAAGAACAACAGTTCCCACAAGCTCCATGAATACAACGAACTGCATAGAGAAACAGAATGTACCACATAGATCGCGAATCAAAACAAGTTCAAGCAAGTTATGTACAGTTGAATTAATCCATCTTCTTCTCTGTGACAACAAGACGGAGAAAGTGTCAGGAACAACAGTCTTACAAACCTATTACAAACAAATTTAGCAACCATGTCCCTGAAATGATTTTAAAATGATACTTTACAGCTTGTGGCACAAATACCATCTTTCTCTTGGGGAAAGCTTTCAGCATAAGGGTTGTCAGGTAACGATCTTCACCTAATAATAGCAAGTTCTTTTTATGAAGAGTATCAACAACGTTTTCACAATACATCTCAACAATATCAGAAGAACAGAAAATTGGCACATAGCGATCACCCTTTGGAGCTATGATACGGTACATACAGAAACAGCCTGGCAAGCATGTAACGCCACCAAAAATAGATTCAAACGCTTTACTCATATGATGAGATATATAGTATTCAAATACTAGATAGAAATGTGTTAGTCGTACTTTGAAAGTACAAAAAGTTACTTTTGTCAAGTTACCTTGAATAGCTGTAACCCAACTATCTGTTTTGTTTGCAATCTTTGTTTCACCACAAAGACCCATGATATAAGGATCTCTCGACATACATGCAATCAATCTGGCTAAGGAGTCTGGGTAAACCTTGGTATCTGCATCAACCTTAAGTATGATAGTAAGAGAGAGCATGAGCGATATAAACGTTTTTTAAAATACAAAATATGAAAGTGTACCTACCATCAAACAAGTCTCATAAATCGATGGATGGTTTCCAGTTAGCTTCACAATTGCTTTACAGAATTGATACTCTAATTCACACATTCTTTCTCCATAATATACTCTTTGCATAGTGTTCATCAAGATGACCTGACTATCACGCTTTCCTCTATTGCCTGGTTTTTTATCCTTAGCTTCTGCTTCTGTACCACACTTTACAACGACAATCATAGGTACACGTTGACGCTGTTCTTCAGGAATAACACCCAGGTGGCTATTTTCATCTTCGTTGTATTTGTAGAAGCCAGCATAGACCTTGGCCATGTTATGGCGCTTTGTACCATCAGCGATTGCTACATAGGAAGCAGGCTGAACTTGGTCTCTAGGTATGAGATCATCTTTCATCATAGACAATACAATATCAGGCGTGGAACTACTATTGCCAGAGCCAGTAATGATACCATCACAAATAACCAACAACAATTTATGTGACTGAGGATAATCTGTTGAAGCAAGTGAATCCAATGTAGTACGCAAACCCTCTTCTCCTTCAGAATAACAAGTGACAACCATAAAAGTATGAATTAAATCAAAGTTAAAGTTATAGCTGGACGGTACAGTATCATCAGGATTTTGTGACAATCCCATGGGTCCTTGGTTGATGACAGGCGAGCCAAGATTACTATGACTGCCATCATAAGCACTGGATGCGGAGGACAAAGGGCCTGAACCACTAAATGAACGCGGTGAATGGGACTGTGTAAAGCGAGAGGTCTTGGGAAGAAGACGACGCTTTGCCTTTTGAGCATGAAGTATTACAGCAGACTCCTCGGTATGACCTCTTTGTGCATCGGATGCGCTCAAAGGTGAGGACATAGCAGGTGTAGTGGTGTTTACAACAGAAGCGACAGGAATAGACGAAACGCTTTGAGATCGATAATGCATTCTTTCAGCATTGTTCATTTCCCATTCAAGCACCTTTTCTTGCCGCTTTCGCCTATCTTCATCTGTTTCTTCTCGTATGCTACCTAATTTCCACGACAAGAACCAACCAAAAACCAATGCCAAAAAGAATCGAATCAATACTACTCCCAAAATAACAGCGAGCGAGACCCACAAAACTATATCGGAAATAATACATCCTGATGATCGAGTGTCTACCACACCCACCTTGAGGATATCCGTCAAACACTTGCCGATCTGAAGACGATCTGCAGTAGTACTGAGCCAGTATGTAGCATCTCTACCAATAAAAGCACTGCCAGGACCTACGATTTGAGCAACTGAAACAGGCAAAGGAATGTTTGGCGTCAAGTATCTTAAACGCGATAAATCTAGAACATTTCTGTATTGCATAACAAATTTAGTTAAGCTTTTTACTTGCTTAAGAAAAAAAAAAAAAAAGAACCTTACCCGTTGAAAGCAACCAAACTGGTGCCAGGCTTTTGAATATCAGTCCAGTTATAATATACATCACCAACAACATTAAGACGACGTAAAGCAAGACGAGATTTTGTGCTAACATGACAGCCGTGACGCTGAGGATTATCTGTAGAGTTAATGGTTGGATTGTTTCTGTCGATAGTGACACATGGGAAATAATTGACAACATTTCCTTTTTCATCATCTGCCTGAATAGGATGCAGGATCCCTTTACAGTTGTAGTTCACTGTTTGAAACATAAAAGACAAATCTCGTCCACCTACACCTAATTCTTGAAGATCACCACTTCCAGGCATACCTAATACAGGTGTAGGATGGCGAAAAGATTTGAGGTCAAATGCTCTACCGGAAATTACGACATGACCGTATTCTACGCCTGTAGGCAGGATACGGTTTGCTTGTCTACCACATACTGTTGTGTTGAAGCCAAAGGTCAAGAAACCTACAAAACCACACAGAAATATAATAATCTGAACTAGAGAAACCTTCTCTCTCCAGGCTTGTTGTATTTGTTTGTCCTTTATACCTGGTGGTTTTTAAAAGGGATTAATAACATTGAACATATTAAAGAAAAGTGTATGGGAGCCTTCCTTACCGAAAGCTGAAAGTAAAAACGAAGGGGCCCACCAAGTCAGAATCCAACTAGTCATTGTCCAACATGTAGGTGGCTTCCATTTATCTTTTCGGTCCACTTCTTCGCTGTCTTCTTCATTTGACTTTTCTTTCTTTTGTTGATCAGTTGAAGCTATTAAATACTGAGCTCTTCTTAAATCCTCTGGTCTCTGTCTTCTTTCAGGTCGAGTGTCGCTAGGTAAGTGAGTTGGCTTACTTGATTGAAGCGAGCTGCTTCTTTGATGACTGGTATATGCTTTAGAAAAAGATGGGTTTGCAGAGTGTCCCAATATTGGAAGTCCTAGCGATCTTTGTCTTTGTGGTTTTTGTTGTTGAGGGACATCTGAAGTATCGACTCTTAAATTGCTTTTGTTTTTCTCTCTACTGCTTTGGTCCTCCCCGTGAATATTATCTTCGGACTGACTCATTTGTTTTGGTCAGAAATGAGAGAGTGAGAAAACTCTATGTTGAAACAAAAAAAAATGGCTTTCGGTAAAGTGTAGAACTGTCAGAAAAAGCCGGGCAAAGAAAGAATAATATTAAAAGGATATAGCAGATAAAGGAAAGAGTAGTTAACTCTCTTTTTCTTGGAGAAAACGATATTGACAGCTTTTCGACCACAGTCATTCTTGAATTAGGTTCCATTTGAAATTTTTGTTTATGGGCCATAATGTTTGGTGGGTTCGGAAAAAACAAAGCAGATCAGAAAAATCGAGAAAGCAAAGCTTGTTAAAGCATACAAAGAAAACTGTATCCCTTTTTATATATAGATCGTATTTAATTGTAGTTTTCATTACCCAAGAAAATTATTATACTCATAAAATGAGACAAAATAAAGTTTCTGCTAACAATACAAAAGACACTTGTACACATTTTTCTCAATCAAGATTTAGAAAGGGTGCAGTCTGATTTGACAGATAATCAGCACTTGTTTATAGTAAACGCAACACCTGAATTAATTTTAATAAAGTTTGAAACGAGTTAAATATCTGATCGAAAAAAAGAAGAAATCTAAACGCTAAAATACTTAATAAAAAATGAATCAACTCTGAGTCTTGATATAGTATAAGCAATACTTTTGATAAATTTTTGCTTTGAAATATATCCATACAGAAGGATTACATCTTTATTTGTCATAAAAACAAATAATTATAAACTTGAAGAAACTGGTAATCTGAAGACACTCGATTGTATATTGCAATTAACTCTTGATGGTTAGTTTGCACGCATCTTCCTGCGCTCATTTTGTTATATTTACAAAATTTGAGATAAAATCAAACCCATTAGTTTTTTCCTTTTGTTTGGATGTTCGTCACAAGTAATCATAATAGACCAACGATCTAGTACAGCTTATATTTATATTTGATCGAATTCTAGAGAAGAAGAAGAAGAAGAAGAAGAAGAAGAAGAAGAAGAAGAAGAAGAAGAAGAAGAAGAAGAAGAAGAAGAAGAAGAGGAGGAGGAGGAGGAGAGGCGAAGAAAAGGCTAGGTGCAGAGAGTAATTTCAAAGTCTTGACTGTTCGTTTTCACAACAAAGTCGTGTAACTCGTATAGAAGAAGTAAATTTTTCATGCGGATCTTTCATCGTGATAGAAACAGTTACGAGAGGAGACAGAATGCTTCTGATAGAGATTGTTGGTATAATGATTGTTTCCAAATTTCAAGCAGTACTCACTCTACAGTGCAAAAAACTCGAATGTTGCATCTAGTAGGTTACTCGCGATTGCTGCAATTAATTGCCACAGTTGCTCTTTCTTTTAATGATACTATGCATTAATTCAATTTAGACTTTGGCTTTATGTCACTCTCTTGAGATTCTTTTGGGTAGAACATCATTCTTTTTATAGAATATACAGCATCCTCAACTGTTTGAACTCGCCAGTCTGCCAGAGTTTTTCTATCCTTTACGCTTAAAACTACAGAAAAGGCAGAGCAGTGGGGGTCTACTATTTTTTTCAATATCTTAAACATGTTATCATCTGTTTTGTCGTTGCCGCAACACATGATGAAGTTAGCATGAGAGCTAGTTGACAGAATCCTCTTGAGTATTTCTCCTTTGCTTGTGATTGTAGGTCGTACTTCTAAGCTCTTTCTACCGATGATCATTTCTACAGGCATTTTCGATAGAATTGCGTTTTCTAAGTGATTTTGACATTCTCTAGATTGAAATTCTCCATATTCAGGATCAGCTAGTTGATAATGCCAAGTTACTGAGCATCTTTTGTGTTCAATAAAGCTGCCAGTTGTCCTCTCTGCATAGTATGTAAATATTTCTATCACATCGTGCTTCCAACTCATATCAAAATGCTCTAATAGATTAATCCATCGATTACTGAATCGATTCTTTAAAAAGCTGCCATGCTCAGCAGCAAGACCTATGCCTGGTATATGACCAAACCATCTGTCTAGAATAGCCTCGTCTCTACTTGAAATAACCCATACTTCGTTTTGAGGGTCGCTGCATAGCAGCTGAATTGCTTCAGCTATATCAGGTGTAGGGATGCGTTGCCCAGGCACTTTTCGAATCATAGACAAGGCTCCCTAAAAACAATAGTCATGAGTGTGAGAACATGTTTGGTTTTTGTTTCGAGAAACATTACATCGTAATCAAAACAAAACAGACGTTTTTTGGACGATCGGTATGCTCTGGATACCAAATCAATATCTAAGATGGGTGTGTAACTAGACTGCTCAAACGCAACTATCGAATCCTCCAATACTTGAATGAAAGATTGTGCCCAATAAGAAGAGGTATGCGTCTTCACATGTGCTAACATTTGCTAATACCAGAGCTGAAATTAGTACGAACTTTTACTTTAGTTAGTTGATAATTTATATGACTTACTGTATGTCTGGATGTCTTTTCTTCATTAGTCATCAGCAGAGCATCGTTGATTGCTCTGGCAACGCTTACATAATCCCAAGGATTGACCATAATAGCCGAGCTCAATGAACCAGCTGTTCCGGTTAGTTCAGATAATATAAGGGGACCGCATTTCTTTCTTTGACAGATGACGTACTCTAGGCTCGTAGTATTTATTCCATCCCAATTAGCTGTGATAACTGCTACATCTGCTGCCATCAGCAAGGCATAATATTCATCTACATCAATTTGTCTATGATAATGATGAACTGGAAAGAAGGCAAGCGTTCCAAATTCTTTGTTGATATGCGCCACTACTTCAGATACTTTATGCTCTAGCTTTGTTGATTCACTTGTTGTTCCTTCTGTCAGTTGAATCATTACTACTTTATCCTTCCACTCAGGAAAATCAGTCAGAAACCGTTGAAATGCTGCCAACTTCTGAAAGACGCCTTTGACAAGATCAATTTTGTCTCTTCCTACAAGTATTAACTTGTCCTGGTACATTTCTCGAATTGATTCCACTTTGTGCAACACATTTGAGCTTTGACAGCGAGTTTCGATTTCGATGGGATTGATGCCGATTGGAAATGTGTTTACGTGGCAGAAATGACCATCTGCACAAGAAAGGCCCTCTGGTGTAGACTTATTACCTAATATGCGAGTGCATGTTGAAATGAAATGCCGAGCATAGGCATATGTCTAAGTCATGAGCTTAATAACTAGCCGTTTTTTTTTTTTTACTTGATGCAATTTCTGTACCTGAAATCCGATTACATTAGCATCAACCATTCCTTTCAAAACCTCTTGTCTTTCTAAATAAGTTTGTCAATTTAGTGTGTTTCTCAAACCTACGAAAAGATATTTCAGGTAATTATACTTGCTTGGTAGGCACCGAAAAATTTCAGACGTTGGAAAGGGAGAATGGATAAACATTCCGATCTTTGCTTTGGGATGCTTAGCCCTAATCATAGATGGCACCAGTAACAAGTGATAATCATGCACCCAGACTACATGTTTTGCTTAACAACCCCTTACTTTCTTTTTTTTTTGCTGTACAAGATTGCTTACTAATATCTTCGTCTCTATAGATATCACTAACAAAATCAGCATATCTCTGATTGACAGCAACATATTCATCCCACTGCTTTTCTTCAAGTCTACCATCGGTGACATTGCTCCAAATAATATAATGAAACAGCGGCCATAAAACTAAACAAAAAACCCTATAGAACCAAAAGCGAATACGCGAGAGACAAAGAGAATATTACCTGATTTGCAATAACCATCGTAATGCCCTTCAATTGCTTTAGCATCCAGAAATAGCGGAATACATCGATAGTTCTCTCTCAACTCAAATCTAAGTTCATTTCTCTCTGATTCTGTTATCTCGTATGTATGTGATTGGTGTATGTGTCCTGTCCACCCAATGAAGAATGTATCCCAGTCAGTCTGTAGTGAACGTATACCACCATACATAGCTCCGTGTCCTTTTCTTGGTGTAAAAGACCATTTTTTATTGTGATTTAAAGTAACTTCATATGGCAGCTGATGAGTGAGATTGATAAGTCGCCCTCTTTTTGAGCTCGAGCTGTGCGTCATGAGTAACAAGCGATGGGCTGCAATAAGAAAGAAAGAAAGAGTTATGCTTTTATGCTCTTTGTTTTCTTTTGTATCACCAAGAATATCGTCAGTACTGAAGGGTTTCAGCTCCAGACTTGCCTCACAGATATTTTTTTTTTATTTAAAATTAACAAATTAGCCACACATCGCTGAGAGGTAGGGCATGGGTGAACTAGTGCTTTAGTTCCTATATCATTAAAGCTTCAACTATGCAGCTTAATAGAAGGCTGAGGATAAGAAAGAGTACAATGTGTGAAAGTTGTGAGTGTTGACGATGGATGAGCGCACTATAAGAGAGATGGCACGGTTCAAAAGGGCTTCAAGGATCATAAGTGTAGAGTCAAAATGTGGGCGCCAATAGCCGACCCAAAGTACTCAGTGAGGTACAAAACCCATCGTTGAGAGGGAAGTTGCAGAGGAGAGAAGGGACGGAGACAAAGCTGAAAGGTTTAGAATATCGACAACTTCAGGAGGAGTGAAGTAACAGTCTGGAAAATACGCCATAAGTATTTCCATCCATATACTCCAGTGGACTGGACATGCAGCAAGGAAGTGAACATGACTATGACCGTGTAGGGTGCATGGCTAGTGCCTCTTTCATCAAAGATTGACATCTAAATGTCATACTGCTGACAGCAAACCTCATCCACCACTTCAACCATCTTCTACAGTTTGGAAACTTACTGCAAATTTCTCCAAGCAGTTCGGAGAAGGTGGTTTGAGCTTCAGCTCTCTTCAAGTGATATACCAAGATGAGAAACTCATACTGCATGCTTGGAGGAACGGCAGTATGATTCTTGGCAATTCTCTGAACACTTTGTATGTAATGCGTGTAGCATCCTTTGAGGTGAGCAATATCTTCATTAATTTGCTCTTGAGAACCATTGTCGTTTGCGCTATTAAAGAAATAGTAATTAAAGGCGTGCAAGAAGCCTAATCGCTGTGCAGCTGAGTAGTCCATGAGCATGCCAAGGAATTGGTCCTTCTTAATTTCAAAGTGCCCAAATATCTTGATGAAATACTGAGCAAAGGTGTTGGCGCCCAGCCCGCCAATTATTGCATAGAAGAAGACAACATTCTTTCTCAATTCTAGAACTTAAATGACAGAAGAACAAAGGTATTTCTTGTCAGTGGATGCAGCTTTGTAAGTTTGCATCTGTAACAATCGGTTGCTTGTCAAAAGGAAGCTTGAAATGGGCAATTTCCAGGTGCTGAAAAAGCAACCATGAAATTCTGGTCATTTGCAACCTGTGCATGAACAATGTAACCTTCATAATCATTTCATTATCTTGCCTAAATCACTCAAAAATTTTAAGTTTCTTGCTGATACCAAGAAGGGCTTTAGCAGCATATAGCTTATACTTTTGCTCTATCTTGATTACGCATCACAGAGCTGATTTCCTTTACAGATTGAACAAACTCTCCTAGGCGAGAAGTAACACCAACCCGCACATGTAGAGTTGCCTCATCGTGGCGTCGGGTGGAACCCTACTGGATTCTTTCCGGTAGAAGCTAAATACTCTGCCGTTCACACCAAGGAACGTTAAACCTTTGGGAGCTTAAGCGCGGCCTTCTGTACTATCGGCAACCTCTCTTGCCCGCCCTTAGGGAACGGTAATGAAGTTGTGCAGAAATTCTGAGAAGGGACAAGCGGCCCTATTTAGGGAGAGCCACCGCTTGGAGCAGTCCTCCAACCAAATGGCGGGTAGTCAGGGCCCAAAGTAAACCTGACTAGGCGGCTGTGGTGGGGTGGCCACAGTCGCCGAACGAATTCACCTGCAAAAACAAAGGGAAAAATGAGGAAGGATAACCTCAATAAAAAATCCCGAGAAGGAAACTCGTCAAACCAAGGCCAGGAGAAGGACACTCCCCAAACCACAGTCGCCACGGGCGAATTGGCTTCGGCCGATTTACCTGAAGCACAAGTCGATGCTGCTGCTTTCCCGCCTCTTCCCGGGACAAGTGGTAGTATTCATGCAAAGAAATCCGCACGCGGACAAGCTTCGGCTGAACCAGTGCAGGAAACAGAAGCATTGCCTACAGCAATGCAGGTTGATGGGGCCCCGAGCACAGCCACTGCGAAAGCGGCGGTTACCCCCTCAGAACCTCAATTCGTTGAGATTATGAGGCAGGGACTCGAAAACCTCAGCTTGAATGATAGAACGATGAAGGCGGGAGCCATCATTGCCTCTATCCCAGACGGCGTCGTCGTGAACGAAGTGGCCTTCCATAGAGCCATTCGTGATGTTATCGGCGAAGAACCTTGGATGCGCGGATCACCTTATCCAGCATCGCAAAAAGGTCGTAAGACAGTAGTGCTCAAGCTCAATGCTGCCCAAAAGAAGAAGGTACTTGCGAGTACTTTCCATATAGACGGTCATGAAATTAATTTTTATGATCCAAATGACCCCGAAAGACACAATGGTGTGCGCTACCTTCTTTCAAACGTGCCGCCATTGTCGAGTTTCCCTGAGATCAAGCGTGCCTTGACTCAGTATGGGACTGTTCTTCGGGCCCAACGTGTTTCTAGAAACGGTGCCACTTTGGACGATCAGTGGACCCTTACCATTCGTTTTGGCGAGGGAGTTCATGATTTGCCTCCGAAGTTCGAGATGTACAACATGCGGGTTCGCACTCAACCCGTTGATGGCTGTTTCCTTTGTAGGCAAAGGGGTCACGTCCGCAAGGACTGCCCTACGCTGAAGAAGGCCACACCATCTTCTGGGGGTGAATCCAGTAAAGACAAGCCAGCTGAAGAACCAGCTAGTGTGTCTGGAGTGAAACGCTCCTTACCCGCTGGCGAGGATAAGTACGCTGGACTTACAACGAAGCAAAAAAGGAATGTCAGGCGTGCTGAACGCAGGGCAGTGAAGAGGAAGAAGTCCAAGAAGGACAAGATGGATGTGGATCCACTTGAGCCTTCTGAGGACCCTACTCAAAAAGAAGATAATGAGGGTGGTGAAACCACGGGCGATCCTTCGGGATAGAGCCTGAGTCAATCCCAGAACCATTAGCAGGTAACTTTCGGGTTTCCTTTAGTAAGAACTCCTTTACTATAAAATCTTTTTATCGTAGTCATGACGATTAAATTAGATCTTGTATTTTTAAATGCGAAGGGCTTAGCCAGCCCCAGTAGGCGAAGAAAGAAGCTCGAAGCGCTCCAATCAACTATGGTGGCATTCAAGCTCCCATTTGTTTTCTTAAGTGAATGCCACCTAACGGATAGTGCGTGGCAAGAAGTGAACCAGCTCAACCCAGGTTGGGAGGGTAAACGACTTGCGTCCGAAAGTGCAGCATCTTCTTCGGAATTTGCAGTCTTTTGGCGAAATAATGAAAAACACGAAAAGTTACATGTCGAGCAATTTGTTGGTATGCCAACCCCAAAGGGTGCGGTTGCTTTAAAGGTCCGACATGGGGAATTGTCCTTCAATGTAATGTTGGTACATGCACCCAACGTCGCTTCAATGAAGCGAGCGTTCTTTAAGAAACTAGAACGCATATTGGAAAACACTCAAGAAGAAGCGCCCTTTGTTATTCTTGGTGACTTTAACTGTGTGGAATATGGTTTCGACCGATCCCCGCAAAGAACCGCAGAACCAGGCAAGGAAGAACTGACTAACCTTGTTACTTCTGCAAACTGTGCTGATGCGTGGCTGTTGCTTCGTAACTCTGACTCTGTCAGTTTTACTTATCATCAGTCAACTCCAGCAGCAAAGAGTAGAATTGACCGAATCTACATTCCTGAACTATGGTCGGATTGGGTAGAGAAATGGGATACAATTCCTTTCCACCATTCTGATCATCATATAATACGCTTAAGCCTGAAAATCCACGAGAAGGTAGGTCAAGCTAGACCGTGGAGGCTGAATCCTAGGATTCTACAGAAAGACTTCGTGGAGGAAATCCTCGAAAAGGTGCCTGATACCACTTCCAAAGCCGCCTTGAAAAAGGATTGGACTTTGGCTGACTGGTTATCTATTAAAGATGAGTTGAGAAACCTTTGTATGGGTAAGCAAAGGAAGCGAGGTGCTAAGCTTAACTCCAAGATTAAGAGTTTGTATACGAAATATACCCGACTTGCGAGTAAGGGTCGTCCCACTGAGGCTGTCTGCGAAGAAATGGCCGAAGCCGTTGATTCATACGGTAGCCAAGTGAGGACTGCGAACTTTAAAAGATGGCGGGAGAAAGGGAATAAAGGCAATCCCTATACCTTGAAAAAGGTGAAGCCGCGGGGAACCCCGACCATTCTCAAAGCCTTACGAAGGACTCAAGCAGATACTCCTTCACCAGACCTTGGCAAATATACAAGGGAATTCTATTCCCAGTTGTATGCTAAAGAAACGCCTACTCGTCAGGATAGAATGATTCCTATCCAGGCGCTCAAGAGAAACCTTTCCCGCCGTGGTTTGACCAAGGAAGGGATGGCTTCGCTTGAGGAGCCTGTCACTGAAAAAGAAGTTTGGTCCGCCATTCTTTCTTTGCCGACAGGAAAAAGTCCTGGCCCTGATGGACTTAGTATCGAATTTTATAAAGCAATGGGTCCACAAATAGCAGGTTTATTGGCAAAAGCCATAAACTCGCTACTTAAGGGCGAAAAGCCCCCTAAAGATTTTATAGAAGGTATGGTCGTCCTGCTTTTTAAGAAGGGAGACCCTACATTGTTGAAGAACTATCGACCTATCACCTTGCTGAATGTCGATTACAAGATCTTCACTAAAGTGTTTGCGTTAAGACTCTCCAGGGCAATAGAGCCTTATATAAACAAGTATCAAAATGCGCTCCTACCGGGACGTAATATTGGTAACAGTATTCGTGATGTACAGCTTGTCTTACATCACATTGAGCAGAATCCGGAAGCGCAAGGCATCCTTCTGTTCTTGGACCAGGAAAAGGCCTATGATAGGATAGACCACGGATTTCTATGGGAAACGTTAAAGGCTTTCAGGATACCCTCGAATCTTCGACGGGCAATCCGATCGCTTTACCATAAGGCTTCCTCCCAAATTTTGGTGAATGGTAAGCTTTGCACGAATTTTAAGATTAAAAGGGGTGTCCGCCAGGGCGATCCACTTTCGTGCATACTCTTTGTTCTTGTTATGGAGACTTTGGCGTCCTTATTGGACACAACATTATCTGGTATCCCTATCCCAGGTAGTGATCCCATGACTTATACGATGTTTGCAGATGACACTGTTGTTGGCCTAAGCCATTGGCAGGAATATCCCGCACTCAAAAGAAGTTTAGATCAATATTGTAGTGCCTCTGGCGCTCGCTTTAATACTGATAAAACAGAGATACTTGCATCCCCACTTGTTGGTATCATTCCTACTGATCTTCCTTCGCCTGTTCCACCGGGAAGCTGGGTCCGACACCTTGGCGTACCAGTTGGTTGGCAGCTGAATATTAATTCAGCATGGGAACCTATAGTGGCTAAGGTCAGAACGGGCATCGCTGCCCTCCGATTATCAGCCCTCTCACTGCAGGGACGGATTATCATTCTACGGATGTTAATCCTACCCAAATTCTTGTTCTTGGCTAGATTTCTACCCATGTCTTCTAGTCTAATGGACACTTGCCTGAAAATATTGGCTCAAGCCATATGGCAGGGTAAGCGTGCCAAAGTGAATCAGATAGTACTAGGATTGCAACCTGGTCAGGGAGGTTTGAACTTCCCGCTGCTTTCAACATTGATCGATGCGTATAAGCTCTTAGCGATAAGAGACTTTATACAAAACCCCGGCGAAAGGTGGGCCCAAATGCTTATGCATTCGTGGCACCGTCGGGTTGAATATAGGCTTCGCTACCCTATGGATGTTGTCCAGACTTACTTTGTAAGCCCCTGGCTCCAACATGCCAAACAATTAGGCGGAATCAGTACCAGTTGGCCACCGTACTGGACCGCCGTGCTGAACCATTGGACTTCATTGGAGGGTCGCAATGTTCACAAGCACATTCAAGTAGGCGTTGTGTGGGAATTACCCTTGTGGTATACTTCTCTCAATGAGATAGGCGAGAGTCGGATCTGGTCAACAATCCGCCCGCTGTTAAAGAAAAAGGTCCTCCCTGTTTATTGGCATGAAACCATTAATGCAGATGGAACCTGGAAATCAGAGGTCTGCTTGTCAGAACCTCGCGACTGGCATATCATCAGGGACGTTATATCCAAACGAATCCCGCTTGATATGCGTCAACAACTGATCTCGCCCAAGACTACTTCTGCGGAAGGGTCTTTGGGCTTAATGTTAGATGACCAGTCAGTCAGGCTGGACTTGCTCCAAAGCCCTACTGCCATCTATAAGCTTTTGATTCAAATGAAGGCAAAGGCCAAAGTACAACTGAAGGAAATAAAAGCGACCTTTCCTTTTGGACAGACCACGGGGAACCCCTGGGAAACCATCTGGAAACTTAGAGTCCAACCTTCGGTTCACGTATTTCTGTGGGAACTCCAACGTGGATGTTTACCCACTAGACACAGACACGAGGGCAGACCAGTGTCTGAAAGAAACTGTTTATGCTCCAATTCGTTGGAGACGCCGCAGCATTTGTTCTACCTTTGTGAGCGGGTATCTCGAATCATAGATACCTTCTTGCAGACTTATTCTATCCTCTTCAACACTCCACTTACTAGGGATAATACCCAGTGGGATGCTTGGAGATCACTGTACTTAATGAACATACCTGAGAGTGCGGAAGGTAACCCCTTCTTTTTACATCAGGAGTTGTTACAAACGATCATGTACCAGCATTGGGCTTATACCCTCTGGTCTATTTGGCTTGAGCGTAACCGAGTCTTGTTCGACAATACAACTTGGTCCTCTACAAGACTTGAGCTGAATATCCAGGAACGTGCGTTCCGGGATATTCTCCTTGAGATTAACGGTGATTCGCTTAATACAAACGAGTCCCAACGCGACAAGGGTCTTTTCCCCGGCCTGTACGGGCTGTTATTTCATGTCCATGGCACTTTCGAGCGTCATGAACCATTACCGTAAAAAGTAGTGGAGTATCCGTAGGTGTGGCCTTCAGGGGTCAGAACCCGACGTACCTTCCGGTCCTGGTTTGGGCGGGCACCACCTTCGTTACCAACAAATCAATTAAATCAGAAGTAACACCAATGTTGAAGTTTTTGGGAGTCTTTGCGCTGTTTGCTAGTACAGCTTTAAGCACGACGTCACTTTGATCTCCAGACAAACGAAATCTTTTAACGATACTACGGGTATGTCTTGCATTACATTTTACTGTACAGCTTGTGACATTTTCTCTCTCGCCGTAAATTAGAGTAAATTCGACTCGAACATTACAGCTAATATGCTTCAATGTTTGTTTGCACGCATGATTGATTTTTAATTAAATTTATGCTGTGACATGATCTGTTTTCTTTTTCATTGAAAACACATGCTTCGTTCCCACCAACAACAGCTCTGAGACATATCTTTATAGCGGGTAAAGCAGCCTTTTTTTGTAGATCTTGATCCTTCAGAAAGAGCCCAAGAGATATCAAGATTACATTTTGTAAAGGTCTTGGCCAAGCCTTTACGAGTTTAAATGCCAGATCCTTCAGAATGATCACCATCAGGACATTACTTCTTGAAATAGTTAAGCTTACAATAGCGCTTGCCAGTTGACATTTTGAGAGATCAGTGGTAGCAGCTTACAGAGTAAAGAGGATCATCAAATGTAACTTATACCTTTGTGGCTTGCAACACAATAACAAAACTCTGGGACATGATTTTGGTAGTCGGGTTTCGTACGGCACAATGAAATAACTAAAAAAAAAACACACCGCACAGGTGTACAGGCACAAATGCAAATTCTCTACTTCCGAGAAAATTGTTTCCCCTTGATGGTTATTTAGCTATTCTAGCAGCAAGCTAGCTGACTGTTGAACCAGAAAAAATAGAACAAAATGACAAGCATGATGATTTGGAACATTTGGAGCATCAACATTTGCACCAAACTTTCCTTTTTTTTTTATTTTTGCACCAAAATGCTTTCAGTCAATGCTCCAAATTGGCTTCAGCTAATGTCCCAATAGTTTCTGGAAACAGTGTACTTAGATGGCAATAGCAGTGCCATCTGAGATACAACGATATTCTTGATCTCTCCATGAAATCTTGGTACCTGCCATAGCATACAAGTAGAGTGGTAAAGCTAGTACTTCTCGAGAAATCCAGGCACGCATGAAATGTGAGACAGGTAATTGCTTATTGGCATGTAGAGAAGAAGAACGGATCAAGAGATAATAAAGATAATAATCATTCAGAAACCACCACGCCCAATGCACCATCAGAAACTGAGCTGGAGAGATACCGAACAAACGGTAAAATCCGAAACTGCCCATCAGACCACAGACAATGGATTCCGTGATAGGCTCTACCAAAGTAGCTGCTGTCACAATGTATTTTCGAAGACGAACCCATCGAGCGCGACGTCCACAATAACCCTTGAGGGAAATAGATCCTAATGCTTGACAGGCAGTATCTGCGCTCATTCTATGTCTTAGTCCTTGATGCCAAAGGGCCTCACCAATAATATTATCCTCAGCCATGTATCTACCAAATGCCTCTAAACCACCTACTCGATTCAGGTCGGAACGGCGATAGAGATTGGATTTGCCCATCACGCAAGAGGCAATGCCTACACCATTAATGGCTAAATACATCTTGGCATGGTTGGTGTCTAAAAATGTCTGCTCTATTTCTGCTGCAAAGCTCTCTGGATGAACAGCGATTGGTAAATGATGAACAAGGCCAATGCCAGGCAGTTGCAATTCATCCACCGATCTTCCGAGTGTATCTCTGTCTACATGTACATTGGAATCCAAGATCCATACAATATCATATTTTGCTGTTTGATAAGATTCAATCATGTTATTGATCTTTGGATTGATGCCCACTTGATGATCCCCTTTTTGTATATACAAATTGTTATCATCTATTCATGTCTCAATCATCGTTCTTTCTTTTTTCTTTTGTACCTATAATCAAACGGCTATCCACATGATGATATTCTTGCTGTAATTTCTTGACAATCGAAATAGCAGGATCATGGGCTGACGCGACTGAAAAAATCACTTCAAACTTAGGATACTTTTGCTCAAATGAAGATCGTAAATTGACTTCTAATTCTAAATCGACTCCTTTTAATGGTCGAATGATAGACACGCCTTCTGCTTTTGTGGCTGGTAATTTAGATGATTTTGGCTCTGGTTTCTTTCTGTATCTTGATTGTCTAGTCTCTTTTGTTTTTAGTCCATGTCTCCCTTACCATTGTTTATATTATTTTTACCCAATATATTGTCCGAATAGACTCAAAATAAGCATAAAACAGTACCACGCTGTAAAGAGGTAACTGATGAATGTCAACACGCTAATCATAAAAACTGAAAAAAAAAGGAGAGGGAAAAATCTATAAAACTAAACAATAGCAAAGCCCTGATTTCATTTTACAATCAACCGGAGCTTATTTTATCCTTCTTTCTCCTTCTTTCTCAACCTCTCTCTGGCTTTTAAAGAACATGGATGATTTGGACTAAAAGGACCTCAGTTTTGCTTGATTTGCTTCTTCTCCTCTATAAGTCTGAAGAACAAAGCTACTGAATAAACAAGTTATATACATGCTTGTCTTGTTTTTACGTAAAAATGACAGCCTATGGCTACACGATACTTTGTCCAGTGACTCTTTTTTTTCTCTTTGTTTTAATTTAGACTCAGCCAGTCAATCTCTCTTTTTTTTTTCTCGGTCAAAAGAAAGAACCCCTTGTTTACCTTCCTAATATTTTTTTTTAAACCATGCTTCCACAGATCCGTGCATTTTCTTCCGTTTCCCGAGTCATTAGAGCTCCTGTGCCTACCAGCAAGGTTTCATTTAAAGCAACTCAGCCATCAGCCAATGTTGAATCCCGTAAGGAAGCACTGTTTTTTTTTCTACTTTATAAAATCCTTATTGCCTTTTATTAATAGTCCCAATTCTTTTTTAAAACATTAGCCTTACAGCAAGCTACTCTTGAATTATTAGCAGACTCTGTCATCAGTAAAGAAATGCATACATATACAAAGAAGAAAACATAAACTGATGATGTCTTATTGTAGAACAAAGAGCCAAACCTATTTCTGAAGCTGTTCAACGTTATCAAAAGGTACACCATGAAGGTGACATTTATCACCCTGAAGACCTCAATGATGCACGCTACAGAGAATCTTTACGTCAAAAGCGTGGCAAGCCAACACCTACAGAAGATGCATTTGAAGTGTTGGGTCTTGATCCCTTGAACGAATACAAAAACTTTAGATTGTTGACCCATTTTGTGTCTGATATGGGTAAAATCTTACCTCGCGAACAAACAGGTCTTAGCGCCAAAAATCAACGTAAATTAGCAAAGGCCATTAAGCGTGCAAGAGCTATGGGTTTAATGTCTAGCACCAACAATCATTGCGATTTTAGAGTATAAGCAAATTGTATATATTATATAGGCAAAAATAAAGACGTTTTTTTTCTTTTTATTATTATTCAACATCAAAGAAGGCAGTCGCTTTTTGTTCTTTCTTTTCTCTTTCTTTAGCTCGCCTGACTCTTTCTGCCATCAGATCATCAGGCTTTAATGACACTCTCTGAACTGTACGATTGCAGCCTGGAATAGGACAGGCAATGGCATTATGGTGTTTAAATAATGAAAAGATGGCTGATTTAGAAAATGTGTGGTGGCAGAGAGCGCTAGTGACAGGATCTTCAAACCAAGTCGTTGTGAGTGGACATTTCAAGGAAATCTTGGAAGGACCCATCACAATATCGTCTTCTTCATTAGCGTCTACCAAACTAGGCATCACTTCATCAGGATGGTGAATAGTCTAAGACAAAAAAAAAATAAGTCTCGCATGAAACAATCGTTTGTTATGTCTTACCCAAAGAAGTTGTCGAAACGAAAGATATTTATCATTGTTGTAATACTTTCTCGATTCATCCGATGCCATCCTGTCTGATTCCGCTTGTTTCTCCTTTTCGTAATGACTAGCAATATCTCGCTATAGAATGCTATATTAGTCATTCTTTTTATTTTGCTCTTCAGTTTTTTTTTTGTATTTACCACTTTTTCACCTTGAATCACAAGTGCTTTTAGTCGATCCATCGTGTTTTTATGACATTGAAGTTGATTGTCTAGATCAAGCAGTCGTTTGAATCGTTCATCGAATGCATTGACCTAATTGAACATGTTACTTTTTTCTTGTTCATCCATTGAGACAATGTTTTCTTACTTTGTCTGTTCTTTTTGCTTCTTCATGTTCTTTAGCAGCTGTCTTGATATAACCTTGACCCTTCTGAATCAAAGCTTGAATGCTTCCTATATCGTTTGTTGCTGTAGAAAAGACAGCACTGTTTTTAGCATCCAAGCTGAAATTATCTCGAATGTCTTCTAAAGTGATCTCTGGAACAGACATTGGGTCAAAAGTAAGATAAAAAAAACCAAGTTCTCCTTTTTTTTGCCTTATGCAAGTGACTGCTTCTTTATGCGAAAGATATTCATGCCGTGAACTTGAGATACAAGAAGAGTGAAAGAAAAAACATTAGATATAATGATCCTGAGAATGTCAGCTATCAGCACATGTATGTTCACAGGCGGCTTGAAGATTTAGATGGCTATTGTCAGTCTATTCAGCTTGAGGTTTCTTCTAGGTAAATCATATTGTCAGCTGGATTATCGTGTCAACAAAATATCGACTAGCATAGATAATATAGTCAACAAAGTTGGTTGAAAGCCTATGATGGTTACTTTTGCAACCTTTGTTATTTTTTAAACCCGATCTGAAATGTGAATCCTGAATACTATGGCCACTTCACAGCTGGCAAGTTTGAGCAAATACTCGGAAACCTTTGTGTGTCACTTCTGCACTTCCTATAGTTCTTGTTGTCATCAACGGATTACTCTCATTCTCATAAATGTCTTGTCTTGGAAGCGTTGGGGGCAATATGTTTGAATCTCGCCCCGCATTAAAGTGCTATGATGAAAAAAAAAAACTATACCTCGCATAAAGCGAGTCAATATCCCCGAAAGAAGAGTATTTGGTGAGCAGTTATTTAGATTCAATATTATGTTTAACTGTATCATGTATCATTTGAAGCTGCGTCCTTAGTATTTAGCAAATGATGCTGGTCTAGTAAGTCAATCTCAAACTCTCTTTTTTCTCTCTAGTTTATGATCGCCCAATATAGTTTTGTAACAGAAATTTGAATTTCATTGTCAACAGTAGAATTTCGTTTTTGGAATGCATATATATATGCTCAGAATATACTCGAAAACTTAGGACCAGCTGCATCAACAAGATGTACACAATACCAAGGACAAAAGACACTTAGCATTTGAATTGAGAATTCATTTACCGCAACATTTTTAAAAAAATCAAACTTGTTGTTTTTGAGTGACTGCTTCAGCAACTTTAGCACTTTCTCAACCTTTAAACCTTGCTATCAATCCCACTTATTCATTATCCATATATGTCATTACATATTCGCGTTTACACTTATTCAATTTATGTGTTGAAATAAAAAACAAATACTCACTTAAAAATCGTCATTTCTTTAAGGTAATTGGCCACTTGATCTTTTGTGATGTGATGTATATTTTATTGCAATGGCTTGTGAACATGCACCTCTGAAAGCTGAATTGCCCCAGCCAGGTCGAATAGGCCTAGGAAACTCGAAAACTCTTTTTGCCAAGATTTCATTGTGTTTCTGCTCCAAAATGCTGTCGGTCAATACCTTCCAGTCCAAATTACTCTTTTATGCTTTAAGAAAGCTGAATTTATGCGAACAACTGAGCAATAAGTTTTGTGTTTCATGCTGTTTTTTTTTAGCGATTTTTCTCATTTTTTTTTTTATGCAAAACTCTTAAAAAATTAAGCTAGTCAATGTCACAGCATCCTCATTCAGCACTGCACATATTCCAGTTTCTTTCCTCTCTACACGAGTGTTGTCCAGCACAAGATACATTTGAATCAGTTCTTCTCTCTTTGCGTACACCGAGATTTGCACCAGTTTCAAGTATAACTGACCGTTGGACCCCTGTTTTGGCTGTTCAAACACCCAATCTAGTTCAAGACTTTCAGCTGATGATGGCCAGTGCTGCCAAGTCTCCTGATTATGATTCGCTCTTGATTCGAGTAGCTGAACATTACCCTTTGATCTATCGCGTCTCTTGCTTTCTTGAAGACGATCTACAACTTGAGCTCTTTGTCCGTTGTCTTTGTCTAGATAGTACCACTCCTGTAACGGCAGCCGAAATACAGACAACCCTAAAGCAATTCTTGGACCAACTGCCTCCAGATAGTCGAGAATATATTCAGGCTATCTTAAAAGAAGATTCGCATGGCTATTACACTGAGAGTTATGATGGATTTTTGGATTTAGATAAAGTGTACAGGATAGTCAATGATCCTCAATTGTTTGACCAGTTAATGGCCATCGTTCAAACAAACACCTCAAGAGGTGTTATTTGGTCACAGACAATTCAAGAAGTGTACGAACTAGTCTATGGCAGAGATATATGGGATCAGTTAGCACCTCTTTTACAGCAAGTCTATGTCAAGTCAGGTATATAGACAATAAGCTTTAAGAAAAGAGAAAGTCATGATGCTGATGAATACAACTAGATAATGCACAGTATACATCTTATGAAGATTATGTAAAAAAGAACTTTCTAGATGATGGTGGACAACAGTTTCTGGATGAAGAAATTGACCGTGCTCAAGTAGAACACATGTTTGGCAACTTAACTGTGTAAACTAGTTTCTCTTTATGAGTATAAAAAGTTTATCATACTTTGGTTGATACACTACTGCCAGCATATTCATTTTGGGGTAATTCAATTCGGAATTCTTGAGAAGCAACTGTAATACGCACAGTTGACAAGAGCTGAGTAGGATCTGCTACTGTAAGCAAAAAGCCCTTATCCTCAGGAGCCAACCAAATAAGAATGGGCTGGTCTGTCTGAATTGTCCAGTTGTCATGCCAAGGACTACTAAAACTACCTTTTGTCCAAAAAGCCAGAGCCAAAACATTTTCTTTGACCTGGTAAGCTCCACGTACATGACCTTTGAGACTGTCCTCTTGTTCTATAAGTCGAACGAATGATGAAATGTCTTCATCCTGCTTTTTATCTGTGTTGAGCTGTGCGACATAAGTCAAATCTTGAAGCAGATGATGCTCTACAGTCGCTGTAAACAATCGCTGTGTAGCACGTCCTTGAGATATACCAATGGTAGACCAATCATTGACTTCATGACTTGCTGTGTTGATCTTGAGGAGATGTGGGGATGATGTAGTCTGATTGACAACAGAATACAAAATCCTGTTATGCCATACATGCCATTGCTTATCTCGGTTAACCACATTATCTTCTGAAAGCAACTGACCATTCAGATAGACATCACCCTTCAGGTTGGATTGATCGAGTGTAGTCACCACACTCGCATTTGAGGATTGCTTTATTGAGTTTATCTGTACCACATAGAACCCATGGAAGAAATAAAAGGTCTTTTCCCAAGTAAGGGCACCTGTCATTGGATTCAAGTAGTGCATGACAGCCATACCTCCTTCAGTTGCAGAGAGGCCACCTACAAATGTTGTGTTGCCGTAGTGTTGTGTAAAGTTACATCCCAACTGAGTTGAGCCATAATCTACTGTTGTACCTGGCACAAGATTCCAATCCCAAGCAGCAAAACTGTCAAGGTACTCATCGCCATCAATATAGCTATAGATAGCACCATCACTGAGATGAAAACCAAAAGGGTTTTGATTGTTATTACACTCTGAGTTAGATGTGCGACGCGAGAACATTTTGAGGGTAGTAACATAGGATCCATTTCGATGCACAAGGTAATCAGAAGCAGGAAAGGCACGTGTGCCCATCCGTTGTCCCTGACCCGGATAGGTCTGGTTCCGTAAGTCAGTAAGTCGATCCACAATCTGACGAATAGCAGAAGCATTGGCCCAGCTCGATGTAGCCTGTACAACGCGCGTCAAGTTCAGGGCCACGCCACCACTTGCTTGTTTATCTGAAGCGATAAAGGAAACCATACGTCCGATCGTACTGTACTCCCACAACAAACTAGAATTGGTTGCATTTGCTACAATCATCCATTCGGTACCTTCCATCAATGTCTGAAAAGCCTGCTGAGAAGAAGGAGGGGGTGCAAACTGAGTGTTGGCTGTTTGGCTGTAGAGGACAACAACAGAATTGATAAAGTCTTTACCATAATTGCCATTGTATAGCTGAGCTCCGTGTTGAAGGTACGACCCATCTTGTTTGATACCATCGGCTCCTGTTTCTGGAATAATCTCAGTTTGAGGATAATAACGGCTTAGAGCCTGACTGACGGTTGTTGAGTTATCTGTCAAGAGCCCCAGATTAAGGACAGCAGTAGCTGCATCCAACATGTTGGCTCCGGTCATAAGCCCGATGCCAATGACATAACTATCGATACGATCATACACTCGCTGACTCACTTGGGTGCAGTTGCTTAGCTGAGTGGCTGATAAATTGGATTTAAGTAACAAACATACATTCGACACAAGGCGTGGCATCAAAATCATCTAGTCCTTTTTGAATAAGTCACATAACCAATATAAATTTACTCTTTCTTTTTTTACTTGTCCAAACCAATTCGTGTTCCAGAAACCAGGTGTACCACATGGACAAGTACTATTGGTGAATCCACCCTGATCGAGACATGTATCAGGTTGATAGTTTTGGCTGAACCAGAAATCCATTGCTTTTGATATGATGGGCAGATATTGAGAATCATTTTGAGATTTATATTGACTTGCTAATGTTACTACCAGACAGACCATCAGTTTCCATTGGTATTATTTCTTTAAGGAAAAAATTCACTTACATATACGAACAAAATGTTGCTGAGCAGGCCAATTGGCTCTTCTTGCAAGACAACCAGTAGTGTAATCTACATCACTCCATGTACCATTATCTGCAGAATAGGTACTCATCCTAGACTTTGTCAGAGAGAAAGGCATAGTTATTACAAAAGGCATTGATTACCATAGGGGTATTTGTTCAAAGTTCTTTAGGTTGTCTTGAATAACGAAATCAACTTTACGATCATACAAGACTTGTAATTCTTGCATAAAGGCATAAGGCATATAGAGCCAAATACAAATGACAAGGAATCTCTTCATTCAAAGTATAGGATAAAAAGAAGAAAAAGAAAAAGAAAAATAAAAAAAAAAGAGAGAGAGAGAGAGAGAGAGGGAAAGTAGTTGTTATAAATACAAACTTCTTTTTTAAGGGGGTTGTGCTGTGCTTCTACCTGATGATTTTGAGTGTTTATGTTAGCAACACAAAGAAAATGTTGATATCTTGATTTGTAATACAAATCATCTATTAAGAGCAAACAATCGTACATTACAAGTTTGACAACAAATATGATGAACATACACAACAAGTAAAGCATTTTCAGTTTAGGCCTGTAGGAGACATTGAAATAGGATACCCATTAGGAAAGACTAAAGACTGTATTATCTTTTTATAAACAAAACAAAACAACTTTGTTTCTTTCTTTTAATTTCAATCTATAATAAGCTTTTTTTTTGTTTTTGTTACAATAAACCCATATTAGGTTCTTGAGGTAAAAGATATACAATGCCATAACTTGCACCAGCAGCAACTGCACCAATCAATAATGTTTGAACAGCACCCCACATAGCGCTATTAGGGTTAACCAATCGACTCTTGATGTAACCGAAAATCAATAGAGTGAGGGATGTCACAGCCACAGACACATAGAGAGCATACATGGCTTCCTCAATGAAAAAGTAAGGCATCAAAGGTATTAAGCCACCAATAAAATAAGAGAAACCAATTGTCAAAGCGGAGATCCAGCTGCGTCTTGGATCAGGCATTTCCAGGTTAAGTTCAAACTTCATCATAAAATCAACAAACTTTTGAGGGTCGCTCTTCAACTTGTTGATTAAAGGCTGAATGGTTTCGCGATCAAGGCCATAAGGCTCGAGGATTTCTACAATTTCTTCTTCTTCGTCTTGAGGGCATTCTTCTACCTCGAATTCTTCACGCAAGCGTTCTGTACGGTAATGTTCTATTTCAGAGCGAGCAGCTAAATAACCACCTAAGCCCATAGAAATTGCACCACTATTTTAGATGCAATGATGTCATTTCCAAAAAAGAGTAAAAAAAAAAAAAGGTTATTCATTGCTTGTTTGGTATGACACAATTTCTTAAAAAAAAAATTTACCTAACAAGTTCTTGAAAGAAAGTGTTAATTTGAATATGTTTTTAATGAGCTAAACCATTTTACCTGCTGCACCACCATAGATAACCAACTTGGAACTACCAAGAGAAGAAAGACCAGCAGCCAAGGCAAAAGGCACAGTCAAACCATCTTTTGTTCTTGTCAGTACAATTTATACATTAAATTAAAGCTACTCTCTCTCTCTACCTGAAAGACCAATGATAGTATCACGAACAATTTCTGCAGATTCAAAATGGTGCTCTAAATGCTGATAAGGCGGCAATTCGTGAGAAGGGCGACGTCTAAGCTTGTTCAAGAGTGCTGACATGACTAGATACAAAAAAAAAAAAAGAAAGAAAGGGTCAAGGAAAAAGCAAAAAGCAAAAAGCAAAAAAAAAAAAAAAGCTTGACAATAGGCAAGTTTAGATCGCATTGTGACTGGGAGAGCTGCCTGATTTGACCAGATTGCCATTTTTGGAATAGATGGTAGACTGAAAAGAACAAAAAAAAAAAGGGGGGGGGGGACTCAAGATAATATTGCTTTACTTTTTTTTCTCTTATCCTTCAGTCTAGAAAAAAAAAAGAAAAAGTTATGTTTTTACCTATGCATTGATTTCTTGGAATTAAAAGCTTAAAACCCCCCCCCCTTCATGCTCATCCATTTTCTTTTTTTGTATTTTAGTGCTGTAAAGTAGTACACAGATGCACCTAAAGCCAGTAAAAAAAAAATTATCCAGCAAAGCGGGTCAATATGTGTATTCAGCTGTCAATTATCATTTTTCTCTCAGTGAATTATCAAAGAGCGAAAACTGAAAAGGATCAAATTCTATTAAAAATGTCTAATCAGATGCAATCATGACTACATCCTTCTATCACTCTACTAACCATTCCATAGGCTCATATTGGCTTACCAACACTATAAAACATACATGAAACTCAGAGAAATTATGCTATAAATCAAACAAGTATGCGATTTCATGTTCTGACATTGAATTAGCTCAACTATTGCATGAATTTAATCTTACAGGCTTTTTTGCACATACATGTCTCTTTTGTTAATCAAGTCAAAGTTTTACTGTTCAAGAGAAGAAGAAGAATCTCATTAGGCTCAAAATAGACCGAATGATACAAGTTCCCTTTTATTGTAAGTCTACAACGTTTTATAGCAAGAACAGGAGCATATAAACAATCGATTTTCATTCTAGTATAGTAAGAAGGAGTGAATGTCTCTTTCTTTCAACTCTTATTGTACCAAAAGAAACTATTGCTGTTTGCTTGACACTCTAATCAGATATGCTAATTCGTTTAAAAAAAAAAAGGAATTGATTGAAAGCCAAATGTTGTTAAAGTAAATAAGATTATCATCAAGGGTTTATATGTACAAAGCAAACTAACAAACAAAAAGGTTAGAGAGCTTATTTCCATACACTACTCTTTTCTGAAGGGGAGAGCAATCGTAGGCTCTACAGACATCTCAACACCACAAAAAAAGTTCAACTCACATGCAAAAAGAAGAACGCATTTCACCGTCAACAGCTAAAGTAAAAACATGTTGGTGCACACACGCCAAGACAAATCTGATGAGCCAACTGACTTTTTTTTACATTCTAAAGCCAGCTTAGAGCAATCACTCAGGAACTTACATTTAACCTTTACACAAAAGCAAAGCAAAAAGAATCAGCTTCAAACAGGCATAAAGACCAATAAAAAAAGAAAAAAGTCAAGCTTAATTTTGTTAATTCACTTTAGGTAGCTTGTTGTTGTTGTGACAGTGACTGATATGGCTAACGAATTTTTAACTTTAGGGGACGAGTGGATAAAAAAGCGGATATAGTGCCTGATCAATAAAGTATTCCTCTGCTCTACACTTAATTCAAATGTTTATAGTATTTCTTGTACAACACATGCCAAGGCAACATCTTCTTTAGGACTTTGCTACGAGTGTACCGTTTTTCAAAGCCATATCAGCAACTGTACAACTTACCTTTAAAGTCAAATTGTCTAAAGTGTGAAGATTGTTTCTGTTTCAGATAGTCTTTAGATCTTGAATGGATGGCTTGCCCTATCTTTGGAAAGAAAGGATGAATAGTAGGAATCATAGAGTTAAATTTATATAGATATGTAGCAACAATCATATCTTTCTTCTATATACACTCTTCTGCCTGTTATTCAAGTAGTGAATACATTAATCCAAGCAAATATCGCATAGTCTACTGAACAGCCTTGTAGACTTTGAGTGTCTCACATCTGTTGTTGTTAATAGTTAGAGAACATTATATCTTCCCTTGCTTTATAAAGCAGATTGACCACATCATTAATCAATAAAATAATATATCAATTGCTGCTGCTGTATATCTTTGCTCTTTTTTCTAGATACATAATGACATTAGCAAGAAGATAGAAAATGGCCTATCCTTAGTGTGAAAAGAGAAACGCTTGACATAGATCATTTACAATGATTGTTGTCATTTAGTCCGCAGTTGAAATTAAAGGTTGTTTTTTATGGTTGGTTACGTAAGGATTAGCTATTTTTTTTTTTTTTTTTTGCTGAAAACTGATTGCTCAAATGGCTTTGTACAAGTTTATGATATTACGTCCACTTATCAATTGAGCGGTAAACTCAACAAGCTTGATTTCTTGAGGACATTGAACCAGTGTTCATAAGCTCTATATCGCCTTCTACCAATGAATGGTTTCTGCCATGTTATTCTGTATCATATTGATAATTACAATGTAGACAAACAATAGTTGTTTTATCTGAGATTCATAAATAATACACACCTAGATTGAATCAGTTGTTTCCAGTCCCAATCATCTTGATGAATATATGCGCTTTAGCTTTTTTGTCTTTCAGAATTCTTCTGTCAATCATTGTAGTCATTAGGGTTGTAGTTATCTGGGCGGTATAAAGCTTTATAGAAACCATCAGACTGTGCTTGGATATAGTCAAGACAGACTTACAACAACAATGATGGAATACATCTTTCACTTAAAAAAAAAAATACGTTTCATGTAAGCAATCAGAACAATAGATTGTGGCACAGAAAATATGCTAAGCAAGAAGTAGTAACAATACCTCGTATACTGACACACATTTCAACTTAATGCTTTCACAATCAATCTAAAGTAGAGTAAAGAAAAGTGGAAAAGAAATTGAAGCTTTCAAATGTTATGAGAGTAGCTTGAATTAAGCTGTTTTTTTTATTTTGCTTAGTTGAGATGTTGGTTGCTACTGTATAGACACACCTTTTTATCTGTTCATCTTACTGTGAGCATATACATAATAAACTATTCAAAATCCAAAGAATAACAAATTTAACACGCGATTGAAGGCAATCTTTAAAGACTGATATTTACACAACCTCTGCAGACATATATTAATTGGTTAATTAACATGTTTCCCTCTATAACTCTTTGATATTAAAGTAGTAAATTGTCCTTTCATAGTTTGTATCATTATTATAGGGATAAAGCTTTTGTTAGATATTTTGGATACCCTTTCTCAGTTATTGCCAGTCATATTCAACTTTAAATACAGATAATATCTTGCAAATGCAAAGTTTTGAAGAAAGATAACTATGCAAGACTCATATTTATATAAAGCTTTTTGACCCCCATGTTTTCTTTTTTATAAGTGCCAAGGAATCATGATAATACCATATCATTTTTAAACAAAGCAAGGTTTCCAAAAATACAATATTGATTTTGATTGGTGTAACGTTGCAGTTTTGTAGTATGCGGGCAAGGCTGTCATGTCTGGGGGGGAGAGAAGGTTTAGCAATTTAAAGCAATTAGAGTTTGTGTAACACTTACAACCTTGCTTATCACGCTTCGCGTGCAGCCAATACACCGCTTCTTGTACAGAAGGATGCTGTTTTGTTGTGCAGTTCAGTGTTAGAGTGACTGATGGTTCTAGAAAATACAGGGAGAGTTTCTTGGAAGAGCAAAGTTGTCATTCCGGAGATGGCAATAGCAAGGGCAGACACTTTATCTCTGGAGGTTGTGTTACGACCGTGACGAGCAGAAGGGCACTTGGAATTATAGCAGATAAAGGTACCTTTGATTTCTCTATAAGTTATTTTGTCTTGTTTGATAATGCGCGATCTTGCATGAGTGAGCTTGTTGAAGCAATACACACAAGTCTGGGAAGTATAGTTTTCGTTTGTTATACAGACAGTCGTATACCTTGCATGCCGATCTTGTTTCCAAATACCACCATATCTAAGATGTCCTCTAATTCTGGAACCTATCCCAAAGCCACGATCACCAATCATCATCAACAGGTTCTTTCTTTGTATTTCTTTCCCTTTCTTCTTGACATCTTTCTTTTTCGGTTTAGGATTCGTAAATTCCCTTTCGCGAGAGCAAAGGCGGTCCTTGATTTTCTTGGTAAAGTATTCTTGCTTCATGGCCTGTTTAGATCTTTGTGGAGAATCATAAAAGTTCCTGACTGTCTGTCTATTGGCTTGCAAAAATCGGTAGTTTGTCTGGATTGCTTCTACGGAACTTGCATTGGATAAACTTTTTTCGGACAACACCTTCTCAGCTTCAATCAAATTCACATCATTTGCCTTTTTAGCAGCAAGCTTGTGTCTGTAGTTCAAGTTTTGGCTTCCAAAGTCAATGTCTTCAGCGTTGATGACAGTGGACGACGGCAAAGGCTGAAATTCTTCTTCTTGTTCTTCAGTAGTAGTCAAAGCAGAAAACCTGTTGTAGAGCTTCAGATGATAAACGTATTTTTGAATGGAAACTGGCACTGATTCAGTCATTTTGACAACACCATTGTCTGTGCCGGAGAAGGTGAAATTTTTAGCAATAGTATCAGCGTCACCCATCAGTTGCATATCTTCAGCTTTAGCAATCGTAGGCTGGCCCGTAATCTGCTGCAGTTCTCTGGTCTGTCTGGGCGCTTTTTGATCTCTTTTTGTCAAATTTAATGCTCTTCTGCGGATATACAGCTGGTATCGCTGGTCTGCCAGTTCAGACTTGACTTGTTGAATAGCCAGAAACAACCTACTTCTATCAGCCTTCAACCCATCAATGTACACCTTGATCTCATTTCTAGCAGCAGTAATCAACTCTTCATCATTGTTGGCATGCGGACGTCGGATATGAGCTTGTATAGTTCTGACAATGTCTGCAATTCGTCTCTGAACACCAGTCATACATTCACCAATTTGAGGACAACATACACCTGCCTCTTCTTCAGAATCACTACCCTGCACAACAGCAACTTCAGGTTCTAGATTAAGTGGGTTTTTCCAGCCTTGCTTGGCGGTTTTGATCTGCAAACTAAAATCTTGATTGCTGAATTCTTTAAATCTGTTTTTCAACTGCTTTGACAAACGGTTGGTGTTCCCCAAGAGTTCATCGACTTCTTGTTTCAAGGTTTCATTGTCTTTTTCACGCTCATTGAGAATATCTTGCCAAGTCGATTCAGGAATGTTGTATTGACGCTTCTGGCCTGTTACATCAGCAGTCTGCTTCATAGGCGCTTTCTCTTTGATACCAAGGATTCTGACATACTTTCCACCAGGCAGCAAATGAAGATGATGAGCAAAAACCAATTTACGACGTCTGCACAACTGTTGTATTCTATCAATCTTGAAAAAGGCATTGAAGACAGCATCCTTATGATTGATGTATTCCAAAGGGCCCCTAATGACTCTGTTGTCATAGCCAAAAAATGTCATTTTGTTGTCACCATGCTCGCAGAATGTCTTAAATAACGAAGGTGTATCCAGTCTAAAGGACTTTTGAGATGCAACAGGCATTGGGCAGATTTTACGACAGAACTTAGCATAGCCAGCACAGCGCAGCAAATCATTCGCAAGAATTACAAAAGGTAGCTGGTAGCCAATATGAGAGTAGTTTTTCTTTGAAGGGATGTAAGGTTTTAAGCGTCGTAGTATAAGCAAACACACTTCTGCTTCCTTCTCATTCAAGTCAGAGCGCAGACCTGTCAAGTCTTGTTCGTTAGGCAAATCTTCATTACGCAACAGCAAGCTCTTGATAAAGCCTTTTAAGCCATTCAACCTGTGTCTAGGAGCATCATCATCAGCATCTTTTATAGCATCCTCTTCTTCGACAACATCATTTTCATCCATGCTTGCGTAGTCTTCTGGTGTAGCAGGCGGAATAGTGCGTGTCTCTTCTGTCATGGGTGGTTGGAAAGTAACAGGTTTCGGATCGCTTTGGGGATTCATTGGTGCTTTCCCTTTTCCTTCGTATGGCTGTGTGGGAACATCTAACTCCATGCGACTAGTATGTAGCATACTGGGACCAGCCTCAGCAGAAGCAGTAGAGGGATGTTGGATAGCAGGGATCTTTCTTGGACGCTCAGAACCTTCGGCGACATCAGGCTCAGAAGGTTGTTTTCTCTTGGCAGAAGTAGTTTTGGGTTCCTATTGAAAATGGTATAATAGACATAGATGAGTGACTGATTTCCCGTTGATTGTAGGCATACATACCTTAGTTTCCAGAGCTTTTGTGTATGTTGCGATACGTTTCTCACTTTTTTGGGCTCGAGCTTCCCATTTTTGCTTCATATACGCAGATGATGAGCTTTTTGATTTTTGTCTGTATTTTGCAAGCCGGTAACGTTCTTTGCGGACTATTAACCTTCTTCTGCTTTGATGGAGCAGTGGAAACCAGTTGGTAGGATGACCTGCTTCTGTCTTACTTTCTTTTGCAGCTTCGTCTTTTCTTTCTTTAGAGGCATTTTTCATAGACTTGATATATTCTTGATGCTTTTTTTCTCTTGTAGGAGCCAAATGAATACGTAGCAACACTAACAAAAGCTTGTCTAGAAGAATGTTGATCATCTTGTTATCACCCCACATGACAGATAGATTGGTAATATAGTTAGTCAGTGCAGACTCATAGCAGGCCATATGAAGAGTGTTTTTTGGTTGGATGAATTGGCTGACTGAGTCAGAGATGGCTTCCATTAACAGGGTTCTCAAAGGATAATCTGTTTTGGTCTTTGTTTTCAAGCCACGAACACCATAAAAACCAGACTTCAAAAAATGAATATGTCGGTCAGTGAAGAGAAAAGGAATGTCATTAGCATCAGGAGAGGCAAGAAAGTTGGAAGCATATGGAGAGGCAGAAAAAATCAAGGTATCTTGTAGCTGAAAGTTACTTGGGAAGATGCTTTGTATTTGAAAGCCATTTGATCTATCAAAATACTGATTTTCCATTGCGAACAGCAAAAGTATGGCTTCGGAAACAGGACATTATCATAAACATGATTGTTTGAAAGTCACTGATAAAGTTGGAGGTCTGAGGCAGTAGTTCAGCAAGCTTAGTATCAAAGAGTTGTCTAACTTCAGGTGTAAGATCATCTCGTATCAACGAGGGAAAATACGCAGTACAGACTTCAAAATATTCTTCGGTAACAACAAAGGAAGCAGGTTCGGTAGGGAGCTCTTCTGAAGAAGGTTCAATGGCTTGAGTAGAGCTAGTTGCTTCAGTAGTAGGATTGCTTACAGACTCTTGGACGACATCAAAATTTTGTTGTACATATCTTCTCCAAAGATCAATTGCTCGAGACACTGAATTATCATTTTGAAATCTGTTTGCAGATTCTCGCAAACCGAGGTTAGCATGTTTATCCATATCAGCATACAGTCCTCTTGGAATTTGACCAGCAAGAGTTTTGGCTTTGAGAGCAGAGTAGTTTGGCTTCTTTTTGTTTTTTTCACGGATAATGTTATCGCGTAGCTTGGCTTGGGCTACGATATAAAACAGGTCATGGAATTCTTCTACAGACATTTCAAATGCACGCCTCATGCCAGGAGCTATGGTAGATGGTTGTTGTTGCACATTGACAGACAACTGGGGCGCAGGAGTATAACGACCGCCCAAATAGAATGTATCTTGTAGAGCCCTGCGGTAGGACATTGCCTAAGAAGGATTAGATCTATTCATAGCATATTAGTGGGGCAGATATATCAAGGTCAGAATAAAATATATCTTACTCCTTCCAGCAATAAGAGATTAGATGTATTAGAAGAATCTAACAGATGAGGTAACAGAGACAAAGAGAAAAACAGAAACAAGTTTTTTTTGGCCTTTTATATGATAGATTGTATATTCTTTGTTCTCTTTGTGTGAGACAAACATCTCAGATTTTAAAAATTGAAGCCTTTTAAATGTATGTTGCTGATGATTTTTACCCAAATAATCACATTACTCTGTAATCACAAACTTGATTCCATAAATGGGGCACTTTTCCATTTTCAGAAGGACTTTTTTCATTATGTCAAGCAAGTCAGAAGGTCCTCAAAATACTCGGCCAAAACGATGTTAATTGGAGGCATATCTTTCATTGACTCCTCTAATAATGTTCCTTAAACGAAATCCAGCTCTTGTAAGGATTGCAGGGCGTTACTGGCTTCGTTTCTGAGACAAGGCTTACTTCATTAGCTTGATTGTCTTACTCACTTTCGTTTCTTATTTGTAATCGAATAAGCTTGCAATCACTGGAATTTTCTTGATGAATTTCTTTGGTAGCAGAGAGAAAATTTTATAGTTTTTAGTAATATTCTGTTTGAGCCCACTCATTCAAAAACCATTAAGCAAAAACTTAAATGAGCGACAGTAATAACAACTTTTATTGGCTAACAGTGTCCAATCGTATTGCTTATTACCGGCGGAGTAGCCCCCAGACACAGCAGCCCCGCCAGTATGCGCCAATGTCGGAGAATCAAATGGACAGAGTAACACATTGCCAAGAAATGTGGCTAGTCTTGCTTGTGTTTCTATGACAAAGGGTCCTTTAGTTGAGTCAACATCCCCCCCCCTTTTTTTTTTTTTTTACTTTTCTCTCACTTTTTTTGCTTTTTTTTTTTCTAAGAGAAATCCTTATGACTCTCATGGATAACTCAACATGGGTAAAAAGAGTAATTAAACAATACAATCGAATTAAAAGGCAAATGGTATCTTTTTTTTTTTTTTGTATTTGCATGATTTTTAATACAGTGGCTTGGCATAAATGCACGTTTTAAAAAAAAAAATGTGAATGTATAAATACGCATCATAGCGTCATTTAGTCCCAACTGAACCTTTTCTTTCCTTTTTATTTATTTTTCTCTCATACACATATTTCTATGAATTACACAAAAGATACAACACGTTATAGTTGTCGTTGGGAAAGCTGTTCAAAGGTCTATACAGACCCTGAACACCTCTATAGTCACCTTACAAACGACCATGTGGGTAGAAAATCCACTGGTAATCTTTGCTTAACTTGTCACTGGGACAACTGTGAAGTTTCGGTTGTCAAGAGAGATCATATCACTAGCCATATCCGTGTTCATGTCCCATTGAAACCTCACCATTGTCCTGTAAGCTAAATTATTTATGTATGTCCTAGCTACTATACTTATCTCTATTTGTAGTCTTGCGATAAAGCATTTAAAAGACCCCAAGATTTAAAAAAGCATGAGCGTATCCATAACGACGAACTCAACGAACCTGTACGCATTCGCTCCAGCACTCAAAGAAAATCTGACGACCTGTTGAAAGTTCCCATCTCTCCTCCTCACAGTACAGCTGCTTATTCAGATGGTAACTATAGCTCTCTCTCTCTCTCTCTCTTATGTTGATACTCATGGTCATTTCTATAGATAGTTGGACACAGCCTTATTCTCAGTTAAGCACAGTGTCGCCTTCGTCTGATGGCTACGATAGTTTCAATAGTCCCAACTCTATCAAGCAAGAGCCTTCTACTCCTTCTTATTCTAATGCGATGTCTGAGAGTATCATTAACAACCTCATGTTTATGGATGATTCAAATCAAATCAAGACAGAATACAATTCAGGTAAGCTTGGACTTAGGGAAGTTCTCCTGTCATTTAATGTTGATTGGTTTATTAGACATGATAGAAAACCTGGATTTATTCCAAAGCCTTGTAGACGCCGGTTCTATCAATCCAAATTCACTCAATGTCAATACAGAAGAACAGCTTAACAATTTCAATCTTTGGCTTGCTCAACTTACTGAAAACATTGAAAACACACATGAACCATCATATGATTATCCTGTAACACAGCAACAAGTCAGTCATACTGATATGCTGCTGCAATTCAATCCTAGTCCAATCATGCAACAAGATTTATATCCCACCAGCAATGAGCAGGATATCTATGTTCGATCCTATCCTGCCCTCCAAACCGATTATGATAAACTATATAGCCATATTTCTTCCAGTCTGGACTGTACGCCTATCCATGAAACTCCACCTAATATGAATGGCATGAGACAGCATTATACCAACATACCACAAGTAGAATCTAGTTATTTTCATCCTGATCTTCGTACCTCACAAAACCTGTTTAGTGCAAAGGAAAGCATCAAATATAAACCAAGCAAAGAAAAAAAGACAGAAGAAGAAGAGACGTTCAAACCTTCAAAAAAAGACTGGGTCGAGTCCAAAAAAAACATGACAACCATGATGAATGTATTCACTAGTCCCCAAGGCACGGCGGATAAATCCGAGAAACAGCAGTCACCAGCTGCCAAGAAAATCAACCAGAATGTGCTTGATCTATTAGTGAGTGATTTATCAGATCTCACTATAGAACAAGAGGATCGAAACATACTTTATCCTTCTACAGAAGAAGGGCCTACAACAAAAGAAGAAGAAGAGAACAAGAAGATGGCGACTGTTAAGAGTGATGGACAAACAGAAAAACATCAGAAACTACTACGACAACTAGGCCAATGGGTCAATGAAAACTATGCTAAGCAGCAAACACCGAATGGTACTGCTATCATACCTCCTACTTTTGTTCAAGTAAAATGATGAACACAAGATATAATAAATAAATAAAAAAATTATGCAAAGTTCTAGAGATTTTTTATTGTTTGGAGGAGGGGGGGGGGAATAACTTAAGCTTCTATTTTAGCACCATTGAGTTCAGCTTCTTTATCAATAACAGACGCCAACCGACGTAAAGCTTCATCCATGTCTTCCTTTGTCACATTGCTGAAACTCACACGTACGTATGGATTCTTATTCTTTTGAGGCATGAAGGCCAAACCAGGAATAGCCAATACATTTTCTTTAATAACCTTGTTCATGACCAGATCATAAGAATCTTCAATGCCACCTAACAGTTTGAGCCAAACAAACATACCAGCTGTAGGCATGGCCCATTCGGCACGTCCCTTCAAGTGACGTGTCAAACATTCGCAAAACTGATCTCTCTTTTCACGATAGAAATCAGCAACTCGATCAACATGAGCAAAGAAACCAGAATGACCCCAAGTCTCTAAAAGGGCATAGACCATGGCTTGAGGAACACCAGAGGGTTGCAAATTAGTGACCATCGTGTGCATATTGATACGTTCAATCAAGGGTTTGGGCCCTGTGATCCAACCCAAACGAAGACCAGACGACAAGATCTTACTCATACTGTCACAGCGCAAGACACGGCCGTCTGTGTCTAATGAGAGATAGGAGGGAATACGTGTGTCAAACTGGAGATAGTAATAAGCATCGTCTTCAAGGATCATGATATCGTACTTTGAGCAAATGGCATATACAGCTTTCTTACGCTCCAAGCTGGCAGTGACACCAGTAGGGTTACCTCCAGAAGGAATTGTATATAGACAATGAGGACGAGGTTGGTTTTTGTTTCGGGTGGGATTCGATTCAGGCCAGTTAGCTAACATGGCTTCCAATGATTCAGGCACAATGCCCAAATCGTCTGTTGCAACATCAGCCAAGGTACAATCCAAGTTATCCAAAAAGCTCAAAGCACCTGTATACGTAGGGTTTTCTACTAGCAGAGCTTCTCCGGGATTGGTCATCATCTCCAGAGCTTTTGTCAACAAATCCTGAGAGCCTGCACCGATGGATAAATCAAATTCGACAGGTGGACGGTGTTCAAGACGCTGAAGCTCACATAACCAAGCATTCAAGCCAGGTTGTCCAGCCTAAAAATTGAACAAAAGTCAGCTTGTTCCTCTTTTACCATGTTCAGCTCTCAATGGATCTTACAGTCAGATCATAAGATAAGGCACGATTGAAAAGGTCGTCATCTAATTGAATGTGTTCACCAGTCTTCAATGTAATGGACATGCTAGCGAAGGGAAATGTAGCTGGATTAGGTTGGCCTGCACCAAGAGAGATCTAAATCATGGATGTATAGAATAAGCTTATTTTATCTCTTGGAATATATGATGATCACTTACAATGTCTTTACGATTCATGTAAGGCATAAGAGCACGAACTATTGGTGAAGAGAAAGATCAATAAAAACTTTTGATCTTTTTTCTTAAAAAAAAACACTTTACTGGCTGAAGGGTTTCTAGCTTTGCTGGCTTCACTAATATGCTTTGAATAATCCATTCTAATTGATTTCCAAGAAGAAAAAAAAAAAAGGGTTCGGACAAATCATTATCTTTTTTTTCTTTTTATATGATTAGATTAATTCATACTCAGTTTCCCTTTGCGCTTAAACTACTTCTTCCGAAAGATAGGAGCTAGATGTCAATCCTTTTCTTTTCAATTGAATACATAGATTTGCTTTGCCAAATTGAATATGCCTGAGCGATTACATGCTCTCTTGTATTAAAGAACTTCCATTACTTCTTTTCCTTTACTATCATTTCTCCTCAGATTTACTTTTTTTTTTACTTGACAGCTCATATCTACTCCCGAAATATCGGAGTAAGACGTGATATGATGAAACATAGATTGGCACAAATCGGATAGATATGATTAGTGGTTTTTTTTTTTTTTCTATTTAGATAAATTTGAATGGCCTATAAGCATTTAGCTTGAAAGTTGAATTGACCTAGCCAGATCGAAATGTATGAGAATCAAAAAAAAAATCCTTTGGGGGACATAAAGGCAAAAATGTAAAAGGGCAAAAGGAAAGGCAAAGAATCTTCTATAGGTAGCGGCATTTGTAGTCTATTATGGATTTGTAAGCAATTGATAGGGTGAGCTTCTGTTGGAGGGGTTGGTCAGGGTGTAAGGGACGACTATGAGCTAGCCAACCAAGGCGGAGCAGTCACTGGTCACTTATTTAGATATTATGGATAAGCATGAATTGTTCAAAGGCTATTGTCTCTTAATGGATAATGTGCATCAGGATATAGCAAGCTATATCAAGAGTTGTAGGTATGGTTGTGTGTACCTAGTCCTCCCTTATTTCCTTGAGCTCAACCCAACTGAGCAATCTTGGGCTGCTTGCAAAAACAAACTCAAGATAGAAGCTTTTTTTTGAAGGAAGAGACTTTGACGACCAGAATAAAAGAAGCTTGCAATTTTGTTCTAATTAGCGATGTTGTGTGGGTTTTGAAGACACTCTATAGCTAAAGTGTATGACTGCTTAGAAAAAAAGAAGTCAATCTAAGGACACGATCAAAATCAAAACTCACTCAGGTGAGCAACGTCGGTTAGAGAGTAGTAGAGAAGAAGGTATGCTGTTCTTTAGGGGAATCGTCGGGAGCATAAATCATTGCAATGTAGAAAGGAGCGGAGAGATGAACTAACTCGAGTGAGAACAATGTAGGGCTTAATGAGCTTAGAATTGTGTTGTGATAAAGTGTTGAGTATCATGAGACACATGAGTTTCTTGAAATGCTAGAATATTGAAATTTAATGAGCATAGGTAGCAGATGAAATGGGCCTGTTCTTGAGTATCATGAGATTTCATTAAGCTGTTACAGTTCAGCGAGGCAAAAATTGAGTAATAGTGTAGATCTATCACTTATTATTGATGAGTTGGACGGAAAGATGAAATCCCTGTTCCAGGTGTTGAACAGAGATGGGGAAGAATCGAAAGTTAATAGGAGATTCTAGGAAAGCATCAAGTTGCTATCTTGATTTATGCTGTCATCAAGAACTCATGTTGGTATCCATTTGACTGGCTGGCTCACTTATTGCATTTACTGTTGACGGCATCCTCAAGTCCCTGTTTTTTTCCGAGGATAACATCTCCAGAGTGGTGGCAGAACCAAAAAGTAGACGTTATAGCATTAATGTACATGATAATATATTCTTTGAGTATGCGAATCTCACGTATATTGAGCAGATGGAAGTATGTTTGACGCGTTTCATCTCGCCACAGGCTTTCTGTGTAAACAATTGCTCCCTAAAGAGCAGAAATAAACAGCCTGAGCATCAAGACAGATGGCTTTTTCTTTAATGATATATATTTTTTTCTGAGCTCTTTGAAAACATCTTGATACTGCCTCTCAATTACCAAATCAATTCTGATTGGTATAGACAAGTTATGTTGACGAATTATGTTTCAAGTAAACTAAAACTGGTGCGCATGTTCATACAATTGATTAAAGGGACACAGGTAGCAAACATGTATGCGAGCATCTCTTTTGTTTCTTATGAAGCAATTAGTAAGATAGTCTTAACTGAGCTTAATTCTTTGAATTAGAAGAAAATATATAATACAACGAGCACGTATGTATAGGAAAAGTTGCCCAGATTATCTACAAACAGAAAGCGTTTATAGTCTATTAAGATACGCAGTGTTTTTAAGTGTAATCTCAAGATAAACAGTAATCTTTGATTGACATTATTTTAAATCGCATCAGTATTGAATTTATGCAATTATTTTTTTCTTGTATGGATGCATTACAAAATCCGAAATTCGTAGCTGAAAACTCTTTGATGATCGAAAAAAAGAAGGACTCCTAAATCGGGAATAAACAAAATACATAAATAAAAGATCTGATGCACATTTGATCTTTTCTTTTTTATATATATTTTATTGCATTTATCACTTAATAGTAGTAACAATGGTTTTCTCCCCTTCAGAATTCAGATCTTTTAAGGTAAATTTGTTTTTCTATGTTTTCTCATTTACTTATCAGTTGCCATAGCTCGAAAAAGTAGAGCGTGTCAACCACAATGTCTCTCTTTTCCGTTTCAAGCTTCCAAATGAAACTGACGTGTCCAATTTGCCTATTACTTCATGTGTCATGTTCCGTGGCAACGTAGACAAGGATGGCAAGTCCGAAGAAGTAGTCCGTCCTTACACACCTACTTCCCATGAAAAGGTAAATGAAGAAAAGGCACAAAGTTAGACACCATATTAAACTTATCGGGTTTGATAGACACAAGGACACATTGATTTTGTTATCAAGAACTATCCACAAGGAAACATGAGTAGTCATGTTCACTCTCTGAAAGTAGGCGACACAATTGATATCAAGGGCCCCTTTGAAAAATACAACTGGGAAAAGAGACGTGTCGACCATGTTGGCATGGTTGCAGGTAAGTTCATCATCTTTGCGCTACTTGAAATTATTCTTAACAGTCTTGCTTTGAAGGTGGTACTGGCATTACACCTATGGTAAAGGCGAAAAATGACATCATATCGATCTCTTCTATTAACATATCTATTAGCTTCAATTGTTACGTAATGTGCTAACACCAGAATCCACCGAAAAGACCAAGTTTTCATTGGTTTTTGCCAACTTGACTGAAGAAGACATTCTGTTCAAAAAGGAACTTGACGGCTATGCTCAGCAGTATCCTGATCGTTTCAGTGTTCATTATGTTGTCGAAAAGCCATCCGATAACTGGACTGGTCACAAGGGCTATGTTAATGGCGAACTTTTGAAAAAGACAATGCCTCAACCCGATGTTGAATCGTCTGTCATCATCGTTTGTGGTCCTCCTCCCATGATGGAAGCCATCAGTGGTGATAAAAACCCTGATAAGAGTCAAGGTACTTTAAGAGGTCTCTTGAAAGAATTAGGTTACATTCAAGACCGTGTATACAAGATGTAAACGAATCAAAAAATATTTATTTTGATGGAATGCATTTCTCTTTTTTTTTTTCTGAAATAAAAAAAAAAAAATTGGGAAAGGGTATATCTTAATGCTGAAATTGGTAACCACACTTTTTCATTTTCATGGCAATCTTGGGTGGAAGGTTATAATGTTTTCTCACAAGCACTGACTCATCAGAATAACCAATATCTAAAGTGATTGTGATTAAGTTTGCGCTGAGATGATTAAAGTCACGCTTGATCAAGTGAAGCACATCGTCAAGAGCAATAAAGTAAAGAGTTCTTGATACGAATTGTTCTTTCTCTTCATGAATTATTTGCTTTAACGTACACCACAGTCGTGCTTTACCTTCTGTATGGATTATTTTGCGATTGAGATATGGATATGTCAACCAAAATTTGTCAAGTGGTATACCAAGCAACAGACTGACTTGTAGATCAATTACATAGTAATCTGAATTGGGCGCATTGAACATTTGAACAGTATAAAGAGGGGAATAAAAATCCTTGTTGGTGACATTCCAATGATCTGGTGGTGGTGTATGAATGGGTGAATGAAGAGGCGGAACCATACTGTTATATATGCTTTTTTTACAAGGAATATAGCGTTGTTGAACAGCATTGGGTGAAGATCTTGTTGTACTCTGCTTTTGTAGTTCTCCCTTCTCCATATCATGTTTGCTATCATCGCTATTGTTCTTGTGTGATTTCTTTCGTTTTATAGAGGGAACAACATCTTCTACGTCCGATTCTAATTTGACAGCAACCAATTGAGAATCTGAACAAGCCTCATCTGTAGGTAGCTGCTCATCATCATCAGTCAACTTGTTTTTTATAAGATCGGCTGCTTGTATCAAACGACGCTTCTTGGTGCTTTTCTTTGGAAACCCTATTTACAAAAGTTAGGTTTAGTCTAGCTGAACTTGAAAGAACTTACTCTCAGTTTGTGAATCAATAGAGCTGCTGTTCTTATCTTCATCCTCCCCATTTTCATTCTCTTGATTTCCATTCTTATCACCTTTGCCTTCTCGCTTGATTTTGGAGACACGCTTCTTTTTTGCGACAGGACTAGCTGATTGCAAGACTAGCACGATATCATCAAATTCATTTTCAGTAGCAATATCAATCGGCTCTGCATCGTGTGCATTTCGGGCAAAAGGGTCAGCGCCATGCTCCAACAAAAGTTCCACAATGTCGCAATGGTTGTTTTCAGTAGCATCATGTAAAGGTGTGTCCATGTCAGCTCCCTTAGGATTAGCGCTTGCACCATATCGAAGTAATGCTTTGACTACTTGATAATGTCCATTTAACGCTGCCTCATGTAATGGTGTCCAGCCAGCATAGTCTTTCTCGTCAGGGTTTGCGCCTATTTCCAAGAGAGTCTCTACTTTCTCTGTATCGCCTCGCTTAGCGTATTTGTGAAGTTGTGTACGGCCGCTTGTGTCTTTCTTGGTGGCATCAAGCTTAGTAGGAGCAGAGGGTGATTTCTTGCGTTGCTGAGGCAAAGATACATCGCTTTCGACAGATACTGACTTTCTTCTTGTTGTTCTTTTCTTTTTCTTTGATGCCGTTGAACTAACAAAGTCATGTTGCTGCATGAGCTGTTGAGATGATTGAGGAGGCTTACCATCGAGGTTAGCAAAGACACGCATGTAATTTTGAATCTTTTTCTCTTCTCTAGTTAACTGGCGTTCTGGTTCATTTCGCTGAGCAGTTTTGCTAGCAATTTCATCCAACGCATTACATGCCTCTCTTTCTAAACGCACCTCATCCATGCGTGCCGTCAAAAGCTGTCGTATAAGAGGATAAGCTGTTGAAACTTGGTATGGATTTTTGCCTGATTTGTCCTTCATGTTGACATCAGCACCTGCAGAGGAGATCAAATACTTTACTGTTTCCACATGTCCGTTGCGACTGGCTTGATGCAAAGGCGTATCATCTCTATCGGTTCCAAGAATATTGACAATACCACCCTGATCGATCAAGAGTTTGACAACATCTAAATGTCCTGCAGCACAAGCCAAGTGTAAGGGGGTAGCATCCTGGTTGTCCTTTGCGTTGACATCAGCACCCTGTTCAATTAACGACTGAGCCTTCTGTAGTCTGTTGTTGACACAAGCGCGATGAAGCGATGATCGGCCATCTTTGTCTCGAGCAATCAGTCGTTCAAGTTCGTTCATTTTGGTTTGCAAGATACGTTGACAAGCTTCATCTGTGCACAAATCAATGGGTCGTTTTTCAGCTTCATTCAATGCAAACACGTCTGCACCTGCATCTACCAAGAGTTGAACACATTCAGGCGAATTACTGCTACAAGCATCATGTAAAGGCGTGTCTAAACCAAATCCGCGGACATTGATTTCAGCTCCACATTTAATCAAATGTCTACCAATTTCATATTGACCCTTTAAAGCAGCTTCATGAAGTGGTGTCCAACCAGCATTATCTTTGAAATTAACATCTGCACCTAGCTCAATCAATTCTTTGACTTTATCGAGATGGCCAGCTGTTGTAGCAAAGAAGAGCTTTGTTCTGCCTGCTTTATCTTTGCGGTTAGGATTGAGAAAGGCTTTTTTACGACCTTTTTTTGAAGAAGGTTGTGGTTCAGGTGAAGAAGATTGAGTCATAGCTCGAAGTCGACGCTTTTTCTTGGCTTGAAATTTATAGTATTCTTGGTCACTGTTGTCTTCTTCTTCGTCATTGTCTAAGGCATGAAGTGATGGTTTTGGTTTCTGAGTTGGATATCTTCTTTTAGTTGATTGTTGGTATTCAAACATATGTATGATGTAAAATGATATAAGACAAGGCTATCAAAAAGGCTATATGAGTAAAATCATTTTCTGCTATTTTCATTAGTCCTTACAATTTATTAAAGAAAAGCAAAGAAAAAAGAAAGAAAGGTATATACAATTAAAAACAAGAAAAAAAAAAGGTATCTAAATATATGAAAAAAGAAAAGAAAAAAAGAAGAGAAGAAAGAAAGTGAAAAAAAAAAATCAACTGCCTTTTCCTTTTTGTTGTTACAGGTCAGCGAATAACTTTATTCGGTTAGTTTTTTCTTTGTTTGTATAAAAATAGACCATTTCCGGATATAGCGAAAAATTAAATTGCGCTTATAAGTTGTACTGACAAAGATCACTCTATACACTGTCAATGGTAGAACTGTACAGTCTCAGAGGATTAAAGTAGCTACGAGTTACAAGGCATGAGAATTGAAGTATTAGTATCCTAAGCTTTGATTTTGACTCGAAATAAAAATTGCGTTTTTTTGTTGAGGGCACAGAGGTTGAAAGAGATATTCAAGGAATTAGTTGATGGTCTTGGATAAATATCTTTGAAGCTTATCTCAAATACACACACGCCATCGGCAGCAAGTATAGTCTGTTCCGTTCCAAGAAAAAGGCGGCATGAAAATCATTATGTAGAATTGATTGTTTCGAAAAGGCAATGGATAGCAAAGAGAGACACAAGCAAACTATGAGAAGACAAGCCTTGTTTTGTTTTATTTTGTGTCTTCTTTATTATAGGCCTTTTGAAAGGCTTGCTATAAGAGTAGAATGAAAAGTAAAAAAATGCTGGGCTATAAAGTGATAATTCAAACATTTTAAACAAACGCATGAATGCTTTGAATATAAAACAAGATTTGCTAGTCTATCTACTATGGCTGATAGATTAGAATTGACTGCATATAAGTGATGTGGTATTTTGCGGATTAGTGATTTAATGAGAAAGAGCTCTAGATTTTTTATCTTTGAAAAGAAAGAGATGGAACTAAATACCACAAATATTTTTTTTTTAAGAGACTAAAAAGTGGTTTTCTTTTTCTAGCTAAGCTTGAAGTAGAGTTGGCTCTCAAGTTAAAGATAAAAAAGCTGTAAGATTGTATTACAGGCTTTTATTTCTCAGAGAATTAGACTTCTTGGAACCCTAAAAGCCATTTTTAATATTTCAACTAAACTTGGTTGGAGCTAATCAAGAAAAGAAATAGCGACTTGTACATTGAATAGTATATCGTTTTTGCTGCTTAAAAGTATATTTATGAATGCTCAGCATAAATAACAATAAAAGAAGCATTGCTCTCTTTTGACAAGCAAACCTTGTTCTATATATGAGATCAGCTTTAGCTTGTATGTTTGTTTTCATTAAAGTTCACTGTGTTTGTCAGGTAAGCTACATGATCATGTCCAAAAATGGAAAGATTTAATATGCAGAAAGCATGATTTGATTTGAGTCTGTTTCTCAGCTACTGTCTACTTGGAGCAAAAAAAAGGGTAAATAATCTATCAAGGGATACAAAGGTTGAATTTATGTTGTCTGCTAACAAAATGAGTCTATTCAGATCAAAATCTACCAGTCTAACGTAAGGGCTAGTATTTGCAATGGATCTTAAAATGCTCTTGTCACTGATAATTTGAAAGCTATTTTTCTTAGGGCATACTGCTCTGCAGTGGCGTTTTTCATAACCGTAATAAAAACAGAGTATGACCCCTCCACCCAAATACTTTGTTTTTGAGTTGTAGGTCTTTAAATTCCTCGCTTGAATGTTATGAACCAGAGCTTCCAATAAGATTTACTTCTTTTGCTTTCCTTGATGCAATTCCTACACCTCACTACTATTCAAGTATTAAAAAGAGAGAATAGATTCAACTTAATAAGTGCACATTCAAGCTAGTTTGCCATGAACTGAAGTCATTTGTTTGCGATTCAAAAAATATGCTTGCAATTATTGTGTATTTTAAATAAGAAATAGATAAAGATTGCTAATTGGCATTGAATAGCTTTGTTTGCTCTAATGAATTACCTTATTGAATGGCAAGTGATGTTTCTAGAAGGTTCTTGATGTATTGCCTCTGTTCAAATTTGTCATAGCCACAGCATGAGCTGCATTGACTACAGGCCAAATAGGCTTAATTGATCTTCTCATACTTAGTGTAACCCAATGATTATTGTTAGAACTGCCAAAGGTAAAGACTTGCCACCTATTTTATTCACAATGAGAAATTCTGGCTAGGGTTTTAATTCTTTTTAAAGTGGAGGAAATCCAGCTCTTTTTGAACAACATGAGGCAAAATAGCAAGGAACATGCATACTTTGTTAGCAATTGGTACACCAAAAGTACATGAAGCAGTCTAAATACACTCAGGAACATTGGGTCAGTGAGGTTCATCGACCAAAGTATTTACATTGAAGCAAGTTGTAGTACTGCCAAATCCTTCTGCAAATTCTTTCCTTACAATTGTCCAAATCATACACATAGCCAATAATTAAAAGGATTTGGACAGCAAGTGCCTTAAATCCACAGAAGCCATCTTAACATCAATCAAATATATGTAGCGGTTCATTTGAGCATGTTTTGATATTTGGGATCAACAGCTCTTTCTTCACAATTTTCTGTATCATAGCTATTGTCAGGACTTAAAAGAAAATTAGCCTAATTACAAGTACATATCGACTTCTCTACAAGCATCAACAAACTTACCTTTGTCTTCATATCTCACTTTTTTTTTACCCTAACCTTCAGCTTTTTCAATAAAGATATTTCGACATTAGTGCTTAATTTTCTTTTTCTCTTGTCTTCTTTGATTGTTGCTTCCATTCGTTCAAGTACAATGGGTTCTCTACTGGTTGCTTTAGGGAGTATAGTGGCAATCGCTTTTCGAACAAATTTGTCATTGTCACTTATGAGTTCAGCATTACTGCTTTCCCACTTACAGACTTATAACTCTAAAAGTGCATAGTTAAACTTGAACTTTGACGTCAGCCTAACATGAACTCATTTATGATGTTTTCATTTGAAAATGAGGGAATAAAAGAAAAAGTTTATAGGTGAGGGTAGGATTTGTTGCCGAAAAGACTGCTGCTCAGAATGCTTACAATTCTATATCAATCTGGAAGAATTTAATATCACTGTGGTTTTTTGAGGGTATTAAGACCGGATGAATTGTGCGGTTTCGGGATGAATGGAAACATGATAACAGAAAAGAGACAATGCATTATTTTTAGTGTTATACACTCCTTCCAGTAGTTTAAGTATTTTATTACAAGTAACTTTGGATATTGCTCTACAATTCTCTCTCTCTCTGTTACTGCTCTTGTCATTTACCAACATCCATGCTTATTTTAATTTTAATTTTAATAAGCTGCAGTAGATTATGCTTGACATGATTAGTTTTTATGTACAAAAATTAGTTGTTTATTGAATAGTTTAAGATGCATATGTATATTAAATGATAATGAATTGAATGAATGAATGTACATTTACATAATGTGATATATGTCAGAAAGAGATGCCAATGAGTAAGAAGTTAATTTTGCTTGTCTTGTTCCAATATTTGTCTAGCTCGTAGGTACTGCAGTTGGCTCATCACTTGATACTCTTTTAATTTCATTTTTGTTTCTTCTTGACGACGTCTATCTTCTTCAATCTTGCACAGTTCAATCAGCTGGATCATTTCAGGTTGTGAATGAAATTGAGACAGTAGCTGGTGCCAGTCAGTGAAAGCTTGTTCTTGGTCACTCAAGTCAGATGAAATACTGGCTCTTCTTTTGTTTAGGCCATGGCTGACATCCAATGGATGCAAAAAGGTAGTTTCTGGACGGAAAGCAATGGTGGGAGACATGACAAATATAGAGAAAAATCAAAGAAACAGATAATAATAAAGAAAGAAGATTTCAAAAAATGTTTGAGCCGATATTTATATCAAGATATATCTTTATCATTTCAGAATAAAACCCGCTATTTCCTAGATCGCCTACTTAGCTGGACAAGATATTTAAGGGGCGGTTACGGTCAGACCCTTATTTTCCCGTTTAAAGTAAGTGCTCAAAAGAAAATTTGCAAGAGTTGGCGTATCTTATCGATGGCTATTATGATACCATATACGAACAGATATTATTGCATGATACGTAACCAAGAGTGGAGAAGCATTTCAGTTAGACAATATACAATATACTAGAAACTACTAATTCATTGATTGAATATACCATATAATTATCTCAATGTTTTATTAGATAAAGGCTAGGTTGCAAGCTTCAGTAACAGACAAAAGCAAGAAATCAGCAAGAAATCAGCAAAAATAAAACATTTAAGCGAATATCTAAGGCCATCATTCCAGCATTCTATATCAAGTTCATCTAACGTTGCGTTCTTTAGCTGATTTACAAAATTTAAGAATTCCGTATCTTCCCGCCGAAAAAGGTAAGAGCGTCTAATTTTGTCTGACCCAGAGGAAGAATTTCCCTTATCTTCATTTCATTCACAGAACAGAAGTTTCCCGATATTCAGTAACTACAGCTTCTTTCATTTAAAAAAAAAAAAAAAGACAAATTAAAAAGAAGGAAAACCCCTGGTTGGTGTAGCTAAACAATGACATAAAGTCAATAGAACAATATGATATAATAAAATTTAGACAGTGTATTTTAATTTAAAGATTTTTTTTGAACGGGAAGAATTTATTGTCGGAGTGATCTAGATGCGTCCTCTTTTAAGCAGCCGGTTAATGATTATGTGTCTGAGTATGCTATCGCATAAAAGACAAGTGAAAATGGAATATAGCATCTACTAAGCACGGAATGAATACGAACTCGACTGTACTCAACAATTGAAGAGTTGATGGCCACGTGTGCTATTATTGTGTAGACATGAAGAATGCATCTTTAAAGAAAGTATTCTCTGACAATAAGGACTTGTAATGAGCTTTTTTGAGCCTTCTTTCATTTTCGATCATACTTTCTTGGTTAGCTTCGTACAGAACCTATGGCTAGCACACACACACACACAGATAGAGAGAGGTCCACGCTCTGTTTTGTTTGATTGAAAGCCATTGTATCTATGATTATAATAAAATATGTGCTCATGTATAAAAAGATGCGAAAGAGGTACAAATACATATGTACTTTTTTTAGGGCTCAGGCTACATGTTCTCTTCTACTAGTTAATGAGGCAGCTTCTTAGTACCAAATACGCTTCTTCCATTCATGTAAGCTTTGGCAGCTGTAGTCGGATTAAAGCATTTGAAAATTTAGAGTAGGCCAAACATTTAGCATAGGGACCACCATAAAAGTATCTTTTGAATCATTAATTGCATAGACTGCTTCTATACTTTCAAAAAAAAAAGGGTAGTAATAACTGTACCAACTGACTAGTATGTGCTTGAGAGCTCTAAAGAACTATAGCGGTAATACACAACTAACAAAAATGGTAGTAGTAGTAGTACATAATTTTCCTAAAGGGTGACCATTTCTTGAAGTTTTTTTTTTTTCTCTTTTTTTTTTGTATAAAACACTTTATATTCTATTTAAAGCAAAAGAAAACAGTGCAAATCCTTTAGCAAGGCGAACCGAGATCTCCATTAAGTCCCTTCTCCTCTTCTAGTCATTCCTAGGAAGGCTGACAAAAGTGCTACCCAAATCTTGCTCATCGAATATGCTACAAAAAAAGAACTTTACATTGACAACTTATCGATTAGAAAAGAACAGATTAGTTTTTTTTTTTTGCAACACGGGTAAATCATGTCATAGCACCAAAGAAACTAATCCAGTTGACAAACAGAGAATCAGACTAAGCTGTAAAATCGATTGTTCTTACAAATTGACATTTTATCAGAAAAAGAACGAAAGATTCGAACTTGTATTGCCAAAGGATGAAAATGCGCACAGGCACAACCACTTGCTCAACGAAACCAACCTGTTGAGCTCAGCGAGAGGTCGTAAAAACAACTGGACTTTTGCAGATGCAGAAGAGCTGTCCATTGGCACTAACCAGAACACAACTCCAAGTAACATTCAAGAATACTTAAGCAAAGGTGCTAGATTCAATAAGCTTCAAATCAGCGACATAAACAACATTCGTTATGAATCTAAAATGAAGAGACATTACAACTTGTACTCTTCTAAGAAAGCAGCAACTGACTTGATCGAACAGATAAAAAGTGAAAACTATAAGGTCAATTACTCTTTCAATGCTGCTGGCTTTCTCACTGGTGTATTCTTCACCAATGATTACATGGTAGAAAATGCCAGAAGGTTTAACGAAGTAATCATTATTGATGCTACCTATGGCACAAACAACCTGCAAATGCCATCGATTTGTGCCTATGGTGTTAGCAATGTTGGAGGTTTTACCCTTAAAACTTTCCCAATCGCTTTTGCATGGACTTCTGATGAGAAGGAAGAAACATACAAATGGTTTTTAAACAGTTTGCAAGGTATTTCTGACAATACCGTTTTTGTGACTGACAAGTGCAAGGCTCTTTTGAACGCTCTTGACAGAGGTTTCAAAAGAAACAAAAGGTTGTTATGTACTTGGCATCTGCTTAACAACTTGGACGATAACTGTAACCTTTCTGTTTTCAAGAACAAAAGCGATGTGGAAAAGTTTAAAAGCCATGTCAAGAGAGCAATGAAAATGAAGAACTATGCTGAATTTCACGAGGGCAAGAGGCTAGCAATTGAGATGCTTTGGAACAAGTCTCTTTTCGTGTCAGAAGAAAAAAGATCTCACTTCAAGAAGTACTTTGGATTAGGCATATTTCCCCTTTGACATTCACTCTAGTATTCCTAGAAGTGATGTCTCTGAGGCATACGATCCTGTCGGTGATGGCCATTGTGGCTTCCGCAGTGCAAGCTTTCTTGTTTATGGAAATGGGGGGCTTTATCCCATTATTAAACAAGAAATGCTAAAGGCATTAAAGAAAAACCGAGAAGTTTATGAGAAGTCCTTTGGCATAGATGTAAAAGACGCAGAGGACAAAATCACTTGCGGCATAGATCTGATAACTGAAGAAATGAAGGCAGTGAAAACTAAAAGAACCAACGACAGTGAAATTGATGAAGAAGATGTCTCTTTAGATAAAAAGCATTCAAAACCACACAGACAGTCCAAAGTAGCAGGGACGAAATACTGGTTCAACTCTCCAGATTGTGCACAGACTTTAGCTGATGCTGTTTCTGCACCAATCTGTGTTTACCCGTCTCCTAGCTTTGAAAGCGAATGGAATCCTGCTATGACATTCTTACCATTGGAGCTTCCTATCAAGCAATCAAACAAGCCATCCCCTTTGCATCTACAAAATATAGATCAGATACATTGGAGCGCTTTAAGAATGAAGAATGGTCATACCTCTAATCCTGCCGTAAATAGACTCTATTTTGCCATTGATGGCAAGAAGAAAGATTTCCAAGTTTACTGGAATAAATGGGGACAGTTCCCTAAAATTAAAAATTAAGTACGTAGAGTAATATCAAAATTTAAAGCTCCAACATACTGACTCATTGCTTTCTCTTCATTTTTTTTACTTAGATAAGAACCCATTGAATTCGTTTACTTTATTATGCAATAAATGCTATTATTCACATTTTAAAAGACATGACTCCTTCACCGGCACAATCATCTTCATGTTAAGAAATGTGTATTATCATCATAGTATCTTCAAACTCTCAGATCCATACTAGCCAATTAGTACAACTACCACTAATTTATTTGGAAAACACAATTCTATTGACGCATAAGTTTATCTAAATATTGTAATAGTTTGTGAGACTGACGGTCCCTAAGAGAGCTGTAGAAAATTACCCAACTAAAGCAAAGTCCTCTTGTATGTCTTTGCCTTTGGCATAAGAATGTATGTAGGAGAAGCTCTTATTGTAGTGTGTTCTAATCAGTAGAGAAACTTCTCCTTCAAGAAGCAATCAATGTTGCTGCTAAGACTATTGAAAGAACCATTGGTTCTTGTAGAGTTTCTCTTTTGCTTGCATCCCAGTGCCACTCAATTCAATTGCATTCGCAATGGTACTTGGAGTACAGTTCCAACACGCATTCGTTGTCTTCTATCGCTTCTGCAGGTATAGAATTTTGACAGGCGAAGTCGGGCTACTGTTACTAAGAGGTGAACAGCATATCGTCTCTCCTTGACATTGCTTGTTCCTCACTGGCAGTGAAGGACAGCTCATTCAATGAAGCTTGCCTTTGTCTGATGGTTAAATTACATTAAGGTATCAGTATGTAAATTGTATACAGAAAATTAAGATATGAAATGAGCAAAACTTTCTTACTGGATGCGCCTTCAAATGTATAACTCAACGTGCTGCAGCTTTTTCTGACATTCTCTTCTTTAGAAGTTGCACTTTCTGTCAACTCGCATAGTCGTACTTCTCGACGTAAAGTGCTCGAAGACAAATAACAACATAGTTACATACATCACATAAATATAATTACTACTTGAAATAAAGCAATTATGTTGGTCGATACATTGAAAGTAAGAGGATGTGTTCAGGCTTCTCTGTCTAAAGCAGTCATCTTTGATATCATTCAGTTATTTTTTAAAGAACATAGCATCTATAAATAAGCTTAAAAAAAAAGCGAACTGACAAGTTTCAATCAAGAAAACAACAAGTCAATACAGATTTTGGCAAACAGAGAAGAAAATTTGATTGTGTTGGAACAACATAATGATTTCAAATGTTTGAGCTATCGACATTTGCACTAAACTTTCTTTTCGCTTAGTCAATGCTCCAATCTATGTTCCAAACCAATTCTAGCCAATATCCTTAATACTTACTGGGTGTGGTGTATAATTTTGCTTTTAAAAGTTTATACATAGAAAGCAACGGAGCAAAACTAATCTTGTTATGTTCAGATTGTTTTTTTAATGTATCTCCATATATGATCTTGAAGATGATGTATATGTGTAACAAATGTTTTACGCATCATCACAGTGTCTTTTCACACTCATACGCATCTCTTTCTTTATTTTTTTGGACAATGGAAGGCTGCACAACTTTTCTTGCTGACGATTTGTTGTTTGATAGCTAAGTTGCAAAATTGTGCCCATTTACCTTTAAAACATTCCCTTCCTCTCTCATTAGAACAGTACAATTTTTTTTTTTATTTGAGTGACCTGATAGACCAAAAGGTTGCAAATCGGTAGCTATCAAGATAAAAATGGAAACTACAAGCTGTCTTTCTTTTTTTTTTGCAACACCACAGTCATTATTAATTCATTTCCCCTTCCCTTCTCGACCTATGCCTTACTTCCTTACACGTGCTGTCAAGTCCGCTAATGTCTTTCAGGGTTTTGTGTATAAAGTCTAATCAGATTCAAACACAGATATTATTGCAAATAATCCCAATGAAAGTCTATTTGTACCATGCAAGTTGTAAACTATACCTTCTTTCAATCTTGGCTTATTTTCAGAAGGAAAATGCTTTACCATTACGTCTCTTTTTCGAGAAGGTAGAGGTTATGTCATTTGTGGTTGCAAGTGTGCTAATTGTCCATATATGTATGAATGCAATCTGATCTTTGTTAAAAGAGAAGGCTGTTTCATGCTATGCGGCTTGTTTAAAAAAGAAAAAACGCCGTTTCAAACAAGAATTCCAAGTTCAAACCATCTTCAGTTTAAAATAGAAAGTGCATCTCTCTCTTTTTTTTTTTTTATTTGTTTCATCCTTTCTTTTTGAAAGGGGCGGAAAACATGTCAGAGTTATTCATGTCATTCTTTCCAACTTTCCCATAAAAGAAAGAAAGCATTCGTCTATGATAATAAATAATAAAAGAACGGTTCAATAGTTGAATCAGCGGGAATTCTTAATCAGTAACTTTAATTTAGGATTGATTGGACGAGGAACCAAAAAAAAAAACTTTGTAATTTGGCAAAATAAATAAATAGAAAAAAAAATACAATTTCTTTTTCTTTTTTCTTTCTCTTATGCCTTGTTTTTCTCTCTCATTGATTTAAAGTTGCAATCAAGTAAAAAACAACAAGGGCAAATGCAAAATACAGAACAGGAAATAACAAACACTTCCACACCCGAGCCCTCCAGACGCTATGTTCAGTGGAGGGATGAAGATGTTGGGCTTTTACTATCCGACTTGGAACAGCCAGGACATTATGGAAAATGGAAAGAAAACAAATCTGGTTACTCCAAGAGAGTAGCCGAGCAAGTGTTTAAAAGTGTCATGTATCATGAAGCTATCAAGTTCAAAGTGCGTTGGTTAGAATCTCGTTTCAATCGTTGGCATGAGCAATTGACAGACCCTAAAATTAATCAAGATGAAAATGCTATAAATAATATTCGAGGTACAGAGAGAGAAAAAATAATAACATGAGGATCAATTCTACAAGAAAAAAAAAGCTTAAAATTCTCAAAAATAGACAAAATGATGAAGGAATTCCCTTACTATGACCGTTGCAAGCCTATATTTAGTTATCATGAATCTTCGATGGATTCCCCTGCTGTACAACATCATGTTGCCCCTGCAGAGTATATATCTAGTTTAGACACAAACAGATCTATCATGATGAAGCCTGAACCGACACATGTTCCTACAGAGCCCGTTCATGTAGACATGACTTCTTATCCTCTTTCAATCGATCCAAGTACGAAGAGACCTTTGGAAACTACTGAAATGTCTGCTATCAAAAGAAAAAAGCATTTTGCTAAATCTGCATTTATTAGGTAAAAGGAGAGAGAGAGAGAGAGAGAGAGAGAGAGAGAGAGAGAGAGAGAGAGAGAGAGAGAGAGAGAGAGAGAGAGAGAGAGAGAGAGAGAGAGGGGGGAAAAAACTTTTATACACAAAAAAAAAGGGGGAAAGGGCTTATGTGTTTATTTTTTCTCTCTCTTTTTAGTGATGTTGCTGATGAAAAGAGAATTAGAGTACTCGAGATGGAACTCGAATTAAAGAAAATGGACCATCATGAACGCATGCAGGAAATGAAACTTGAACAGTTGCGACTAGAAATCCAGCTTCAGAAATTGAAACGTGATGTTCCCTCATGCAATCAACATACCTTACCTATGACCAATACCACTTCTGACTAACAGATTTTCGTTTGATTATTATATATAGACACATCTTATATGTACACGTTTATATATCTATATACACGCACACATACACCTTAAAAGTTATATATCATTCATTTTTTTCCCTATATCCTCTATTATTCATACATATTATATCCTTTTTGTTTACTGTATTAAAAAAAAATATTTGTTGACATATGATTGTAGCACTGTATTAGGTAAAATGACGCGCGTTGTAACTGTCTCAAATTGTAGAATTTTTACATAAGGCCCTTTCTAGTGAGGTTAACAGTAGATATGTGTAACAGGATAACATGTCAAAACACATAGACACATAAATATTCAAACCAGTCTACTTATAAGGGATGGAGTCCCATTTTCTGGAAGTAAAGTTCTATTTTTTTTTTTAGTTCGGACCGAGACAAAAATCAATTTACTTTAACCGAAACAAATGGATTTCTCTCTCCCCCCAGAAAAAATGTCCCCCAAGAAATTCACCCCCATCTTGTAAAACTATCCGCTTAAGGCAGAAGAAATAATCCCCTCTCTATCAAGTAAAGCATTCTTAGCCATGGTAAAAAAAAAATTGACCTCAACATCCATCCATCCATCTCAGCAATAAACGCATGTATTAATCGCTACTCCATATGTTTTTGAAAACACATTAGCCTACTAGACTTCACCACAACAGAAAGAAGCGTGGACACGTTTCCGCCGGTCACGGTCGTATTGGTAATTGTCCATCTTAAAATGCCATGGAGATGTTACTGATCTGATCACATTAGGTAAGCACAGAAAGCATCCTGGTGGTCGTGGTCTTGCTGGTGGTCAACACCATCACCGTATCAACATGGACAAGTACCATCCTGGTTACTTTGGTAAGGTTGGTATGCGTCACTTCCACTTGAAGAAGAACGCTTACTGGCGTCCTGTTGTCAACATTGACAAGCTCTGGACTCTTGCCGGTGAAGGTGTCCGTGAACAATACAAGAACACTGAAAAGGTTCCTGTCATTGATGCCCTTCAAAACGTAAGTTTAGGGAAAAAAAGAGTTTTAAACAAACAAAAAAACCAATGCTTGTTTTTCATCATAGGGTTATGCCAAGGTTCTTGCTAAGGGTACCATCTCTCAACCCGTCATTGTTCGTACTCGTTTCGTCTCCAGCCTCGCTGAAAAGAAGATCAAGGCCGCTGGTGGTGTTGTTGAACTCATTGCTTAAAATTTAGACAGTCCAATACGAGTATGAATAAATCGCATGTTCGAGATTAAAATATGTCTGTATTATGGATCAGAGAACAACAACAAAGAAAGAGTGACCTTTTTGCACTTTGAATTCTATATCTTGCAGAAAAAGCAGCCTGATTCTAGTTTGGATATCGAATTGTTTGACTTGTACCCTTTCTTTGTTTGTGCGAATGCCTTTTTATCATTTGTTGAGAGGATTGAATAGATTGTAGATCTTTGGATCTTATTTTTTCTTTCTTGACCTTCAGTATCAGCACTCAAACACAAGTTTGTGCTATGATGGTGCAAAGTAGAAGGAATACGTGAGACGCTTCGAGTTAGCATAAAAGACGATCCTAACTGCAAATAGTAATATAGTGATGGCAATCCAAGCCATAATAAGAGGAGTTTGCTTATCAGATCAAACATCATAGTGAGAAAGATTTTCATTTTTTTTTTTATTGTTGGATACAGTGACAAGGAATATCCGGTTTCTCAAACAATCGATAGTAAAAGCTGCAAGACCGCCAAAGACACAAGCCAGCTAAGCATTGTCAGGTATACAGCTTTCAAATAAAATGCATACACTCAAACTCAACATTTGCTCAAAAGAGAAAAAGGCAAATTTAGACCCAGGTCTCCAACAATCAGAGAAAAACCATATCTGGCTTGAAGTAAAGAAAAAAAAACAAGGTTCAAAGCTGATAGTGAACACATCAACGTCAAACCTCATTAGTCTGTCCAAAGAATCGAAAAGTCATAAAAAGCTACTGCTTGCAATTTCGTAACTGGCAAATGCACTTTGATAATCAAGAAGCCTTCTTTCTGTAAACATTAAGTCATGTCTAGGTTGGACAATCAATCTGATGAAAGAAAAACATCCATAGAGCATCCGCCCACTAGCAACATGTACGGTTGATTGAGGTCCTAATTAACTGAATTCGATAGCATGACTCAGTCTATTTGATGCTCTATTCATCTTTACAGAGCATTATGAATCACAAGTTGGAAGCAAAACCATCGGAGAAAAGAAGGCGCTGTAGGTCAGCAGAAGACAAAGGAGATGGGGAAACTACAGAATGTTTTTTTTTACCTAGCGCTTTAAACATATTTAGTTGGTATACAAATGTTTCAACGCTTTTATTTTGTTATGAATGATGTTCTCGTTCAGCCATCAAGTTGGATAGAAAAAAAGAAGAGGGAATTGCCAACAAAGGACGTGAATGCGTATGTTTTACAAGCTATTGAGTTTTGTATATGCATATGCTTTGACCTCAGATATAATTAATACACGTGAAGGCGCTTACTTGAAAGGCTTTTACGAGCCTAGTCCAGTCTCAAAAATGAGATCGGCAATGCAGTCTTATCTCTTCCGATCAAGATGTAATTTATATTGAAAAAAAAAGAGTCATGCAAATCAAGAAAAAGCAAATATCACCGAAACAAAATATATCAAATAACGCGAGATTATTCAATGCTTAATCATGTCAGAAAAAGAAATTGCTTGAACATAGAATGAAAAGGCTGTGATAACAAACTGATACAAATGGAAATATACACCATTTTATCTGATTGCATCAGTTACTCGTGCTTTCACAACATCGATTTTGCCATCAAACACAAACATAATCCTTCTTCTTCTGAAGCTGTCCCTTTTTTTCTTTCTCTCCGACTCCATCTCAGTACCTGACATGCAGCAGTTTAATTTTACATCGCTATTTTCAAGGTCGCTGAGCAGATATGAATAACACATACACTTTATGGTGAACATGAATTGCTTCAAATGATATAAAAGAGTGATGAACTGTATTATAAATGCAAATTTGAAAAGACAGATGCAAACGTTTTCTTTCTTCTAGTTGTAAGAAAAAAAGAGGGGGGATCAATATGAATAGTAATTGTTGAATATATGTATATATATGTCTTTGCAATAACGAAAAAGATAGCATGAAAAAGACACACAATTTATTTAGAACTGGTGTACTTGGTAACAGCCTTGGTACCTTCAGAGACGGCGTGCTTGGCAAGTTCACCAGGGAGGATGAGACGAACAGCAGTTTGGATTTCGCGAGAAGAGATGGTGGAACGCTTGTTGTAGGCAGCCAACTTGGAGGCTTCAGAGGCAATACGTTCAAAGATATCGTTGACGAAAGAGTTCAAGATGGACATGGCCTTGTTGGAGATACCAGTATCGGGGTGAACTTGCTTCAAGACCTTGTAGATGTAAGAGGAGTAGGTTTCACGACGAGAGACCTTCTTCTTCTTGCCATCAGCAGACTTAACCTTGGCGGGGGCCTTACCAGCAGCAGTTTCCTTAGGAGCCATTTCGTTTATAAATTATGGATTGTGAAAAAGGGAAAAATCAGAAAAAGAAAAAAGAATTTGCTGGGTTTTATATGAAAGCAAAAAAAAAAATAAAAATATTTTTTTTTTTATTTTGGCGTGCAACAAAGGAAAAAAAAATCAACCTGATTTAAAAAAACACATCAAAGAAAAAAACAAAACTTAAAAACGATTTAATAAGCATAATGAACCACGAAAACAAACGCGTGAATACACGTGAAAGTACAATAAACTGTAATATTGTCGATTAAAAAAAAATGCACTTTTTTTCATATAGTGCACTGTTTTTTTTCTTGGCTGTATTTTCATACGCGTACATATATAAAAAAAAAAATGCATTTTTGAGAGAAAAAGAAAAAAAAAGTGACTTGCTTATGAAAAATTAAAGCAGATTGTATAAAAATGAACATGAATCTTTTTCTTTTTCCTTTTTCTTTCCCTTCAAGTTCTTTGATAAATATTAAAAATGTCTGGTGGTAAATCTGGTGGAAAGTCTGCTTCTGGCTCCAAGTCCCAAACCCGTTCTGCTAAGGCCGGTCTCCAATTCCCCGTTGGTCGTATTCACCGTCTCCTCCGTCGTGGTAACTACGCTCAACGTGTTGGTGCTGGTGCCCCCGTCTACCTCGCTGCCGTTCTCGAATACCTTGCTGCTGAAATCCTTGAATTGGCTGGTAACGCTGCTCGTGACAACAAGAAGTCTCGTATCATCCCTCGTCACCTTCAACTCGCCATCCGTAACGATGAAGAATTGAACAAGCTCCTTGGCCAAGTCACCATTGCCCAAGGTGGTGTTCTTCCCAACATCCACGCCTCTTTGTTGCCCACCAAGACCAAGAAGGCTGGTGCTTCTCAAGAAATGTAAAATGTTTTATATTTAATTTATACACTACATAAAAAGATATTACCCTCCTGCAAATCTTTTTTCTTTCTATTCCATGAACTCAAAGAAAATGAAAGAATCAAAGAGGATTTATAAACAGCATTTGTACATTTACCTTCTATTAGTGCTTCTAGCATATACATATCATCATTTATTAGCATCACCATTTTATAAAAGAAAAAGATGTATTCTATTAAAGTATCCCAATTTTAACATATTGTTAACCTATTGACATATACATATTGTTAGTGTTATATCAAAGTTGCAGCCAAAAAAAATCACCTTTTCTGGAGATTCGTACTACAAAATATTACCATATAAGCAATGAATTTTCGATCATTACACAACAAAAGCCGGCTTGTATCGACAAATACTTTGTGATGAAAAAAACGGATTTTATGAAATGATGTTTAGAGAAAAAACTACTTACACAACAGTCATAGTAGAGGATAACGAGAGATTCTTCCCTTTGGAGAATTTACTAACTACTTCTTATATAGAGGGTTAAATACGGGAGTTTAAATTGTTCGATGCTGCTACTCGGTATTGTCTCTGTAATCCTGTATTTATTAAATGAACTCCCAAGCTATTCACAACAACTCTCAACTCACCGCTGCTAACTCTCAAATTAGACAAGCTAATGAAGCTTTTGATTGAGACAACTACGAAGTCGTTGTTGAAGAAAACGAAATCATTTCAACTATTCTTCTCACAAGATGAATGAAGAGTTACGCAAGACACTTTTTGTAGGTGCCAAGTTCAAGAGCATGAAAGAGCTCAGGAAAAAGGCCCAAGAGATCGGTAAGCACTCTGGCTCCCCCCATTAAACTATCTTTTAACTGAATTATCTGGGTATGATGAATACTATTCACTAACATTCTCTTGCTTTAAGTAAGTTTCAACCATCCAAACACCTCATCACGCAGTTCAAACGACACCCTGAAAGACATGAAGAGTGGCTCGGACAACCTGGCAAATTACAATAGAGCCTTTTTCAATACGATGAAGATGGCCCAAGTCTATACTTGTCATATTATTCAAAACAAGATGACTTTAGTTCGCCACAGAATAAAACCTACTTCACAATCCCAAGTTGTTGAATGCCGATCTTCCTCCATCTTCCTCTCTTTCTCAGAAATCATTCAGTATACCAAAGTCTTTGAACTTTCGCTTTCCTGCTGGTGCGTGCTTAAAAGTGATATGATATTGACATTACTGCTAATAACACAATTTTTTTAGTATATTATGGCTGAACAGGATGGAGTTTGTTCATTAGTTGGAGATGGAGTTGTTGAGTTTGGTCGAAGTACCTCAGGATTAAACTGTTGCTGATTGTTTGATTGAAGAAAATCATATAACTGTTTTAGGTCTATAGCGCTGGTATATAAAAATCTCTTCCAAAACAACCATTTCTTATTGTTTCTTGATTTGTCTTACTTGGCCCTTCTTGTAACATGCTTTGTAATACCTAGAATTAATGCATGTCTTCGTTGTGATGATTGGTTAAAGTAATGTATAGTTATATTTCAATAAAATCCCTTTATATATATATAAATATCGTGTTAGCATACTTCCATATGTCATGATCCAAAACTGAGTATTGCAAATTAGATTTTAAAATAAATTTGAAATTATCGAAAGATTACAATAACAATGTCTTCCACAGATACTAGAAAAAAGACACAAGTGAACTGAAAACGGCTTCTTACATTTTACATCTTGTTTACTAAATTAGAGTACTTGTTTCTCGTATAATTTTATTACTCTCATTATTCCCTTGTTCTTATATGGCTTATATCGGTGAATGATGTTACAGAGTGTTTGAGTCTGATTCTACTTAGTAGAGGAGTCTGATTGATTTTGATTCTGATGCTTTATTCTATTATCTATCTTCAAGTATAAATTTGTCCTTTATTTTGCATGGATAATTGAATTTGTTCTGTCTGTAAATCAAAGTTAATGCATTATGCCTTAAACTAGTGCATTTATATCCACTTGTTCAGAAGTTTAGAATATTATACAACAGGGAGACAGAATGCTAAAATCAAGCCTCTCTTTTGATTTTTGCTATTGAATCTTTAGAACGATAGTATTCTTTGTAAAAAAAAAAAAAAAAAGAACCTCTTAGCAGTTACTGACGTGTGATATAAGCTTGATGCTTTTAAGAAAAGTCTATTATCAAACAGCTGGTGAAAAGATAGAATGGAACAACATGCATATCAGCACAAGAGACCTCCATATATGCATTTCTGGTTAGCTGACTGAGGTAATAATGTAAAATTCGGAAAAAATATAAATTGAGTTTACATCATACATCATGCTAATTCCACTCTATTTAGCATTGTTATAACATTCAAACAGTTTGGTCCGACTCGTTCAAAGAGCCTCAATTACATACTATCAAGCGTACTTATTATCCAAATCCAAGCCGTCAAGAAGCCATCATTGTAATCTTATAAAAGCTCGATGCAAAGGTTTTATAAATCTTTGCCAAACTAAATAACAGAAAATTTCAAGACTTGCTACAGCTACAGACAGTGCTGCTATTCAATGTATTTCATGTTAAAAGTTATAAATGTCAAACTTCAGTTTTATAGACTACTGATGTGAGGTATCCTCTCTTATGATTTTATCATTGTTAGAGCATCTTTCGTTCGAAGCTTTCTTCAGTTATTGCTGTTCAATACTGTGCTACTAAAAAATAATAACCGTTTAGGCCTTGTAGGGCAATTATCATAAAACGAACGAGTCAAAGCTCATTTTGTTATTTACAACTCGATGTTCTTGTAAGATTTGACTCTTTATATTACAAAGTTAGTTTCACTCGTATAATTCCTCTTTTGCGTATATATGCTTTGTCGAGTTAGACTCGTAATTCATAAACAGCAATAGCTTTTTTCTTCTAGCTCTTGGTTTATTCTAGTAAACTCCCGTACAGCAATCACTCGATCTAAGAGTAACAATCCTTTGACTTGTATCGCTTCAAACACATAAATGCCAGTCAATTTAAGAGTACATGATATAAGAAAGCACTTCTAAAGGGTAAGAGCATTCTTGAGTAAAGCGTACTATTGTAATTGCGAATGATTCTCAAACAATAGGTATTAGTACGCTTTTACGTTGAAGTTACATGCTGGAGAAGACTGTAGGTGTTGTTAGAGTAAGACTCTTCTTACATGACTTCATTTATGTAATGACTACTTGTCTTTAGAGTTGGTAGAGAAAAACTATATATGTGATATATTTATCATATTTTTTTTGGATACATACAATTGCTGTGTCTCCTCAGCGACAAACATATGTTTGATTGCAGCAGTTATTTCTATACATGCTCCATTTAGAAAGAGGGCGACAGTAAAAAAGAAGAAAGAACACAAAGGTTGATGATGTCAAAAACAGCTACCTTGTTCAAGATAAGAGTGATTTATGATCTCTTACTCTATCATCAATGATGTCTGTGTTTGTGGACAAACTCACTCTCAAACTGATTAATTAATGTGTATGATTTGGGGACCAAGTATGCATGGTTGAATAGCAAGAGCCAGATAAAGCAGCGTCCACCGAAAAAAAAGTAAAAGAGTGAATGAATTACAGAAATTATTGCTCTGTTTCATTGTGCTTGCAGAATCATATTCTTTGACTAGTCTTCATCAGTTTCTAGAATAGCTCATCAAGGCAGATGTACCTTGTCTCTGCTAAATCATGATATTAAAAGAACAATTCGTGGCCTTGTGAAAAAGCAGTAATAGGTCTCTCTAGTGATATGAGATCAGTGTGCCATGTACAATGTATTTATTTGTATGAATTGATTGCTTTTTTATAAAATCTCAAAATACATATTTGGCTTTTTTTTTCCTTGTAGTACAAGCTCGGGTTACAACAAACACTAATGAACATTTTTTTCTTTGAAAAAGTCAAGTGATCTCAGGGGGGGGGCTCAAAAGTTTGAATGTTTGTCACAAGTTGCTTTACATATGATATGACGATCAACCTGATAAACAGAATTGCTGTCAAGTTGCATCCTCTGAAGCGTATAAGAAACTTTGATTTTTGGAGCATATTTTGCAGCTGGCTTAGACAGCTCAATTGATTCGTTCAAGAAACAGCTTCTTCTCTTGATTGCAAATACCTTTGAGCATGCAACTCAGCCGTGTCTAGTCAATGCTTGCAACTTTTTCATTAAGACAAATAAAGGAGAAAACCAAGTAAATAAACAAAAAAGAAAAAAATATGTTAGGGAGATGTCTTGATCCAATTTTACCTAAAACATACTCAGCGACTTAAAGATCTAGAAACAACGGTTTTTAATTTTGTACTATTTTGTATGCATTTTTCATGTAAATCCCATCCTCCCTATTTATACTCTCCAATTACACACGCACAAACAAAAACCAAATTTTTTTTCTCTTTTCTTTTATTCCTTAGTAGAAAGAAACAAAGCTAGCTATGTACACAACATGAATTTTGAGAATGAAAATCATCACCGAATCAAAATTTAAAAATAAGGGAAATAAAGAGAGATGCGTAAGAGGGATATTATATTTGATGTAAAGTTTATGAATTGAGTTGGCTTGTTTAACCACCGAAACCATAGAGGGTACGGCCTTGTCTCTTCAAAGCATAGACAACATCCAAAGAGGTAACAGTCTTTCTCTTGGCGTGTTCAGTGTAAGTGACGGCATCACGGATAACGTTTTCAAGGAAGACCTTGAGGACACCACGGGTTTCTTCGTAGATGAGACCAGAGATACGCTTGACACCACCACGACGAGCGAGACGACGAATAGCAGGCTTAGTAATACCTTGAATGTTGTCACGAAGAATCTTTCTGTGACGCTTGGCACCACCCTTTCCGAGACCTTTACCACCTTTACCACGACCAGTCATTTTTTGTGATTATATGTATAAAAAGAGAAAAAGAAAAAAAAAATCCAGAAGAGATTCATCGGAAGTGGTGCTTTTATACATTTGGAATAAAGTCACAAGCCAGAAAAAAAAATGTAGCGATTTTTTTTTTCAAAGACGAATATCCTTTTTTTAAAAAAAAATTAGTAGACGCAGTCGCGCGTTCGGTTATTTTCCTCTCTCTCTCTTTTTTTTTGTAAGTCATTCTTCAATTGAACAAATCAAAGAGAAAAAAACAATAAGAAAAAGTGATTCAAATATGAAATGTTCACAAATGAGCCATGCAAGCACACAGTATGACACGAGAAACCATAATCTATTCTCTTGCTTATTTTGCTTTTACTATCACTTATGAACGGTTATTGAAGTGTATATACGAGAAAAAAATCAATTGCAAAAAAAAAAAATTATTTTTTCTACAAACGCGCTTAAATTTTTTTTTTGCAAATCAATTTTTTTTTGAAAAAAACATGAAAAAAATATAGCTTTAATACGCCAAATATGGTAAAGATATGAAAAATCAGATTTAGTGTCCGACGGATCCCTTTCTCCTCTTTTTCTCTCCTTTTGAAAACTTCTTATAAAAAGAGCAAAAAAAAGTCCTGCCCTTTTTTAGAATTTCTTTTTTTTTTCCTCTCTTCTTGTTTTCTTTATATAAAAAATGGCTCGTACTAAGCAAACTGCTCGTAAGTCTACCGGTGGTAAGGCCCCCCGTAAGCAACTCGCTACCAAGGCTGCCCGTAAGTCTGCTCCCTCTACTGGTGGTGTCAAGAAGCCTCACCGTTACAGACCCGGTACTGTCGCTCTCCGTGAAATCCGTCGTTACCAAAAGTCTACTGAACTCTTGATCCGTAAGCTCCCCTTCCAACGTCTTGTTCGTGAAATCGCTCAAGACTTCAAGACTGACTTGCGTTTCCAATCCTCTGCCATTGGTGCTCTTCAAGAAGCCTCTGAAGCTTACTTGGTCTCTCTCTTCGAAGATACCAACTTGGCTGCCATCCACGCTAAGCGTGTCACTATCCAACCCAAGGATATCCAATTGGCTCGTCGTCTCCGTGGTGAACGTTCTTAAATCATCTAATTTAATACAGAAATTTTTTTAAGAATACCCTATATTTTCTCTTTTCAATCACCTTGTGTTGTTTTTTTTTTATTATCAAGTAATCATTTGTGTCAATGATACTTCAGAAATTTTATATTTGTACAGCTTCTAAATAAACCACCATTTTGCACTCTATAAATGTCTTTTTTTTTTTTTCAAGTTAAAACCAATACAAATGCAACTGAAAAAAGTTGCACTGTCTTTTTTTTTCTTACTATTTTTAAATTTCCAAAGTATATTTGTTAACCTCTTTTCAAGCATATGTGTCTATGAGAAAATATGACTAAAAGTTATTCTCTTTTGAAGTTTTTTTATTTTATTTATTTACAAAGTGAGCAAGAAAATAGATCAAAGCCGTACAGGAAAAAAAGGCATCAAATTCTACAGAGATGAACATGAGGATGAATGATTTAATTTTTAAAAACAAGAAAGGGATATCAAAGACAAGAAATGCATGCTAAATGAATGATGAAAGAAGTAATTTTTATGTATAGATTTCTCTCCTTTACATTTCTTGAGAAGCACCAGCCTTCTTGGTCTTGGTGGGCAACAAAGAGGCGTGGATGTTGGGAAGAACACCACCTTGGGCAATGGTGACTTGGCCAAGGAGCTTGTTCAATTCTTCATCGTTACGGATGGCGAGTTGAAGGTGACGAGGGATGATACGAGACTTCTTGTTGTCACGAGCAGCGTTACCAGCCAATTCAAGGATTTCAGCAGCAAGGTATTCGAGAACGGCAGCGAGGTAGACGGGGGCACCAGCACCAACACGTTGAGCGTAGTTACCACGACGGAGGAGACGGTGAATACGACCAACGGGGAATTGGAGACCGGCCTTAGCAGAACGGGTTTGGGACTTGGAGCCAGAAGCAGACTTTCCACCAGATTTACCACCAGACATTTTTTTATAGAGTTAGATAATGTATAGAAAACAAAAAAAAAAGAGAAATCAAGCAGATTGAAAGTTTAATGGGAGCTTATATATAATTTCAAAAAAAATCCAGAGTCCGATATCAATTCACTTTTTTTTTTTTTACAGAAAGCCACGCGCACTAGCAGTTTTTTTTTTCTTTGTTCATGATAACAATATCGGATATATATAAAAAAGCTTTCTTTTATTGTTGAACATTTCCATAAGAACTGCTTCTTGCTTCTTGCTTCTTGCTTCTTGCTTAAAGCGCATGTTATAGAAAGGGTTTTATACTATGTGTTAAGTGCAGCAAATAATTTGACGATCATTCCGCAAAATAGGTTAATTGTTCTCAAGGTCAAGCCTGAGCGGACTAAATAAAAACAAAAAAAAAGGCACGCGTCTAATCAAAAAAAAAATCTCACTTTGTAAACGCCAACTATAATGACTAAGAAAAGAAAGATAAAAAAAAATATAAAAATTTGATAATTTTTTTTTACTAAACAATTTAATGCAAAACCATTCAATTCGACCGAAAACCGCGTTTTTTTCGCGATTTCACGATGTTTTTAATATGTTTTTGCCTGCTTTTCTATTTCTTATTCATCATTTTTTTTTCATGGAAAAAAAAAGAAATACGATTTAAATTTTAAAGTCATTTCCTTTTTAAGATGAAAAGTCACATCGCGATTGAGTATATAAAGCAATCGTCTATTTTTGCATTTTTCTATTTTTTCTTTCTTCTCTTGATATACACATTAACTTATCGAAAATGGCTGCTGATCTCCCCACCAAGGACAACAAGAAGACTGCCCCTAAGGGTGACAAGAAGAGAAAGATCTCTCGTCGTGAAACCTACTCCTCTTACATCTACAAGGTCTTGAAGCAAGTTCACCCCGATACTGGTATCTCCAACAAGGCCATGTCCATCTTGAACTCTTTCGTCAACGATATCTTTGAACGTATTGCCTCTGAAGCCTCCAAGTTGGCTGCCTACAACAAGCGTTCCACCATCTCTTCTCGCGAAATCCAAACTGCTGTTCGTCTCATCCTCCCTGGTGAACTTGCCAAGCACGCCGTCTCTGAAGGTACCAAGGCTGTTACCAAGTACACCAGTTCTAAATAAACAGTTCATTCGTGTAAAATCAAAAAAGTTAGAGGATTTTCACTTCCTCCCATTATATGCAATTAAACCGAAAAAAAAAGTCAAAAAACAAATTCATTTGTCTATCTTATTTTACCCTTCACATCTCTCTTTATTGTACAGAATTTTCATAATTTCATTTGTAAAGCTCATTTTCGTATTTTATCTAAGAATAAAATTTTAAAAAAGAAAAAATCATTTAATTTGTCTTTGGCACTGTAAAAATATCATTGCTATTGTCTGTTCCAAAGTCATCCATGTCAGCATAGAACGCACTAAGATCATTTTCAAGACTGCTCTTGGCTTCTTGTGCCTTTTTTGTTTCTTCTTCTTTAGCCTTTCTCAATGCTTCCTCTCTTTGTTTTCTCTCTTGCTCAATAGCATAAGAAAAAACCGAAGCATAAGATGATTTGTCCCAATATGCCAATAGTCCATCCATTTCGTTCTGTGCAGGAATAGACCACTCTGATAGACCATAAACAGGTATGAAGCTTTCTTGGCTAGCAAACGAGGCAAGCACCTTACGCCCATCAATCCTAAAATCATTCGCCATCTGCTTCAAAGCAAAAGAAGCATTCTAAACTATCTGTCAAGTTTTCCTTTCTTCTTTTTCACCTTTTTTTTGTTTCTTTTTTTTTCTTTATTATTGTTACCTGAGCAGAAGTAAATTCAAGAAAAGCAAATTCACAGGACATTTTTGTCAGCTTGTCTCTAATCAAGATGGCACGAAAGATACCTTGGAAGGATTGCACTGAGTTGTAGATGGATTCCTCTGTTGACAAGTGATCCAACTGACGTAAAAGAAGAATATTGTTAGGCATGGTTGCCATGTCTTTGGATCCATCGTTGATTTCAATCGTCTCTGTATCATAGCTACGCTTTTCAGTAGAGGCAGCTTTAACAGAAGGTTGTATTGTTTAGTCATTCCAGCTCTGTACCAAAAAAAAAACGATAACTCTGCTCAACTTACATATAAAAGATTGTCTACATTCAACACAACTACGGCGACTCACAGGATTAAAGTGACCACACTTTAGAGTGAATGTGTCAGTCATATAGAAGATATTGCACAAAAATCTCTCTCCTGAACTTACCTTTGTACAGCGCCATTCTTCTTTCTCGTCGTCTTGATTGTTGCGCTTTGAGTAATCCACTCGCACGTTGTAAGAGTTCATGTCAAATGTACGGTGTCGCTGTACAAACTGAACAGCATGGCCAACACTTGTAAATCGAACAAAAGCGAATTTTCGGGATTCTCCTGTTTCGCGGTCTTTAATAAGAGACACATCGTCGACACTGGCCCCCATTTGAGATAGCTTCTTGTAAATCTACTCGATGACTATAATAAGCAAAAGAAGAACATAACAAAAAAACAGAGAGTAGACTAATGTTTATAGTACATCGGCTTCTTTTGCTCTATCAGGTAAATTTCTAAGGACCACATTGATATTGGGTGGCAAGTGCTCTCTACGCTCATTGTATCTATTCTCTTCTTCGTAGCGTCTTCCTCCCCTTCTATCATCATATCTTTTATCGCTGTCGTGATGAGACCTTTCTTGTCTTCGCTTGGAGTCCTTGAAAGTGTTTTGTCGTGTTAGATGCTGTTCGTTACCTTATAGACCTCTCTACCAACCTGAGAATCGTGGTCTCTTCTACGATGAGACGACGGGCTACGAGATCTTGGGCTACGAGACCTTCTTCGGGAAGAATTTCTGCGCGTACTAGACGATCTTGAATGACTTGACATCTTAAAGTAGAAGAAAGCTAAAAAAAAAAAAGTGTGTCGGAGGATGAAAAGCAAAAAGGAATATCTTTGAAGAGGGAGGGGGGTGTGAGGGGGTGAAGAGATAAAGAAAGTTTTTGGGTAGTACATTCTTTTTTTTTTTTGCTTATAAAGAAAAAGAAAAAGAACATGAAGGATTATCTACTAGCCTTATTGGAACTTGCTGTTATCAAAGTAGAATTCTTTATTAAGGCTATTGCTGCTGATGTTCCTCTAGAGACTGACTGGGCTCAATCGTCTTTTGGATCTTGGTAAGCCTGATGATCGTTCTTGTTTTCTTGTAAAGCTAATCTATGTGTAGGTATAATGCACCTCGCCAACATGCACTTGAACTCATGTTCTTGGCTACCTTTTATATTCTCGCCACATTTTTGTCTTTCCATCGGCTGTTGAGACCCGGTACAGATAACTATCGACTCTTGACCGAATTCGTGCCACCTTATCCTGCTTCTCTGACTGAGAAAGGCATGACTCTTTCACTTGTCTGTTCTCTTTCATTGACCCTGATACACAAAATTATCCGTAGTAGAGTTTGGTTCATGATGCAACCCTGTCATGCAAGTGGTCTCTTACTGCTGTTGGCTCTTGTCTATCCCAATAAGCGATCTCCTTATCCTCATATCATTTTCAATATTTATTTGCATCTTCAATGGGGCGCTTTGGCTGCTCTTGCCTTCCCTGACCTGAGAGAACACAGCATGATTGGTGAAACATTCAACTTTTTTGCCGGTAAAATACCCCTATGAGAAAAGGGAATAAGAGTCATTTTTCTTTTCTTTTTTTTTTTACTGACACTGTTGATAGAACACATTCTTCTGCTGGTTGTACCTGTATATATGATCTACAGCCGCCGATATGTTGTATTACCTAAATCAAGAGAAATGTTATTCCTCTCTTTCTTCTCCTATGCCTTCTTCCATACCCCTGTGCTTCATTTGGCCTCGCTTGTTTCTGGACTCAACTTGAACTATATGTTTGCACCACCACCAAGTGAGTTTTCTCTTTTGTAAGCTATAATAGGTTTAGAGACTGATTTTCTTCTCTTTTTTTTTATAGTCAAAATTTTGCTTGACCTTGGTCCCCTTTATCGCATAGTCATGTATGGGGCTGCCTTTTTATTCAAGTTCGTCACTCGGTTCATTGCTGTTGAGCTGATTATAGTATTAATGCCTCGCAAGAAGCTTCCCGCTTCAGCTACCACACCTATCATGGAGTCATCCAGGATGAAGAAAAAGTCAAAAAAGATTGAATAAGGGTCATCTACATCCGAACTTGTACATTTTCTTAATAGAGTTTTATTTTCTTTATATATCAAATGGTCGTCTTTTGAATGTTGTGCCTACATTCAATTACTTTTAGAGAGAAACATAAAAAAAAAACCAGAATAAAGTGTGAACTAATTCGTCCAAAGTAATTCATGCTAGATTGCTCAGCCAATTAAACTCTTCATATTTCATGGTCACAGTATGAGGGGGGGATTTTTTTCTATTTTATTTTTTCTATTCTTCTTTCTTTGTAAGCGTAATAATATCACTTTACTTTTACTATGGTAATATATGCATATTGCTTGAAGAGACAGGGACTGTGTATTGACATTAATTTTGGCTATAGACTACTGCTGCTCGCCCTACATTTGATCCTGCAAGAGGAAACGATAACAAAGCACCCAGTTTTCAATACAGTGCTCGTGACCTTGCTTCACACACTAAACTCAAGTTTAGACAACCTGGCCAAGGTACTATAGATGAAATTGGAGACAGAGAGCAGTTATTAGAAGAGCTTAGAAGAGCCGAGCAAGAATATTATGAAGAGAAGGAAGGAAAGGCTTCTGACATGCGCTTCATCAAACAACATGAGGAACAAGATGACCAAGAGAGAAAGCGTCTAAAAGAGGAAGCAGAAAAGCTAGCCAAACTAGATAAAGATGACAGCGATCAAGAGAGCGACAGTGGTGGGAGCAGTAGCGATAGTAGCGATAGGTAAGTCACATTCTCGGTAGTAAACAATTATGCTGTTTGCATGATATACACAAATGTAACACTCGACATAAATTTATATTAGTGACGACGACGATGATGATGACGATGATGCGGCAGAATTAATGGCAGAACTACAGCGTATCCGTAAGGAACGTGCAGAGGAAAAAGAAAGACAAGAGAGAGAAGCCTTGGAAGAAGAAGAGGCCGAGAAAGAAAAAGAAGCGATGGAAGGCAACCCTTTATTGAACATCGGAAACCAAAAGCGTGACTTTAGCGTGAAGAGAAGGTAAATGCCAAAAATTTTTATTGCTTGTTATGCTATCTTGGCAAGTCTTGGTGTTACTTGGGTTTTTAATTTTTTCTCTGTTGTGTAGATGGGATGATGATGTTATTTTCAAGAATCAAGCTAGAGGTGTAGATGACAAGCCCAAGAAGCGATTCGTCAATGACATGATCCGCTCCGATTTCCATAGACGATTCCTCCATAAATATATTCATTAAAGAAATAAACATACTGCGGCTTGTTCTTTTTGTTTAGATGTCCAAGTGCAACACAGTTTACTGCGGTTACCAAAAATGACACTGTACTACCATCATCTTACAATTATTATATATAATAGCTGTCGATCCTTTTTGCTACTTTTTTCTTCCTAGTAAAACAACAATAATAAAAACATCATAATGACTTGCTCCCTAACAATTGAGCTCCTTCCTGAATTCGGTTGGTCTATCAATGAGCAACCTGTCTATGGTCCTGGCTCTGTCTTTCAGGGTAAAAAAAAAAGCATTATGATTGAAATAGACCAAGTAAAGATCATAAGCTAACTAATGTATAGGGTTTGTTAAATTGAATACCATATCTACTGCTATTTCTGTACGAAGAGTACGTCTAGCATTTTATGCTATCGAAACCATTCCCCCTTTCAACATTACAGCTGCCGTCCTTCGAAATGCTCGTAAGACGCTGTTTAGCACACAACGAATTCTTTGGGAGTCAACCGATCAAGTTCTCCAGTTAGACCGAGACACGGACTATTCATTTCCATTTACAATTCAGATGCCTATGATTCAATTTCCTCCCTCAATGGATAATCCCACTTATCAATGTCTCTTTCAGCTCATAGCCATTGCAGATACACCACTCTCATTAGAGAACAAGACGATGCCCATCAGAACTGAAATACCTGTTATTTGTATGCCTTTCATTGAAACAAACTTATTGAAAACACCCTTACTGCTCGAGTCACACAAGGGACATATGTCTGCTAAGCTCAAAATGACGGCAGAAGAATTTGTACCTTCTAGTCCAATCCAGATTCAACTCCATGTGGCATGTCAACAGAAAAAAAAGAAATCTTCTTTGCAACATGTATCTGTGCAACTCAAATTGATCCAGAACTTGCGTTTTTTGATTTTAGATGGCATACCTGATCAAACCAAGACTATCACCAGTGTGACTCACAAACTACCTCTGACCGGAAGTACTCATTATGAAGACAGCATGAAGCTAAACAACTTGTATTGTGATGCCGATCTCAGTCTGCTGATTCCCCCTTCTACCACTCCATCATGCGCCTATAGTCAATTTGTGCGTATCGACTACATGCTTCAAGTCAGCATCGAACAAAAGGGTCCAATGGGCGGTATCTGGAATTACTCGGTAGCTTTTCAAGATATTCCATTGGTGATAGGTACACTGGGTTATGGTATTCGAACTTCAAGTGAGATAAAGATGTACTCGGAATATAGTGAATCTAATCCCAACAAGCCTTCGGCAATGCCTGTTCCAAAATTCATGAAAGACATAGAGTATGAGGATGCTCTACCAGTCTATGACTCATATAAGCTACCTGATTATGATCATTCTGTTACTCAAAATGCCTGCTTCTAGCTGGTATTCTCCCTTTATTTTATTATTTATTTATTTATTTTAGATGTATATAGTTTCTCAAAAAAAAAAAAAGATGTACTTGCTTATTTTGTAACATCGTGATCGTCATATTTGAACATAAATACCTTTAAATAAAGTTCAAAAGAATAAAATTAAAAACAAAAGTGTGTTTGAAGTAATTGTTTGCTGCAAAATGAAAACGTGCTATGCGCACGAAAATCACACATACGTATGATTTAGGGCATTTGTGCTACCACGCCTACTGCGCACCTACCAGAAAACACAATGAAAATTTAAACTCAATAGACAATTGTTCTACTCCAAGTCGAAATTATTAGGGTAAACAAGGGTGAAATTTTGTCCTTTTCTTCTTTACGGTTCTCGCCGTATACTCTTTTTTTTTTCTCGACTCAGTCCTGTACCTGATTTGAAGCAAATACATATGATAATCCTCTAGAGCAAGCAGCGTTTAGAAGAGTATCTCAAATGCGCATCACTGTGAAAGTGTTTGTTTCTTTTGGATAATATCAGTTTGTAAATGCTGACATAATAAGGAATAGACTATCAATAAGCATGTGTGCTATATTTAAGATTGGATAGGGCACTTTGCAATACAATCAATATATGTTATACTCTTGTGTTTAGGAACGTGTAATAAAGTATATTCCTAAAGAAAGATTGACATACAGTCTATTCAGAACATAATAAGGTGAGCTTTATTCTCCAAATGTTTTTGAGAAAGTGTAAAAAGTGTTTAACTAGCTATATGGTTGGGCAAACAAGTGTACTGCTTTATCTCTTTTCTTGCCTTCCAAGATTTGATGGATTCAGCTTGAATCGGTCTATCCCATTTACTTCTGACTATATCTCTCTATCCGACACAATAGAATCAGAAGCTGAGAGAAAACAAAGATAAAGAAACTACTTTCATTGTATCTAAATAGTAGCTTAATTCCTTTAAGCATATTCGAAAACGTGAGCCAATCGATGCAGATAACATAAGAGCAGTTGCTTATACAACACATGATACTAAATAACAATCATTTTTCTTCTAAGATTCAAGCGTTGAAATAACTTCTAACAGAATTAGTTAAGACACACAGATACACCATAGGAAATAAGATTGCTAATCTAGAGAAATCATGGATTTTTTTTTCCGATTTCTGCACGTTTCTGCAAAAAGAGCTGGGGGTTATTGTGATAAGATATCAAAGAGTCTCTAATGTGTCAATGAGTATTGCCAAAGAATAAGGAACTCGGATTGTCGTAAGCATTGTTTTATTTTTCAAATTGTTGTTGAGATGGTTGCAAATCCATATTTTGTGATGCTGGTCTCCCTCTTTAAGATCAAATACACATATTATTTTATTCGCCAAAAAGCATTTTCATTTTATAAATATCAAGTTTATAGTCTGTGTTTCGTCTCCTGGTTTTTCTTTCTTGTAGTCTACAAAAGCATTAGGAAACTTCAAAAGAAACAGTATGCTAGCTTCATTATTTTCTATCATCTGTTATTTCCTAAACAATTTAGTTTTTTGAAGACCTTAAAAAACATAATTCATAGGCATAAATAATTACTTTTGGATGACAAAAAAAAAACCAGTCAAAGATATCGATTTCTTGAACTTCGATCAGTCAAAACATCTCAAACATATTAGAAAAATGTGCATTATGGTTACATTCATGGCCCTGAGCTTTGGTTGATGGATTTGTTTTTAGTTAATCAGATAATATTTATAAGTTTATAAATCATAGTCATCTAGTTTCGGAACGAATCATGTGTTCAATTACAGTGTTTAAAGTATAGACCCATTCTTCTTTTGCTCTTCGGCTAGGTGCTAAAAAGCTCCAAGTTTCTCCGTCGGAATTGATGCGCTTGTCATGATGATACACACTTAGTCGATGCTTCCTGGTACTAAAATAACGTCTTAGTTTTGGCTTCCATATAGAAAAGATGCAAGATAATGAGTCATCATCTGTAGACAGTCCGTTTTTGTATATGCGTGCTGATTTTCGTAACAAGTCATCTCTGTTTGATCCTTTGTGTTTTTTTGAATCATCTAGACCAGAATAAATGTAGCAACCTGCAATATCAAGGGCATTTTTTTTACTATGATTGCAACGAAGTTTGTTTGACTCTCGATCATAAACATCATAAAACAGCAGCCAACCATTCGATGTTAATATAAACATCTTCTGAGAATAGCTACCTCGCTTATATGGCTTATAGTATAAAATGCCTGATTTCTAACAAAAAGAGAAAAAGAGATTTAGTATGAAATGTTCATTTGTGTCACAGAAAAAGAAACATACGACTACATCGCGGCATTGCTCATAAAGACAATAGCTCCAAATTCGAGTATCCGCTAGCTTTTGCTCCATATGAGTGCATCCATCTTCTATACCTGACTTCATGTCTTTAGCAGGCGATTTCGAGTCGACTTTGAAGACAAAGTTATCGGAAGAGTGTGCCTCCCTTTCAGCTTCTCTACGAGCTTTCCAATAGACAATAATCTGTGCCAGATATCTCACCCACAAATCACATGTCTCGCTCGAGTAAGGCTATACAATAAACAAAAAACAACAACAATAGTAATGGATTGCTTTAGTTCTAAACACACTTGTTAGGGATTTTCTTAGACCTTACTTCAAATTGGATGTGAAGTCCATTTTCCATCACTAATTCTAAACAAGCTTTTCGACCGTTGGCCGAAACTTCATCTTGACTAATAGCTTGATAGTTTCCTCTGCTCGATCTTTTATTCAATAGACCAATGCGACTATGATCACTGATACTGCTGTCCTGTTGCGTTTGGCTGAAACGACGTAGAGGGCCAGATGAAGAAACTTCAACAAACGACCGCTTCACCTGCAAAACCTCGGTTAGATCAATAATGCCTTTAGCTTCTGTCATCAGTTGCATACGTCTTGATATCTCTTCAGCTTCAATGTCTGGCGTACATGCTTGTGTATAAGGAGAAATTGCTGAAATATATGGTTGGGCTCGAATATTTCTAGGCAGAAGATCTTCATTTATGAAGCAACGCATGTTCGGTACAGGAACCTTTGAAGTGGGAATATAAAACAGATACTGATCAAAAGATGCAAAGTAGCGAATTTTTTGCCTGCTTCTTTGATTTGTGGATCCAGTAAAATCGGTGATGTGCTTCAGAAATCCTTCTACAGGTGGAGGCTCTTTTAAAGAAAACCGATCAGACAATTCGATGCTGCATGGGGTATGTTCTATAGGTCGGAACTCTAGTCGATGGGTCTTCTCAATACTTTGCGGACATATCACACTATCCATGAGCTGCTCGGATGCAGAGCGTGTCCAGTGGATCCATTCAGCACGATCACTAGTTGTCCAACAGAAACCAAAATTATGTAGGGAGAGGGCCTGTTTATTTATCACTGCTGACTGTTGAACAAGTTCTTCTTGCTCTTCTTGCACTATATCGATGACAGCTTCTTTTACTTCTCCTAAAGTAATGCGGCTACTGTCTTGAAGATGTGCTAAAGGTAAGTTCACGACAAGGTCTAATAGAGGTATATATACATCACACCATAGTGGAGGTAGATGCTTGCATTCATGCGGTAACATATGGTACAACTGCATGTACCATTCTTGGCATTTGAGAAAAGACCTTGCTTTGAATGTAAGAGTTATTGTCATAGATTCTTTCTTGATGGTAGATGTATATCTCAAGCAAAATGTGTAGTCTAGTGGAGAAAGCAAAAAGAGGTAAAGATGCTGTGGTCTTTTTGGTCCTAGGAAATAAATTCGATGTTCTAGCCTATATTTAGGCCAAAACATAGTCTGAACAATTACCGTTTAATATATTTCAGTTTGGATAATCCCAAGGTATAAACATACTTACTGAAGCTGAATAAGTCGATATATAGCTGTTTGTCAAAACGAGCTCAACCTGTCTCCATTTTTCTGCCATGAGACCAAATTTGTTTTCGTTAACTGCTTTGTATTGAGTTGGACTTGTCCTGGTGCGTCCAGTGACTGATCGCATGCACAGCATAGGCTCTCGCTTCAAGTTGATTGACTGAAGTGGCTGTCGCGGTCGGATCGTGGTATCATTTTGTTTTTCTGGTTGCTGGCTAAAAACACTCAGTCGGTGATGACTACTCTTTGATTTTTTCATCATGCTCAAATTACGCATAGGCGACTTTCCTTTTTTATTATAGGTTGGGTCTGATTTTGAAGTCAAAGGGCGAATCGTCTTGCTGGATTCTGCATCATTTGCCTCTTGCATAGTTGCGTCGATCGATAAATTGTTGGACATCAACAAGTTATAATCAATATCTTCATCCTCCATATCTGTTTCTCCTTGGCTTGTGCTCGGTTGTAAGTATTTCGAACTCCTGGAATTGGTATCTTGATAGTGAGTAGATGTCTGTGCTGTAATAAAGCTAGTTCCTTCTGAGGAAGGCGTCGGAATATGACCTGTAACCGGTGGACTTGGTTGATTAACAGCAGTAGTTGAAAATTTACTACTGCATATGGTTTTTCTGAGGAAGCCGAGAAAAAAAAAACGAGTTAAGTTTGGCATTAATGTAATTTCTCTTCTTCTCTCAAAACTTACTGCGTCAAAGAAGTTGATTTAGTACTTTCGAGATCGCGTTGGTTTATTTGAAAGTTTTCTTTAAAGTCTTGAGGTGCTGTTATGTCCCAAGGGCCTATGAAAACCCTATTCGAGCATTCTTTTCGGTGTAAAGACTGAGGCTCAGAAACAACCTGCTCAAACTCGTTCATTTTTTGAAATAAAAAAAAGAGAGAAAGAGACATACACACAGAAAAGAAAATGAAAGCATTGAAATGACGGTGTTTTACAAATTTAGACACATTTCCAGATAAGAAATAAAGTTAACATCATCAAGAAAAGCTTACAGTCGCTCACTTGAGAAAAGCTGGTTTGTTCCATCTTTTCGTTCCGAAGAACAACAATACTCTTATTCTTGTCAGTGAGCAGTTTCTTCTAAAAAAGTTGTTATTTTTATTTTTGAAATAGTTGAAACTAGTTAACCGGAATCAATACAGGCTCATAACAATTTGCCAAGCTATGATTGAAAGAGGATATGGCTTTTTCTTGAGGTAGCACAGCGTTTACACAGAAGTTTGTTTCGGACACAATAAGGATCTCTTACCCATCGTCAATTTGTAATGATGATAATAGTATCAAACCCCTATGTGATACAACACTACAATTTAAATGATTAGTGGGTGTACTATTAGCATTTTGAGTCATTTGCTGTAGGGTTTCAAGATTTTGCGACAGAATGAAAAAAACAATCTTGAGTTTCAGTGAGACATAAGCTTGTTGAGGTTTTACCGTACAACGCTCAGGTTTTGATGTACCAGCCTTCTTTTAGTAGTGCTTTGGAAAATAAAGAGGCATAGCCAGTAACTCTGCACTCTTGGATTAACGTTAGTTTTTTTTACTGCATTAAAAGTTTCGTCATTATTTAACAAAAGATTTCTACTATCATTACAACATATTTCATTCTTTTTCATAAACATCTTTCTTCTCAAACATTATCAACAAAAAAATGCTTCTAATAAGGATAACTCTGCTAACTGTGCATCAACTTCTCAAAAAAAGAGAGGCTCATATGCTAAAATCACTGATGAAAAGCGACAGCAAGTCATCGAACAATTCTTAATCACAGGCGACAGCAAAACCCAGATTGCAATTGACAATCGACTTGCTTTGGGTACAGCAAGATCTATCATCGACACTTACTTGAAGGAAAACCGGGTGCAGTCAAAGCCAAGAGGTGGCAATCAGGTCAAGCCATCGATCTCAAATGAAGCACTCGAGTTTATCGAAAATCACTTGATTGATAATCCGATGCTTACATTGCAGCAAATTCACGACTTGCTTCTCAATGAGTTTGATGTTGATGTGAGCCTGTCAACTCTGCATCGATATTGCTATAGAAAGCTCTGTTTCACTTTAAAATGTGTCAGACCACTTCCTGAAAAAAGAAATGTAAAAGGAGCGAAATTGATTATGTAAAATGAGCGAAATTGACAGCAGCTTTTAGCGAAATCGCCTTAAAAAACTCTTAAATCGAGTGACTACTGTATTTGAATAACATGTGACAATTGCAGAAGGATTTTGATGCATTGCTTCTGTCCAAGTTTGTCATAACCTTAGCATGGAATACGTTGATTATGGACTAAATAGGCCCAATTAATCTTATACTTAGTATAACTAATGGCTACAGCTTACATGTTGGAATAAATAAAAGCAAATGCTTGCTACCAATTTTGAACAGTACTATTGGTTTCTATTCCAAAAAAAAGCGAACTAGTATGATAAATAAGAATTTATTGAGGTAACTAAACATGTCAAAAATGAGATGGGGGCTGTTGGGGATAATAGTAGTATGGAGAATGGTTGTAGTTCATGACATGGTTGGAAGGATCCTGTTGGTGTCTATTGCTATGTGGCTTCCATTGAGTATCAGTATCTCCAATTTCAGGTGAGGGCCCCCAACCTTCATCATCGTCTTCCTCTTGCGCTCTCTGGACAGGTGATGGCTTCGAGTTTTCATATGCGACCGAACTACCAGTAGATACATTGTTGTTGGCCATAGGCACGTAGTAATAAAATGGCTGCACAGGAGGATATAGGCTAGGGTCAACACCATAGTACACCATTCCATTTGCCTCAAATCCTGGAGGTAAGGGACCATAGAACTTATCAGGGGCATTCATAGAGCTGTCCATGGGCTGAACATTACCTCCCATATGAAAATAATTGGTGTTGGGAATCATGGGTACATAGGCAATATTAGCACCATTCGGTTGTTGAGGCGTAGGATAGTACATTGGAATAGGCTGTTGCTGTGGAAAAACTTGTCCTTGATGAGCATCATCTTTACGTCTTCGCCAATTATCATCAAACTGACGACGAGGCTTGTTTCTGTTGGCATTGTGATGAGGCTTTCGTGAGTCAAATCGAGGACTGTATTCTGTTTGAGAATAGTAGTGTTGGCGAGAGGCATGTCTTTTTGGAGAGTCATCTACCGAAAGGGGAGGAGAGACATGAGGAGACTGAGATGATGGGTCCATATCGCCAGGTGCAGTCATTCCAAGTACTTGCTCTTGCTTAAGCCATTCAGGCTCCTCTTCTGCCTCGAGGATGATTTCCACGTCTGAATCTTCATCACCTCCATTATGGAAATTTCCCCAAGCAGACATAACAGGTGTAGCTTCTTGTGATAGTTGTTGCTGAGAGCCAAGTTGATCCTCTTCACTTACACTGGATGGTGTTGTGTTTGAGGCTGTGACTGTAGTCATGGTTTCCATCTTTTGAGACAAATAACCACGGCCTCTTCGAGGAGGTTGAACAGTTGTTTCTTTATGTGCGCCCCATTCGTCCGACTTCTCATCGGTGCGGTCAGCATGACCATTGTATACATCCTTCTTCCAACCTTGGCTTTGGTCGTACGATTTTTGATCCCAATCAGCACCTGTACCTTTAGCAAGTTTGGGTACTTCTATATCGCCCCAGCCGGCGGTAGTGTCTCGTGTTTTTGTGTTTTGAGAGCCATCTACTGAGGTCTCTTTGGCGTTAGTCCAGAAAGCGTTACTATCAGCCTTGTTCTGGGACAATTCTGAGACAGGAGTTGGTCCCCATCCATCAGTATCAGCCTTGATTGCATCCTGTTGTGGCTCTGTTGTCTTTGACTGATGTTGTGCTACTAGTGTCTTTTCAGCATCATCTAAAACTTTTGGTGTTGACTTGTCTGAATCAGGTAAGGTTGTGTTCCAACCAACATCAGTGCCAGCTGTGTTAGGTACTCCCCACCCACTTGAAGTGTCTGCACTTTCGTCTTTTTTCTCGTTAGTACCAGTAGTATTAGCAGTTGTAGTTTCGTCTCCCCAGCCATTCTCTGTTGCTGCTACAACTTCATGATCGCCCCATCCAGCATTGGATACTACTGGTGAATTTGCTGCTGGAGTTGAATTCCAATCTTCTGCTGACTGTAATTCCTGCTCAGTCTTCTCTGAGCCCCAAGCACCCTCCTCTTTGTTGTGAGCTTCTCTTCTAGACTTGCTTTGACGATGGTTGTTATTATTACTAAATCTTCCCTTTCCTCGCTCATTTCTTGTTGCCCATTTTGAGGGTGTTGTAGGTACATTGATCTCTGGTACAGCATGAGTGGTCCAAGATGATGAAGCTTTTTCTTCTTTTGGTATATTAGACTGACTCTTGCGATTCCTGCCAGATCGAGAATTGCTGTTCCAATCTTCTTTATCCGTGGATTTTGTGTCACTCTTACCCCAATTTGTATGACTCTTGAGATCATCTGTTACTGCTTGATTTTCTGGAGTGGATACTGTCCAACTGTTTTGGTCTAGTTGTATATCTGCTGAAATCTCTGCCTTATCTGTTATATTCCAGCCAGCTTGTTCAGAAGATGTTAATGGCTTATCCCATTCTTCATTTGTTTCCTTAGCAACTGTATTTCCCCAACCAGGGTTGCTTTCAGTGGAAGCTTCTTTCCAGTTACTTTCTTCAAGCTTAGTAGATGCATCTCCCCAACCATTCTCTTCGGGCTTGGTAAATGTGTTTCCCCAGCTATCATCATTACTGGTTGTTGACTGCGTCCATGCCCTATTAGCTGATGGCATTGATGCGACCTCTTTATCAGCTTCATCTGTTTTTGCTTGGTCTTCGTGAGATAACTGGGGCCATTCTTCTTGTTGTGTTTGTGGTGGTCTTTGCTGTCTATAGGATCCACGTTGATCTACTGGTCCGTTCGATCTATAGTTTCTTGATCCTCTTGAATGGTCATTGTAGTATCGAGGTCTGTAGGGTTTAAAGTTGGCCAACTCTTTTGTTTTGCCTGCTTCAATTAACGAGCGCTTTCGCCTTTCGTCTTCTTCGTCCATTCTTAGTAGTTCTTCATAGCCACTATGGTCCCATTTCTTGTACATCAAAGGGTCCAAATGCTGGTCGAATCGCTGCTTGTCATGCCCTTGATGACCTTTGACAGCACTACTGTTGCTAGTATTGATTCTGCTAAAATAAGGTTGGCTGCCTTCAGCGCGTGTCTCAGTCAACAAATCTTCTCTGTACCGGTCATCGTGGCCCCAGAAAGAGCCAACATACGGCACAAAGCTAGGGTCCTCTACAAGCTTCCTACGATACTCGCGATGTTCTTGCAAGCGCTTTTCATTATTTTCATACTGAGACTGGTAGTCAATGACTTCTTCCTCTACGATAGAATGATCTTTTTGGCGACTGGGCTGATCACCGTCTGGGTTATCACCTGGAGTTGCGGAGGCAACTAGTGCTTGTTGCTGAGAAGATGCGAGGGGTTGAATCTGATCTTTTTCCTCCTCCTCTTTCTCTTCTTCTTCGGTTTCGTCTTCCTCTGTCTCGCTCTCGTCTTCAGTGGTTATTTCTTCATCACTATCTGTATAATCTTCTGAATAATTGTCAGTGTCTTCTTCTGAGTCACTTCCTGAAATACTGGCAGTAGTAATAGAGTCGCTGTCTGAGATGTAGTGATCGTCTTCTTCTCTTTCAGAGGCATGACCTCTTCGGGAGCGTAACAGTCGTGACATTAATCAAAAGTAAAACGCGTATCAGATAAAAAGAGGTATGACTGATGTTTTGGTTCAAAATCAAGAGCGGATATGCTGAAACCAGTGATTCCGGAGTCCAAAGTAAAAAATAAAAATAAACAAGAAAAATGCCCCAGAGAAAATACACGCCGAGTCAACACAAATGTATCTGGATGACATTACGTAAAAGAGATTAAATCAAAACATAGGTGCTGTTATTGATGGATCCTCAAATTACGAGCTTTGTATTATCATTGTTATTATTTTTGAAAACGAGGGAAAGTCATATGATCGAGCTCAACTAAAAAACAAGTTTGGAATCATAGGCTACAAAAAGAAGGGGAATGGGAACAATGAAGAAGTAACAAGCATGTTTTCTTTAAGAGAAAGTCATTCTTAGGCAAGACTTCCGTCCACACTTATGGCCATAGAAAAGTTAAAATCAAATAGCCGAACCCCCTCCCTCCCTCCCAGAGTCTTTAGTTCATTTGCTCAATAGACAAGCCTGTTGTTCTCTTCTATGGCAAACTTTCATTGTGAATAGCAGCAAAAACTGAGGACTTTTAAAAAAAATCACACTCGTGCCAAAAAAAAAAGGGATATTTTTCTTTCCATTCTCTCTAAGAATTAAGTCTGATATGGACAGCAAAATGTAAAGAGAAGCATAAAAAATAAGAGGGAGAACACTTCTTTTTTTGTTATGTTTAATAAGAATAGTTTACTTGTAGTTTTCTAGAGATTCCTTTTGCTAATGAGCGACTGGCTTCTATTGCACAACAAGTTATGAACGTGGATAAAGAGCTCAAGACAGATCAAGTTAACCGAGTGATCACAAGCAAAGAAAACATACTTCAAGTGTAAGTAGATCGTGGAGAGAAATAGAGAGAGAGAGAGAGCGAAAGTCTAAAATACTATCTGATTTGACGCATAAATAACATAGTCAATTTGAATGCTACAATACCAAGATGCTTCGTGTGGCTGTCAACTCATTTTTGGAATACCTGACTATGGTGACGCGAACAATGGACGTCTATCAATAGCCATCTGTTTTTCTTTTCTTTTTTCTTCCTTTGACAACCTGTCTCTCATTCCATATTGTTTTTATTTTCAACTTCGTCCTCTTCTTTCTTTTGGGCTTATACAATTGATGCCCTTTTTTTTTCTTCTTCTTCTTACAGATATGGATAAAGAGAATAGGTTTCTTTTTTATGTATAGAAAATAAGTAGCATTTCAGCATCATATAATACGTGAAGGGGGGGAGAGAGATTATTATATATGTAAATATAATGTGGATGTATCAATAGAAATATAGGCGTGTTATAATATAAAGAGAGAGGGAAGGTAAAGTGATAAGGAATAACAATTGAAATATTTATATAAGTGTCTGAGTAAGTGGGAGTTTAGAGAATAAGACACTTGAACTTCTTCTTTGCCTTGTCTTTTGAAGGGTTTTGCTTGTTGATCTGTCTTACGACATCGTAGAAAACTTCGTCGACATTGATCTTGAACCGAGCTGAAGTTTCGTAGAAAGGCTTTCCTCCCCACTGTTGCGATAGAGCCATTCCCTTTTCTCTTGAAACTGCTCTTTCGTTTTCTAGGTCACACTTGTTACCAACTAGCACCATGGGAACCTAAATTAATGAACAGGTCAAGTCAGTGTCAAATCATCAAGCATACTTAAATGTAAGCTGTTCTTTTTTTCTCTCTCTTTTTTTTTTACTAATACACTCTTTCTCCTTACATTGTCTGAACCTTTGACTCGAATAATTTGCTCCCTAATTTCATTAAGATCAGTCAAAGTAACTTGACTTATGATGGAAAACACAAGAATGAAGCCTTGTCCGTTTTTCATATAAAGATCACGCATAGCTGTGAACTGCTCTGTACCAGCTGTATCCAAAATCTCGAGCATACATTGCTGACCATCTACTTCGACTTGCTTTCGGTAAGAATCTTCAATAGTTGGGTCGTATTTTTCCACGAAAATGGATTGAACAAATTGGACAGTCTAAATAATGATGGAAAATCAATATTGGATATTCAAGCTCAATTTTTGTATTTCTTTTTTTTTTTTTACTTATTAAGTATCTTACAAGAGCTGACTTTCCAACACCACCTGAGCCCAGGACAACAAGCTTATATTCTCTCATGGTATATATTAGTTAATAAAAAGCAAAAGAAGAGCGAAATATGGTATCAAGGAGTGGAAAAGAAAAAAAAGAAGAGAGAAAAAACGTATACACACAAAGAAAAATAAACAACGTTATCACACAAACAGCTCATAATTTTTTTTGAATTCAGACATTACCACCTTTTCATTTGCCGGACTTGTTTACCGAACACAACCTCTTGCCTAAATGACATTGTCATCCTTCAGTAAGTATTGTGCTTCCTATATGAAAATCCCACTTTTCTTGTTGCTGTTTCTCTCTTCTCTTCCCTAGCTTCTCTAATAAGATTGGCTCAAATCAATCGCTTATTCAAGCGCTTTTTTTAAAATAAATTTTGCTCTGATAATCAGTTTTAATCACAGTCTATTTTTTCTTTCTTCCTTTAGTTTACTGAATATCTTTTTCAACCTTTTTTTTTTGAATGTCGTTCCTATATTTATAAATAAAGCAAATGCGACATGTGCTTGTATACATACTCGCTGACTACCAAATCAGTGTTCAAGGTGATAGATTTTTTAGAAACAGATTATCTTTGTACCTTATTAAATGAGATCAAGCCCTTTTTTTTGGGTTTCCGAAATTCACTTATCGTCGCTATAGCAACAGACGGATTTCCAATGATGGGAGACAAAAGGAGAAGGAACATAGGTTTGTTCTCAATTGCAACTGGTGTTGAGACTTGATACATCAGTCAGATCAAAGTAAAGGTCATTTCTTGATATACACAACCATCTATGCTTTTTTTTTACTGTCAGATTGAGCTATGTTGAATTGCTGAACATATTCAGGTAAACAAAAAAAAATAAGACACATTTGATTTTGAAAATATAAAATTGTATTTGATCCTTAATTGAATTACTTTCATGGGATCTGATTGTCTTCAAATCAATCTTGTTTTAATTATCATTCTCTACAACATATTTGCTTGTTTCGTCTCTCCTATTAATTCAGAGGCAATAAGCTTAGCAGACTATCAATACATCCAGGAAAGACAGAGGTGTTTTTATAGGAGTACAAATAGCAAAAAACGGTGATGACACAAACACGAGGCGTCCATCTTTATTCGGCCTATTTAAACAATAAGAAAAAAAACCCTTATATTGTGTATACCAAGATCATTGGTATTTCAGATACACACAAAAAGAGTCAGTTCTAGACTCCATACTTTTCTTTTTCAAGGAAATTATGTTTCTAGCAAACATAGACAAATTGATATTGATCGAATGGGGTCCTTGATGTTGACAATGACTCTTTTAGACTGGCGCAGATAAGTAAATCCAATACTCTTGTACTACTTGTGTATGAACTTGGTGATTCGTTTTCCATATGCTAATAGTATCATTAACAAAACAGACCATAATCTATTGCTTTGGCAAAAAGAATAACAGGCACACATATTACTCATGTTATTGTGGTAGACACAACTCCATTAGAGTCATGGCTCCAATTGGCGGTCTACCAAAAGTTGAGTTTGTCTGCCTTTATGAAAAAAAAAACCTCTCCCCAAAAAGAAACATGATTTCTTAACACTCGTTTTAAGAAATATTTTTTTCTTGTGCCACCTCTTCATTTCTTTGTGTATGTGTGCCTCAAGGTGTCAAAAGCATGATTTTATTTATATGGTTTCAAATCTAGGGGGGGGGGGTTACTGGAATAAATGAATCAATATAAAGATTGCGGCTTGCTACCCTATTAAAATGCCCAAATACAAAAAAGGGCAATCATACCGACAACCAAATGAGACCAATTGGAAGCAGAAACAATAACCCCTGAAGCAGCCATCTTGATAGCTTCAGCATCTTCTTTAGCTGTGTCTTGTCCTGACATTCTAAATTGACCGCCAAAACTAGCTGGCTTTTCAGCTGCTACTTGACCTGATTTGTAACTGGGTTGTCCGAATGAATGTTTGTCGCTTACAAATCGAACCGAGGTAGACTTTTCTTTATAGGGCTGCATATCATTTAGACAGCCATCAAGACGAACCATGGTATAGCCATTATCATTGATCACTCGAACTACGTCAAATATAGCTTGCCATGAGCCAGTTTCTGGAATATCATACTGAAGCGAAATAAAAGAACCCTTTGAATCATAAGTCTCAAGCTGCTTTGAGAAAACTTGTTTATAGACGTTAGAGATTCCCTCAGGATCATTCTTGTAATTATAATCTGCAGCGTCTAAATTGTATCCAATCAGTGTGTATCCTAGGTTGCGTAAGATATTCTGTAAGCGGGTATCTTCAGGGAAGGTATAGTGTAATCGCACATATTTTGGAGCAACACCAATCAAAGTTTCAATGATTTTGGCATTGTCAGTCACATCCTTCTTGATTTGATCATCTGTAAGGCCTTCAGAAGTATCACCTGGAAGACGATAGCTCATACCAATCAAGTGGCCATCATTATAAGCACGTTGTAAGATCATGGCATATTGTTGTGTATACAGCCTAACAAAAAAAAGAAAAGCTTCAATAAATTATCCTATGCAATAATACGAAATGCTTTGTCCACTCTCTCTTTATCCTTAATTTCTTACCATGTAGCATTGACGAAAAAATTGGCTTTGGCTTGAGTTGCTTTTAATCCATTTAATACTTTAGCAGTGACATCACTAGGTCCTTCATTCTTGTTTGATTTTTTTTTATAAGAAACAATTCACCTTATCTCGAAAATAAAATATATGAATATATAGAAATCGACTTACATAAGTAAGAGCAATCTGTCCTGTACTTGCACAGGCAGTTGCTTGTGGCACAGGACCTCCGGGATGCGAGTCTAATGGATGATTCCAGATAGGAAGCACCAGCGAACCTAACGATTATTGTTTTTGTTTAATGTTTTGTTTTTCTTTCATGTATACAAATTATTATTCCCAACCTTCTCCAGCAGCGTATGCAGTACCAATAAAGGCGATCAAAGCTAATTGTTATTGTGAGAGAAAGAAAATCTAAGGCTTTCTGCAATTTTGTTTTACCTGTTAATAATATAATTGCAAATCGTAATGCTGCCATCTTATTGACAAGAAAAAGGAAACAATACACAAGCAATTACGAAAAGAAAATGGAATATATGTCTGCTCTTTAAGCCTTTTTCAACAAGAAGAGAAGAAATTATTTGTACAGTTTGAAAACAAATACTTTTGACCGGAAGATTATTTTGTTTACTAGTTATTGAACAAGAAAGATCTATGACAAGCTAAGCGGAACATATATAATAAAAAGAAAGGTTTATACAGAAACGAAAAAAGAAATGACAGAAAAGAGCAAACATGACAAAGAAAGCAAGGGAAAGCAGTATTGGTAAGCGATGGCGGGAATATAACAAAAAGAAAAAGCAAAAACAAGCAGAACCCAAGATGAAAGGCGATATGGTAGCCTTCTTTCAAAGATGACGTATTTTATGAGGCCTCATCAGTGGCATATATTTTCGAGGCAAATCTACAACTGGTTTGTATAAAGTTCAATTAGGATTGCTTTTTGTTATTCTAATCTTAATATGGAAAATTTCTTTACCAACTTGTTTTTGTTCTTTATTTTGCTTACATTGAGGCTTACAATACCACAAAGCCTCTGGATCTATGATCCCTGAATGACATCGTCGGTGGTAGGCACGGGAACAACCACCTTGGCAAGGAATGAGTTCATTTTCAGGCAACAATCCAGGTGATTGGCAAACGATGCAGAACTGCTGTACGACAGGGCGCTGACGATCTGTTAATGATTCATTTACAAAAGCTGAGAGATCAAGTCGAGGAAGTCGACTTGCTAAGCCATATCCTTTGTAGTCACATCCATGTTTACTATAAAAGTTTATTATTATGAATGAATGAGATAACGTGCTATCGTGCATGTATTTAGCTTGTCCCCCCTCTCCCCTCCTAGTGCCATCTTACTTACTTGCACAAAGTTCTCTTGCCCCAAGGACCTGGTCTCCAATTAACTCCCTCAGTAGTGCCGCAATATCGACACCAATCAATACCAGATGCTGTTAACTTCTCGAATAAAGTCATATCTGATGTTTTGACCTTTTTGTTGGACAAAGAATTAGATGTAGCTCTTCGTTTATGAGAGAATTTATTGTCTTGCTTCATAATCGTCTTTGAAGGGTCTACAGACTCAGTTTCCTCCGCTAATGTTGATGAGAATGTCAAGGACAAGGGCTCGCCTTGATCTTTGTCATCAAGACTATGAGTTTCTATCAAAAGAAAACCGTCAAATAACGGCTCGCTGTTGTACAACAAATCAGAAGGAGATGTCACGGGCGACAAACAAGGGGTAGGTACTGCTGTTGACAATGATGTATCTACTGCAACCATTTTATCATGTAGAGAAGAGACTGTGTTAGATGGGAGAGCCAAGAAAACATCATCTTTCACTAAGGGAGCCCAAAACACCCAACTAAATGTTTGCTGCAAGAATACTAATTCGTTCATAAGTAACACAACAAAATAAAGATAAACAAGAAAGAAAAAAGAGAGAGAGATTGAAATAATTGCTTTCGAATATAAATAAATAGACACGCGTGCACAACATGCAAACAAAAAAGCATTCACACACACTTGTATAAACAGAGATAAAAAAAAAACATAAAGGAGGAAGTGAAAAAATAGGTTGAACTAATGTCCTCCTTAAATTTATGAAAATACGTCTAAAATACGTCTGGCTCTCTTCACCTCAGATGATTCTTCTTCTGCTTGTGCTGGCGTTGCCTGTGCCAATAACTTTTCAGCATCAAAATCGTCAAAATCGTTCGTTGATGCTACGTTGGAATAACTGGTTAATGTATTCGAGCTTGCAGGAATCTTGTCTTGTGCTTCCTTTTTGGTTTTCTATCGTAGTCTAAATTAGCATTTATCTCTCTTTCTTTTCTTTCTTCTTTGTTTACCTCACGTGCTGAGCCTTGAAGGTCCTTTAAGTAAATCAACACATTATCAAAGTCTTCCTCTGGTAACTAGAGCAGAAAGAGAGAATGTTATGTGCTGTCGTTTTCCTCAATAAGCTTAGTGTGCATATACCTGATACAAATTTGAAAGCAACCAAATTTGCAACATCTTTTTAAACTTCCAATTGGATCGGTCAGTGACAAAAAGACGTACATAAGCAAGCGCCTCTATTGTCATAGAGATCAGTTGTCAAAAAGAGAAGTCCAATAAAAAGAAAAAATCGATTTTGTTTGTATTACCTTCTTGCTTTGCATCTTTTTTACTTTCTTCGATTTGAGCTTTTGGTTTTTTGGCTTTCTTTACTCTCTTGACAGGCTTTTCTGATTTATCGTTTTCGTTATCATCTTCAGCTGAGCGCTTCTTGATTGGCTCAGGCTTTTTGACAGCAGGTCTATCATTCTTCTTGGATGCTGCCTCTTTAGGCTTTTTGTTGTTTGCCGTTGCCTTTTTGGTATTGTTGGTTTGTTTCTTCTCGGGTTCTGATTTGCTTACAATAGTTTCCACATTGGATTCATTTCCTTCTTCGTCAAATGAAATTTTTGTGTTAGATACACCTTTGACCAAAGCTTTTTTGGCTGCTTTCTGAGCTGTCATGGTCTTTAACATTTTCTGACCTAAAGTCATTTTGGGTGCTTCTGCTTTGACAGGTTTCTTGTTGCTTCCTTTCTTATTGTCAGTTGCCTTGGGTGTCTTGATCGGTGTCGCTGTCATCGTGTCAGGATCTAAAAGAGTTAAAATTTTTTTTGTGTAAAGAGAATATAAAAAGGCTTGAATCGCCGAACTTTTTAAAACGTATAGTGGGGTTACAAAAAATAAGATAAAATTTCCTGGGTTAAATTTTGGTAGTAATATAGTATCCGGATGGTATTATGAAATAAGTTTATTTCAAAGCAAAGACATACTTGACTAAGGCATTTGATTGGCTTTTTCTTTCTTTCCTTTTGATACACGAACAAAGAAAAAAGTTCCCAAGAAATCAGCAGTGATCTATTTCCCTTTTTTGTAAGCACTCAGTTCTTGTTTTAATACACGTATATCCTCTAAAAAGCCAATCATTTTCTATATCTATAGGATGATTCTTCTCTTGATTCATTTAAGCTGTTTCTTAAGATATTACAGTGTTCATTGACACGTTCCATTGCACTTTCAAGTTCTTTGTTTTGAGATATTCTATCTGCTAGTTTCTCTTGCGATAACAGAAGTTCATGCCTTAATTGCGCCATCTCTTGCTCTTTCGTATCATCATCATCTTTTTCTAGGTTTTTATGTTTTGCTTCTTGTTCCAAGACTATCATATTTGAAGGTGACGAATCTAGTTCTGTTTCTAGCAGTTGTTGCTTCAGCATGGTGTTCTCTTTCTCTAACTGTTCTACTTTGTCCTGAAGCTGATTATATCGCTCTGCATCTAGTTGAGCCTTGACTATACGGCTCTCAAGCAATTCATCTTTCTCTTCAAGCATACGCTGTACATGCTCCATATTATCTTGTAACTCTTCTATCTTTTGGTCGCGCTCCAAAACACCTTGGGCTGTCGTTTTTAATTCTTCTGTCTTATCTCTTAGGAATAGCTCACATTGCGCTTTTGCTTGGACCTCACTTTGTAACTTTGTCTCTAGCTGATGAATTGTCGTCTCTAGCGCCCTGTTCTTTTGCATTATCTCGATCCGTTCTTGTTCTAGTTGCAATTGCTTTTGTTCAAGTAGATTACATTTTTCTTGAGTTATTTGCTTTTCTGAAGCATGGTTCGCTAAGCAAGTCTTTAATCGTTTATTGAGTTCGTTTTTTTCATTTTCAGCAAGCTCCCTTTGGAGTCGCTCTTGTTCAATTATTCTATCTTTTTCTTTTAGCTGTATCTCGAGTGACATATTTTCTTGTTGTAAACGCTCTGACTGTCTTGAACTAACAGGTATAGGTTTTGGAAGGCTGGTTTCAATAGAGAGCTGATCTCGAATTTTAGTTAGCCCCTCGAGGCTTTTCTGCATCTTGGTTTCGAGTGCTTGGAATTCGACATGAATGGCATTGTCAGAAGTGAAAGCAGTGGCTGATAATAAAGGCATAATGCTATTGTATAATCATGAAAGAAGAAAAAAAAAAGGTTCAGCCAAAATTCGCTTCCTAATTTTTTTTGTTAGGTTAGTTACACCGAATATCTCTGTACCTGCAAACGAAGTAAACCATAGTCTATTTGACAAATAGAAAAAAAAAAAAGAGGGAAACAATAATCAATGAATGATGAAAAAAGCAAGCAAGCCTTTCCCTTCTTCTAGCATTATCAATGGAAATCTCTTTTCTCTTTCTTTGAAAAATATAGGTTCTTGACAAGTGAAAAGGAAGGCTACTTTGACTACAGCCTTAACGGTATTCAAACATTTATGCTAGATTTTAAGTAAGTCTTCTTTATGAGACTGTTTTGACAGATTGAGTATACATCAACAAGCAAGTTAAAGATACACGTTTTGTGAATTATAAATCAGTCGAAAGCTTAACATACAATCAAGTCTGTTGATTCATTTTCAAGTGCGCAATTTGGAAAACTACCATGTTTTATGTTTGTGACCCACCAAAAAGGAATCTGTAACTAAGCTTGACACGAATAATAGATCCAAGGGATTAAAAACTGTTTCATCGATATCCTTTCTCCTCGTTTCTTCTACATCAGAAAAAAAAGAAAGCTTACTGGACCGCCCAAGCTATCTGAGAATAAAAAAAAACATTAGCAAACAGCCTAAAGGGTCAAGAAAAGTGTGTTGAACAAGTTTGCTGAGTGCACCAGTAAAGACAAATTCAGTAAAAAAGGGGAAGGACTAAACGCTGTTTTTTTTTCTTGCAAAGACAAAAAACAAACAGATATGTCATTGTCAAATTGAACGAAGTTTAAATGGGTGAATTTAGATGCAATATCTATGCTTAAAAGTTAATCATTTAACCGCCATACGAAATCTTTGATATAAATGGTGATTCGTTGACACTTTCTTAAAAGAAAAAATGTCAATAAGATTGTTGCACAAATGAGTTCAACAAGTGACACCATAGAATCAAAAAAGCTATTTTCTTAAATAAAGATACTATACGAATAGTCTCTTCTCTTTTTTTTTGACACCCACTCAAACCTATATATCTAAGCTTGGCTCGCTTGTTCCTATTCTTTTTGTCTACACACCCGGTATTCTATCAGATTCAAAAAATATAGAAAAAGTACAATGTGGGCAATTAGACGGTATTTCAAGTGCATATATTGGCTATTTTGTTTTACAAGCTACCAAGATAAGCTTTTTTTTATATATTTTTTTTATTATTTCATTTCGTTTGTTTAAACTGTTTCTTTTCCTGTTGATGGCCAAAATCTTTGCTGGTAGAAAAGGAAACGATAAAGGTATCAAAGCATGAAAAAAGGAACATTAGTCCGGGCCGATCTGGTTTGTTTATTGTTATTGTTTAGTTCATAGTTAAACAACAATGAATAGAGGGCATCATGAACTGCCTGTCAGATTGAATCCCCGCTCTTTTTTTTTTTGAGAAACCTCCCCAGTTTTTAGCTTTCGCTCTCATTTTTCTTTTTTTTTTCTTTCCTCTCTTGTCAATTATCTTAATACCCTTTCTTTTTTTTTTTTCTCCTCTTCACAGGCCATTTTTTTTCTATTTACTCTGATTATTTATGACAATGGCACAAAAATCAACGAGTCATGATAGTACACAACAGAGGGCTAGGCAGCCGCAGCAACAGCAACAGCAACAGCAACAACAACAACAACAAGAGTTAAAACAAGAGCAACCACCACCACAGCAACAACAACGTCAAGGTGGTGGTTTACCTGTCTCTATTCATCCTGATGATGCAAAAGATAAAGTTTTTACAGCCATTCTTAAAGCTCTTTTAAAAATGGGAAATAAGCCGAGTTCACCTAAAGAACTAGCCAATATTATTGTGAAGCACAAATACGCGACATTAGGGTAAGTAGCAAAAAAAAAAAGAAAACATCAGTTTCTTTTACAAGTATGTGATATAGTCCATACCCCTTCCCCCTACTTTTCCTTTTATTTGTATGGAATCAATCACTACTTGATGAATAGAGAGTGCAATTATTGACACATTCATTTACTTCCCTTACTTCTCGGTTTTGTTTAGTGGTGCAACACCTTTTGCTACAGTCTCTTCACGTATCTCTCAGCACTTCAAAAGAGCAGCAGAACACAATCCACCAAGAGCACCTTTACTGGCCAAACATGTTGATCAGAATCATTCCCGAAAAATAAATTATTCGCTAGCAACAGAATCCGTTTCCAAAGCAACAGATGATGCTTCTCACACAGTTGCTACAGATGACGATGAAGAACGACCGAATCCATTACGCACAAACAGTAAAACCCGGCGTACACCTTTTAACAAATCGAAACGTTCATCAAGATCACCAAGTAAATCAAGTGAAGACGATGATGAGGAAGAAGATCAAGAAGAAGAAGAAGAAGATTCAAATGAAGAAGAAGGCGAAGAGGAGGAGAAAGATACACATCAACCAAAAAGACACAAATCAAATACATATGTATCACAAGAGTCGAATGCATCTCTGCCTAATCTCGTCAATAGTAATAACGATGAAGAAGAGGATGAAAGCGAAGGAGAACATTCAGATTATCATGAAGAAATGCTCAAAGATGCCGATGAAGAAATCGATTTGCAGCTCTCGACCGGAAGACGTCTTTCTCGAAGACCTTCAAAGATCACCGTCAAACCTCAACATATCATAGACATTAAAAAATCATCTCTACCTGCATCACCTAAAAGTACTATTCATTCTAATACACCCATATCATCTACAGAGCTATCAGAGACAAACAATACCGTAACAGCGACAACACCACCACCAACAACAACAACGACGACAACAACAGCAACAGCAATCACTACGGCTGCAAAAGATTCAGCTCCTTCACCTGCTATCATCACAATCACGAGTGCTCCTGACAACAGTAATAATACTGTCATGGCCTCAAGTTCAACTGCCTCACCAAAATTAAATAACAAACTCAGTGTACCTCAAGATAACATACCTCATGCACCCTCACGCAAACCCTCTTTCTCATTTAGCAGCGGATTCGCAAATGATCAAGAATTCTGGACACCATTTAGTTTTGAACATGATTTTGATAATGTTTTTGTACATGATGGATCTACAGCGCATCATATCCCATTCAATATTGCCACACCTGAGTCAGTCTCTGTTTCAGAACTTGATGATTACTTCACTAGCACAAATAGTGCCTCGAATCGGTCACAACGTAAAAGCTTTTCTTCTGCCATGTTGGGTCCAAATGATAAATCTTTGTTACAAAAAGTATTGTTGGCAAGTGCTGCAAGAGGTGTAGCTGATCGGATAGAAGAAAAGCCGGAAGAAGAAGAAAAAACCAAACTCGAATCAAGTGAAAAAAAGGAAGAAGAGATGAAGCAAGAGGATACATCGGCAGTTGAGTCATCCACAAAGGACATACCAGCTGCTGAGAAAAGCAAATCAGTCTCTGGTTCAAAGTTGATGAATGTCAAGAACAGTGAAGATTTTGTTAAATTTGAAGAGGATGAAAAAAAGGAGCCTGTGTCATGTACCGCTGCGGCACCATCTACTGCGCCCACATCAAATACTTCTCAAGGCCATCATCATGCAACGACAAACACCCCTACTACAGGTGCTAACGCTAACACCACCACCACCACCACCACCACATCACCTGTACCTTCTATCAAAAAAGTAGCTGAAATCCTTCCTGCCACATCCACCTCATTAACAGCAGCTGAAATCTTAAAATCAATGAACATTCAGAACCTGAATTTATCCGCTCTTCATCAAATGACATCTAATATTCCTAGCTTACAACATTTATCACCTACCTTTGACTTAGCAAAGACCATGGCAGCCTACATGCAGTCTTTGGCCAAGTCAGCCAGTGCAAGCAATCCTTCTTCCAGTTCATCTAGTCATAGCGCTGATCTAAAGACAATTCTTGCTCGGTTTCCTGCTCTTGAAGCATTCATCAAAAAAGACCCGCCTACATCCACTGCTCCTTCATCTTCTTCTGTTCAACCCATTGCTCCTTCTACCTCTTCTTCTTCTTTGATGCATCTCAACAACTCAATTCATTCTGCAAACGCAGTAGCAACAACAGGAGGCACGGCCACACCACCTCTATTATCACCTACCACTACCGAATTTCCTCATGCCCATCATCCTACCAACACCACCAACCCTACTACTACGACTACTATCACCACCTCTAACACCACTCCAGCCATCTCTTCCATTACTGCAGGCAGTACGGAACCCATTGTTCATACGCTCACCGCATTTCACCCGCCCATGTATATTACACTTGTTGATCACATTGCTGTCTGTGTGGTTGTGTTACCCAAGACCGAACACTCCCCTGAATACCGCATCATGCGACGTGTAGACACTGGTTTTATCAATGGTACTGTTCTCTTGACAGCAGGCGGCATCGAGACCGAAAGTGAACGCAGTATGATCTTGAGTTTCGAGATGGAGCGTATACGTATGCCAAAAAAGAAGAGTCCACTCTTTGGCACTTGGATACCTCTGCGTCGTGCACAAGAGCTAGCCGTGACATGTTCTATTCAACACAAGTTAGGACATTTTCTCGAGGATTCTATTGACCAGTTCTTTCCTTCGCCTTTACCTATTCAGATCAACACACGTAAGCCTACAAGAGACAGTCGATTGACCGCCTTAGCCTTAGCTGCTCTTCGATCGACTTCAGAAACAGTCAAGAACAATGGATTTGTGATACCTCCTATCTCTCGTCAAGCTTCGTCTAGTGGGAGTATGGCAGCTGCTACTCAGCTACAAGAGTTGCTCTTGACTCATCCTCATAAAGCACTCAAGTCCAATGGTTTGATCAATACCGCAAGAGAGCCCTTGTTAGGGCGCTATGATGAGCATGACAAGGCAGACAAACTGTTGATGAGCACAAAAGCTACTGGCACAACCAGTACGAACAATAAAACCAACAACACCACTCATTTACATGAAGATAAAGATGAAAGCGATGTGGATATAGTGAATTCGAGTGATTCCTCTGTAACTTCTTCTCATGATGAAGAGAGCGATACAGAGTCATCCTCAGGAACAACACATTCAGCCATTGGATTAGACAAGAAGAAGACTAAACCCTTACAGCGTGTCAAACCACCTCCTATCAACACAACTGCTGCTGCCCTGACGGGTCCTGGCTCTCATGCCGGGACACCTACGACTACCACAGCATCTGCAGCCACATTGGATCTTCAGGAGATCCTAAGTCGAGTGACTTCAAAACAACCACTGCATATTCACCCTCGCGATCTACAAAAGAAACGAAGAAGAAGTCTAGTGGATGCAAAGAGCGATAAAGAAGACGAACCTGTAGCCAAGACAAGCAAGCCATCCCATACATCCTCTTCTCCTCCTCTGTCGTCAGCACGCAAAAAGCCCATGCACAATACCAACATTCATGCCACCTCTAAATCAAGTAAGCCTACACAAGTCAAAAAGCAGCCCAGTTCAAATCATACAAATGCGGTGAAGCATACTGGCAGTAAAAAGAAAAAGGAAGAAGAAATGGATAATGTGGTTGTAGAGCATAAATCATCACCTGTCATATCCACTGCAACTCAACCCACAGCCAATGCTGTTAAACAAGAAGATAGTAGTCATCATGAAGATGACGAAGATGAAGATATTGATATTGGTGGAAGTGATTTTGATGATGATCTTCGCTAATAAAATAAAATAAAAAATAAATCTTATTTATTCTTTTTTCTTTATTTCTTTATTAAATCTTTAAGAAAATGGCTTTATTTGCACAGGCCATAGAGTTAAAAGTTCAAAATGATCAATCCATACCTAAACTTGCTTCTAACAATTTTGTGGGCTCTTCACGTGTATCTGAAGCCTTGGCTGTCTCAGGTCATTTGGCTCTATCTGCCCCTTCACAGATAATCGGTCGTTTTCAATACTTGAAAGTAAGCTTTCTTCCTTTGTTAGCACTTGTTGAACGCGTTTTTATTGATAAGCCATAGACACTTCATCATCCCAACTTGTGCAGCTATGTAGAGATTCACCGAGGCAAATACGGTAAGATGACTACACGATGCATAAAATACTCTCTAACAATGAAAAAAAAAAAGACCGCTTGTTTGTTATTTCTGAATATCATGATTCTTCACTTCAAAGAGCCAAAAATCTAGAATCCAGTCAACCACCTCCTATTCAGTAAGTCTTTTTTTTTGTTTCGCGAATAGGATTAACAAAAGAGATTATGTTGACTCTTGAATAGTGTATCTGTGTTGAGACAATGGGCATTTGAAATAGTGTCTGCTTTAAAATATTTGCATGATCATGGTATGATCCATGCTTCATTATCACCTACGAATATCTTGCTGGATAAAGAAGTAAGCATCCATCAAAAGAACAACGACTGTATTTCTTATTTCGGTTTAGAATCATGTTCAACTGTTTGGTTATGGACTTCATTATATGACACATGCAGGTCAATATGTGGATTTTCCTATTGGATACCCCAACTATCTAGCACCCGAATGCCTCGGTCAACATGAACTCGATTCAATTGAATCAGATAAGCGAGATATTTGGGCTTTGGCCATTATCTTGTTAGAACAATATACGCGCCATTCATTTTGGACCACCAGTGATGTCGGTCTGATCTTTGAATCACTCTGGAGTTTGTATGAATGGCAGGACACAGAGGATATCTGGCATCATCCAGAGATTGATTCATTGGATATCAACAAGGTTATTCTTCAGTTCCTTCAGACAGAATCAAGTGATTCACAAGTGGAGACATTTCGACAATTTGTCCTGGCTTGTCTGCAGGTTTCGGTAAGCGCACGCTATAGCCTAGTGGATGCATTGACACTGTCAGCTTTTTTTGCTGAAGAAGGGCTGGTTCCCATCAATGCAACCCAGTGGGTCAAGGGACCTATCTTGGTATCGGACCTAATTAATATGGACAACCTGGAGGAGGAGGAAAAGCAGCAACAGCAACAGCAACAGCAACAGCAACAGCAACAGCAACAGCAACAGCAACAGCAACAGCAACAGCAACAGCAACAGCAACAGCAACAGCAACAGCAACAGCAACAGCAACAGCAACAGCAACAGCAACAGCAACAGCAACAGCAACAGGATGTTCAGTCGATGCTTCAAAAACTACCTGCTTCTCATATTTACAATCTATGGAAACTGGCAGGTGGTGATGTTGAGCTTGATCTTGTCAAACGGGGTGTCTTTCTATCAACACCTATCATCAAACAACTACCTCGTGTCTGCAGTATGCCGGATGGATCCGAGATTGGTGACCAAGTAACCGACACAGCACAACTCTATTCAGATGCAGTTTATATGCTAGGATACAAGGAACTCTTTCAACGCCTGAGAGAAGGTAGAAAGAAAGTAGCCAATGATCAGTTTGAGTGGGATACCGATTACTTTAAGCTGGTGGATGAAAACGATGTCAATTTCCTGTTGAATGAGAGTGAGGATGAGACGTGGGATGAAAGTGATCGTGAGATGGTCTTTATGGATGAGACCAGCTCTTCACCTACTAGCTTCACCCATCTGCCTTCACCCACTACACCTTCTTCTATCAGTCACCATCGAAATTCATTTACCAACATGATGGGACGATCCCGTTCTGCCTCTTCACTTTCTGTCAACAGTAACCTCTCTCTTCCCTTACAGGAACAAGAGAGTCAACCAGAGCCCACCAGTCAAAAGCTACCTCTCTTGTTAAGAGAGCAAGATGTCAACTATCAATATTATCGACAGACCTTGTTCTCTGAGTTGCTTCGACAGTACCCAGCCTCACGAAAGGAAATCATCCATCATGCTAAAATAGACATCCCGCCTTTACTTCGGGGTAAAGTGTGGGCAGCTATCTTGGGTGTACGTGGCAACCTAGACCATAATTATGATCAGATAAACAAATATGTAGATATGGGATCTGATCGACAGGTTAAGTAGGATTGACATTCTTATGGAGATATGGTATTCAACTCATATAAAGCGTAGATTGATGTGGATGTACCTCGATGTCACCAGTACAATCAACTGTTGGCTTCTTCCACAGGTCATGAAAAGCTTCGAAGGCTCTTGAAAGCTTGGGTTTATGATAACAAAAACCTAGTGTATTGGCAAGGTAGTAACTATGAAATGCATTAGACTCGCACTTGCTAAATATCTGTAAATCAGGCTTGGATTCTCTCTGTGCTCCCTTTTTAACACTTCATTTTAACGACGAAGCCATGGCTTTTGCTTGTTTACAAAAGTTTATTCCCAAGTTTCTAAACAACTTTTTTCTATCGGATAACGCACCTGTCTTGCAAGAATATTTGGCCATCTTTCGTCATCTACTGAGTTTTCATGATCCCGAGTTATCCAGCCATTTGGATGCTATTGGCTTTATGCCTGATCTCTATGCTATTCCTTGGTTTCTTACAATGTTTACACGCAAGTTTATCTTGAAAATGTCTCTGATTTAAAACTAATGCTCCATTTTAGATGTCTTTCCTTTGGACAAGATTTATCATTTATGGGACAAACTGTTGGTAGGGCCTACTTCTTTACCGTTGTTTGCAGGCATTGCTATCTTGCGTCAAATTCGTGATACTTTACTTGGTTATGAGTTCAATGATTGTATTGTCCTCTTTTCGGATAGCTTTCCTAAAGTGGATATTGAGAAGTGTGTACAAAGTGCTCTCAGCATGTGTAAAGTGACTCCACCTAGCATCACTGTTCGTATTCATAGTCCATCCCCAGAGGTAAAAAGAAACAAATTAGGGTCTTGCTCATGCTAACCAGTCTTTTTCATTAGCCTACATTAACCACACCATCACTCTGGTGGGAAGAACCTATTCCTATTGAAGTCAAAAAGACCGAGTTAGCACCACGATTGAAGGTTCAAGATATCAACACAATTCTTCCTTACACACTTTTATTGGATATTCGACCTGAATCAGAGCAAGTTACTTAGACCCTCTTTTTTCTGTCTTTTACTAACTGTTTTCTTATAGGTTTGCAGAGGGTCATATTCCGTCTTCTATCCATGTCTTGACCACTCAACTATCAAGTTACGCCAATATCCTCAAGAAGCTCAATCGAAAATATCATATTGTTATCAGTCAACAACAACAACAAGAAGAAGATGCAGAGGTAAAAAAAAAAGAACAGAAAATATCTAGAGATTGACTGTTTTCTTTAGTATACTGCTGAATTAGTAAGAAAGCATTTTGCCCGAGTCGCGTTGTTACAAGGTGGTATTCATGCATTTGAAGCACACCTGAATGCTTCCATTCCACTCTGTCACTGTCGACCTCAAAAACAGACAACACAGGGCTTTAAAGGCAAAGGATCTGAACCACCCTTTGTAATGTGGCGTTGTAAAGTACCTACACCATTAAAGAAATAGAGAAATATACTTTATTTTGTTACAAAGCTGTACCTCTTTCAAGGTTATCGCGGATTTCTTTAGTGTATTTATCATAGAAACGTGCAATCTTTTGGTTAAAGACACGATTCTTTTCATTGATCCAGGAGATATCATCTGTAGGTTGTTTACGCTCACGTGATCTTGTCTCACGTTGTTCAATCCTAATTGTAAAGGGGGTGAATATTGCACACCTATATTATATATGGATAACTTACTGTTTCTTTGTCTCGGATGCCAATCGTTCAATCGCTTCCTTTGAGGGTTTATCATCAATGTCTGCATAATCTAGACTGTTGGCAGTGGCTACAATATCGGAAGGATCTTCTCCGTTCCGAATAGCTCGTTCAATGGTTTGAAGACGCTTTTCTTGATAACTGCTCATATCAGGCTTAAATTCTGACATTAAGCGTTCATACTTTTTGTGTGCAGCCTGTGTATGATCTAGCAAGGAAGAATGAGCTACCTTTCTCTCTCTCTGTCTCTCTTAATTACCTGTGAATCCATGATTGGCTCTCTGTGCCTTTTTAGCCATCTTCTCTTCCCATAAAGCTGTTGATTCTGCAGAATATTTCCAAAACTGTTTACGTTCGTAATCTTCTCCTTTATCCTCTGCCTCTTGTTTTTCTAATAATTTCAATGCCTCTGCTTTCTTGCGAGCATCCCTTGCTTCCAGTCGAGGGTTTTCTTTACTGCGCTGAAACTCAAGATTACGATCACGACGATTGCCTTGTTCTACTTCGGTAGCCTAACAAACAAAAAAAATTAACATGTTGAAAAGACTACGTTAAGTCTACTTTACTCGACGTCTTTTCAGTGCTTTTAACTTGGCCATACGATCTGTGAGTGTGGTTTCTTCTTCCTCAAGTGAACGCTTAACGCCTGTTGAGTTTTCTGCTACTTTTTCTTCTTCCTTTGTTGTCTTTCTTTTGGGAGGCATCTTTTCTGGTTTTTTTGTAAGTGTATATAAGTTGAAGAAGAAAAAAAAGAAAAATGAAGAGTTAAAAAAAAATAAGAAAAAACTAGCCAATCAAAAGCAGGAATGATGCTATTTTCCTTCTCTCTCTTTTTTTTATATTCACTTTTTCTTTGCTTTTTGTTTGTTATGAATAAGGAGAACAGTACTTTTCCAGAAATATACGCTTCCTTTTGCTTAGAACAAGAACGAGATCATCAAGACGGGTTTACAGCTGCTTGCAGTGTCTTTCTTCAATATGCTCATGCTCAAGTAAGTAACACCAGTTCACTTTGCTTGTCAACCTTTAACAGGAGAGAATGATAGAAACAGGCAACACGGTTATCTATCCTGTATATACTCTATAGACACTATACATCATTACCCTTGGATAGAAATCCTTTTTTGAGCTTTTTTCTAGAGTTGGTGGATACACTACCTAATGACTCACTTGAACAACATTTTTTATTCTGTATATTAGAACAAAACTTGCCTACTGTAAGTAGAAAGAATCGAGAGAGATTAAAGAAACTAAATTTTCTCACCCCCCTTCTTCAAGTTAGAAAGCATTTTGCCACATGCCTTAACCATCACTCAATTACCTTCAGTCACGAAAAATCAGCCTTTGATTGATGTATTACAACAAAGAGTAACGCGTCTCATTGATGATCCGTACGTGTCCGAATCGATTAAGACTCTTCTTTTCTAATCATGCTTCTTTACAGTGATCTCGTCGTCTTAGATCCACATATTCAGCAGTTATTGATGGAAGCCAGTGAGAGGACACTCACCTTATCCGAAAATGAAGTAGTGTATCTGAATAGCTGAGTGATGCAACAATAAGAAAAAAGAAAATGTATACTCTATATGCTTTTTTTCTTAAAAAATAATCTAAAAACAAAAGCTTTTAAGTCATGAAAGGCTAATAGATTATATCAACATGATCTCGCCCTATCAATTGTCTAGACTGATGGATCTAAATCAATTTGTTGCTATGGAAATTGTGCCCCTCTTGTTAAAAACCAATCCATCCTATCTACAGGCCTTGGTGATTGCACCTGTCAGTATGAACTCTATTGAAGTAATGCATCATATCCTAGTGAACCGCATGTCATTACCTCAAGATTTCTTGCATCAATTTATATCCAACAGCATACGTGCCTGCGACCAATTAGAAGACAGTCCGAAAAGGGACAGACAGGTGAAACAGGTAAGAAAGGTTAAAAAAGGAATGAGCATGTTCATTGTTTGTGATATTTCGAAATAATAATGTTTCTCTTAGGTGGCACGATTTATTCAATCTTTATTAGAAAAGAATATTATTTCTATAGCAGATTATGTGGTTGAAATTCAAGCATTTTGTGTAAGCTATATGAAGCTTAAAAGTGTAGTTCATCTATTTCGTCTTGTTTCCAATAAATAGGGGTGTACCTAATCCCCGCACGTCACAATTTTTTTTTATCTTTTTTTTTTTTTAGTAGTGTTATTTTTTTTTTCTTGTTTATACGTGTTTTTTTTCAAATAAAAATGAGTGATTGGGGTAAACAACATTGCACCTTTGGAAGAGAGAGAAAGAATAGCATAAGAGTTGACTTTATTGCCTTCCTTTTTTTTTTTATTATTCTTTACTAGAGGACGAAATCGACGTTCAGATTGCTATTCCAAAGAAGAACCAATGGGACGATGAAGATGTTGAGGATGTCAAGGATTCTTGGGAGGAATCAGACCAAGAAGAAGAAAAGCAAAAGAAGCCTGCACCTGTCATCAAAAAGAAGGTGCCTTTGAAGCAAAAGATTGCCGAAAAGCAAGCTGCTGAAGAACAAAAAAAGAAAGAACTCGAAGCCAAAAAGGCAGCTCAAGCAGACGAACCAGAAGAAAGTGACTATGACCGTTTGCAACGTATGCGTCAGTTAGAATTGGAGGCAGATATGGCCAATGCCACCGATCTTTTCTCGGGTGTTTCTATGAGTAAGCGTGAAATGATGCTATTGTCTTATTGTTGCTTATCATGAATATAGATGATATGAAGGACAAACCTATCGAAGAATGGAATCCCAAGAACCGCGTTGAATTAGATGCTTACCGTAAAAAGTTGGTAGAGGTTGTTACTGCTGCTTCTGTAAGTTTGTTTTAAATGTTAGGCATTTCAGATGGAAACTGATATGATGATAGAAATCAATCAACTATGGTTGGTTCATTGATGAATTGTTACACGATATTGCTTATCCCTTAAAGGATACTGAAGTCAAGAAGGTTGCCTCTTCATTGACTGTCATTGCTAACGATAAACAAAAGGCTTCTTTGGCTGCCACAAAGAAGGGCAAGACAAAGGGTAAGCCTCAATTGGTGGCTGCTGGTAAAAACTCGGCTGCAGATGATGTTTATGGTGGCAATGACTATGATGATTATGATGATTTTATGTAATAATAATAAAAAAAAAAAGGTACAAAGAAACAATGTCAATAACAAAAAAGAGAGTCACTTTGGGGGTCTCTTCTTTTTTTTTCATTTCTGTGCGTATGTGTGTGTGTTTTAATCTTATTTTTAATATTAAAAAAAAAAAGATGGATGAGGTTCAAGTAGATGAAAAGGTGCATTCAAAGAATAAGACAGTGGACAGAATATCGCGTTTGTTCCTAAAAAAGAAAAAATCAACTATTGCCTCATCCCTCTCTGATCCCTCCACACTGCTTTCACAACCAGCAGCTCGTCCTAGTTCCACAAGTCTGGCTAGTTCACAGAACTTTGAATGTTCGACTAGAATAAGCTCATCATTTGACTCTCGCTCCAATCCCATGCAGGCAGATGAAGGTAAAAAAGAAGTTGAATGTTTGCTTGCTTTTTTCTTTAGACTGACTCTTCTCTTAAACAAGCTTCTATTCATTCCAAGCTAACAAGAACTTTGTCTATCAAAAGTTCCATGTCCATTCAACAATTGATTCAGCAACAACGCCACCTACTAGAAGAACTAGACACTCAGAAATCACAATTTCAGTCCAAAATCAGTCAATTGACAGAACAATGTGCTAAACAACAAGACAAGGTCAAACAGAGGCAGAACGACATGACTGTCCTGGAAAACAACTACCAGGCCCATTTGAAGTCTGTTCGGTCTTCCGATGACGATATCGAGAGCATTGGCCAAAAGATCCTAGCTCTCCTGGATCAGATACGTCAGTTGGCTAGTCAATTGGTGCCTCATGCAGATCCCATCCTCACCACAGAAAAATTAAGCACACTTTGGCTCAATCTAGGTTCCTCCATTGAGCGTCTCGGTAAACCCTTGAGTGCTCCTCGTCTTCAGATGCTAGTTGAGAAATTCATGATGGATGTTTTGGTTCAGAATATGAACACCAACTTCTTTCCGGGCTTGACATGCAACGAGGCTTTTGTTGAACTTCAACAATGGTTTGAAGAATACAATGTTCATCTGTTCTCAACACGACTACGCCAAGAATTGTCTATGATTATTGTACAACAAAAGGGAAATATGGGGAGTGATGTGCAGTTGTCATGGCAACAGGCTGTGGATCGTCATTGGAGTCACCTTTACCGTGGACTTCAAAAGGCTTTCCCTTCTTTTCTTGCTAAAAAGCCTGCAGATACACCATCTGCTAATGAATACAGCCAACAACTGCGCAAGTTGGTAGAGGATGCTGTCATGTTGGGATCAGCTATCAAGGGACAAGAAGTGACCATCACAGCAGTTGATGTAAGGGAAGGTTCACAACCATTAGACAGTAGTCTGATGGATGACATAGACGGGCAATTTTCAGGTACAATTGCCTTTTGTATCTCACCACCGTTTATTGTGAATACGGGTGATCAATATAAGACATTAGTCAAGGGGAAGGTACTCTGCTTTCCTTCTCATGATCCAACCACTGTTATTCAAGATACCAAATAATCAAACACATGCTAAACTATATATATTAAACACATATACACTTTTTTATTTTATATTATGACAAAAAAAATAGAAATCTTATTGTTTTCATTCTCATTCATGCATTTACAGCTTATTTTCTTTTTTTGGACTATTTTATTTGACACTCAGTTGTCTTATGAACTGGTTTTAAAAAGTGGGCCATAAACTTAGAATTATGGCTTTAGGAAGTTGATATTTTGGAGATAATCACTTTAGACAAAACTAATTCTGAGACCTTTAGAGATGTTTCACTATACCTAATAGGTAGTGAAGTGCTGCATATGCCACTACATCATACGTCTCTGTTTCCTATGAGCGGTTAGGGCTAGATCTGAAGTTCAAGAAACTGTTCAACTCTGTGAACTCAGATATTTAATTCATGTTTCGATAACATCTATTTCATAATCTCTTATTACCATCTATCTACAGAAAATGATGACTGTATTGTATGTTTATCAAAACCAATTGAACATCCAAGTCGCGAAACGACAATAGCCCTAATCTATTAACGTGTGTTTGTGTTGTACAGTGAAACCCAACATTGCTCCGCGTATTTCGGATATTGGCGATGTCGGCATAAAATAGCATGACATCTTCTAGCTTATTTATCTCTTAACACCCTCTGTTTTGCTTATCCTTTTAGCTTTCACATGTCTTTTGTTTACTGATAGATAACTGGAAAAGAGAGATGCCAGGATCTGATTGGATGACTGTTTTTTAGCGCGTATTTAAAGTAAACAAAACTAATGATCATTTTCTCCCTCTTTTCTCTCTCTTTATCAAAGTCATTTTAACTACATCTTAAAACCTTGTCACCCAGACAACCTCAAAGGCAAGCAACAAAATACCCTTCTTTGATAATGCTGTTATCTAACTTACTTTGTCGTGCATAGCCTAAAAAGCTGCAATCTACGCAAGTCTATTATTGCACCAAGAGCAAAAAACGTTATCTACAAAAAAGAAGAAAGCACGCGTGCTTTTCGATCTACAAAACTACAAAACTACAAAACTACAAAACTACAAAACTACAAAACTACAAAACTACAAAACTACAAAACTACAAAACTATAAAACTACAAAAACACAAAAACACAAAAACACATCTACAAATGCTTTCAAACTCTCTACAAATCTTTTTTACGCGTTCTCTCTGCCTCTCTCTGCTCTCTCTTCTTCTCTTGGTGCTTCTGCCTCTACTTCAAGCTTGATGGGGGTAAGGACAAAGACTGATGCTGCCTTTCCTGATCCTATATAAAGTGGCTTACGACCGGAATCTAGTCCATTTTCGCGAACGACCCTCGTTTTCTAGTATTGGGACTGAAGTCGGAATGACTGAGGGCAATTACGCCGCCTGATCTGTTAACACTATGAGCGTGTCCTGTAGGGATCTGGGCAGAGGAAGCGGGTACAGACATACTTGTACTATTCCTCGTTAGTTGACTGGTATGGGGTTGCTAAGGATTTGGGATAGTGCGAACAGAACTGAGTCTTCTTTGGCTTATTCAAAAAAAAAAAAAGTAAGCCAAGGAAGGCTTACCCTCTACGTTCTTACCTTTCTTGTCTTGCTTTGTTGTTGGTGGTGACTCTATTACTAAACAACTCAAAACCTGCCTTTACTGATGCCTTGCTGGGTCCCTGCTTCTGTCTCTATTTCTGTCTCTATTTCTGTCTCTATTTCTGCTTCCAACTGTGCCTATCCAACTGTCTCTCTCTATGCAAATGTGTCTTAACAGTGTTTGCTGCATCTGAACTACAATCTACTACTCATAATACAATTAGAAGAGTTTTTTATCGTGTTTAACACTTTTTCTCTTCACCTAATTAAAAGCTTCCTCCACAATAATTAAAGATATCACTGCCTCTGCTTCTCCTTGAATCTTTTTCTTTCTCTTTTTATATCTGGTTTACCCTTTGGACCAAAGTGACAATTAAGCAAAAAGCCTTTTCTTTATGAGCATTCCCTTCGCTTTTTCATTAAGAGGCACATCCCTCTTCTATTTTCTTTACTGCGCATGTAGATATTCAGTCCTAGTTTTCTTCCTCTTCCTGTACAGCATCTATATCTCAAGATACATTTCATCTATTCTTTCTATCAGAACAGTTTTTAATGGATAAGACGCATAAGCATTTAGGCTTGGCATGGTCTCTTTAAACCTGTGTTTACATTTAATCAAGATATGCGAAGAAACTTGATTTTGATTGTTTAAACTATCAAAGAAAGAGTTTTCTTTGTTCAAGTCTCAATTTATTATTTGACTAACCTCGCAATCTCAAATTTCATATTTACTTTTGATGTTGCTCATTTTGTTTGATTGTCACCCTAAATTTAGGTTTGCATGACTTTTCTAAGCTATGAAATTACCTACATGTATGTTCTTACTTGCAAGCTATCTCTACCAGAAAGAAAAGTACGATGAGTGCTTCATTTTTAAGTTAATAACTGCTTAGTTGTTACAGAACATTCCTAATCTCTTGATTATCTCATATTTAAATATCCCTTCAACCTCAACAAGAGGTGTTCACCCAATGTATTACGAACCTCCAAATTAGGAATCCTCAACTATTGTCCCTGAAGCAATTAGACGTGTATTATAAATCCTTCTACTCTCTCTGAAGTTTTAATAAAGCTACTGACAGTCTCAAAAAGTACTTGATAGTCTTTATTATATCGATTCCTACCAAAGTATATAGCAAGAATGAATGGAACAAGGCATAGAATACATGATTTTCAGCAACAATAATGATAACAATTTTTTTTGCTTAAAAAATATTTTGCAACATGGGCCCTTGGTTGGATGGCTGCCAAGTAGCTCTTCAACGAAGTTAAGTGGTATGGTAGGGCTTGAGCCCTCCGCACTGACTTCTTCATCATCTTTTTCTTTTTTTTTTTTTTCTTCATCGTCTTCTTTTTCTTCAATGCAAAGTGTTTGGTACACTTGTACCACTTTGCCCAGCTTCATTACAAGCTCCAGAGAAACATCCAATGTTTCAAGGCTGCGTGAAAGCAAGAAGAATGAGAACTCTATCATTCAATAGAATCCTCCATCGCTTCGAAACAGGTAAAAAAAGAAAGAATGACCAACAACTTGCACCGTCATAGTACATGACTTGCCGAATTTTTTGTTGTCATTCTTGCCAAAGCTGGCCAACCGGTACAAGTAAAAAACCAGGCTTCTTGGCTGGTGTTAATGGCTTTCTTTGCTTTGATTTCACCGTATAGACCAGAATACAGAAACTTACCATTACTAAAATTATCAGTTCTGTAGTCTGGCCTCTGGTTTTTATCGTAGTTATCATCTTATTTGGCACTAGAAGGAAATCAATAGGTGTATCTAAAATAGACATTATGAACTTACTTGAATGCCTTATAGTAGCCTTGCTACTAATGGTCGCTTGCCTGAGTAAGATATTAAATCACTCAAAGAGCTCAAAGATAACGCGTTCTTCATACCATGCAGCGCCTTCGATGGCTGGTCTATCCTTCTACATAGGGTTTAACACAATATCCTAGGCTGATGGTCTACCTAACTTACCCTATAAAATTGTTAATTACAAGAGTAAGACAATTATGGTTGTCATACTTTACTTGAACTAAAATATATAACAAGAAAGCAAGTTTTTTTCTGTCTTCAGAGCAATACAAGCAAAGCACCTTAGCCGATTCTTCGCGGAAAGTATCTACAACTTCTTGCTCGGTTAACCCGAGGGAGTCAATTTCATTTTTGTAATTATCCATAAAAAAGTGAGAACTAGAACTTGTATCAGCTCGAAGGTATTTTTGAATGAGATCACGTAATGACATTTTGAATGAGAAGGAGTATGTTTTGAATAAGGAAGAATAAGATCAGGAAGAGACATCATGCTTTCGGCTAATAATTTACCATCTACCAACAAATATAAAGATTCTTCGGAGTATGAGCAAAAGCCACGGTCTTTGAATCCTCTCTTGCGTGATATCTGGGCTATGGCTGGTGTAACTTGTTACCAATCAATGAACACAAATGTTTAATGAATTGCAATTTAGAAGCCATAAACATCATGTATAGAAAAGACAAACTTTAAGACTTTCAATGTTTGATCGTCCTACATCAAACCCTTCTTTTATTTCTATGATAGGATTAGAAGCAGATTGCTTTAAACTCCTAATACGAAGTTGACATATTGACAAGAAATGCATAAGATATAGAAATCAGAATTGCACTTACATAATCTGCTAGACATTGCATATGTATTTCGCTTTACACAAAAAAAAAAGAAAATCTTAGCGCACAAATTCAATTTGAAAAACTAATAAATAGTAAAGATCTTCTTTCATGTTTTTTTTATTCACTTAACTTTTTTCTTTCATTTGATACATTTTGAAGAATGAAATACTCTTCAAGTATCCTCTTGACTTTCCTTATTTACGCCACTTTGGCTTTAGCTGCTACTGTCGATGTCTGCTCCTCTTGTAAATACAAGACTATTTCTGCTGCTTTAGCCAGTCTGCCCGGTGGCTCTACTTCATACACCATTAGCATCGCTCCAGGTACTTACAAGGAGAGATTGACCATCAGTCGTTCCAATGTTGTCTTGACTAAAAAAGGAAGCGGCACCGTCTTGGTTCAATACGCTATCGACCACAACACACAAGATCCTAATAGCAATGCCTCCAAGAAAGCTGTCGTCACAATTACTGGAAACAATGTTCGTTTCAATGACATCGATATTGCCAATGTCTACAAGCAAACTAGAAACATCGCTACTGTCGCTCTCAGTATCCAAGGCAAGCAAATCAGCTTCTATCGTTCCAAGATTTATGGTTTTCAAGATACTCTTTTGATCAACGAAAATGCTACTGCTTATTTTAAGAGCTGTTACATTGAAGGCTCTGTTGACTTCATTTATGGTTATGGTACCGGTAAGTAAACATTATTGATTTTCATACACCTATCCACCAGTTTCTTATCTATTGTACGTGTATCTGTTCAAAACAGGTTATTTCCAAGGCTGTACTATTGCTTCTAATGCTGTCGGTTTCATTACCGCTCATTACAGACGATCTAGCAGTGCTGATGGAGGTCTGTACTTCAACAGCTGTACTACTAAAGCTACAGTTCCATCTGGTCCTCTTGCCAAAACTGCCAACCCTTCTTTGTCTTTCACATCTTCTTCAAAGACAGCTAGCACAAACTACCTAGGCCGCCCTTGGAGTCAATATGCCCGTGTTGTCTTTATTTATTCTGTTATTGATGCTCACATCAATCCTGCAGGTTGGTCTCAATGGAGCCCTACTGATGCACGTACTTCTAATGTCTTTTTCGGTGAATACGGTAACAAAGGCGCCGGTAGCTCTCTTAACAGCCGCAAATATGTTACAAAATTGACTCAATCTCAAGCTAGCAAGTATTCTATTGGCGGCGTCTTTGGCTCTACCTCCTGGATCGATACCTCTGCTTAAACACTCTTATTTAGAATAAAAAGTATAAACATTCGTATACAAATTTTAATCTCTTTTGATTTTTGAACCTCTGAATCTTTTCGTTCTTAAAGAAACAAGTCAATAATAGTATACAATCGAATAGTAAAAGATTAAACATCACCATACCAGCTATCATATTAAGTAATTTCACCACCCAAATGTCGATTTTCAACAAATTCTTTTGATGTACCTGACCTTTCTTTTTTCTCTCACAACTCATCACCACTTCTAGGTTGATTTTCTATGATATTGAAAAAAGAAGAAAAGATAATTTAAAGTTTAGGTTATCTTTTTTTTTCTTTGGTAATATTTGATTGACTTTACTTTCATAGCCAGCCTTTTTAAGCGTCTTGATAACTAGAAATTCTGTGTAAGCATACTCTTGTTGATAGTTGATTAAAATATGACACCTCGTTATGTAAAAGCATAAAGTCTGCCTTATGACGACACTTGCGTCTCTGTGCTATACGTTACGCAAAAGGAAGAAGAAAACACAAGTAGGCATATCCTCTACTCGTAAAGAGCTTATTGACTTTATGAACAACAAGTATAACTTCAAGCTAAACTGGCGAATCATTCATCAAAAAATGGCCAAGAATAACTGATCGCACTGTAAGAATTGAGGTCAAGACATTCTTTAAGAAAGTCTATCGGAGTTGCTGCTGGGATCTATAGTCCAAACGTTATGATAGGGGTTTCTTTATTTTTATTACATAAATCTTCTTTCATTACTGTCGCTATAAAACAGTATTATATGAATTTCAAAAACCGAAAAAAAGAACATCATCCTTATTTCAAATGCATTGGTACCCTAAAAAGACTCTTTGAATAAAAAACAATTCAATGTTTGCCTTTTCTTTTCATTTATTATGTGTCCAACTAAAAGTCTGGGAACTTGTCTCCATAAGGGTCTTCAGCTGGCAAGCCATATTGCTCATTTGTTTCGGGATACCTGTCAAAATGACTTGCATCACCTTCACCCTTTATCTGAGGGATATAGGGAGCTCGAATTTGACGACTGGCAACACGGTCAAAGTCGACACCTTGAAACCATGGGTGGGATTTGATGTCATTGGCTCCGTCTTTTAGATTACCAAACCGACGAGATAGATCAGAAGTCAAAAGATGTTTAAGTAGATCTTTAGCTTGAGGATCAAAGTAAGCTGGCCAACGAATTTTCCCCTGTAGGATTTTTTCATAAAGCTTTAGATGATCATCGTCATAAAATGGAGGGTAGCCTGCAAGCATTTCGAACACTAAAACACCCAAACTCCACCAGTCCACTGCTTTACTATAACCTTTTGATTGAATTATTTCAGGAGCTTGAAAAAAAAAAGTGTTAAAAAGATATGGCTTTAGATTCCCTTTCTTGTTTTTACCTAGATAATCAGGTGTACCACAAAGTGTCCAAGTAATGTCAGGTACATGCTTTGCAAATCCAAAGTCTGTGATTTTTATGTGGCCATTCATATCCAACAACAGATTCTCTGGTTTTAAATCGCGATAGACGATATCCTTTTTGTGAAGATACTCAATGGCTAGAGTAACTTCTGCAGCGTAAAATTTGGCCACATGATCAGGGAAACGCTAACACACTGTTAGTATCTCACTAGCTATAGATTGCCTCTTCGTTTCTTTTACCTTACTTTTCCTTAGTACACTAAACAATTCACCTCCAGGCACATAATCCATCACCATGTACAAGTTGGAATCATCTTTAAATGTTCCCCATAAATTGACAAGGAATGGATGTGCAACAGACTGCAAAATGTTCTTTTCATTATTGGTATGTTCGACTTGTTTGAGACGAACAACTTCTGTCTTTTTGAGTACTTTGATTGCATAATATCGACCATTATGTCTCGATTGCGACAGATGGACTCTTCCAAATGAACCTGTACCCAAAGTACGCAAGAGATGAAAATCATCCAGCTTTAGCTTTGGTCGATTCTTCCGTTGATCCATAATCATTGAGTCATATTGTTGATATCGTTGTTTCGAGGTTGCTTCAGCTATTGGTTTGTTTCAGACTCGTTTAAGAGATTAAATATATATGACTTACTTTCTAGCTGTCCTTGTGTTGGTGTTGAAGCTATTATAGAATGTTATAGACGAAGGGGTGATATCAACAAAGAGTCAGCTTACCTGGAGCATCTACATCCATGCTTTGCTGCAAATCTTGAGACTGTCTAGGCGTCACGTATCCTGTCGATGTTTGATTGTTTGTTTTTGATTGTTGCTGTTCAGTACTATGGTGATAAGCAGAAGAAGTAGAAGAGTGGGGTGTATGTGTATCATAAAAAGCCTTTTCATTATTGGATGCTTCTTGCGGGTTCTTGTTTAACTTTGTTTTATCAATAAGCTTGTTGAAAAAAGACATGATATTTTGATGATAAAGAAAAAGAAAAAAAGGGTAGACAAGTGCAATTAAAAAAATTATATGAGGAAACTCTCAGCTTATGCAAAAAAAAAAAGAGACCATAGACGGGGCTTGAATTGATGATGGGCAAATCCCATGCTTAAAATAGTATTTAATCCGCTTTTTTTTTATCCCTTAATTTGGATCATTTTTATCCGCGTTTTATCTTTGGGCTGACAGGTTAATTGAGAAGAATACGGTAGTCTTGTGGATGAACAAAATACTCTATCATCTCTAAACCATGTCATTCGGCAGTCAAGACGCAGAAGGCTTACATGGCATTATTGACTAAGAATATTTGGTTGCAACTTTAATGAGCTTGGAAAGCAGTAATACTTTTTTTTTCGCTCAAAGACTCTTTACAATAGATCCATTGTTGAGCTTTACGTCATTATCTTTCTAAGGGTCTTACCTTTGACAAGCTTATCAATCTAAAAAGAACTAATGTATCCAATCAGAACAATACTTGCCCCTTTCGCCATCTATAATTTGGGAAACAGTACCAATTCTCTTTTGACACTATATAAATCTTTGCCAAATACACGCTAAATCCGGATTCCTGATAATTGTTCTGTCAAATTCATTGTGCGCCTTTAAAAGAGAGCATTCTGTGATTTCAAAAATATTGAAGACGTTAACTGTCTTTAGAGGTTTCATTTGTTGATTCCATATCAAAAGATGTTTGATGGAATAGTCAGAGTATTGCTTGTACTTTGTAGCCTTCTTGACACTGTTTATTGAGCATAAGGCTATTAAATGTTTTTTTCAAAAATTATTTGATTGATAAGATTGACAGCCTACAAGGTATGAAGAAAATTTAATCTAATTGATGTAGTTCATTACTCTTTTACTTTTTCTCTTTTTTTTTCTTGCTGTTGTCATTAATGTCGTTGTCAAACAAAATTACATATTCCAAAAGAAGAGCAGCTTCTAACACAAATCGATCTGTGGCAAGCCAGTTTATTTTGCGGCCAACAACAGCAGGCACTGCTCGATCTTTGGCTGCACCTAATCGCATTATGGCTATTGTTAAAGGTAGAGGAATAGCTTCTGAGATTGGCATCTGTATCTTTGATATAACCAGCTGTGAGGTTATTTTGTGTCAGGTAAGCCAATGGTGGATATAAAGCAGCAAGCGTTTTTCTTAAGTCCTTTCTCTATTCAATAAGTTCTCTGATCAATCAACATATTCACAAACACTGCAAAAGATCTACTTGAACGAGCCGTTAAAGATTTTGATGCCAAAAGTAGCTACAGAGGATCAAGATAAACTAAATGGCGAACAAGAGGAAGATAAACTGCAAAGCTTGATTCAACAGCAATACCCTCATATTCCTATCTTACTCTTGACACAGAAGCTGTTTAACAAAGATACTGGAAAACAGTGGGTCAAGGAATATGTGCTACGAGAAGATTGTGCTGGATTATTGATTGGTATCGCTACAAAGTATGCGCATCTGATAAAGAAGAAACAAATAGGCTTACACTTATCTTTTCTTTTTCTTTTTTTTTTTTTTTCAAAAAAAAGGTATTGTTGTCTAGCAGCTTTTGCAGCCGTTTTTCGGTAAGAAAGACAAAGGGAGAAATGAAAGTGATGAAAAAGTAACATATTGAATTAGTTATGCACTTGATACTGAAAACTATCGGTTTACTCCACATACACTCAAATTCACTTATCAATCTGCTGAAGGAACGATGATGATAGATGCTATCACTGCCAAAAATCTTGAACTTGTAGCCAGCATAACTAGTAACCACACGCAAAACACACTATTTGATGTGCTTAATCGTACTTCAACATCTATGGGCAAGCGTTTGCTCCGTATGAATATATTACAACCACCTTATTCATTAGACATGATTGGACACCGCCTCGATGCAGTTGAACTGCTATCTCAAAACGAAGAGTGCATATTCAATATACAGACGTGCCTGAAACATCTTGTTGATCTTGATCACACCACTGCCTATATCGTCAAATTGCCCAAAAGCAATGATTCTACAAAAAAGTCTTCCAACATAGCCATTCATCATGCTGAGTCAAAGATCAATCAAGTGATTGGCCTGAAACAGACCATCAAGAGCATTTCAGTCATTGCCTCCCATCTATCTTCTAAAAAGGAGTGTCTCTTGATTGATAAGATCCATATTCTCTTGACCAATCCAGTCTTTAGTGAACTGGAGAAAATCATTCAAGACACAGTAAATGAGGAGGTCAGTTTGCAAAAGACAAGCTTGGGTATCCAGAACCAAAAGTGTTATGCCATCAAGGCTGGAGTCAATGGATTGCTTGATGTTGCCAGGCAAACATACAAAGAAACAACAGAGGACATTTATGAGTTAATCGAGCAGTACAATGAAGCTTATGGACTACAAATGAAACTCCAGTTCAATTCATCCAGTGGGTTTTACATCACCATAGCCAAAACAGATGATGAAGAACATCCTCTACCTCCAGAATTTATCAATATTATCAAAAAGAAAAAGTCATTACAGTTTACAACCGTTGCATTGGTAAATAGAAAAAGAGAATAAGAACACATTTGGCTCATTTATGTTTGTTAGCTTCAAAAGAATTTTCGGATTCATGAATCATTGACAGAAGTCTATTTGATGTCTGATCAAATTGTGACTGAATTACTTGATGCATTTCGAGACAATATCAATGCATTATACAAAGCTTCTGAAGCGATTGCTTTGCTTGATATGTTGACATCTTTAGCTGCTTGTCATATTTCGTTTGATTATGGTACGCGATCTGCATTTAAATCTAAAGTGGCTATACTTCCCCTTTATCAAGATAACTCATCCACTTGTATAGTACGTCCAGAATTCTCAAATGCAATAGCCATAAAAGCAGGCAGACATCCTATCTTGAGTCAAATATTATCGTTTCCCTTGGTTCCTAATGACACATTTGCTTCTTTGTCAAGTAGTTTTCAATTTGTTACTGGTCCTAATATGAGTGGAAAATCCACTTATTTACGTCAAGTTGCGTTGTTGACTATTATGGCTCATATAGGCTCCTTGTAAGTTTTAGACCTTCTTTAGAGAAATGGCCATATTTATAACATTTCTTGTCTTCTTTAAGCGTGCCCGCAGAATATGCTTGTTTTCGTCTGACTGACCAGGTAGTTAAAAAAATGATCCCATCTATCTTATTGAACGTAAACATGACATTTTTTTTTTATTTAGCTTTTGTCAAGATTAGCAAACGACAATAATTTTTCTGACATTGGGACATCTTCTTTTATGTCTGAAATGAGAGAAACAGCCTATCTACTACAACATGTAACTAACAACAGTTTGGTTATCATTGATGAGTTGGGAAGAAGTACTTCGCCCAATGATGCTTTGTGTATTGCAGCTGCTGTGTGCGAGGATTTGATTCTCACAAAGGTAATAAAAAGGCAAATGAAAGAGAATAAAAGTGTTGATTCTTCTGTCTAGGCCTTTTGCTTCTTTGCTACTCATCTACATCAATTAACACGAACACTTGATATCTATCCAAATGTAGTGAGCTTGCAGTTTAAAGTCAATTTGACTGTAATACAATCATCCTATTTTGTTTACAAGATGGCACTAAAGGAAACTACCCCTCTTCAACTTTAGAGAACAAAAGACAGTGACTACATAGTAGACTATCAATACAAGATTGAGGATGGCAGTCTAAATTCAAAAGTCAGTTATGGTAAGATCAGTTTCCCATTCTACCTTTTTCAAATCCATAAAAACACATTTATTTTCTTTTAGGTATACAGACTGCACATATATTGGGGTTTCCAAAAACTGTTCTTTCTTGCGCATACAGAATTGTGACCGAAGTAAGCAAGTAGCTCTTTTTTTTTTCCTTATCTAGTGTTCATATCTCAAACACCTTATAGCTTGAAAATCAAGGTCAGGAAATAAATCGACAACATCAAGAAGACAAGCAAGTGGCTACTAAAGAGCGAAAATTGCTTTGGGTAAGTCAGAAAAAAATAAACAGATCATTGGATAGACTAAAAGAAAAAGAGAGAACAGTTTGCAGACAAAGTATTACAATTAGGTCAAGTTCAAGTATCCAATGAACAATTACATGAACAGTTTTATCAACTTCAAAACAACATCTGGAAAGAGAACACGTAAATATATTTTTTTTTTAGAATCAGAAGGAAATAAGATATATGGTAATGCAAAGTGTGGGAGAAATGCGAATTAAATTACAAATAAAGAGAGGCAGCAAAGATGATGTCTCTGTGGATTCTGTTGATGCCTTCAGAAAACTTGTTTTCCAATTCAGAATTACCAATACTCTTAGCAGCTGCACACATTTGTCGCAAAAGTTCTTCAAGACGTCTAAAAATACGAATTAAAGAACCTTCATAGACCTCTGTCATTTTACAGATCTGATAGAATTTGGCGCCTTGACACCAGGCAAACACAACATCCATCAATTCAGGCCTGAATTTTTCGAGATATGCTTCTTCTTCGATATTCATCTTGCATTCATTTGATATCTTCACAATTCGACGTGCTGTTTCTTGCATCAGACGTAATGGCGCAGATAGCTCTTCTTGTAACTTGGCCTTCATTTCTACTTTTTCATCAAACACAAAGCAACTGAGAAGAGCGACAGCTTGATCGACAGTAAGATCATTGAAAACACCTTGGAAAATCATTTCAGTCAACAAGAGCTCATCACCTGTACTGATTTCACAAGCAACACGACCCTTCATTTCAACAACGTCGGAAGAAGTAGTGAAGCCAAGTCTATCTATGCTGTTAGTCATCTAAAGAATTTCTTTTTGAAAGATACAATACCTTCTCATCACTCGCTTTCTGTTCTTGAGTTCTTCCAACTGTATGATCGATTGAGCCTCTGACATTTTCTTCTTCAAGGCCTTGATCTTGTTGATCACATTGATCTTTTGCATGTATTGATCATACAAGGCTGGTAATCCTTCAAATGCAGATAATGGATGAGACTTGAGTGCGCCTTCCAGAATAGCAATCTTGCCAACAAGTTTCTTGAATGAGGGATCCTTAATGCCCATGTTCGTCACAGGATCCAACAAGGGAATATTATCAGGGAAACGCTTTTTGACTTCCAAGATAGACTTGTAAACAGCTGTTAGCGTATCCTTGCTACGAAGGTTGTTGGGTAAATTGAGACGAATGTGACTCATACATTCAATGGCATGAAGTGAAACAGGCACAGCCATCAAAGTGCCCTCATGATCTTTAGGTGCTGGCTTAATGCCCACAGAATGGCCTGCAGCATCCTTTGAGAGAGAACTGTCATGGGAGCAATATAAGAGGACATCCAAGACATACTCAATACTTGCTTCAGCTTCCCTTTTTGATCTGGCCTTGACCTTGTTATGTGTAATCACAACACCCCATCCGAAATCAAGATCGTTGTATCTAATACGAGCCAATCTGCCTGGTTGCAAGAAGGGTAAAGCATAAGTAGGATGATTCATGACATCACGGACGTCTTGAGTATAAGCATCGATCTGCTTGCGAATTTCATAGTACGAAGCAATATCATCCTCACGGTCAACCACAATGGCTCTCTTCTCCTGCTCGAGTTCTTCAATCTCCTTTTCAAATTGAGGGATGTTGGCATTGTTTTGGAAGGTGTAGAAACATTTCTCCAACATGTATTCAGGACTGACGCCTTCCACACGCAATAAGTTCAGAATCATATTATAACTCAGATGGAAAGCAGAGTTCATACGATCTGATTCACCCTTGACCATACCTTTGGCCACAGCAGGCTCCATCTTCTCATCAATCATCATAATGACCACACCACGTTCATCAAGACCACGACGACCAGCACGACCAGACATTTGGATATATTCACCTGAAGAAACCCAACGCAATCCTTTACCGTCAAACTTACGTACACTTGTAAACACGACTGTCTTAGCAGGCATGTTTAGACCAATAGAGAAGGTTTCAGTAGCAAACAAGACTTTAAGTAAGCCTTCTTGGAAGAGAACTTCAATGGTTTCCTTCATAATAGGTAAAAGACCACCGTGATGAATACCGATACCACGACGAAGCAATGGGAGAAGTTGTTGAATTTGCTGTAATTGACGATCGTCTTCACTTAGTGAAGAGGTAGCATTGGTAAATACTTGAGACACCATATCGCGCTCACTTTCTATAGACAGCATCAGTTTTATGCAATCATCTAAATTAATCATTATTCTTACCATCGTTGAAATCTAGTTTAGACATTTGAAGAGCATTTGATTCACATTCCTTTTTAGCGAAAGAAAACACAATGACAGGGTGGTAATTCTTCATCATTACCATCTTAATGATACGATAAATATCAGATGGTCCATCGTTTCTTCCACCTTTGTGAGTTTGACCCTTCTTTTTGCCTCTGCCCTGACCACTGCTTGGGTCATCTCCTTGACTGTTATTTAATGCTGCGATAGATCTCTGAAAGTTATCTTCTCTGAATCTACTCTTTTCGTCTACTACCAAGTGAATACCATCGCCACCGGCAGGGAAGAGATAGTGCTGAAGAGGTGTGGGACGGAAATCTGTGTAGACAATGTGACAGGGCTGCTCGTGAATCTTACAAATCCATTCTGCGAATTCCATGGCGTTGGGAATAGTGGCAGACAAGAAAACAAAACGCACAGCATCTGGAAGCAAAATAATTGACTCTTCCCAGACAACACCACGCTCCGAGTCTCTCATGTAGTGAACTTCATCATAAATAACCCAAGCAACTTCACGAATCACTTCTGAGCCTCTATAAAGCATACTTCTCAAAATTTCTGTCGTCATGACAAGACAAGAGGCCTGAGGATTGATAGTGACATCACCTGTCATCAAACCAACATCGCCAAATTCTTCAGTAAATTCTCGAAATTTCTGGTTAGATAAAGCCTTGATTGGCGATGTATAGATGACACGTTGTCTGTTCTTCAAACATTGGGCAATGGCATATTCAGCAACTACTGTTTTACCAGCGGATGTGTGAGCAGCGACCAAAACAGACTCATTGCGCTCAATGGAAGAGACAGCAACACGTTGGAAAGGATCGAGAGTGAATGGGTACTCGCGTGCTGGTTCGGCTGGAGGCTTATGTTGAGAAATAGGTACATAGGGATAGTTGGGTGGTACTGCTACTTGGTGACGAACAGCGTGACTCAAAACGAGCTTTTCGCCTTCCTCAGTTGCAGGTTGTGCTTGAAGACCTGCAATGTTGGCAACTTGTCTAGACGTCTCTTCTTCGAAGCTATCAGCCACAACTGGTACAGCTTCCTCAACCTCCTTGCTGTTTTTCTTTTGCTTTTTTAGTTCCTTTTCTTCTGGTTCTTCGGAAACAGAACGCTTTGCGACGGTTGTTGTCTTTTGTTGCTGAGTGTCATCACTAGATTCATCGAGCTCATCAAACTCATCGTCCAATACATCATCAAAGTCTCCCTTTGCGGCCTCTCCGCTAAATACGTTGAAAAGGTCGGGTGTATCTTCTTCAAACATGATAGTGAATAGAGTGAAAAGGAAGCGTTATTTCTTTTTTTTTTTTGCTGACTTTGCCGAAAAAATTTGAAATAAGCACAATAAGGAAGCGCAAGTCACACAGTCTGTTGTAAGCAGTCTTGCACTGTGGAACCAGTTCTATAATTCGGACACACTAGAATGGTATCATCACTCAGCCACCAATAAAGACATCTTCAGGGACAAATTATGAACAATGCACACTAGAAGGCTCTTAACATATGTGCTAATTAGTAATTGGTAGCCTACCAATCAATATCACTTATACAAAGGCTGTGCTATTATGATACACTAACCCTAAATGAAATTCCGCCGTTTCTTTGACTTTAAAACTCAGTAATAAAGATCTGAATGAGTTGGTCCTTAGTGAAGCTAAATATCATCAAAACGTCTTCATATTTTGATCGACATTATGCTATAAGTTCTATTTTATTGTCATAAAAGTAAAAGAAAAACCAATATCTTGTGGGACCTCCTTTTGCATCAATGGTTACTTGATATCTATCTCTCATGCTGTCAATCAAACAGCCTATCAAATCCTTGCCGATCTGATTCCACTGATTCAATAGCTCCTCAGCCAGTTCTTTGGTATTGTTGATACAAGATCTCACGCTCCCAATCCTCTTTTCGAGAGCCCACCACAAGTGCTCAATTGGATTTAGATCCGGACTTTGGGCAGGCCAAAAATCAAACACCTTCATCATATGGTGGTTCTTCCAGTTGCATGTCAGGGCCTCAGTATGACATGTAGCTCCATCTTCTTGAAAGACAAAACGCCTATTATGCTGTGACTTTAGTTAGGCTAGCCAAGGCTGGAGCTTTTATGACAGGACTTGGATGTATTTGGCCAGATCCATCGTGCCATCAATAACAAGAAAAGAACCAACACGACCTTTCCAAAAACATCTCCATACCGTCACTCCTCCTTTGCCAAAATCGGTAGTGATCACCATGAATTATTTCTTGTATTGCTCGCCTACACAATGAATAATTTTAGCACCACCATCAACTCTCTTGACGAAGTACCTTGATTCATCAGTTCAGATGACATGAGCCCATTGGTCTAGTGTCTAATCAAGGTGTTCCTTGACCCATTCCAAACAATTCTTCTTGTAAGTGTCTGCCAAATCTGGCTTGTGTACTGCGTAGTAGGATTTGAATTCAAACTTAGAATCGCGACTCTTTATCATCAAAGACGCAATCTCGAAATGTTAAAGAGGTTGAATGTTATGGCCAAAGAAGAATTCAATGAAATTGCTTCCGTGATTGAGCTGGCAATTGCTAAAGTTGACGGTGCTGTGAATAGACATCAAAACTATGTTTACAATTTAGGCTTCTTATTACTAGAAAATAACGCATGACTAGAAAGCCTGATACCACCACCTCAGAATCCGAAACGGAGGCAACAAGGACTCTTATAGGGAAGACTGGCAATTTTGATCTGGCGCCACTATACACTATTTCCCGAAAAAGTGTATAAATGGTTTGACTTCACTTTGTTACTCCATAACGCCTCCTAAAAGGACACCTCACAACCGCAACCCTACATCAATTGAAAAATAACTGCGATTCAACAGGCAGACTCTCTCTCAAAGAATTTGTTGAAAGCAACCCTGATTCAATCTGGGAAAACTCGTCAAATAAGGGCAGAGGAAGAACTCTTTGGATAAATCGCTTTGCGAAAGCAAACGAGACAGCAAAAAAAAAGGTGATTGTGTGCTTGATGAGCCATATCGGCCATCATTCGGAATAATAAACCATACTACTCAAGCACGAAGCACAAGTAGCCATTACCAAGCAAGATTTGATGCTGAGGATTTGCTGAAGTTTGGTAAGATGTTCTATGGATTGGATAATGAACGAAAACGGAAGCTGTCAACAGGCAATTGCGTAGAAAACACATTGTACAACTTTGTAAAACAATACCAATATATCACTTCTGCCCACAATCTGATCCTTGATCTTGGAGACAATCAATTAACTGCACTGTTTGGCAAAGAAGAAATTGAAGATGTCAAGTAAAAAAAAACTGTTGACTTTGATAGAGAGCTTCCTATTGAAGTCGCTTCTTTTCTTGGCCTGTTGCAAGGCAAACGATCATTTGATGACTTGTTTGACGCTGTTGATTTTGTTATTACTTGTCCCAAGAGAAAGCCTGATGTATATTGGGTAAACAAGACTCTGCTTTTCTCTCTGGAACTTTTCCTTGATAGTCAGACCATCGCTTTGTCAAGCTATTTGAGAGAGAGACTTGGTCCGTCTAGTCTGTTGTTGTTTGCTGAACTTTTGTATTGGCAATGATATATAGCTAAATACAGAGAAGCATCATATGCCTTCTGAAGTCACAGGCCGCACCATTCAGTTCATCACATCAGCCAACAAGCTAGCCAAATGCCTGACATTTGCTACAGCTATGCCAGCTATGACCTTGGCTTCTGTGAAGTAAAACTTCCATTGTATACATACCCTTTTTTGACTTTTGTAAAAATAATATATATATGTTTAACATCACATATACTTATTAGCATGTTTTTTTTTAATATTCTAATTGCAACCTTTTCAATGAGTTTACTTAATTATGATATCGAATGACTGTATTGTAAATTGAAATGAGGTGTGATAGTAACGACAATAGTACTAAGAAATGGGTTGTACTTGTTTGAGAACTTTGACGAAAACATAGTAGTTGATCACTAGCTAAAGTCTAGTTATAGTTGTGTATAAGAGCCTATTTCATTGGTTCTGTTAAAATATTCATCAATGAGAGAGGAAAAGAAACTTTAGAAGTGTACATTATATTACTCTGATCCATTTCATCCTCCCCTTCACATACTCTGTCCTCTTCTACAACTGGCTCTTCCTTCTCTTCAATTTAGGATTTTCTTTAGGTTTTTTTCATCATAAGATATGGATTGTTCAGAATCCAGTTTTAAAAAAAGTGTATATTCTTTGTCATTTTGACTGTGCGCCACCTCCAAAAAGGGTTAAAGATGTTACCGCAAGCAACTGTAAATGTTTTTCTGTTATTCATTGTACTAACTTGGTTCCTTTTTCTTTAATCGTCTCTCTTCTTGGTTTACTTTTGTTATTCATCATCCATATTTTTATTGTTACTTGTTGAATTGTCTGATTTTAAAGTTTGATACTCTATACTACCTTTTTTTTTTGATAAGCAAGACCAATAGGATCCATTTTTCGATATAATGAGACTAAGATGCCATTTTGTTGTCAAATGTACAATAGGTTCTCGGGAAACATCCAAACTAAGAAAAGAGTCACTCATATTCTTATGCAAGATAAAGAGCCTTTTTAGCTTTTTTTTTAAAAAAAGAACATGTATGCTTGCGCTAATATTAATATTTAAGTGGTTCATCACTAGCGTAAAAAAAGTGATTCATTATTACGTTCGAAATTCATTTTTTCTTTCCATTTCTTTTGTCCTTGAGTTTTGCATGTATATAATAATATCTTCTAAAACAGATAAAGCATATAAAAGGGTAAATATATGCTACATGGTTGACTCGAAATACGCAAGAGATCATCTATAAATCCTTTAGTTAATGCAGATACTAAGAGAAAAAAAAAAATCCGGTGCACGAGTTAAAGTACCGCGTACAAAATAAATAAATAAAAAAAAAAAAAAAAAATTGGGTCAATTCAACAAAAGGAGAGAAACCCTATTTAGGTAGTGCTTCCGTTAGTTTCCCCCCCAACAAACCTAGGGGAGGGTTGCCAATGAAATTAAGTGTTGGATGATGTTTTTCATTTCTGAGCTATGAGTGGCATGAAAGGGAAAATAAGATAGATAGGGGAGTGTCACATGAGAACTTGTTGATACTCATGCACTTACTTCACACGCAATGTCTTTAGAATATAAATACGCGATGATTTTCCTCTCTTTTTTTATTTTTTTCTTTCTTTCTACTTCTTATCCTTTTCTACTATTTACTCTTTCCATATCATGATCCCTCAAGTTGTCCGTTCTTCTGTTGCCGTCTCTAAGCGTTCATTGGCCCGTACCTATTTCGCTTCCCGTGTCTCTGCCTTTAATCACCAAGAGCCCAACTATCAACTTGAAAAGGCCCATCATCAAGCAGCTCCCTTGACTGACTCTACTCTTTATGCTCCTCAAGGTCATACATCTACTCCTGTACCCAATGCTTCTGCCTCAAGCCCTACTACCACTCAAACTGCTAATGAAAGTACCTCAGCTACCGTCTTTACTCCCTCTGTGAATGCTGTCTTTGATGATTAGTTTTCTTCTTCTTTTTTGCTTTATTCTGTTTTCGTATTTTAGTATCAATTATATCATGTAAATATTCTCCAATCGATAATAATAAAAAGAGATGTCATTTTGGCTTGTGAATTCATACATTCTGTTCCGAGTTTTCTAAGTCACACAGATGGACGAAAAAAAAAAAAAAGATCAAACTTGTCATCAATTTTTTTTTTCTTTTTTTTTTTTTGATGTTATAATGAAAGAGAAAAAGTATTAAAATATGCCAGCAGATAACGCCATCAAGATCTTCACAGGTAACGCCTCTCCTGCTCTTGCTGCACTTGTTGCTAAGCGATTGGGAATCCAACTTGCTAAGGCCACAGTGGAAAAATTCTCCAACCAAGAAACCTCAGTCAAGATTGGAGAATCAGTGCGTGATGAAGATGTCTTTATCATTCAATCTGGTTGTGGTGAAATCAATGATAATCTCATGGAACTCTTGATTATGATCAATGCTTGTAAGACTGCCTCAGCTCGCCGTATTACTGCAGTCATCCCTTGTTTCTTCTATGCACGCCAAGACAAGAAGGACAAATCAAGAGCCCCTATTACTGCTCGTCTAACTGCCAATATGTTGACCGTGGCTGGTGCTGACCATGTCATCACGATGGATCTGCATGCCTCTCAAATCCAGGGCTTCTTTAATATTCCTGTAGATAACCTCTATTGTGAGCCCTCGACTATCCAGTATATCAAGACAAAGATTCCCAACTGGGAGAATGCTATGATTGTCTCACCTGATGCTGGTGGTGCCAAAAGAGCAACCTCAATCGCAGACAACCTTCAACTCGATTTCGCTTTGATTCACAAAGAACGCAAGAAGGCCAATGAAGTATCTCGCATGGTATTGGTAGGCGATGTGACAGGCAAGATTGCCATTTTGGTAGACGATATGGCCGACACGTGTGGTACACTAGGTCTGGCTGCAAAGACCTTGATGGAAAATGGTGCTGAAAAGGTGTATGCTATTGTGGCTCATGGTATTCTCTCTGGAAAGGCCATCCAAGTCATTAATGACTCTGTCATTGAGAAGATGGTGATCACCAACACCATTCCTTCTGAAGAGAAGTTGGCTCGCTGTCCCAAACTAGATATTATTGACATTTCACCCACTCTTGCCGAGGCTATCAGAAGAACTCATAACGGTGAATCGGTTTCTTATTTATTCCACAATGCCCCTGCCCCACAATAATCCTTTATTAGTAATAGACCTTGTTTGTTTTTCTTTTAGAAGTTTTTTATTTTTTTTATTTTATTTTTTTCTTAAAATTATACTGAAACACACTTTTTTTTTTTTATTTGTATTGGTTCAAAATAAGCATATTGTGATATGCAATCCTTTATTTAGTTTAATGCAGTTTGAAACTTTTCATGCAACCAAAAAAGAAGAAAAAAGTAGGCGTTGCATTTATTAAGTTATTCTCTTACTGATCAAAACAACACTTAAAAGTCTAAAATAATGCAAGTCTAACTAAACTTCAGCAATATATTTGCCAGTCTTGATGAACTTTGAGTTATTGCCGATATTAGCCCATAACAAGGAGGACAAGCCATCCTTGCCTTGCTCTACCTGAACATCAGTCAGTAGTTGATCCTTGACCTCAAAGCGAACAGCAATAGGCTGAGGTGTGGCTTGCTCAAGTGTGTTAAACTGAGCCTTAATCACTGATTCGTCTGTATGGTCAATATCGCCAAGGCACCATCGCATTCTATTTTGAGCCAAGATAAGCTCACCATCAGGGATGCTAGATGCACCTTGCACCTTACCATCCAATAAAGTCACAAAAGTAACGTTCTCTAAACGAGGTTTTGTTGCATGGTACTTGATCAAGACTCGGCTTTTGTCTGCTTCACATTTCCACATATGCTTCAGTACGAGAGGAGGCTGCACATCATTCAGGGCAGTTTGGTACTTGATACAGACTACAGGGCCAGCCAAGTTCTCAAACAAGTCTGTATGGATCTTGAATACATCGTGATGACCTTCCAATACAGTCACATACTCGGTTGTTTCTATAGTATCAAACGATTTGCTCAGTTTAAAGCAGACATCTCGCTCGTTGGTTGTTGGTCCTCTGTACTCGATACTGATTTCACCCCAGACAGTAGATTGTTCTGCTTGACCACCTCTTGAAACAACATGTAGTGTTTCGATTGTATGTACATTGATTGTTGGTATCTCTGCTTCCTCCTCCTCTTCTTCTTCTAAAATTCTTTCCTGAGCTGCCTCAAATGGGTTAGACAATGAAGAAGAAGATACTGTGGCTGTTGGTGTGATGTCTAATGAAGCATGTTCATTTTCAGTCTTGTTCAAATTAGATGCAATCTGTCCTTGTTCGACAACAGAATATAGTTGAGTGGCTCTCATTTCTCTACGTCCTCTAAGACGCCTTGCAGATGTATTCTTTTCTTTCAGTAAGGTCGCCACTCTATTAAGAGCAACAGCAGATTGAGAAGCATCTTCTTCATTCACCACTTCATTCTTAATATCTACACGGATGCGAGGATTACTAAACATACTACTGTTGAAACCATCATTCATGTTAGACTTCATTGATTGTTCATTTTGCAGTCTTTCTTACCTTCCAGCATCAGAATTCATATCATCAGTATCTATTAAGGAATCATTCATAGTACTGTTATCATTAGGCCAAGCACTACGATCAGGTGGAGGTATAGAGTAACCTTCAGCATCGACAAGAATGAGTGGCTAAAAAAGAAAGAAAGATGAATGAGTTATCTGATATGTTAAGAAGAAAAAAGTACACCTACAGGTTGTTGAGAAGATGACATGTTTGAGATGCTTTCATTGATACTTGGAGCATTCATGACAGATGTATTCATTGAAGTAGGTGAACTTGGTGAAGCAAGGTCGATACTGCCATTTGCATGAGAAGCTCTGTCAAAGTTAGATTCATGATGATAGTTTTCTGTTGTAGTATGTGATGTAGCTGAATGAATAGACTCTGCAACACTACCCGCATTGCTGATACTGCGCTTTCTTTCGGTACGTAAGAATTGATCGACGCTCAATACATTATTATCGGATGAACTGGCATCAGACTTGGGCTTACGTCTGATAGACACTAGTGTGGAAAGGACTAAACAAAAAAAAAAGGGGAGACATGAGTATTTAAAGTCTATGTTTTCCACTAGGACCCAACTTACATTTCTTTCGGTTTTTCTTGCTTGAAGGGGGAGTTGATGCTGAGAGTTTCGAACTTGCTTCTGAGATAGAAGGCTCAGGAACAATCTGGTCCACTTCAACTAAAGAAGAAGAAGGTGTATCTTGTTCTTGCAGATGCTGTGATGGAGATGGTTGTATGTCATATGATTTACAAAAGTTATGAATTTCCTCTTCAACTGAAAGGCTAGCAGCTGTGGCTATACCATGACCAGATAACTGTGTACAGACAAAAAAAAAGACACGGTTATAGCCTAATCACTCCCATTTCGGTGCATTCTATTACCTCTATCACTCTCTGAGCATGATGTTGTTGAATGTCTTCGAACTGATGTACAAGGGACTTTAGATGGCTCAAGCGGAACTCATCCATTGCTTGATGTCTCTATAGGTCAATGATCATCAGCTATCCACTCTCATACAAACACCCTTCAAGAAAAAAAAAAAGCGGCTTCATTTACCTCTAGATACTCAGCACCATTCTTCTGCCATTCAGCAAATCGTTGATCCTTTAAATTGCTATATTCTACAGCCTTTGCTTCGCTCTTGCTGCTTTTTTTTGCCTATGCTCCTGCCTTAGTCTTTCTGAATCTATCAAGACAAGCTGGATACTTACTTTTTGTATCTTGCTTTCCAAGTCATCATATTCACGAGCCACTTTTTGAATATAATCGTTCATCTATTAAAATATATAAATTAATCTAGATTGAATCACAGCGATCATGTCATTGGTACATACTGATTGAATGCTTGTATAATCTGTATTGTTAGAGATAGTAGCTCGTAGTGGATTCTCGACAGTCTCGACAATGGCAGAGGCATATTCAGTATGAATTGTTGATAATTCATCCAATTCAGCTTGAAGAGCTTCCCATAATGGCAAGAACGTCCTATACAAACAATCTCTCGCCAATTAGCTACATTGTGTGCTTCAGAGAAGATTGTAAACTTACCCTAATGTTGACTTGTTTGAAATATAATTCTTTCTTGTTAATTTAGCAATATTTTTGGCATATGTGTCTTCAATCTGTGCTCTGTTATATAGAAAAAGTGGATTAGTTCACCTCTTGTTTTTTTTTGCACATGATTCAATAGTCTAACCTTTCTCTAAAATAGTCAGCTAATTCATCATTCAATTTTAAGGCTGACGCTAAACGAGACTGACAGGAATCGAATCCAACTTTAGGTCGTCCTCCCTGTAAATGATAAGCATTATAGTTTGAGTATACTGCCAAGGTCAAGAGACGACAGTTGATCACTTACGAGAAATGTAGCGACAAACGAACTTCTTTGATCGAGTTCGGTAATCATTTGTTTTCGAGAGATGAAGTGTTCGGTATTAGGTTCTATTAATGTTGTTGTTTTCGTTTATAGAAAAAATAAAAAGAAGACAGAAAAAACAGTGCAAAAAGTGAGAGAGAGAGAAAAAGGGGGGAAAAAAAAGGGGAGATATGAAAGAGAGGGAAAGAAAGAGAGAAAAAAAAGAATGGACTGGGAGTTGCCTAAACAATCGAAAAGTGTGTGTGTGTGTGTGTGTGTGTGTGTATAATGAAAGAGAGGCAGGGAAAGAACAGAATTATTGTAATCTTGAATCTGCAAAAAGAAACGTGAAAATCCCGCTTAATAACCAATAACGTATACATCTTTTGCCAAAACAGGTTCGTATGACATGTCTGGGTAGAAAAACAAAAGGATTTCTTAATATAGTAATTTGAAATTTGAAGGAAGCCAACTTTTGAAAAAATTCTACATCTCTAATAATCAAGCTAAACTTTACGCAGTTTTTATTGTAGTGGCTGATCATGTATTGTATGCGTTAGAACTAGTTAGGTTCATTGTGTTGTTTTTATGCGACATCTAGAGCATGTTGCTAGAATACATAGTGTTCAATTGTTCTTGGTATTGCATGAATTTGATTGACAATTCATGGACGCAGTACACGATAAATCTCATTCATGTATGGCAATGTGGTATAATTTGTTATTACCTTTGCGCAAGAGCTGTATATATATATGACTATATTAAAGAATATGCTGTTCATAGTTTATTTGTACTTTTTTTTCTTCATCTAGCTAAGGTATATTGTATAATGTTTTTTTTCTAATATATACACGTACAAAACTTAATTAGGTGGAACATAAACAGGTACCGGAGGAAGAGATTGGATAGCAGAATCATAATCTGGTGGTTGATTGACTGCTACTTCATAATTAGGCAAAGCAGGTGGACTTCCCTCGCTATATTCCTCTCTTGATGTGACAATGATAGGCATAGTCAATCTACATTCATACGCCCCTTCATCTTCAGTAAAGTGCTTATAGAATTTGAAAGGATTGAGATGATGATACAATGTAAGTGAATGACTGTTGTTGTCTGCTTGTGATGGTCTACTGGCTTGAGTGTCGTCCTCTTGATTGTTAGACAAACTGCGGCTGGTCACTTTGACAATGTTGGACTGATGCGAATGGTCTGTATCTACTAGAGACAGAGAAGGCGCATTGCCTCCGGATAAATCTTGTGTAGGTGAAGGAGAACGGCTTGTGGGTGGTGTGATCTCGGTATCATGGGAAATGTATCTTGGATTTGAAACACTTTCAACTCGAGCAGGTTGTTTGGGTGTCAAGTGAGAGAGGATTGTATTGCCAATACTGTCAATAGAGCTGCGTCTTCTTTTAACCGAACGTTTTTTGGCTGCCTCATTATCGTCTATGATCATACAGATGACAAGTTCATGCCGCACAACAATTAATTTCGATCTATTGTCCGTTTGGACTCGAGGATAGAGGCGGAAGATTGCATTGTATTGATGCAGTTCTGCTGGGTTGTAATCTGGATGTTTTGAAGGAAAAAAACTACTGCATCCTAACGGGAAAAACTTTTTGCTGTAGTAAAAGGCCTGATTTGCTAATGAGGATTGGCCTGTGGTTCTATAGAATTGATTTTCCTGTAGCCCGCATGTCACTGTTCGAACCGAGTATTTGGCGGGATCCTTGAGATGGACCTTGAGATCGAGCTTCAGTAGACCTCCCTCCGCGTAGACCATGGAAGGCGCAGTTGCAGCATAGGACACAATGTCAGAATGCATCTTTCCTACCACTGTTTGAGATGCACGTGCCTCTGGGTTTAGATCGTCCATCAGGCATCGACGAAGATAGACGGGTCGTTCTGCATGAACATCTGATTTCAGCATAGGTCGGCATGCTGTGGCGCTAAGGGCATATTGAATCGATCCATGTTTGGCGCTGAAGGTATGTGGAATAGAGGGTGGTATATGGAATTCAAAAGGAAATTCATAAGTGCCTGGTTCGTATGATTTGGTCTGATTGAAATAGGTGTCTGTCTTGATGAAAAAGACCCTTTCTTCTTGTCGGTCTGTTGAAGGGACGCCCATTGCATTGGTCGTTCGAAAGTTGACTCGAGAGTGGCCGATCAGATCGATAAACAACTTTTTTATCTTTGTTTGATGGTAAACATGTAATACAAGTGTGCCTTCGAGAGTACAGCCTTCTGATACATCGTGTGCAAATCCTCGGATGATGCCTCGGAACTGAGGGGAAATGTGAATGGTGAGTGCAATGTCTTCATGTTTATGAAAGGCTTTCATTTTTAATCTTTGAAAATAAAATCCAGGAAGAGAAATGTTTAAATTGGTCTCAAGATGTATTGCTATTTAAATCGAAAATTCTCGATAGTGCTTTTTTTTTTAATAGGGCAATTTCTTTTCTATGTATTTTTTTTTTGCATGATTTAGATCCAACTTTTCACTTGCCTTATTAGACATTTTCGTTTCAAAAGTTCTACAATAATCACACTGCATTATCAAAAAATAAACCAAGAACTATGCTTGCTACAAATCCATTCGATACATCTTTCCTTTCTTCTTTAACATGCTGATGACGTAAATCTGATTGACATTTCCCATTCAAGTACTTATCTCTATTGAACTCAGAAAAAATAAGCATAAAATTGAATGGCGGAAACCTATGGAATTTTTTTTTGAGATATAGCGTGTTGATCAGATAGGATCAATGATAAAAACAAAAAAGGTAATTGATAGCTACTGTAGACTATATTCTTGAAATTGATTACATCTCTTTATTTGGAATGAGGTTTACGCCTATTCAAGTGGGGTTAAAATCAGTTTAAAGATACGCCGTGTATTTATCACTAAGCAGTTTAAGACTTCAAATCAAGTGTAAATACACGGATACACTGTGGCTCCATGGTCTCCTTATTTCAACCAATCATTTTCGAGATTCTGTCAATTCTATAGGTCTTTGTTTTTTATTTATTCTTTATTTTTATTTTTATTTGTTGTAGTCTAATGAAGTTCACATTGACCCTTTTCAGCCTTGCATTTCTACCTTCATTGTTCGCTTTAAGCAATGTACCCGAAATAGAAGACGGTGTGTGTGTACACACATACAATGTGTCCCAACAATAGAGAGTCTAATAGATCGTTGTAGGATTCGAGCAAGTGACTTGTGCAAGTACCATCAAACTAACCAACAGTGCTAGCGGATACAAACTTCACTCTCATGGCGTTAGTTATGGTATCTATCTATTGTGGCTATAACCCAAGCTATATCACTAAAACATAAGTCAATAGGAAGTGGATCGGGCCAACAATCTGTTACTGCCTTTCCCGAATCTGATGATGCCAACAGTTTCTGGATTATTGAGGCTGCTACTGACATGATCTGTAAAAGAGGGTAATCTACCTTGATATACACATATGCGCAATACATACTTATTATGTATGATAGTCAACCTGTACCTTGTGGATCTCTTATCCGTCTTAGACATCCCAACACTCAAGGTTATCTTCATAGTCATCAACATCCTTCTCCCCTCTCTCATCAACAGGAAGTCAGTTGCTATGACGGTAAGGATTCCGGTGATAATTGGCGTGTTGAATGTTTGACAAGCAAGAAAGAGACTTGGTTGCGTGAAGAGCCTATTCAACTTGTTCATCAAGATACACAGACTTATCTGAGTAGTTCAACCAATTATCAGTTTGGTCAGCCTATTCCCGGACAACTAGAGGTAGCTACTGTCAAATCAAGTTCGAAAAACACACAATGGATGGCCCAAGTAAGTCCTGCTTTTTTTTTTCATGTATATACATTTGGGAATCTCAAACATCTTTGTACATAGGAGGGGGTTTATTTTGCTGCAAAATGATAGCTTTTCTATACTTTTTTTTTTAAATTATAAAATCATGATTAAACAATAGCTTGTGTACTTCCTAAAGGACTGGCAACATATTTATCTACACGATCAGCATCTGAAGGCAATGTAAAGTCCTTTTGCTCTTGACCATAGAAAGATATTAAAGCATCTTGACAAGCCTAAAAGAAAAAGATCAGTTTAAGCTTGTTTATCCTACAATAAATAAAAAAAAAAAAGAAACTTACGCGGAATTCAGCCATCTTGAGAGAACTACCAAATCCTTCACCCAACTTTTCTTCTCCCGAAAAGACACCAACAACAAACACAGGGGCTGAAGAAGCACGACCTGTTTCTGAAACAAGTCGAGAAGCAGCAGGTTGTTTGTTTAACTGTCTCAACAAGGCTGACAAATGACGCTTGGGTTCTTTTACTTTAATGCTGGGTCGAACATCATAGTCGCGGGATAGAATGAAATCATGAACAAACTTCTTTGCTGCTTCTTGTCCCTGTTCCTGGTATAAAGCACCTACAAGGGCATTGAAACAATCGGCCATCACAGTGCTCTGACCCAATCGAACGCTGTTGTCTTCGGGTGCTTTCCATTCGATTGTATGTTGTAAACCAACTTCAGAAGCTACTTTGGAAATTGATTTATTGCAAAGATAGGCAGATAATGTGGTAGTGAATGCATCAGGATGTAAAGAAGGGTACTTTAAATGCAAATACTCAGTGGCAAACAAGCCAGTGACCTTCTTGCCAACATATTCCAATGTAGCGTTGTTGTTGGTATCAGTGACTGATTTGTGAGTGAGTGCTTGCTTAAGAACGGCTGTGTCTAAATCAAGTCCAAGACGAGCTCCAAGGGCAACAATAGGAGCTAACTTTTCGTCTTGTTGAGTATGAATAGAAGCAAAGGTAGCGCGAGGCACTTTAATAAACAGTAAGTTCATGATCTCTCTCTCTCTTTATTGTTTTTCTCTTTACTTGTCTTTATAGCAGCCAATGTCTTTGATGACATGGCTTGTGTTCTAGTGAGATGGCGCAACATGGCTTCGATCAAATAGATTGTGAATAGTTATTAAAAAGAAAAAAGAAAAAAAAATCAAGATAGTAGTTAATGTGAGCTTAAAGGGTAGGCAAGGGAGAATTTCGGCGGGGGGTCAAACCAGGTGGCTTGATACAGTGGCAGCTCTGCCCACACGCACACACTTTTTTTTCTACTCTTCCAAACCGACTCCGCTTCTCTGGTCCTTTTATTTTTTTTTTCTTATTAAGCAGCTTAAAGTAAATATAGTATCATTAGGTGAAAATAGACTATGGATTTTGTATAGACTGTCATCTGTATTTTGATCGAGAAAAACAACTAAATAAAATCTCCTCTTGACCACCATGTATTCGTTAAATTTGTTGCTATAAGATAGTCTCCATCTCCTTGAGAAACATCATATAATTGAGAGAGAACAATAGAAAACACGAGTTGATTGCTTTAAGGGCGTGTATCGGGGAGTTCAAGCCAATCATTTCTCATATCTCTAAAAAGGGTAATTGGCATCCTTACACCACTTGGCTTCTCTCTCTCTTTTTTTTCTTTTCCTTCTTTTTCTTTTCTTATACATTCTCATCTTACTTAGTCACTTACTTACTTTATGCCCTCAGCTGCTCTATCTACTGCAGAGGATAAGAACAAAGTTAGGCGTGCACTACCCACTGCAGTAAGTTTACCTATATCACCAAAAAAAAAAGAAGAGAGAAAAGGAGAGTTAATTGTCTGCTAGAAAATTTATGTGGCCACAGTAGCTCGTCTTTATGTTGCTTATCCGAACCCGAACAAATGGGCTTATGCCAATATATGGGGTGCCATTGCTTTCTTAAAGGACAAGAAGAAGCATTCGTATTACATTCGAATGATTGACTTGATTGTGAGTTATATTCATTCCTTTATATCTCAATAGACTAAAAAAAACTTATGGCTTTTTCTCTTTGGGTTAGAATCATAGAGGTGTCATTTGGGAGCAAGAATTATATGATGGTTTTGAGATAACACGACATACACCTTTCTTCTTTTCATTTGCTGCAGATGTAAGCTCCCTCCTTTCTAGATGTATTTTGATCACTTTTTCTTTTTTGGCTTATTCTCTTGTCTTTAGGAATACATGATGGGTTTATCATTCGCAGATAATGCAGATGCAGATGTCTTTTATACCAAAATCACAACCAGAGAAATCACCAAGACAAGCGAAACCAAAAAGACCAAGAAAAAAGGTAAAAGAAATTCTCTAAACCATGATGCAATTCACCAACATGTGTAACTCTTAAAAAAAAAAAAAAAGCAGAATCAGGCAGTAAAAAGCAAAAAGGAAAATTAGACAAATCTCAAATTGGTTTACCTTCTGAATTCAGGTACACAACACTTTTTTTTGTTATAAAAAAAAACAATGGATTGACCATGCATTTCTTTAGACATTTGGGTCATATTGGTTATACACCAGATAAAGGATTCAGCGTACAAAACTCAAGTCCTGAATGGAATGGCTTGTTTGATCAACTAAAAGATCTTGGTATCTCGCCTGAAGAAATTCATGAAAATGAAGATTTCATCAAGGAATTTGTGAACGAAAGAGGTGGTCCTCCAGCTCCTCCTAGAAGACCTACTATGGCAGTACCTGGAAGTCCTGCCCGTACGAACCGTGCTCCTCCACCACCCCCTTCTCGTCGACAAGCTCCTCCTCCTCCACCTGTTGGAGGTAAGTGTTAAGATAGAGAGTTTAGATAAACCTGATTGACATAGGTCATCTTTTTTTTGGTAGGCCGTCGACCTCCTCCACCTCCTCCACCACCAAGCAAAAGATCAGCTCCACCACCTCCCCCTCCGCCTCCTACACGATCCAACATAAGTGCTCCACCACCACCTCCTCCTCCAACTACTTATCAACAACCTGCATATGATGATTATACAAACCAATATGATAATCCACCTTCAATTGCATCATCACCTGGAGTATCAGAGATGCCTATTGCACCACCTGTTCCAAGTAGACTTCATACCGAGCCTCCACCTACACGTTCAGTTCCTGAACCTCCTTCTATGGCAGGTCCTCCAGTAGGGATCAAATCAAATAATCCTTATAAAATGGTAGCTCAACAAGAACAGTTCTCTACACCTCAAGAAGAGTTTGATTTAACACCATTTGTACCTCCTCCACCGCCACCTCCTCCTCCACCACCAGTAGCCGAAGTCTCTCCACCTCCTCCACCTCCACCTCCACCTCCACCTCCACCTCCACCAGTCATTACCACCACATCGCCACCTCCACCCCCTGTACCATCTATGGGAAGCAGGCAAATGCAACATCAAGAAGAGTCTGATTACAACTATGAAAACGATGAGTTCTACGATGCTCCGGAAGCATTAGTAGCTCCTCCTCCTCCTCCTCCAATGCCACAACGTAATGCACCGCCCTTACCCCCTATGCCTCCACCTTTGCCTGGTGGTAGACCAATGCCTCCCCCTCCTCCTCCACTGCCTAATCGCGATAAAAGAGGACCTCCTCCTCCTCCACCAGGACCTCGTCCTACAAGCTCTGCTCCTCCTCCTCCCCCTCCTCCACCTATGACTGGAGGTGCTCCTCCACTCCCTCCTCCACCACCACCACCAATGACTGGAGGTGCTCCTCCCCCACCCCCTCCTCCTCCACCACCACCTATGACTGGAGGTGCTCCCCCTCCCCCTCCCCCTCCACCACCACCAATGGCTGGAGGTGCTCCTCCTCCCCCTCCTCCTCCTGTAGCAGGAAATACCTCAGCTCCTGTACCAGCTGGTAGTGATTCACGCAATGCACTTTTGGATGCTATTCGAGGCGCCGGTGGTGTCCGATCTTTGCGTTCCACACCTACTGAATTGCGCAAGGACCGTAGCAATCCTCTTGCTAATGGTAGTAGCAGTGCTGCTACTTCTGGTGCTGCATCTGCTGGAGGAAACGACTTGGCGAATAGTTTATTAGCCGCATTGAATGATCGAAAGAAAGCTATTCAGTCAGATGATGATTCTGATAGCGATGATGGTAGTGAATGGGACGACTAAAAAAAAACTAGACTATATCATCCGTTAAAATGCTTTAAAGCATTTTGTTATATAAAAAAACTATCTTGTAATTTATTCTTTGTGTAATAATTTCTTTGCTTGTTTGTTGATAGGAAGGCCACCACCAGGTTGATTCCAGGAAAGATAAGATGGATCACCAAGTTTTCTAGATTAAATGAGTATATATATATATGAACAGAGGGAAATGGAATGGGGATTTCTTTACCTTGGCCTAAAGCAATGACGAAGTGTAAATAAAAAGCCGAAAAAGATAGAGATTGCACCAATGGCAATATAAGCAATGCCTAAACGAGGATTGCGTCCACCTAAAGGTGAAGTAGTAGAAAGCACAAGCCATTTACTTCCTTCATAAATGCTAGTATCAAAATCTGTTATATGCATCATAAGTTAGTCTGTTGTAAAGAATATATAAAAAAAGAAAGAAAGACAAACATACTCATATCAATGCCAACACGCCAACGTCCTGCCTCTAATGTTTCAACATCATTTCTAGCCCATATTTTTCTAAAGTCAGGCAATGCTGCTACATGCATCCAAACCATCAATCGCTCCATATTACTTAGGTCGGGAGGAGGATGTTCGGATGTATATAAGCCATTCGGATAACGATTGGCCCAGTTAGGAGGAGGTGCTATCTCAGAAGGACTGTATTTGGTGACTCCATATTTCTTCCTATCGGTTGGCCATGCAATACCAGTTCTCTGAAATACATATGTTTTACCCGATGTAACTGAAGTCAAATCTGAAGCAGTATCTATTTACTCTGGCTTAATCTTCCTAATCACATGACTTTTATGTTTTTTTTCTTTATCTTCTTACCATTAAACATTGAATTGGCTATAAGGCCACAAGGATACACAACTAATCCATTTGCCAAAGTCCCTAATGGATTGCAATTGGTGTCCAATGTGCTTGTTGATACTTTCTCTCCACTGAGTTGATCAGCATCATAGTTTTTGATGTACTGTCGATGGTTTTGATAGAAATTGGTCAAGCGATAATACATAAAAAGAGGTCCTCGCATGGACTCTGGTACTGTAAAGTCAAGCACACAACGCTGAATAGAGAGGTTGTTTGGGTTTCGCCAGCTAGGGTCAAGAAACTCTGTTACATTTTCTACATGAAATGCAGGTGCCTCAATGTTGTCTATGTCTACATTGGAAGAGAATTCAACTGCAAACTTGGTGCGGTCTAGATAGATAGGCTCTGTATATTGATTGCAAGTGGTATAATCGATCATGAGCTCGCTGACCTATTTTGCATAATTAAAGTGCTGTTCGTTCTGTATATCTTGTTCTCTTACATGGCCACTATTCCAGTAGAGTAAGCCACCAATGGGTATAAAGATAAAACCAATAATAAATAGTGCAGGTATCACTGTCCGAGGTGTCAACACAGGCTGCCAAGCGGGTAACTTTTGTTGTCGAAAAGAACCGTCTAATGAAGGGGTTGATGAGTGCTTTTATTTTCGTTCGAAACTCAACCTACCAACAGGCCTCCGGGATTTCTTTGGTATTGTGTCTGACATGATGAAGAGGTAAAGATAAAGAAAGAGAATATGAAAATTAAAATAAAAAAAAAAGAAATAAAGGTTGTCTATGTCACGTGCATATTGGCAATTAATGGGCTTAGAATGCAGAAAAGAGAGGGAGGAACTACACCGGACAAAATTTAGCCGAAAGGATTACCCATACTAAAGGATATTGAAAAACAAAATCCTGCAAACGACAACACTCATTCTAGGGTAAATGAGACTCTGAAGATTAAGATAGAGTTATCAAGCTGTCAATAGCAGGGTGCGCCTAACATTGTATAACTGAGAAGAATACAAGGGAAGCTTTTTAATTGTATTATGTTGGTGCAGTAGACAAGCTAGTGGTAAGTCATACGCCCAAGTCTATTTTGACAGCTAAACTCCTCTTTAATTCGGGTTTGTCTATCTGTCTTATTGCTAGAGCAAAAAGGGAGTAATAGACCATAACAAGGCGTTTTCTGACAAGCTATCTAAGTGAAACATCTAACAAGAGAACGCATACCGATTTTGTAGCATTCTGATTGCAATACATAATGTGAGTCTGAGCGTAGAGATTCGTGATTGTGTTTTTTTTACTAAAGCTGCACTTGGAAGAATGTCAAACTGTTTGACATGTTTGTTAGTACAATCCTTCATACACTTGATTCATCTTTTTGCCTTTAGACCTTTTCTTCTCCTCTTTACAGCTTATATTTAGTGTATTGTACGCGTGTTATCAATTGCATCCCTTTTTCTCTTTTCATTTAAAGAAACAAGTTGTGAAGCTTACACTTTTTTACAGCAGAAAGAGATTGAATCAAATTGATGCTATTTCTTCAGGACAATGAAAAGCAACTCTTTTAGTTAAAGCTGAAAACTACTGCTTTTTCTATTTGTTTACTGTGGCTTTTATGCTTCTAGCAAAAAAAGCCTTGGCTTGATTATCAGTGCTGTTACGATCAAAGTGAAGAAATCTTGCCTCTTTCTTTTTTGGCTTGACGCCAGTGATATGACAGACTTTTGCTTCTTACTTTAGAGTCTAAAGTTGATATTTGATTAATAATGCAACTAACAAAATTAAACTTGACAACAAATACTTGAGATTTGCTTCATTCTACTTTTATGCTTCATGTAACTAAAGTTTACTGATCTAAAAAAATGTGTCATGACAAATGAAATCGGCCCTGTGTAACAATAGAGAAAATTTTGAAAATAGTGCAAAAGACAGATTTTTCTTTTTCTTTCTTTTTTTTTTTATTTAAACTGATAGAGAAATAAGTGTCAGAAACTAAAAGCAGAGAATATGGTTCAACGTGAGTATAAAAATTAGATATAATACTTAAACCGACATGTTTATTTTTCGTGTTTACTTATGCTTTCTCTCTTATTAGCAAATATGATCATAGCCGGTGTCGCTTACGTTACGGCAAAAATGTATCTTGACTTACAGCCAAAGCTACAGTAAGTTATTCAACTTTTCCTGTGTTTAGTCCTACCAGATAGATTTAAACTAAGCATCTAATATTTCTTTCTTTTTTTCTTTTAGAGAATTGGCAAAGAAGACAAAAACAGAAATCAACTACGATCTTAAAGCACAATTGTTTCGTATCAAAGGAAGATCGCAGCAAGCAGTTGAAGAAGCGTATGTAGCATTGCCTTATTGTATGAAATATCTGTCTAACCAAATGATCTTTCTGTAGGGCTAGAATCATTGGAGGTTCCTTGATGCCTCAACTCGTAAGGATCTTATTGAAGTAACAACAAAAGCGGCTTCATTTCTTATTGTTTTTATATAGAGTGCTCTTGTGGATGACGGCATGTTTGAAGGTACATTTGAGGACTGTATCAACGTTGAATCTGCACCAGTCACACCCATCGGCCATTCATCTATCGAAAACAGCCCATCTACAAGCTCGCTTACAAGCCAAGCTTCACCAAAGATGCATCGAGCAGTAGGCAGGCCATTAGATATTGAGGCAGCTATCAGGAACAGTGAAAATAAGCAGGGTAGATATCAAGGTTATTATGAAACAGAGAGCGATGGACCTGATAGCGATACTAACGAATATGTGGAGACATTCAAGTTTGCGAAAAACATTGTGGATCCCAACGAAGTATTGATTGGTCCATCTGTCAACAATGGACGCCCATTAGAATATCTACGTATCATCGGTAATGACACAGATACCGAATGTTCCTTGATTGATAGACAAGTCAAGATTGTGGGTACTAGTGAAGAGGCAGTAAAGGAAGCTTTAGAGCGATTCAAAAACCTTCAAACTATCTACAAACGCCGTAAACGATCCACAATTATCGTTCCCTGTGTTCACTGTCCTGATCAATCAGCACCTCCTTTTGGACTGTACTTTTGTAGCTTGGAGCGCTATGTTCATCATCAACAGTATGCCGATATCCTGAGCCCTCCCGGAATGCCTTTACACGTCATCATCCCTTCATTCAAGAACAATGCAGGTGCCTTCCAAAAGCCAGCTGAATTGATTGATGCACCTCAACAACCATCTGCCGCCATGATGCAACAGAGACAACAACAACAATGGGCTCAACGTCAACAAGAACAAGCTAGACGTCAACAGCAAGTTTCTTTGGAAGAGCAAATGCGCCTTGCATCTTTCCAACATAAACCTGTATCATTCGGCAATCCCAATGTAGGTATGGCTCCTGATCAAAGTCCTTTATGGGGTGAAAACAAGAATTTCGTTGTCCGTCCAAGTGAACAGCATACTGCGAAAAAACAACAGCAAAAATACCAACCACAACCTCCACCTGCTCCTGCTTCACCTGCGGATGATTTCCCTGCGCTCCCAACTGCTCCTCGTGTAGCAACACAAAAGAAAGGTCCAGCCCGTCGTGTCATGCGACTCACCAATCAAAAGGCATCCCCTTCAACTGCTTCGCGTCAATCATCCATGTCTCATCTTCAAGCGTAAGTTACCTTCTCAAAGTCATTCATCAAGTTTATTACACTAACACGATAAACAATTTTTTTTATAGTGTTAAGGAATACAACCATTTCAATATCAGATCTGCGTTAGAAGATGGGTAAAGTGTTAGTGTTTGAACTTTTGTCTATCTACTTACTGATTTCAATGACAGTTTGAATGGTGTACGTGGCTTCAAGGGTGACATCAAATTGAGTGCAAAACTAGGCAAGATCTTTTGGACTAAAATCACACCTGAAATTCAAAAACAAATCTGGAACTTTCAGGATTTGAAGGATATTCTTGTTAAAGAACGCGGCGTTCAACCTCGCTTTAGCGATGTGTAAGTTTGGCAAGCAAATTATAGACAAGAAGAGACGAATAGGACTAACATTCAATTGCCTTTTGGGTTTCCTTAGGACTACTAAATCAGATGATATTATCAGCCGAATGTCTGACATTCTTCCAGCACCATACAGTCGATCTTCACATTTCGAGATTTATGCACAAGCTCGTAATCAGCCAATGCTTCCATACCAGCCTGTTGTCATGTATATGCAACAAGGTGTAGTCGAAATTAAGAAAGTCGTTACAGCTACCAACAAAGTAGTTGAAATCGATTGGGTTTCACTCAATAGGTAAGTCGAGAAAGAAAGATACAAGGACAACTAAAACTGAAAGATACATAGAAAATTCGATTTCCAAATGGTTCTTCAAACTGAGCAAACCACTAGACACGATGTTAAGCCATATTCTACTTTTATCAAGAAGGTGTCAGTCAGTCCTGTTACACGCCAAATTACTTATGAAAATGTTCCTGACTTTTTGGAAGTCGACTACATCTTATCGAAGCAAACAACAAAGTATAGAATTCATTTTCCTTTTGTTGTTGAAATCACTCGAGTTGAAAAGTTGCCATTGTCTGCACAAAAGTTTGGTAGTTATGGTATTGACAAGATATTGGGTGACACGGGCAAAGGCCAAGTGTGGTATGATATGGATGTAATGTATACAGCTTTCTTCTTTACTTTTTTTCTTTTATGAAGAGAGCTCTTTCTAATCATGTATTCTAGGTCTATTATTCAACATATGATGAAATCTTCAAGTCAAACAACAGTTTGCCTGCTGGCAAGCTTGCATCTTGGACAGTTGAGGACATCATAGGCAAGGATTCCTCTGATGCTCTTGTCGAATACATTCGATGCCTATTGATGATTGTTGAAAAGTACGAAGATGCATTAAAGAGAACTTAATAAAGATACAAAGAATAGCTTCGAGTCAAAATATGAGCCCTCTTTTTTTTTCTTGTAAGATATAAGCTTATTTATGCGTCATATGATGTTTAAATGGATAGCAAAATATATGATGAAGATTCCTCCAAACATACTTTTCATCAGTTGCGCTTGCAATCCTTGTTTGTTTACTTCAAGTATAGCAATATTAAGGCTTTATTTATTATTTGATACAAATAAGAAAATAGCTTTTGAATTTATTGGTAAGATTGATCTAAATTATTTGCTTCTCTTGGCAAGCTTTCGTCCAGACATAATGTTCATGGCAAATAATTGCTTAGCGTTAAGGCATGCATTCTTGGGAGTGCCTGTGCCACAGTAGACTGAGATTCCATCAGAAGTGGGAAGACAGGTGAGTCCGGTAGCACATGAGCGAAGTACCCATTTGTTTTGATTACAGATGCCAAACTTGTTACCAGCACAAGTATATTCCCCATCTTTGGAACACTTTTGACCATCTTTTATACACAAACTAGGCTTTGGTTTGGACGTAGATTTTTTGGTTGATTTATTTTTCTTGGTGCTTTTCTTAGTGCTCTTCTTAGTGCTCTTCTTGGTATTTTTCTTAGTGCTCTTCTTGGTACTTTTCTTAGTTGTTGTTTTGATTGTGTTTCCCTTCTTGCCTTTTAGTTTGTGTACTACACCTGCAACTGCGCCTTGATAGTTAGGAGAAGCATCCGTGTTGCCATAAGAAGCGGAAGCATCTACATTAAGCCAAACATGATACAATTAGTTCATCTCCTTAATACTCTAAAGAAATTAAGAAAGATCTTACCCCATATACTGACTCCACCAAAACTAGAATAGCGAGCATGAGTGTTCTTTATGATTTTTTGAAGAGCATTGAAAGAAACAAAACCACTGCCAGCAGCAGAACTAGATCCTGGAATACCCAACATGATTTTAACTTTCTTGTTAGGTGAAGTCTTTTTAGCCCAATTATCCCAGGCATCAAAATTGAAATTACTGCTTGATGCTGCACAGTAATTGTTGTAGAATTGGACATTAACTGCATCAAATCCGACTGCATCAAGAACTTCTCCCAACATGATATCCGGAAAAGGGCATTGGGGGGCTGCTGTTATATAGTATCGCTTCGACTTGTCTTTTGAGAAATGGTATCGAAGTCGCTTTACCATAGCCTAAAAAAAAAGCAGATAGACGAGTTAATTTTTAACAAACTAATGAAAACAAAAACTTACAGCATAGCCTGTTGGTCCACCACCTTCAATATCGAGATCAAACCCATCAATAACAGCATCGCCAAATGGTCTGGTTGAACTGGACCCACCACCATAGATATTCCAAAGGGTATCTGCAAATGCCTCTGCATCCTTATTGTTTGAGAAGCCATAAGCACCGGAAGCACCACCTAGAGACATAAGTATTGTTTTGCCTTTCTTTTGACATTTCTTTATCTCTATTGGATCGATGAACAAGCAAAAAGCAAAATTAGTTTTGTTTTAATGTTTTCTAGCTGCAATATTTCTCTGTTACCTTTGCCGACGTTGGGGCACTTTAGCAATCCTGTGCCTGAAAAAGTGGGACCAGTACAACTGTTGGCTAGATTAAGAAGAGGAAGGCTACCATCTCTAAAATCAAGAGTAAAAGCTACAATGACAGCATCTGATCGATCATCACAATATGTGGAAAGGGACTTCTGAGTATTTGCACCATTTTTGGAGTTCTTTGATTTGTAGTTAGACACAACTGTTCAAGCTTGAGTTTAGAGTATTTTATAGTTACCTGTCCCCAATAAGTCACTATGCTAGGCTTGTCAAGGAAGCTAGCTTGCGATCCTGACAAAGCAAAGAGCACGACAGTAATTGTTCCGATGAGTTTACTTTTACCAAACTTCATCAGAAAGTGCTTAAAATAGAAAAAAAAGGTAAAGTTATAAAAGATTTGATTTGTTGTCAAACAGAAAATAGGTTCAGTCTTTATATAAGATCTGAAATTTCCTATTAAAAAAAAAGAGAGAGAAAGGCACACTAATTGATACCAAAAGAAGCATAAAGTGGATTTCGGATAATGAGCAGTTTAAGTATAAATGGTACCATCAGATTAGCATTTCCTGACTTTTAATATCACTCACTTCATTTAGATTACTACCTTAAACAGCCAAAAAGACAACATGCAATTCTATTACAAAGATCTACATAAATTAGCGATTAACAGTACTACAAGAATACGATAACGATAGACATAATGTGGCTTTGGGGCATAAGAAAATAAATATAATATCAAGCAGCCTAAGTATCTGCGTACAAGTAAGCCGAATGGAGTTGAAATTGGTGTTATTACAGAATTTCCATTTTCGAAATTTCTACCTTGATCAATGCGATCTTATGCTGATTCATTAATATAAAAGGTTAAACTATTATCATGTAGTACATGTTGTAAGCATATATTTCCTTACAAAGACAAAAGATATTGCTCAATTGGCCTTCTCTTGTCACTGCTACAGTATATGCCTTTGAAGTTTCTAGTATTGAACTACAAGACTTTGTCAGTCTCGTCTTCATTGTTGAAAGCATCTTAATACAGCAAAACAACAAGAACAAAAAAGAACAATAGAGCTTTATTTTGATTGCTGAGCTAAATGTCAGGTAAATTAGCCGGTTTTTCAAAAAGAAAAAAAGGTTGTAGCCATATTTAAGTTATGGCATGCCTGCTTAAAGTAACTATTGTCATTAAATAGTGCAATGGTAGCCAACATTGAGATCTACCAACTCTGATAGTAATGACTCTCTTTATCATGATTATAATGACGCAGCAAGTAAAACGAACACTCTAGCATACATTTTCAAAAATCATGAGCTGACAAAGAATACAATGGATAACAAGCTAAAACAATGGACAAAGAATAGTACGCTGTTTGAATGTAAAAGGTAGTACAAACAAAGAGACAACCAAATACAAAATTTTAAAGTTACCCTCAAAGCGGCAAGCTACTTCTCTTTCAATCGACAGTGAGCGCACTCTATCTTAAGTATCGTTTTTTTTTATAGCCCACTACCTTCTATAGAAACAAATGTTAAGCAATTTAGTAGGATCTACAGACTGTGTCTTCCACATAACTTGAGAGCGTATCGCCTTAGCTTCCAATTTTGATTGATCTGCGTCTAAGCCAATGAATTACTGCTCAAGGCAAAACGGTTACGTTTCAGAAATCTTACACTCATACGAGATGTGAATTATGAAAAATAAAGCGCAGAACTCTAGAGTATCACTTCTCTGACTTACTAGAGACTATACCTACTTTTTTTGAAGCTTTGAATTGAGACCTAGTTGTGCAAATACATCATATGATCACATGGTTCATATTGCGCCTTTGACTTTGTTGTAATACAGTGATTGAGTGTGCATTATTTTCAGTCAAGCAAGTGTTTGCTGCAAACCAAGAAAGGATAACATATCCCTAAAAGAAAATCAGATGCTATGTTTAACTATTTCGGCTTTATTCTGGTGTAAAAGCACATATAAATTGCTATGAAATTGATCCTTTCCTAAAGGGTGTAAAAGAATATATGCTTTTAAGGGGGCGGCCTAATTTTTCTTTTATGGATCAAGCTTTGTCTGGAAATGTCCAAAAAACAGAGGAGTAGCTATAGTATCGCATGGTTGTTGCCATACATATGAATCATTTATATCTCTAATAGCATTTTTATTTGGTTTGAACTAAAGTATAGTCATTCATTAAAATACAGTTGCTTCTCTATGCTTATAGCGCCGACTTGGCTTTACACGTAAAAGGCAAAACCTTAGCGCTAATGCTTAATCACTCTTATTTCTCTTATTTTTCGATTATTTAATTTAGAAATTCATTTCTTCATAAACAATAGATTCTCAAGTTGCAGCTGTATCTAAGATAAAGGCTCTTTATATGAGTGGATTAAATAATAGTTTATCTTTGATTTCAATCTGAGAAAGATCTTGTAATTGATTCTTTAAGATTCACTTGTTGTATAAGAAAAACGATAGAAACCTGTGGCCGCCAATCTATCATCAAGGATTATTCTATCCATCTACTTCACGATCCTTCTCTTTGTTCTGGTTCTCTGTTTGCTGTCTTGCGTCAGCACTCAAGTCTAGCTTCCTCGGCTACTCACCTCTTCCATCGCCCAAACGGTGCTTCTTTGGTTGCCGGTACCATTTCTAAATGGCTCCATCGCTATTTTGTTAGCAAAGTCAACACTGAATCTATCACTCTTCGTTCCTTGGCCTCGTCTGCTGCCTTGGACAAAAATATCGACAAAAGTGGTATAGTCACTTTGGGCAATTGGAACCACTCGCAGACCTTTGAAAGCCATTATCAGCGCAACCATATGCTCCAAGTCGAATTCACTTCTACACTCCTGGCTGTTGAGGATGTCTCTGTCTCTCCTGGTTTGAACGAAGAAGACGAACACTTTGAAGATGCTTTAGATACTCTGGATCAGCAATAGTAACCTTCCTAATTTGTTTCCTCAGGTCTAAGGATCAAAAGTGCGACACTCTTTTCTGAAAGTGCGACAAAAGGTGCACAAGATAACTTTTATTTGCATTAAAAAATGATGCTTACTACAAAATCCTGAGAACATTTTATGACCCATACGTAATTCATTGAATATAAAGGGGAAAAAGAGGTTGCACGATACAGGTTTAGCTTGGTCAAGTCGTTGTTTGTTTGTTTTCTTACAGGGTTGTATAAAAAGATGCTGTCATGCAAAAGTGACTTTCTCTCTTTATCTCTTACTTTTCGAACAAACAAAATGCAATCAACTATACATGTAGTATCAAATCATGAAACAGATGTCCACGCACCTGCAAAAGCATACTAAACAACAGGTAGTAATGCAGGAGGATTTGTTAGTCGATTGAGGACATTTAATGTAAGTGATAAAACAGAAAAAAAGAAACCGAGTTTTCCTTAATATTGCTCTTTTTTTACCTTTTCTTCTTCAAAAGCTCCAAATGATAACTTAGATGGATTGCCGCATCGAAAGAGAAGAGCCTCTCATGGTAAGCTTCTCTTTTCAATTTCTTTTCTTGATCGAGTTTGTCTAAATGTTACTTGAGACGACAAAAATAAGGCACAAAAGTTCTTGATTGATGTTAAGGAAACCCAGCGCATCTTGGTCGAACAAGAAGATACAGATGGTGACTTTCAGATTACAGTCAACGATCTTGGTCCAAAATCATTTTCCATTGGAACAGCAGATTCAGGTGGCTATCGGAAGATAGAGATCCGAGGTACCTACATGTTATCCAACCTACTTCAAGAGCTTGCGCTAGCAGACGATTTTGGACGCAAGCATATTGTATTGGATGAAGCTCGCTTAAATGAAAATCCTGTTGACCGACTTTCGCGTATGATTCGCTTCAACTTTTGGGATGGTCTGACTCGTCGTATTGATGCTGAAGGACTGGAAATTATCTGTGCTGATACAAAAAATCGCTCAGCCAATCATAATCCACGCATTTATATACCATTTACAGAAAAGGATGCCATCCTTCAATATTATCAGCAGGTCGCTATTAATCGACCCCACTTGAGGTTGGAAGTTGAGCGACTTCCCGAAAAAATAACACCCGAGTATGTCAAGAGTATCAACGATCGCCCAGGTATTCTATCGTTAGCAATGCGTCAAGAAATAGACGAATCAACACAACAGCCTGTATGGCGAGGTGTTCCATTTGTTGTACCTGGTGGACGGTTCAATGAAATGTATGGCTGGGACTCTTACTTTGAGACATTAGGTTTATTGATAGATGGTAGAGTTGAGCTGGCCAAGTCCATGGTGGATAACTTTGTTTATCAGATCAAGCATTATGGAAAGATTTTAAATGCCAACCGTACCTACTATCTCTGTCGATCTCAGCCTCCATTCTTGACAGATTGTGCATTACGTGTGTACCACCAGTTGGATAGATCCACCTCACAAAACCGTTTTCATAACTTGGAATGGCTAGCAAGCGTATTCCAAGCAGCCATCGAGGAATACGATAAAGTCTGGATGACAAGCCCACGATTAGACTGTGCTACGGGCCTTTCTCGGTTCCGTCCAGAAGGCCTTGGTATTCCTCCTGAAACAGAAGCATCTCATTTTGATCATGTGATCTTACCTTTTGCTAAGGCAGCAAACTTAAGTGTAAAAGAGTACATGGAAGCATATAACAACAACAAGATCCAAGAACCCAAGTTGGACGAATATTTTCTGCATGATCGGGCTGTGCGCGAATCTGGTCATGACACTACATATCGCTATGAAAAAGTATGTGCCAACTTGGCTACAGTAGATCTTAACACATTATTATACAAATATGAGACAGACATTGCCGATGCCATTGATAGATATTTTGATGGTGAACTTGCATACAATGAAAAAGAAAACGGCAAGAGTGTTACTATTGTACGACACCATGCTATCACATGGAGAGATAGAGCCAAAGAAAGACGTGAAAGGATCAACAAGTATCTTTGGAATGAAGAAAAGGGAATGTATTTTGATTATGATACTGTCTTGAAGACTCAAACAAATTATGAGTCTGTCACTACTTATTGGGCGCTGTGGGCTGAATGTGCTAGTCGTGAACAGGCCGAAAGAATGATTGAATGTTCACTGTATAAATTCGAGGTATTGGGAGGACTTGTGTCAGGCACAGAGGAGTCAAGAGGAGTCACTTCATTGGATCGACCCAATCGTCAATGGGATTTCCCTTTTGGATGGGCTCCTCATCAAATCATGGCATGGCAAGGGTTTCAAAATTATGGCAAGCATGATATTGCTGAACGCCTTGCTTATCGATGGCTTTATACGTGAGTAAAGAAAAAAAAAAAGGAAAAAAGCAAAATGAAAACTGACAAAGAGATAGTATTACCAAGTCATTCGTTGACTTCAATGGAGTTGTGCCCGAGAAATTTGACATTGTTGGAATGACACATAAGGTACAAGTGGAATATTGCAATGTAGGCGTAGACTTTAAGTATGTGCCTCGAGAGGGATTTGGTTGGATGAATGCCTCGTATCAAATTGGACTTCATATGGTTAGCATCAAAATGAGACGTGCTCTAGGTGCATGTACTCATCCTGACTTGTTCTTTGAAAAGACGAATCAAGGAAACTACGACATGTCTCGTCATCGCAAGAGACGACAATCAGCCGAAGCCGCAGCTAGAAAGATTACACACAATGGTCAAATTACAGCAGCCATCACTCGCATTGGCAGTAATATCAACCCACTCGCCAACACAATGCCAGTTCCAGATCAAAATACCAATCATGCTTTTCTGGAATTGACAGAATCTTGAAAAGTTTTTATTTATTTTTGTATACAATAAAACGAATACTTGTTATAGTTTGTATGCATAGTCAAGTGCTTCATCCCCTATTCGAGTATCTTGTTCTAATGACTGCTGTTCTTCTGAACCCAGTTTTTGCATCTGCTGTTCTCGTCTGCGATTCTCTCTGTCCAAAAGGAAGCGCTGAATAATAGTTAGGATGACAAACAAGGAAATAAAAATCGAATTGATCAAATGGCCGCGGACTATCTTTTAGATCAGTATCATTTGATTTCAACTTTTTCTTTATGTCCTTACAGTAACGAGGTGCATCTGAATGACGATAGATGTTAGAACCGAGTAATCCAGCAGAGTTGTTTGCAGAAACAGCCATAGCTGTAGCCACACTCTTTTTCATGTCAGGAGCTATGTTTCCCGTGAGCCATGCATTGACGATAGGGTTAATGACAAAGATCCCGGCTACTGCAATACAGACGCCTGTATATAATGCTGTGCGTTCAGAACAAACTATAAGTATAATATAGCCAATCATGCATACAGAGGCACCAGCAACAGCGTGATAGGCTCTATCCTTATGACGATCAGAAGAATAGGCAGCTAATATCATCTAGAGAAATCAAGACTATAAGCTATTTCTTAAAGGAAGTTATTCAGTCTTTCAATACTTACTACTACAACTGCACACAAATATGGAGGGGCTAAACAAAACACAATTAAAAAAAATAAGTTTCTTCCAGTTTTGTTGCTATAATACGTACCTGACATCAGATTAGCAGATAATTTGTCATTGTATCCCATTCCTTTAACAATAGAGGGTAGGAAGCTAAAAAAAAAAACAAAGTAATCAAAATGAACACACTGCTTCATTTGCTTGAAAAAAAAAAGAAAGCTACAAGCTTGTCTTACTTTGAAATGCTAGTATTAGGCACACTTCCACAAAAGAACATGATCATATACATCCAGACCTTACGGTCAGTGAGTGCTTTAAGTGCCTGTCTTTTGTTTGAAGCATCTAAATCTCCTAAAGTAATATGATGTGAAATACCATCTTCAAGTCGAGCCACTGCCATCAGTTTCTCTTCTTCAGTAAACAACGACCAATTAGATGGTGAATCGGGCAAATAGAAACTTGTGTCGTATGAGCATAGGGCATGAAACACAATATCAAGTATCAAACTTACAATGCAATAGCAGCCACAATCACAGTTGGGATACCCTCAATCAAAAACAACCATTGCCAACCCGTCAATCCCCCTGATCCTCTAAGCTGTAAGATACCATAGGCAAGCACGCCCGCTAAAGAAACATAAGTGATGGATCCGGTTTGTATTCTTGATTGAATATTTACCATAAGCATGTGCAGCTACAGTAGAACCCCAAAACAGAGCGATGCGAGTCGCCTTTTTTTTTAAAAAAAAGAATAGGAATAAGCAATTTAGATGTTTGAAATCATATGATCGTTCAAGACAAACCATTTCATTCTTCTTATAGAACAGTGTTAAGAAATACACAACACCAGGAAAGAACCCAGCTTCAAAAAAACCAAGAAAGAATCGTAAAGTCATGAGTTGAGCGAAATTCTTAACTGATGCATGTAGAATAGCAACAGATCCCCAACAAACCATAAGTAGAGGAAGCCTAAACTTAGCTTATTTAGTAAATGTATTACAGCCTAGCATTCTCTTTCTTAACCATCTTTTAGCTGTAAATCGTTTCAGTAGAATGTTGCTAGGTATTTGAAAGATTAGAAAGCCAGCCTAACAATACAGTCAATTCAAGGTTTACACACGATCACACATGAACATACATAAAAGATAGTAACACATGTGTTGAATTGATCAGGTGTAATTCCAACATCTTGCTCAAAATTATCCAATACGGCATTCCCTTTTTGTTTGCGGGATAAGGCATCGTGTTGAATCTATTTCACTTTTCCTTACCTAAGCTAGATCGATCCAAGGATGAAAAGAGATACATAAAACTTAAAAATGGCAACAGTCTCGTATCCAGCTTTCGCACTAGTTTTCTTTCTAGCTCTTTGTCTAGCTGCGTAACTTCAATGGGATTTGGTTGTTCTTTTTTTATCATTTTTTTGTAGTAAGTAGGAAATGAAAGAGATAAGAGAAAAAAGAAGGAATTAACACGACAAGCAAATAAATGCAAGACAATCGTTCATATGAAACAAGTTCATTGGATTTACTGTATGCATACTAACCTACAAGTGGTTGATATCCTGACATAAAAGAAACTGTATGATAAAACAAAAAGATAAAAAAAAAATATGAGAATTTAAACAAAAAAAAAAGGATACACTCAATTCCAGAAATAACTTGTACACGAATTTCCCAAAGAAAAAAAAAGTCTAAACTGCATTAACCAGAAATTAAGATAGCCTTACTTCGGAGGTTGTTTATAAAATTATGCAGCTTCAGAGAGTCTTTTCTTTAAAGCTTGCAAATTTCAATCGGAGTGAGAGCCGACCTAATTTAGAAAGCTAGACATCAAAAAGAAGAGACTGAGAGATAAATACTCAATCGAGAAGAATGAATGCAGCAAGCAAAAAAATACGCTTAAAAAACACGAGAAGCATATCCAAACAATGACTCTTTCGCTTAATTCGGCCCCTTCATTTTATTCTCGAAATCATAGATTAGTTCTTTCTCTTCACCTTTTCTTAGTAGAATCAAGTGCCTATAAGTAGTGAAGCTTTTGGTCATTATCACTGTTGGTTGGCTATTTTCGAGCCTATGGTTGCTAAATTTATTGTTCATGATTTAAAAAGATTGATTGTAGAATAAATAGCAAAAAAAAGTAGAGACAAAGAGCAGCACAAAGATTATAGTAAAGCTTACACAAATGAGTGAGAGAAATGGCAAATAGACTATAGAAAGCTGTCAGGTCAGATTACGACAAGTGGTGGCATTGTACATCAATGTATCTACTTTTTATTGTTGAGCAAGATAAGAAAAGTTACAATGCGTTCTTTTAAAAGAGGGAAAAAGTAGAGACGGAGTTTACACGCATTGACCAGCAATTTTGATGGTTGGACAAGTGTCATAGTAATCAATGCTTTCTTTCTTTTCTTTTTGGAGTGGAGTTCATAAGTCAGTGAAGCAAAAGACAGGGAAATCTATTTTACTTCTTTGCTCTCTTAGCTCTATTTTCTCCCCCATTTCTGTTTGCAAGGTATACAGTGGTAGTAAAAGGAAGTCAAGGTGTGGGAAAACAACAAAAAGCCAGTCTCAAAAGATCGGCAAATAAATTTCAGCAGTCCAGGCCAACATGTGATTGAGTGCTGTCAAAAAGATATAAAAAGGCTTCGTTTTTCGCCTTCTTTTCTTCTTTTTTTTCTTTATCCATTTAAGATGAACGGGATGGTCGTTCTCTATAGGCATGTGTCATGACACCTCTGCTGAGTTTGTTGGGCTAAGGGGACAAGATGAACGGGATGTGCGTTCTCTATAGGCATGTTAATAATACCTCTGCTGAATCTGTTGGGGCTAGGGGAGAAGGGGGCACTTGGTGCCCTTTTCTGTTATAATTAATAAAAAAAGAAAAAAAGTTAATTTGATTGTGAAAACCTATATTGCGCATAAGCTTTATTTTGTGTTGTGTTTACTTTTTGTCTTGTTATTGTTTCAATGATTCGTGTGTAATGTGTTTATACGATTTATCCATATCTTGGTATGAGTAAACTAAGATGTAGACAATAACTGTATTTTGTTACAGTCTTTTGTCCAGAGACTTGCATGATCAAGAAACCATCCATATTGAAATTTCATCCTTTGATGACTGCCAATACAAAAACATTCCAATACCTCTTCTCCAATCTTACTAACTTTAGCATTGTGTTTATTTTCATTCGACTGATCAAGCCAGTCCATATCCATGTTCACTTCTGGATGCTTTTGTTTACAAAGATTACAACAACACTGATATTTACAATCTAGTTTGTTTACTGCCATGCTCAATACATGGGCTATCTAGTCTGATTGCAAAGTCTGGCCTGTTCCATTCAATTCAAGGAGAGTCAAGAGTGACACAAAATGGAAGGGGAACCAAGGATTATAAGCAGCGAACGCAATTCAAGAGATTTTTTTTCCTTTATTGTATTTATTGAGGATGCGTTCGAAATCCATCGTTGTCAGTGCCGACTATTATCATCAACACTATCACTGTTGAAATATACCGAGATGCAAAATAAGAACGCGTAGAACAACTGATTAGTGCCAAAAGAAAAGAGAAAGAGAGAGAGAGAGAGAGAGAGAGAGAGAGAGAGAGAGAGAGAGAGAGAGAGAGAGAGAGAGAGAGAGAGAGAGAGAGAAAAGAACCGGTAACTTGTATTGACAGACGCAGAGTGATTGAATGGAAAGAGCGCTATGCTTTTTATTCTATTCTGCTTCGTTTGATTTATTGTTTAGACAGTAACTCGAAATAAAGGTACCTTCAAGCATACTTTATATTTTGGTTGTTGCTGTTCAATCACCAAGGTATCGGTTACAATTTATTCTGCAGCCCTTTCTTTCCTTCTTTCTCTTAACCGGTGCAACATCTACTTTTAGCTGGTAAGCTTGAGTGTTGATTGGAGACTTAGACACGGAAGACAGACACGGAAGACAGACAGACTCTCAGTAGCAGGAATAGCGTGTTCAGTCAGCAAGCATACAGCATCAGAGAGTTGAGGGTCAAGCTGCAGAATAAGGATTGGATCGAGGTTGCTCAAGAAACAAGTGGAGAAAGAGCAGAGGAAAAAGAAGACGAAAAAGAAGATAGAGATAGCCGGTACAACGAGCGATACAGTATCCTGTTGTATTGCATTGCACGATGGAGAAAGAGAGGAAGAGGAAGTTGATAGATGGTCCAAAGGATGGTCCAAAGGATGGCCGTATCATCTCAGTATAAACTATCTGCCAATTCGTCGATGATCAACATAGTACCATAGTTTAGCACATTCAATCATATGCTTTGACTTGTATTGAACTCTGCCTGCATTACCCTGCATCTATGTACAATTATCTATGAAATGCGGTGGAGGAGAAAGACGAGGATCAGAAACAGCGTGGCAAATATAGCAATGTAAGGAGCATATGAGGAACATTTAGGAAGATGCAACACAGCCAAGTGATGAGGAAGGCTTTTGTTCAAGTAGTTTGACAGCATGTGGCTGTTACCCTGGTGAATACGCCGGATATGGATATGGATACAATTCTGTGATCAAATGTACTGATGAGAGCAACAAAGGGCTATCATAGTATTGTACATGTTGCAATGAGTAAAGATTAATCTGAGTCTATGGGAGGGGACGAAAGAGCATGTAAAGCAGATATGACATACTTTGATTCAACCATTCTTGCCTATCCGAAATAGTACAATGAATGCATCACGTGGAGAAGCATGCAAAGCAATGAAAGATCTATCTTCCTTCTGTGAGAGTGAGTGAGTGAGTGAGTGAGTGAGGAGTAAGAGTAAATGAGAGGTTCACTATCAATTATCGTTGCACCCTCTTTACTATGTTGTCTGAGCATTTCATCAATTTGTATGCAATTACTGAGTGAAAAAAAAGGGGGGACTGTGAGTAGCACATACTATCAAGTAAGAAGAATAAGCCTTGACTATGCAAACATGTATGAGATCAGTAGAGTGCTTCTCAAACAAAAGCACACCTTGTTAAGGCACTATGCTGTTCAAATGAGAGAGATAAAGTCTGGAAGTATATGCATGAATCTTGAGGATGGATCATGAAGCAATTGATAAGCATGATAGAGTGTGTAGAGGATGTTCATCATTCCATCCAAGTCAGGTAGAGATTAGGCTTGATCAAGCAGTAGATTTAGATAGGTTGATCACATAAGAGTGACAGTAATCGAACAACCTAGTGTCAGTCAGTAGAATGTTTATTGAATGTAGGCATGATTTACTGAATTGATTGAACTTTTGTTCATTCAACAAAATTAAGTGATCAAGAAATGCATCTTTAGCGAGCAAAAAGTAAAAAAAAAAAAGAAAAGTAAGACTTTATAACAAGTATTTATTTATTGGATTTATAACAACATAATGTTAGAAGTCTATTAGCCAGTTTATTACAACTGTTTCCAAGGGTAACCAATCGTGGAGGTTGACTTCAATCTACCCTCTTCTCTAGCTCACGGTGCGAGATACCGCCTGAGTGACCTCGTAAGGTAAAACAGGGGAAGACCATACCAACGTCCTACTGAGGATCCCTAGGGGTTGACGACAAGCAATGAGAGCAAAGGTAACCAATACCCTCAAAGTGTCGCATATGTCAAAGACTCGAAAGGAAAAAGAGTGTCATATTTCGTATGAAGAAAACATAACTTGTATGCTAGGGGTACCCTCCCCGCTCTTCATCTTCCATAAGCACTCCCCGAATTGCTTCTAATATCCACGTCTGAACCTGCCTAGTAAAGAACCATAGCTCAAAGAACCACAGCTCTCACTTGACTAGGGTAGCCAGCATACGTCCAGGCATCACCCTCTCTCTCTCCCTCTAACTCTCTCTCTAACGAAAAAGAAAGAAAGAAAGAAAAAAAGTGAAGCTGTCACATCCTGAGTGAGAGTATCCTCCCCTTTAACTCCAACTCCTAGCTCTCTTATTCTCTACTGCTCCCTCACTGAAGGGGACTAAAAAGCAAAAGAATAGTCATGCGAGAAGGGAGAAAGAGATCAGCAAAAGAGAAAGTCCAACACTGCTACGAAATCAGGAGGGCACCCTTTCAAACATAACAGCAGCCAACGCGTCTATCGAAAAGATGTCATTCACGCCGGTCTCTCTTGCAACTGTACATTACTGAAGAAACAGTAACGAGCTGCCTCAGTCTGTGCGATAGCAAGAATCACCTTGCCCTTGAAGAGAAAAAAGCGAAAAAAAAATAGGGCGAATTTTTTTTCCTCTATATGAAAATTGCCTCCTCCTCCCTGATTTCTCAAAAGCAGTCATAATGGTGACGTAGCACATCACTCAACATCTATTGTTGGCTTCTTTCTTTCTTTTTTCTCTCTCTTTCTTTAAATAGTTGAGACAATAGAGAGTAAAGGGGAATCGACAAGATGAAAGAGCTTGCTTTATTATGCAGCTAATGACTTTGGATATAGAACTCCTCTACAATTGCAGTAACACATAGCCAACACCGAAATCATGAAATTATGCGGAGCAAGAAAGGAAAAGAAAAGAAAAGAAAAAAAAAACAGGTACTTCTAGCCGAGACCTCGTTATGTTCAAAAATGAATCAAAGCATAGTTGGAACGAACAACACAAGACAAGCCAAGCTAGCCAGTCATGCTTGTCACTACAGTAACTGAGTGTTTTTGAGAAGACACACACTCAATTTCAAAGTATTGATTGATGGCTTATCCGCCAAATCTAAAACATCAAATAAATGCTGATACCCTTTTGAGCCAGTTGTTAGGAAAAGAAAGAGAGAAAGAAGAATCAGTGCTGTATAATAACATTTGAATGAAAGGGTTACATCTCGTTTGATTTACTCTGAGAAAAAAGAAAGAGAGATGAATTGTTGTCTCCAATGAAGATCTGGATCCAAGCACTGTGTAACTTTGTTTTCTTGTTCTTTTTTATGTTTGGGCTCTGAGATAGCTGTCAAGATGGTTTTTTTCTTGAAAGAAAGACATAAGTTGTACTTTTAGAATTGGAAGCATCAAGGATTTACTTGTCTGATTGTGAGGATTAGCTGTGTTTTATTTACAGGGTTGAGATACCATTGTTGTATACAAGTGTTCCCTTTATATTGACATTCTGCACTATAAGCAATGGTTTATAAAAATGCTGTATATCCCTATCAAAGAGGCTGTTATGTAGTGTTTATTTCAGGTTATTATTGTTATTAATGTGAAATTTCCAATATGCTTGTATTTCTGATTTTAAAGTGTATTTTGTTTGACTCCAAAAATATCAGAGTTCTATCTCATTGTCTTCATTTGGCTGTCAAGCATGCTTTAAGCAAGTTATACATGGCATTAGAGTCAAAGACTATCTTAAGACTCAATCCTCACACAAAGAACAGAATTTGATTGTCTCAATCATTGATTTCCTTTTTTCTTTTTTTTTGATTTCACATATTCCTCAGAAAAAGAGCAAAAGAAAACATACATGCAAGCCCAAGCTAATGAAGTTACAGAATATAACTTACATAGTACCAATTACTGGTACTTTGCATTTAACGGTCTCTATTACCTACCATTAAAGGAACGAACGGCTTCATCTCAGTTTCCAGTGGTAGGAAGTTATGCTTGATAGCTTCTGTGGAATTATATATATATATATATAGCCTTTTCAACCCAGATGAGTACAAATGAAACTGCTTGTTATTATTTTGTTTAGATGACAGCAATACTTCTTCATTCTTCTTCTTTTCTCGAATGCCATCTTTTAAGCTTATCTGACTTGTTGGACAAGTATCACTGTAAATTAAAGAGGAGTTTGGCTGTCACAATCAAAAATGCAGGAGAGTGAATGTCGGCATGAAATAGCATGGCATCTCTTAGTTTGTTTACTTCTCAACGCCCTCTAATTTACTGATTCTATTGGTTATCACATGTTTTATGTTTACTGATGGGATAGATACAACAGAAATGACAGGCTCTGATTGGATGACTGGTTTTTTTTAGCGTGCATTTGAAGTAACTAAAACGTAATGATCATTTTCTCCGTCTTTTTTTTTTCTCTCTCTTTATCAAAGTCATCTCAACTACATCTTGAAACTTTGTCACCCAGACAACCTCAAAGGCAAGTAACAAAATACCCTTCTTTGATAATGCTGTTATCTAACTTGCTTTGTCGTGCATAGCCTAAAAACCTGCAATCTACGCAAGTCTATTATTGCACCAAGAGCAAAAAAAAACATTATCTACGAAAAAAGAAGAAAATACGCGTGCCTTTCCATCTACAAAACTACAAAACTACAAAACTACAAATGCTTTCAAACTCTCTACAAATCCTTTTTACTCGTTCTCTCTGCTCTCTCTCTTCTTCTCTTGGTGCTTCTGCCTCTACTTCAAGCTTGATGGGGGTAAGGACAAAGACTGATGCTGCCTTTCCTGATCCTATATAAAGTGGCTTACGACCGGAATCTAGTCCATTTTCGCGAACGACCCTCGTTTTCTAGTATTGGGACTGAAGTCGGAATGACTGAGGGCAATTACGCCGCCTGATCTGTTAACACTATGAGTGTGTCCTGTAGGGATCTGGGCAGAGGAAGCGGGGTACAGACATACTTGTACTATTTCTCGTTAGTTGACTGGTATGGGGTTTGCTAAGGATTTGGGATAGTGCGAACAGAACTGAGTCTTCTTTGGCTTATTCAAAAAGAGTAAGTCAAGGAAGGCTTACCCTCTGCGTTCTTACTTTTTCTTGTCTTGCTTTGTTGTTGGAGGTGACTCTATTACTAAACAACTCAAGACTTGACTTTACTGATGCCTTTGCTGGGTCCCTGCTTCTGTGTCTATTTCTGCTTCCAATTGTGCCTATCCAACTGTATCTAAACAATATTTACCGCACCTGAACCACCATATACCTTCTCATAATACATTAAGAAGAGTTTTTTATCGTGTTTAACACTTTTTCTCTTCACCTAAATAAAAGCTTGTTTTATATTCCGTTTCCTAATAAAAGACACAGGCATCACAGTCTCTACAACTGCAATTGCTTCTGTCTGACTCTCTCTTTTTCTCTTCCTTTTCATGTCTATTTTACCACTCTGACCATGGTGACAAATAAGCAAAAAGCCTTTTCTTCACAAGCTGCCCTCTCTACTCTCAAGAGACTCATCTCTTGTTTGTCTTTGTTTATTTTTTTGACCTACTCATGTAAAGATATACTGTTAGTCTGCATCTTGCACAACATCTACAGGGTGAGATGCTTTCTGTTCCATAATATTTTTTGTTTTACCAATCATAAGATAGTCTTACCTTATATGTTTAATTTGGCGAAGAAAGAGTGATGGCATTTACCCCCAATGGAATACATCTTGTTAGCAAAGTAAAATGCTTTCTTTATTTCTCTTGTTTGAATCATAAGATTTGTTTACCTTGTTGCTCCCCCCCCCGCTTCATCATTAGGTAAATGCTCTAACTCTATTTTCGAAATCTAAAATGATCACATCGAATGTCCCTTCTAGCTATAGATGCTTATAGAAACGTTTGCCTTGGGACTGGTTTCTTTTTCTATTGCCATTTTTGAAGCCAAAGTCTGCGGATAGAAACTTTTGTTTCCGTTCTTTGTCGAACAAACAGAGTTGATTTGTATCGAGAAGAGGGCTTTTCATATTGGAAAGATAGAAGCAATCTGGTAGAGAGAGAGAGAAATGACAAACAGACTGTAAAAAGCTTTCAAGTCAGATTACGACAAGCGGTGACATTTATGCGAACGAAGTTTGTTTCGATGATTAGGCTCCTCTTGAACAATAAAAAAAACAAAAAACTCACCTTGCATGTAAGGTAAATCAATGTGTCTACTTTTTATTGTCGAGCAAGATAAACTGACATATAAGTAAACATCCCCTTTAGAGCGGTTATTATAGAGGAAAGTAAATGGGCTTATTTAGCAATCTTTTGATTTTTTTTTCTCTCTCTCTCTTGGGTTTTTGTGTTGATATGAAATATCTTGATAGACTTGATATTATCTCCCACTTGGATATGTTCCATGAATATAGTGTGTTTATTCAGAGCAAACACATTCAAAACACTCGCTTCTCATTAATGAAAAAAGCGCCGATAGAATGACAAACAATTTTGACATATCCTTTTTCCAACATGTGGCGCAGGTTTCTGTAGATCGAGTAAAATGGAGGTAATTTAAGCAAGGCAATATCTGAAACAGGAATGTTCATCGAGAGATTATCCAACAGAAGCCCTTCTTCATAACTTAGCTTCTTGATAGAATGGACAGACACGAACTGTATCTCCTCATCAGATGTATATTTATCCAGCAGATACCATTCACATCGATCCCGCTGCTGTACCTGATAGAGTCGATAAGGTCTTACATTCACACGAAACTCGATTTTTGTCAGCTTTCGGTGTGGTAGCTGAATGTTTGCACGACAGACCCCTCCCGAATAATCTGGCTGATTCACTATGAGATACCTGAGATCCGGGCAGGTAGCATCAAGGTACTCAAATAAACGCCAATCATACTGACACTTGAACAGAGTCAGTTGAGTCAATGGAAACTGCTCTGCCTCAAAGTCACTGCACTCTATCGATTGAGAGCACAAAGAGAGTACTGTTAGGTTGGGACAAGCCTTCATTAGCCTATTTAGATTCAACAAGGGAGACAAAAGATATTCCGGTTTTAATGTCAAATGAGATAGTCTAGGAAACGCAAGACTAATGGCGTTCATGTATTCATCTGTTGCTCCTCGTGCCTGCTGAACCAGATAAAATTTCAAGATATTGTGAAAAGGGTGGTGTCTTGTTTGAGAAAGCACTACAGCTGGTATATCATTCAATGCTAATACAGACAATGTCTGTTGTTGCTGGCTTAACAGTTGAACGAGTTCGCCATCAGGAAGTACATTGACCCATTCAAAACGAACAAGGTGGGGACATTGAGACAGAAACGTTTGATAGAATTCCTTAGAACAAGATTTACCTATCGTTATGAGTTGCTTTGTCTGTCGAAATTGAACCGATTGAAGCTGTGGGTACTTGTGACCAATATATGCTAGCCACGAACGATGTTGGCCTAGTTCGCTGATGGTAATCAACTCGAAATGTTTTAATATTCGGTTTGGTTCAGTGATTGGTTCTGCATTCTTAAAGGGTATGTCTGCTGTGTCACTAGCGATAGACAAACTTTCTAATTTGGGACATCTCTGGAGCACAGCCTCTACAAATTCAGTGGTGGTGTTCAATCCAGGAACGTATTCAATCCTGAGCACGGTTAACTGTGGTGTATAGGAAATGATCTCTAATGGCTCGTAATCGAGTGCATAGGTAGAAAGACAAAGCGAGCTCAGATTCTCAAAAGATTGATAAAATCTGGGTATGTCACATACACTGCTCAAGCTGAGGCTTATGGAAAGCAAAGTAGGAAACAGTTCTTGTATCTTGAGACAATCCTGGTTAGATAGACTAGCTTGATATGCATTCATATGTTGAACAAACGGGTGGTATTTGGAAGATCTCAGTAGTTGCCTAAAGTGATCATCACTATTGATTCGAATATCTCTATAAAGACATGCAATAAACATGTTGTAAAAGGCATGGTTGACGAGCACCAATTCATAATGATCTATTTGAGAAAGATAAATGCTTATCCTATGAATGATTTCTGGGGGAAAGAGTGACAACATATAAGAAAGAGAGATAAAAGGAAAGAAAAAGAAAAGAAAGGGTATTCAATTTGTTAATAAACGTTGTTGGCTAATTAGGAATTAGGCCTTTTTTTTTTTCTTTTTCTTCTTACTATCACAGTAACAATGTGTGTGTTCCATTGGAAATCGAGGCTTTGCTGCCATCAAAAAAAAAATTGTTTAAATTTGACACCTCATCCTAATGAAGCGATTGATTTGTGTTCATTACTTTGGGCCAACAATAGAATGATAAGAGTAAAAAGAAAAGAAACTAGGCATGTCCTTACAACAAGAAGCAGGAACTTTGAAAGTCATCTTAAACACCAAAGCATAATCTGGGCTGAGATTATTTCAACAAAGGCATACAAATAACGCATCTGTCTTTAACCAAGTTATTATGCTGTGCGTAATTCTCATGAAAACACACTTTGACAACGTATTAGCTGGTCGATACTTTTAACAAAAGATCTACACAGTCAATACATCAAGAGAAAACAATAAGCTCATCATGTCTAATTGACCCATCTCTTTTAGATTATACTTGTATGCTTTTGATACATTGAAATGTACTGATAAATAGTCTGTTGTGTTTAGCCATTATCGTTTATATAGGTTCCAAAAAAAAAAAGAGAGAACTCATTGATATGATACAAATGGACTACCAGCTTGATTATTTGCCTGAAGCGAATTTTTTTTTATGGAATAACAGCTCACTCGGGGATAAACAAAAATAATTCAAGTGCTACTTTATTCAGGCATAGTGCTCTCAAATAACAAATTCAACAAGTACGGGTGTATGTGCTGTTTATTTTTCCAAACCAATAGAGAAGCAGCATGAGTCAAGAAGCATCATTTTTCACTCACTGTCTCAAACACTTTGTTGTAAACAAATAGATTCTATTGAACAGTAGGAAGCAAGTGGGTTTCTTTTTTGCTTAAACAGAATGAATTTTGGCCTCGCTTGCTTGTTTTTTTCTCTCTTAAAAATCATGTGATTGGATACCATTGAGTAATGAGAAAAAGCATAAAGCCTGTGTAGTTTTTATTTCTTTTGAATTGTTCATCAGCTTCTATTGTTCATATAAGCTTAGTTAGGGGCCATCACTGACTTGGATCAATGTCTTTCTTAAGAAATAAGCTTCCTTTTTTTTTTTTTTTTTTTTTCTTTTTTTTGCTTTCCCGATTGATAGGCTGAACACTATTATGCCGCAGTTTTTTTTTTTTTTTACTTTTTTTTTTCTTTCTTTTTTTAGGCTTGTCCTCCATCGTCCTAATACTGTGTCATGCGTTTGTAATACACTGTACATTTTACAGTCAACTTTAGGGCTGACCCTGTTACATTCATTCTCTTCTTTGTTTCCCCCCCCCCTGATCGTAAGTAAAGATCATGAAAGAAGTTCTTCAACTGATTCATGACTAAGCGGACATTGAGTAAATGCATTAAAAACCAAAAAAAAGGGGGGGGGGGAGAATATGAATTAGAGACTAGTCATTTATTACTACGCAAATGAACAAACAAAACAATACAGTGAATATTGTCTCTTCTTATCCAACTCAATCAAGCATATGTGCCTAATTAGACTGCTTTGAATATCTAGAAAAGAAAAATAAAGACAATGTGGATACGATATAACAAGAGAATATAACATATACTGTAGCAGGTGACTTTTTTTTATAAGAACAATCTATCCAATAGGAAAGAAAACAAAGAAGGGAAAAAACAATAATAGTCAGAACAAAAAAAAAAAAAAGCCAAAAATATCGTGCGACGTCATCTCACTGCTATTTATTGCTGCGCCACGAATATCATTGGATAGCTGAGAAGGAGTATAAAAGAGACAGTAGAACCAATTAATGATTTCTTTTTTTCCTTCTTTTCTCTGAACTGCGTAACAGTTTTCTTTATTTTTATTTTTATATACATTTTTATTACAGAAAAGAAACCTAACCTGTTCAGACGATTTCGATATTGTATGACATCTTCTTTTCACCACCAATAACAACAACAACAACAACAACAACAACAATAAACTTTTCTTTATAAAAAAACACACCTAAACACACCTTATCTATTTCACCCTCTTTTTTTAAAAAAAAATCGATGCTCTTTTAGTCATCTTTGATCCTCTCACCTTTTACTTTTCGATATTTTATAAAAAAAAAATCTAAACGCAAAAAAAAAAAACTCCCCTTTTTTTTTTCATAAGCACACTCTCTCTTACTCTCACTCTTACACACTTCTTTTTTTTTCCTTCCTCTTTTTTCTCTTTTCTCTTTTCAACTATTACTTCCAAAAGACCTTCTCTTTGCAGTTTAAATACTTTTCCTTTCTTAATTCAATCCCCCAAGAAGAAGAAGAGGAAACGCTTTTAACAAGACAAAGAATCACAGTACAAATGACAAATGATTACTCAAAACCTCCCGAAACTAGACGGCCCATACCGTCTGTCGCAGTAGCGACAACCAACCCTTCATCTCTTACTCACAACAATCAAATTGAAGAACGCCCCTGTGAAAAATACCGTCAATTTATGGATTCTTCTCGTCAAGAACGTACATTTATGATTGAAAAATTAGTTGGTAAGTTTATTCTTTCAATTCTTATTGCTGCTTGTTTCCTGCTGCTGCTCTTTTTTTGTAAATACGCAGCAATTTTTTTTCTTTTTTAATTCCCCCCCTTTCTTTATTTAAAAAGAAAAAGAAAGAAATTGCATACAAAAAAAGAAAACTGAATGCCAGGAAATGAATGCTTGCTTATGATTTATATGTTGCAACATTCAAGATTAATTTCGATTGTTTACAACAGAGACTTTTGCCAATGTAATCGACTCTATCTGGCACCCAAAATTCTTGATTGAACATCAAAAGGTCAAAGTGATGCCAACCAAAGGGTTTTGCAGTGAAATCCTCAGACGATCCAAAGCAACCTATTCTACCGTTCAAATCAGTCTCTTCTATGTCTTTCGTGTCAAACGAATCGTTCATGAAAAACTCTATCAACGTATCAAGCCTTCTTCTGATTTATCCAACAACATGCAGACCAACACTAAAATGGATGATTTAATGTGCTGTGGACGACGCATGTTCCTTGCCTCTCTTATGGTCGCTTCAAAATATTTGCACGACAAAAACTATCACAACAAAGCTTGGGCCAAGATTACAGGACTTGATATCAATGAGATCAATGCTGCCGAAATGGCCTTTTTACAACTCATTGATTACAGACTTCATATTAACAAGGCAACATTTGACAAATGGTACACTCAACTTCATGGCCATATTCAAAAGGGTTATTCATCTGAATGTGCCAAACAGACTCAATCCAACCAACATTCACCTGCTAGTACTACTTTGTTGGCGACTACGCATTCAGCATCTTTAACCTCCGCTTCAGTCAACACATCAGACAATAGCAGATTGATTCGTCAAAACTATCCTTCACCACCACTTGATGAGAACAATCATCCTATGGCACCTCTGTCTCCACCTGCCACAAAGACGATTGTGTTATCATCAGACAATCAATTTACCTACCAAAGAACTGATTCGGGCGTCTCTTTTGACATTTTGTCACCACCTTCTTCTCAACATGCCATTCAATCTACAACAAAAAGACAATTACTTGCAGATGAAGATCGTTTTGTTAAACGTCTTTGTCAGTAAGAAAATAAAGACAAAAAAAGAAAAAAAAAAAAGGAAATTATTTTCTTGTTATTTTTTTTTTCTCTTTTAAATCTTGTTTATTCCCCCCCCCTTCCCCTTTCCCTTCTTATGATGCGCAATTTTCCCTTTCTTTTTTTATATGATTTGCTTCATGAAGAAAATATTTATTTATATTATTATGCAAAAAAATATATATTTTATTTCAATTTCAGAGTTTTATTTTTTTTATTTTATTTTTAAAATAATAATAATTTATACATGACGAACAACATCGTCAATAGCCTTTGCCAAATAAGCAACATTTGAAGAAGATACACCAGCCATAGAAACACGACCATTATCAGTCATATAGATGGAATACTTTTCTTTGAGCACTTTCACTTGAGGAGCCTTTAGGCCAGTAAAAGAAAACATACCAATCTGGTCAGTGATATGGTTCCAGGTACCAGGTGTTTGAAGCTCAGTCAGGTGATGATAAAGGGCCTTTCTCATATCAATAATACGGTTAGACATGTATTGCAAGTTTTCCTTCCATTCTTGATACAAAGCTTTATCATTCAACACAATACTGACAATACGAGCACCAAAGGCAGGAGGGTTCGAGATTTCGGCACGTTGAAGCTTTTCGAGCTGAGACAAGACACGGTTACTATCTTGAGTTGACTTGGCTACAATTGTCAAGTTACCAGCACGTTCACCATAGAGACCAAAGTTCTTGGCAAACGACTGACACACAAACAATTCAAATCCTTGTTCAACAAAGTAACGAACAGCCCAAGCATCATTGTCAAGATCGCCCGAAGCAAAGCCTTGATAGGCACAATCAAAGAAAGGGAAATGATCCTTTTCACGCATCACGTTAGCAATACCAATCCATTGTTCACGAGTGGGATCAACACCAGTAGGATTATGGGCACAGGCATGAAGTACAAAGACCGAACCGTTAGGAGCATCACGCATGCATTGCAAAAGTCCCTCATAATCTAAACCACGCGTTTGAGCATCCCAGTAAGGATAATCCTGAACATCAAAACCAACTAAGCTAAAGATAGCACGATGGTTAGCTAATAATAATAATAATAAAAAAGTAAGAGGGGGTTATCATTCAATCGATTTGTCTTGATGTCTTTCTTTACCCCAAGTAGGATTTGAGATGTAACACTTTTTGCTCTTTTCATAGAATTTGGAAAGGAAGAGGGCACCCGTATGGTTAGCACCAGTACCAGAAATGGTTTGAACACCAGCAAAACGGTTCTCTTTGATAGCAGGACTATCTTCACCCAAAATCAATTTAGCAGCAGCATTGGTGAAGGTGGTTGTACCTGCAATAGGTTGATATTCATGGTCAAGTGTTTCATCGTTGTACAAAATAGCTTCAGCCTTATAAAAAGAGAGAGAGTGTAATATGAGTCATACATGCAAAACTCCAAAAAAACACAACTTACCTTCTTGACAACAGGAAGAACATAAGGCTTCAATTCATCAGTACGGAAAGCACCAACACCAATGTTGATTTTGTTGGGGTTAGTATCAGCCTTATATTGAGCAGTAAGGTTGAAAATCATATCAGGAGGAGCCTGAGGAACTTCTTGAAAGACAGAGGCAGAGTCTATTGTGTTATCCATTCAAAATAACCAAAAAAGGAGTGAGTGAGACTGGTTGCTTTTGAGAAACAAGTAAACAAGTTCAACTTACTGGACATGGCAAAGTGTCTGTTAATCTGTTGTAAACGTGTAGAAGAGGAGTTGGGCATAATTTTTGTGTTGCTATTTATTTATTTGGGCGTAGAAAAAAAAAAAATCCAAAGAGTCACTTTTTTTTTCTTGAAAGATTACAGGTTTAAAAAAAAAAAAAAAGATGTGTCATTTTTTTAATAGATTTCTTACCGTTTTTTTCTTGGAAAGTTACAAAAAAAAAAACAGTGCAATAAAAGAAAGAAGCAGAGAGAGATATGCTATTACAAGTCTAAGAGAGAGAAGTCATGATAAACAAAAAACAAAACAAAACAAAAAAAGGAGCGAGGTTGAATAGAAGCTTATCCATGTGAAAGCAAACTTTCTATTGCTGTGTTTTATCGTGGGAATAGGAGGGGAATCAACTAAATCACCCGGTCTTTTCTAATTAGCATGTGTAGTGCTTGTTTAGTCAACTCTACTCATTCTCTCTTCTCTTTTGTAAAGCTCAAGCTATAGAAGGAAAAGAGCATTTACTATAGGCTTAATGCTATGTCTGCCATGAAAGCTTCAAATTAGATAGCACATAATGAACAGTTTCCTTCAAGCTTAGATACACAGTTTCTCTCTTTCTTTAAGAACATGCCACTTTGGTGTGCTGCTTTTTTGCAGTCACTCTCAAATTTGAAAATGACCCCCCCCCCAGATTATATTATGTTGAGATTCTTTTGTTTACATGTCATGAACCAGAGCTGCCAATTCGCACTACTTTTTTTTTTTATCTTGATACGATTCCTACACCTCATTACTATTCAAATGTCTATGAAACAGAGAGAGAGAATAGATGTAGATTCAAGTCAGTTTGCCATGAATTGCAGTCGCTTGCTTATGATTCAAAGAATATGTTTATGGGTTATTCTAAATCTCAAACGAGAGTAAAGAAAAGATCGTAGAGAAATCGAGTAGCTTTGAGGATCATAGCTGATAATCATCAATTAGCAATCAATCACTTTGTTCGCTTGAATGAATTTTTTTTTCCTGCAGTAGTCGCTCTTTTTAAGGGTGTTCTATTTAAGGATATTTTCTGTTTAAAGGTAGGTTTTTTATCAATTTAAAACTCATTCTATTTAAGGGTATTCTCTACTTGAGGGTGAGATTTTTTTTTTTTTTACAAGATGTTTGATGACCTATAAATAAAGTGTCTACTGTATGCCAGAGAATTCAAAGGGACGAATACTTGAACAAATGAATTGGAAAGTTTGGTATGACAAAGGATTTGGCTGAAGGTTATTATTCAACCTAGCACCTGAGTTCCAAGATTGGCAAAATTCCAATGTACTCGAGCTTGAACCCACTCTACAATCAACAGCAACAAAGAGGGGGTCCAATTCACTTTCACCCAACTGGGTATTTGGCTCTATAAATTTTCTCTGATAACCCTTCTTAATGTGTCAAAGGACTCTTTTTTTTTTTTGTCTCGCTTTCATTTCTGAACAAAAAAAAAAATGTGATTCAATGGATCAAATTACACCAGCCTAATCTTCCTCTGTTTAATAGACATGCTACTTGGTCCATTTTGTACGATTCTTATGGTGGCACTCTGTAAGGATAGACTTGAGCTTTGTGTGGTATAAGTGAAGCTTTAGTCCTCGGGATATATGACACAACAATGTCTCTAAAGACATCCATTCGCTTCTTTTGTTTTATTTAGTTGATTTTCATAAAAAAAAAAAAAAATATGACGCGTTACAACCTTTCTAAGGTGTCTTCATCCTCTTTAATGAATGTCTTTTGTTTTCTTTTATAGATATTCTAGGGAGAAGTGTGAGGTAAAGGCGTTCCTGTTGCTTTGATGCGGTCGATTATACCTCACACAGTCTCCATTGATAGATCAATTTCTATTGCAACTTTTTCATTTGAGAAAATTCCTGTGATTTAGCCAGTAGATGCCCTCATGGCTTTTTTTTTTTTTTTTTTTGCACTTGATGTGATAGCCACGCTTAGGTTCCTTAGTTTGTGGTGTACATTCATAATGCTTGGGCGAGTTTTCTAAAGTTTAGGGCTCATGTCATCAAAATCTTTGGAAATGAGAACCACTTTTTTGGATGTCTGAATAATAGTGGCATACAGAAGAATCAATTGCAACTATTCAATAAAAATCTACAAAATTTAAAAAGTTAATAATCTGGTTGAGTGTCATATACTGTTTTGAGTGTAATTTCGAGGAAAAAAAATGGTATGTCCATAGTAAAGTCCATGATCTTCTTAAATCTTTTAAAAAAGAAAAAGAGGAATCCATTATCGCTTGTGGAC